>CAXIVR010000007.1:22239230-23439230 GCA_964035755.1 Teleogryllus oceanicus | reverse complement strand
ACATTTAAAAAAATTCCTGTCTTGCGATGTCTTTCAGGGGACTAGCGACCACAAAGCAGTGATGGTAGAAGTACAAACAAACGTAATTACGCGACCTAAGGTGAAAGGAACAATAGTCATGCAATATAGAAAAGCAAACGTCCAAGGTTTACGTAGTTTCTTAAGAGAAAAATACATTTTCTAAGAACAGAAAGGGGGTATGGAGGAACAATGGGGAGCTTTTAAAACAATCGTAGAAACAGCTTTAGATAGTTCGTTCCTTGCAAAATACTGAAAAGTAATCCTGATCCTGAATATTATAACGGGACGATACGGCCTTTAAAGAGAAAAGTTAGACTAGCATTTAATAGGAGACATCGCAGCATTGCTGACATGATACCTTTTAAAAAATAATACAGGAAATTACAAAAAGAAAAGAAAATTGCTCATGAATTATTTATATAAATATTTTGGAGACAGGAAGAAATAATTGGTCGGGCTTTTACAAATATGTTCGCAGACGCCGGGGGAATAAGGAAGAAATTCAGGAAATTCGAGACGCAGATAACGCGCCATTGCACGACGACGAAGCGAAAGCAAATGCGTTCAACGCGTATTTTGTATCGGTGTTCAAACCAAAACGGGCGCAGGAGCAAGTTCATTATTTTCCAATAGAAAACTAGTTCAAGCTTCAAGCATGGGAACTCCGCAAACGTATAAAATTACTGGAAAACGGTAAATCACGCGGACCAGACGGCATCTCGACAGCCTTTATTAAACTCGGTGGGGAGGCAGTATTGCCGTATTTGTCGAGATTATTCAATGTTTCTATTAATAATGCAAGTTTACCAGACGATTGGAAGACAGCTACAGTAGTCCCAATTTTCAAAAATGGCGATAAAACGAAAGTTTGTAATTATAGACCAGTATCTCAGTAGTATGCAAAATAATGGAGCATTTAATAGCCGGGTACATTCGCGGCGAATGGGAAAAAGCGAACAGGATTTTTCACGGACAGCATGGGTTTAGAAGTAAATATTCGTGCGGAAGCCAAATCGTTTCTCTTTTTCAAGATCTAGCTGACGAAGTTGACGCGGGTGGGAGGGTGGATGCAATCATTTTGTAATGCGAATTCTAAAGAAAAGTTCCGCAAACGCAAAAGAATTAGCATATTTTTCGCTGGTTCGCCCTCTCTGGAATCGGAGGCTGTTGGGATCCATACAGAAAGTCGCACCGGAAAAATCTAGATAGAATTCAGAGGAAAGCGAATACGTTTACCTAAGAACTAACGAAAAAGGCATGGGAACCTTTAAAAACGAGAAGAACAAGGGCGAGGCTTTGCGCTCTTTATAAATCGTACGTAGGTCAACCAGCTTGGAAGGAAATTCAGGTTAGACTACAAAAACCAAATTATTTCGGCCGAAGCGATCACACTCACAAAATTCGAACAAGGAAAGAAAATTCAGATCTTGGGAAATTTTCCTTTTGTAACAGAACAATTAAAGATTGGAACAGTTTACCCGCACCAATTTTCAAAGCTTTTCCTCTAAGTGTCCGAAGCGTTAGAAATAAGTTAGAATAATATGAGAATAATAGACATTAAATTAGTAAGTGCGGTGAAGTGCGGTGAAGTGCTGGTCAGTGTAATTCAAAGCAAAAACAGTGAGTGAGTGAGTGCAGTGAGTGCAGTGCAGTTAAGTGTAGTGAACGCGATCAATGAATTAAAAAAAACTTTGCCAAACTTATTTAGCTTGTATTAAATTTTAGCATCACCGACATATAATAATATTAGTGTAGTATGTTATTGCTTTCGGCTTGTACTGTACTCCTTTATTATAATTGTTATTATTATTAATATAGTTATTATTATTGTAATTATTGTTATTTAACTGCCACCGGGTCATACCCAATTGCAGTTCAAAAAATGTATGTTAAACAGGTTGTTCACCGGAGCACGTAGGCAGCCCGCTCGCCGAACTGACTGCTGGAACTACGGGGCATGGCGCATCGTGACGTCCAAACTAAGCAACAGTGAGACTTATGTCATATTATGAATCGCAGAAACACGCATACGGCCTCAAATGGAAGTCTTCTGGCGAAATGCGACAATTAGGTTTCTTTATTGACAACTGACACTGCTAGGGTCTGCTAAAACAGAGCAGCCTTCTTTTTCAGATATACTGAGTCAGTTGTGTAAATAGAGGAATCCGTGAAACAAGTGTGTTGTTCTGTGAGGTTGGTAACGACAGATAGCCTTACAATAATATCAGTACTATTGCTAATAGCATTTTGTTAATATGAAAATCTATAATTTCAGAAGAAATGTACGTTAGGTTGTTACGACCAGCATCTTGAGAAGTTGAAAATTGACCGTTTGCTGTAAAAAAAGTTATATGTATCGGAAAAACTGGTTTTTAAAATACATTTCCGTGACAAGTGGAGGTTTTTTCACGAAAGCGGGAATCGATTTTGAGAAAGTGGGGATCATACTTGTTATTGTCGCAAAAATGTTCAGCAGTAACAATGATGAATAAACGTGCACCGCTGGTCCTGGTAGGGCATGCTCACCCTAATGTATCGCCCGATAATAAAGAAACTGAGAGAATAAGTTAGTCTTCTGTTTGTTCTGATGTCTTCACCCATTGTTTGCCGTCTTCTGTTTTCGTCACAAGGTAAAAACTAAAATTTGTCGCCAGGAGTTGTCATTGCCTACTGTGATTTTTTTAAGAAAATTATTCTTTCGCGCTTGAAGATGTAATTCAGAAGCTGCTGTGAATTAATGTCTTCGCTACTCTGCAATCCTTCTGCGAAATACGTACTTCAAAGAAAACAAAGAATTTAAACGTCGAAAAATAATTTATTTTTCTGGATGCCTGAAACATGTCATGAAATCAATTAAATTCAGTGTAAAATCGTAACACTTTTCAAATAAGATTATGAAAGTTTTTCAAATTTTTCAGATGGGGTCAGCGCCTACAGTACCGGCAGCGTATAAGCGACTCTGACAGTTATCTCGCCACGTGCTGTTGTACGTCATGTGACCTGCTCTGAAGCAATGAGCTTGCGTGGATTTGTTTACTTTCTCACAGCCAGCGTTCAGCGTTGCCGCCCATTTGATTTACACGCAGCGGCGGAGGCGATAAGGTTTGGCTTTGACGAAAGTTATGAACAAGATATCAAGACGTGTCATAACTGTCAGTAAGTGTTAATGTTTTGAGATTTAATGTGCTTGGCTCGCTCGTGGCACATAGCGAAGTCGCTAGCCTTTCACCTCTGAGGTCCGGGTTTTTATTCCCGTTGAATCGCATGTGAAATTTGTTCCAACAAAATAAGTTTGGCTGCTTCACAAGGGCTAGTCCAACCCCTGTGAAGTGTCTTAAACCCTACCCTTATCCTTATTCCTTCCCAATTCTGGCCGCTAGGTAGTGACACAGGCGCGCAAGACGCGTACGCGGAGATGCTACCTGGTGGTTCTCTTCACAACTGACTGCGACGTGACGTGACGTGACTTAAAGCTAATGGAGGATTATTCCCCAGCGCAAAGCGTTCAACCCCCCTTGGAGGGTTTGGAGGCGTTGCGTCAATTTGTAGACGCAACAAATAAAAAAAATGTATCTGTAATGTAGGTGGTGCCATATGCGTAGTAATGTGTGGCAACAGCGCATTGAACTGACAGAGTCGCTTATGCGCTGCCGGTACTGTAGTATTACAAAACAACGCGCGTTTATGCTTCCACAGAGATGTCTTCAATGCGAGTGCAGCATGGCATTCATCGCTTCGGGCCTTGTAACGGAGTAACGGGCCTTGTAACCTTGTAACGGAGTGGGGGGAGGCGGAACAACTTTAATATTCGCAATAAATGCTAGCCTTCAATCCTGTCAGGAACAAATTAATTTATCCAGGAAGTTATTTAAGTGGGCTGATGATAACATGAAGAGCATTACCTTTATATTTTTAGCAACGCTGAACAATACTTAGAAAGAGGACTATTTCAACTGTGATATAAAAAACACTAGAAGGCACAAAGAAAATACATTTAATTTATGAAACGATCAATAAACGATATCACTGTAAAGTGAAGTAAAACAATATCATTTAATTAACCGTATTCCAATCTCTTGCACTTGCTGATGGGCCACAATGATATGACAATGATATAACGTTGAGAGAAATATTTTTTTTGGAAACATTTTTTAAAAAGGGCTTCGTACGTAAATTCTATTTTAAAAAGGGGTCCAATATCGGTTACAGATCGAAAATGAGACCATTTGTTCAGACGTTATCGGTCCAGCATATTCCCTGTGATAGTACTGCCATCTACTAAATTTTTCTCCAAGTATTTTTCGGTACATTAAGCCTTTACCCATGGCCGCAAGGCTGGGACGCCGCTGGTAGCCCTGGGCCCCGTCAGGAGTTGTTGAGTCAGTAATGGCAGATAGACTCCACTGAATTATATACTACCACATGAACATGTAAAAGTGTTTTCAACCAGCAAAATTATTTTCCGCTCTGAGAGTCGGGCTCAGGTCCTTCGAGTTAACTCACCGTCAGCTGTACCATTGCGCTACAGAAGAACGGTAAGGTTTGAACGCGCGCTGACTCTTAAAATGTAATTGTCTCAACACAATATTTCAATATGCAAAACGCAATTTTTGCAATATTTCAAAATAGGGAGAGTTCTCCAAAAGTGAGACTTGCACCATATTTTTATCCTCCATTGTTACATACAAGGAGAAAATTAGTGCAAAAATTCGATGCAGTTTTTGAAAAAAAATATTTTTTAATTGCCTTAATTTCAGACACAAATTACGCGAAATCTACTAGTTTTTTAAAAAAATGTAATGATCCTTTTAGAGAGCTGTTTTTTACAACAGACTTTGCTTAAGACAAAAATGTCTACCTTCAATTTTGTAGTTTTGAAATGTTTTTTTCTAAAATACGCAGTGTTCGCCGCGAATGGGAAAAGCATCATATTTTTCATCGCGCTTAAACAGTTTAGCCGATTTACTTCGAAATTCCTATTCTCAAATCGAAGTTTCCGATGTCGCGGGCCATTGAATTTAAAACATATTTTAATTTTTGGGGAGACGAGTACTTTAAATGAAGTTCCTGAGACATTTTCAAAATTAAAGAAAGGTCAACATTTTTTATTTAATTTGTTGTAAGATAGTGTAAAGGAAGCTTAAGAGAACGGTGCAAGTCCGTGATAGCGTGCAATTGATTGATAGCGCAAAATCGATTGACGGCAAAACGTCTGTCTGATCGTGTCTGTCTGTTCATCTGACCATCTGTCTGTGTGTCTGTCTGTCTATGAGTCTTTCTGACCTTTTGTAAACAACACTAGCTGCTAAACCCGTTCACCGATTTTCTCCAAAACTGATTTTTCCCCGTTGATCTGGCTGATGTCGCAATCTCTTAAATTTGAAATCGATATTTTAATTTTAGAGGGTACTTTACATAAAGCCCTGAAACATTTTCAAAATTACAAAAATGGCTCCATTTTTTTAATGGAGGTGGTAGGTCGCACGTTCAGTGTTTTTTCAAAAATTAAAAAAATATTAATATTTCGGCGTCTTCCTACAACTGCAATTGCCAAGGCAATTTTTTCTTAATGAAATCTGTTAATAAAATACAGATCTTTAAATAAGGTCATGCCAATATGTAAATTTTTTAATGTAATTTGGGGACAAACAGTCGCTCGCTCCGAATTTACAGTGATTTGTGAACGTAATTTCAGGCAGTTGGATGCTTCGTAAGTTAGAATTTGTAGTATTATTTCATATTTCTTTGTTCATTTCTTACATTCGAGCTTTTTGTTATGCATTTACAAATTAATCTTTTGGAAATTATTTAAAACTTATTTGAAATATATGAAATAAAAATTGCTAGCCTTCAAGGAATATACTGGAATGCCACAATGACTCGGAAGCAAATTCTGTGAATTACGTATTATTATTGGGACATGATTTACCGATGTGAAAAGCAGTAATAATTATTGCGTATATATTTCCTTGAGAATATTTAGTTTTTTCATCAAATGTTGTAGGATTTTTAATGAGTTTTACAAAAAATCACTGGGAAGATTCGGAGAGAAATTGTGGTATACACAGTAATACATAATTATTACAAAGATGAGAATGTGCTGTAGTAGCCCATTCGTTTATGAAAGGAAATGGATTGAAGGAAGGTAATAAATTTAACTTACAACTAACAAACACACTTCTTTACTTTTAGAGCTTTTCATCGCTGATTGTGGTATTCAAAAATTGAAAGCTTATTTCAATGTAATCAAAGCAGGCTTGTGTGAAATTATTTTTGCTCCTCTGTAGTATGTGCTGCAAATATGAATGTCCTTCAGTTGTGGATGTTTAATTTATTTGTGAAATTATCCTTGCTTGTTCATGTAATGTCCCGCAAATTGCAGCAGTTGAGATTTATACAGGTTTGTTATTAAGTAGAACATTGATGTTCCTGACAAAAGAATAATTGCAAATATGCCACAGGCATGTTATTTGCATTTGTTTGGACTCTTTCAAGTGATGGCAGAAATTGAAATATTAAAATATTATAGTTCCTCTAGTTTCAGATTTACTGTGTTAATTGTTTTAATCATTATTTAATTTTTATTATAGCTTCGAAACCTCCACTCTTTAATTCCTTTCCATTTTAAAATTTTCAGAGCCTTGTAGTGGTCGTATTCTTATACAAATCAAGAATTAAAAGGGTTCAGGTGTCGCAGACAGTTTATTTACAGTCAATCATTGTGAAGGAAACTTGCAATATAACACTAAACAGAAGGAAATGTGGCGTGAAATAAACGCGTTAAAACACGCGGGAAGAGGTGCAACATTAATCGTAATGAAGTTCCGTCTGTGACTCCCACGTGGCCTCACTTCTTAAGTCGTAGAACAACACTTTCAGTCTTTGCAGCGTAAATTACTACGATTCCTGCATCATTACAATACTTCTAAACAACGTAGTTTATTTCTTTTTAAACGTGATAATAAGCAGCTAATAGTGTAATTGAGAGAATATGGCTTGAAAATCGAATCCACAGGGATTGAACAAAAGAGATAAATGCAAGCTGGTATCCTTTGAAATAGATTATTGGAGAACGATCTGCCGTATTTCTAGGTGGAACACAAGCGAAACGAAACAATAACTCAAATGATGAAATTTGAAGGGAGCATTCTTGATACAATTGGAACTAAACGTCTAAATTGATACCGACAACTTGCTTCAACGCTGGGCAACAAAAGTGGTAGGAAAGGTTGGGGGTGGACCTGTAGAGCTGAAAAAACGTGAAAGATCACAAAGGAAGCAGAAAAGGATCGAAGAAGAAATGAAGTCAAGAGGTCGCGGCTCGGTTTTTAGATAGGGAAGGCTGCAAATACATTGCATTGCAATGCCTGCATTGTATTTCTATTCATAATCTCTTCCAATACAGACTCAAGTGAGTAGCGCTCCTACAGCATATTGGGAAAACTAGTTGATGCGTAATTCTTCCCGCTGAGCTGCAGAGTAATGCTATCTGGTGAGCACGCCCTTCTTCCGATCCTACACCCCACTCTTGAAGGCTTGCTAGCCGAGCTTCGTCCGCCGGTAAGCCTGTGCAGTGAATGCATGGCGTCACGCCTTGTCGTTTTACACAGGCCTTATGGCGGAATGAAGTGGGAGCCTAACACTTTTGTCTTCCCTGTCAACAGCTTCAAATGCGTTACGGACGACCGTTATCGAACTCACAAACAAACATTTTGATATGACCGTTACATAATGTAACTCAGAAAGCCATTATTAATAAATAAATAAATAAATTTATAAATATAATTTTAAAATTCTTTTGAGCGGCCATTTCTGTAGGAGAGGCTCCGCCTTACAGCCCGCGCCTGGTCTCAATGAAGGGGGACTGGGAAGACCGGAAGAGTTGGACGCTGAGAAGCAAGAAGCGACGCCAGGCGCAATAAACTTCGCAGCCGCAAAAAACTCGCAACAAAATGTGAAATTTTAAGAACTTTCGAATGGAAAATGTAACACAATAGAAGAAACTAGAATGTTTTAACTCGTATCAACTCGTATCAGATTGCCAACATGGATTTAGAAAATCAAAATCAACGGAAACAGCTATATTTTCTTTTCTTAAAGATGTCGCCTCATCATTGGATCAAAACGAGACACCTATTGGATTATTTTTAGATCTCTCAAAAGCTTTTGACGTCATTAATCATGACATTTTACTTTCCAAATTACCTTCATATGGAATTCGTGGTGCTGCTCTAGATTGGTTGTTCTACTTAAACAACGATCTCAGAAGTTGAAATACCTTACTGGAATGATGGAACATTACGTACGCACCTTTCCGGCTCCTTGCCCGTTGCATGTGGAGTTCCTCAAGGATCGATTTTAGGCCCTATTCTGTTCCTACTTTACGTAAACGATACGCTCTAGACGATTCGAAACGGAAAAACGTTCTCTTGCGGATGATACGAACATCCTTTGCAATAAAGAAACAGTAAATAGTGCAATATCAGATGTTTCAAATTGGTTGAAATAACAAATTAATAGTAAATCGAAAGAAAACGGTTTTAATGCAGTTTTCCATTTCAAATAAACAATTCTGTGCTCCATTGAAAATGAACGGTGTACTCATTGACTGATGTTAAGGCAACTAAAATTTTTAGGTCTCTAATTCAGTCAAACCTTAAATGGAACGTCCATTTAAATGAATTGAACAAAATTAAGTTCTTATGCTAGCGTTCAGAATTCTTGCAAATTCAGTCAGCCTTCATACTGCTCGTTGTGTATACTTCGCAGAATGTTCATTCCGCCTGAGATATGGCATAATATTCGGAAATACATCTATAGCTCCAGACTTTTAGATTACAAAACGAATTGTACGAATAATAGCAAATCCCACCCACGTGATTCATGTAAGCCTCTTCATTAATCTAGAATTTTACCATTACCGTGTCTTTTTATTTACGAATCAGTGGTTTTGTAAAATGACTTGCTCAAGGGCGGAATATATTTTCAGAAAATGCCGAAGTCTATTACTATAACACTCGACGTAGAAATCATATTCACCAGGTGACAGTATCAACAGCTCATTACAAAAATTCACATACAATACATGTACATTATTTTACAACACTTTGCAGATGACATTAAAGATTAACTATAGAAAGTTTAAATCCTATGAAATCGTTTCGTGCATAACTGTTTCTATACAATTAGAGACTATACTGAGCATCACAAGAAAAGTAACATTAATTTTAACAATGATACATAATGCATTATTTACCATTTGACTGTATAAATGAGTATAAACAACCTGTAACAACTATTGTACTACAGCTTCCGGGTCAATGACCCATCTCGATCAGGTTTTCGTCCAGTTTCCTGATCCATTGAGCGAATGCTGAGATGGCCCCTTGTTTTGCTTCTGGACATAAATAAATTCATTTTCTGTGCACGTCTTCTAGATTCAGTGGAAACACAATTCTTCAAATTATCGTTTCATGTTGTCGAGGCAGGAAGTAATAGAGCCAAAATTTATTGCTTATTTATCCTTGAAAATAGATTTTATTACAGGAGTTTTTGTTGTTTTATCCCTTCAAAATTCAAAATTTATTGCTTGTTTATCCTTGAAATAGATTTATTACATGGAGTTTTGTTATTTTTCTCTCTCAAAATTCAAATTTATTGCTTATTTATCCTTGAAATAGATTTTACTAATGGGAGTTTTTGTTTTCTCCTTTCAAAATTCAAAATTTAAGTAGTATATGACTTAGTATATGACTTAGTGTAGGGATCATAAAATTTTTGAATATGTGCACAATTCACTTTTCCCCGTAGCACGTCATACGCAGTTTTTAACTGTTTTTTTGACGTAAAATAAATAAATAAATATCATGTAATACAGAAAGTAGCGGTGAGAAATAAAGCATGCAAACAGCGGAGAAGACTTGGAGATCGACATCACTCAGACGCCGATATCACCTAGCTGTAGCTTCGACGACGTACACGGATTACTGTAGTTTCTATTAAAAAATAAATACATTGTATTCTGTTCCAGCAGTTTCTAGTTGAGAAAGAGCAATATGTTAATGTATATGTACGATAGTGAAGGTTTGTTCTTGTGAAATAAAGGCTTCATCCTCCACGTACAATCTTTGGTTTGACGCTATCCAAAGGCGGCGAAAGTCCTACTGCAAAACTGACTTCGAGCTGTTTAGTGAATTACGACCCTTTTAGTTTATAGTTCTGTTGTCAAGATATTTGAATAAAACAGTGAATGGCGATCTTCATTACTATTGTGAAGAGGTAGGTATTGACGAAATGTAATTAATTGCATTTGCTCATACAGATACACAGTTGAATCAATTTAATGTAACAATTTATACTTCTATTATATTCAAATTAATTTAAACTAATCAGTTATTATGTGTTTTTTCACTACTCATAAACCATTTGTAATTTCGACCATGTAGAGCAGAGAACACAACAAAATCTTAATTTTGTTTGGAAGACACGTGAACTCACCTTCTGCCCGGGTGGTGGTGTTTAACTCGTGCTGTTGTCTGGCATCTCAAGAAACGACGAAGTGAAGCTGAGAACGGCAGCCATCGTTTCCAAGAAACGAGCACATTGTTTCGAACTCTCCGCAGCAAAATTGCGTTGGTTATTGAGAAACATCCCCCTATTCGATTTGTGAATCAAGTTTTGCAGTTTTGTGTTTCCAAGTAATATTCCTAAAAGGGATTTTATGATTTTAGAGAATAAGGTTAGCGTATTTTCCACTATGCTTTTCCATCTATACCACCCAATATTCGGGAAACATGTTTCTTACATATGATGGATCAGGTGTAAAGTCGTACTAACTTGCAGCAAGTGTTGCAGCATGTTTTTGAAAGTAGATCAATCAGCAAATTGCTTGGAAATATCGTATCGAGTATGTATTGCAAAGGGTCGGTTTTATGTTATGCAAGTTACAGGCAAAATAATATTAGATTTGAAACATTTTTTTAGATCTCCCTTCATATTGTTGAATAATTTGTATTGAATTTGTCTTTCTGCTACGAACTGGGAACAAACGTCTGTCGCTGTGTTTGAGATAGAACCTTTTTACTCACAATATTTACTTTCATGTTCAAGCAAAAAGATTTTATCTTTGATGATAGGAAAATATGATAGTATAATGATTAAATAATTTCATTACCATAGCTATCATTTATAAATGTTTACTTTTCTAGAAATCTTCTCACTAATTGACATTTTAGTGGAAATCTTATAGTGATCAACAATATTGAAATTTTAATGTTATTATTTATATTAATCAATTAGAAGAGGAGAAAAGTTTCTAGTTTAAGTTATTGAATTACACTTAAATTTGAAATGATTTTGTGCGTACATCTTAAAGTCAAATGCCGCAGTATCTGGTAAAAGGTATGTGATATATGACGTTTTCACATTGTTACGACAGCTCAGGCGACCGGGCCGGGTCGCGAGTGCAGGCTTTGGAGGGGTAAGCAGTTGGTCTGAGAGGGGTAGACTGCTGGCCAGCTAAAAAGCCGAACTAACGGGACAACTTTTGAAAAATGTCACTGTCGGATGAGAACATACATTTATACTGATTTAGGGGAGTTTCGTTTCGTTTTATGTTGGTAAAGTTGTTGCCAACCGTCACACAAATACCCTGTATATTTTACCTTCAAGCGGTAGGGACATTTAAAAATTTAAGTTTGTAATGAAACAATGACTACTTGTAGATTCGCCAACATTCAAAGCCATCCAAGTGAAGTTGTGTAGTTTATGAGTGTAGTAAAAATTTGCATTTTGCTTTGGTGCTCTTTCGTTCTTTGTGTTTATCGTTCAATTTATTTATTTAGTAGTACTAGTTTTTAGTTTTATTTATTATTTTTCCCGTTGTTTTCTTTAGTAATAATAATAATAATAAAATTAATTGAAATAGTTATAGTAGTTTATTATTTGTTGTTGTTAATGTCCCTTTAGTATTTTTGTTTTAAATTAATTATATTATATTTATTATTATTTTTCTGAATTCATTTTAATTATAACTGGGAAAATAATGGATAGCCCAACAACATCAGGGTCTACACTTAATATTGAACCTTTGAAGATAACACGTATTCAAAGACTGTCTCTGGTAACAATGGATGTTATTGAAGCCTTACGTACACTAATGATGATTTTCATAATTTTTTTTGTAACTTACTTTTAAAAGCTAATGAATAATTGAACAGATAAATTAAATGGATGCATTTGCATTGATATTGACATAACTGGCCTGTCAGGAACAATTCATTAGATCACTTAAAACTACCATGTATATCACGTTAATTAACTTCAATAATTGTGTATTATTTGCGTTCAATAAAACCCCATTACTACCATAAACGTGAAGGAACTGTTGACACACATCCAAAAGCATTTAAAAATAGAAGTATGACAACATATAACTTTTGAGGTTGTATTTTTCATTTGCACTTGACACTTTTTAACACTTCTTAAGCTCGCAATAGTTGATAATGATAATTCTTAATTAACTTAATAGTTATTCACAGAGTTAATATTCGTTTATAGATGAACATCTCTTTTTAATTCTACCGAAAAACGAAACATGTATTATTGAACAGTGGATAAGACTTGAGACCGCGCGAGGATTGTGAATGAGACAACAAACAAAACAAAAGCGAGAGACTTGATCAGAGTTATAGTTTCATAAGTTGGCTATTCCGACAGGAAATCTTTCAAGCTGCCATATTGCGAATTTAGTGCGGCCTGATACATGGCTAGGTGTCGAGGGGTGGGAGGCAGGTGCGAGGATTGGCGTTGTGTGACTGGCGACAGAAGAAGTTGGCGACGGCCTGAGAGCTGAAAAGACGATTACTTTGCGTGCCATGTCGGTTTCGAAGAGTAAGTTACTTGAGTGAGTTAAACGTGATACGAAAAGGAGCTGTGGGCGCTGCGAGGCCCTTCTCGGAATCTTCTCCAAGGGACGTGGCGGGGACAGATGCCGTGCTGGTGCCATTACGGAGAAGGAGGATGCCAGACCAGTAAAGTGGACCAGTAAGTGGAAATTAGGACGTCTTGAAGGAAAGGCCTTAATCAAGCATTGAAGAAGACTTTAGGGTAGGTACGAGTATATATAAGCACAAAGGTGACAGAAAGGATGGAAAACGCTGGTGCTCTCGAATTGTGGGATAGTCATCTGAACAAACAAATTTTCTCTATCATTTTGTTTTGTATTGAACTAAACAACATTATGTCAATTTTCGAAGTGTTTTTCATACCATGTTTCTTTTGGTCAAATGTATCTAACTGCATAAATTGGTTTCTTTTGTGTAAATGTAATCCCATTTGTATATGTTTTTAGTTTTTTTGGTGGTAATTTTAAGCAACCCACCGGAATTCCACCAACAGTAGGTAGGGAAGATGGAGGAAATAATTGCAGAGTAGATAGGAGATTAGTAAGTCGGAAAATGAAGACAGGTTTAGTTGGATGCCCAGGCGATAGTTAGCCGAACTGGGTTTTGAATCTCGATTAGAATGCCTGATGGTGGCGATAAATAACGTCGCAAAAGTCTCATTTGCAGCTGAAACGCATTCTATTTCCATTTAACTGTCACGGAATTCGTAATTATTTTTGTTTTTAAGCAATGTTTCAAAAATAGCCTCGATCCAAAGCTACCATCCACTTTAACACATAGACTGGATATGCTACCTTTTCCTTACTTAAAAAATCTTATCTCTATCCACGTACGTATGTACAGGAGAAGAAATGGGAGAAATTTTTTCCCCACAAACCTTCTGCACATTTGTGCACATTTACTGAGTTAAACTGTGAGACAGTATTGGTCGCGATGGGCAATTGAACATAGCAGTGGACTGTTGGTTATCCGTGGGGCCTGTCTCTCACCACTTACCTCGATACTTATAATACTTAACATAATAAGCCTATTAACTATTCTGTTTCTCTTTCTATCGAAGGACCACTCCCCAATTCAGGGCCGTTGAGACATCCGCATGCTCACCTACCTTACAATAGCTTCATGAAAACGTACTGGGAGCTACCGTGGAGGGAAATTTTTTAACACAAGGAACTCACCTTTGACGTAAATATAATTGAAATACATTGAATTAATACAGAATTGACAAGTAAATCATTTAATGCAATAATCATCTGTTGAATGATTTATAATTACACTTGAATAAAGTTTTAAAGTTGTGCGCGGTATTATATGTTTAGTTGATCACTCAATGCAAGTAAAGAAGTGAGAATTTTTGTCACATAAATGAAGGAGCATTAGAAAAGTCAACTGTTGAATGTAGACTAATAGTTGCATAAATTAAATAAAATAAAAATTAATTAATACTGACAAGAATGTATTAAGAGGCGATCACTTGTTAGACAGGACAAGTTGAACTTACACTAAAGCACAGTGAAATTAAATTTCATGAACAAATGAAGTAACACTGACAAAGAGTGATTTGAGATATATTGATCACTTGAATTCTTCTTCTTCGCTGTCCGGGTGACGCCGCGTGGGGCGGGTTTAAAATGTATTAAGATGTGGCGATCACTTGCATTAGACAGGACAAGTTGAAGGCTGGAGGCCGACGTTTATTAAATATTAACGGGTATTAAAATTGCCCGGGCCCCCCGGGCCCGGGAAACAATTTTTAATACCCGACCCAAATCGCGATGTCTTTTCCGGTGAAGTTTGCGACATGTCGGGCCCAAAACGTCGGCCTCTCAGCCCACTACGCGGCGTCCCCCGGACAGCCAAGAAGAAGTCATCGACTCGAGCCGCGGAAGCCTACGCGTACACTTGAATTCTGTTTCTCGCATAGAATTGCAGGTTACAGAACAGTAATAATTGAAGAACACAATTGTGATCACTTGAATGAAACAGGATAATTTGAATAAGTCAGTGCTGATACATTTACACTACAACTTAATTTAATTAAATAATAATGTGACATCCATTTGAATTTATAACAATCAGATTAGTTACAATGTCGATTGATACCAGTGTCAATCCAGCTGAATACATGTGCGAAATCATGAAAAAGCATACCAACAATGAGCATTGCCCAGTCAATTCCAATTGCATTCACTGTCGCAGCTGCGTAGCACCTGAAGGCAACATTGCGGCATTGGCGTAATAATCACAGCTCACCTTCCAGCTGACGACTAGATGGTTAATAGTACATGTTGCCAGTACAACACACATTGTGGTAAAATTGAACCGATAATGACTTGCAGCGAATGTAACTTCCGTACAAGCGTCCCGTGTACCCCTTGGGTCTTGTAATTGATCATGATTAATTAGCGAGTGAGAAGTTGTTGATTGCACAACGAACTCATTACGACTAAACGTTCACTGATTTAATAACAATAAAAATAGATTTTACAATGTCATTGCTGTAAGCACGTACTGCTTCACTACATTTAACACAATGGTAGGGAAATAGTTGTGAACAATGTACAATTTCGTAATCATTGCGAGGCGCACTAAACACACGCACAGGGCGTGGTATTTTCTCTGCGACTGGCGTCTGCCGGCTGGCCGGTGGAAGGGGAACAGGTGTTGGCGCTGTGGCGGGGCGCCAGTTTATTGGCGATAAGATTGCACCAGATTGCAATTTTGTATATTTTGAAAGCTAGACTGAATAAATTATGAGACTTGTGACCATAATAATTAATTGAATACTTTTTGATGAGGTGTTTTTTTGGTCTGTTATGACTGTGACATACCAATATGTGGGACATTGTATTGCGTCACATTTATTGTAAACAGGGTGAATGGTAAGGATAGACCTATGTAAATATGGCGGCCTGCAAAGGGGAAAAAAAGGTCGTAAAGGTCGACAAACTCAATTCTTTGAACCAGGGGGGCGCGGCAAAGTTGATAAAATAAAACTTTTTGGGGATTGTCCGAGAAAGCAATGCCCAGTCTGGGGCGCGGCTAGTTGGAATTTTGGGGTTTGGTGGGGGTTTTTTCAAGGCGGGCCGAAAAAAAAGGGAAAAGAGGGAGGTTTGGGCAAATTTGACCCTTATGCCGGGTCCCGTGGATGGGGAGAAAATTTAAAATTTTGGGTTTGGGGATTGTGAACGTTTTTTTGGGGCCCAAAGGGTTTGGATTTTGGGAATATTGATGTAATGTGGGGAAAATTGGAAACTTTAAATTTTAATGCAGCAGCTAAAAAACTGTGAACTTAGGTGAATGTTTGGCAACAGGACGGGGAGTATTTGAAAATAATAGTTTGCTGCTTTAATATTTTAAATATACGCGTAGAAAGAACGGGGAATTTTAAAAAAAAAAATTAATTAAATTTTATCAACTTAGAGGGGGTGGGGATCAGTGACTTAAAGTACCTTTTTCCCAGAACGGAAAAAAATGGGTATTTGGACCTGGAGCCATCGACCCCGGGGGAAAATTGAAACTGGTTCTACGCGGCGACATCGGCCAAGAGCGCGCGAAGTCGGGTACTGCAATATAAGGTTTGGGACTGGTCTTGACCGAAAGTACGTTTCGTATTGTTAAAATTTCATAAACCTTGAATAAACTTACAAGTTTCTGTGAATAAAAAAGATGATTTTCATTTACCCAAATTTCCCCAGAAAATGGTAGCTAAAAATGTATATTTGCTTTTCAGATTCCCCGGCCACTTGTACAGATGGCAGATCGAATAATCGGCTATTATTTGGGGGAATAGCGATTATTTCTTTTAAGACCCATCGACCCAGTTAACCGGGTATTAATTTTTTGGGAAAAGGGGAAAATTAAAAATTTTAAAAATAGAATTAACGTAATCTTTTCCGGGCCCCATATTCTTTATAAATTTGGAAAGGGGTTTCGTTGAATTTATATTTAATAATATTAGAAGGGTAGAGGAGATATTTAATTTAAAAATTAAATTAGACAGTTTGTTTCATGACTGGATAAAGTTTCGTCATGTTTTCTAAGAATTGCAGCTGCGCTCTAGCGAGGTACGGCACGTGGTGGAAAACACGGGTGGGTTCCTCTGGTGCATCAATTTTAACTGGTCCTGCGCATCACCAGTTTTAAACCCCGGTTCCCCTGCGAAACCGGGCACTTCCGAGAAGCCAAAACCCGACGCTCCCCCATGTTGCCTAAAAAGGGTAGGAAAAAATTTTGAAACTGCTAAATTTCTTTTCCCCAGAACCAAAAAAAAGTAATACGAATGTGTACAAGATGCAATATTTAAGAGGAATGCTTCGTAAATGTGTTTCAATGTTTTGTTACAAGGTGATAATTTTGGTATCTGGTTGCATTTAAAATTCCCGCAAACTGTTTCTGATACTCACTGACTGAAGTCCGGTTATGCGAAGCCCCCTCCCGGGCCCCGGGGAAACAGCGTTTGCTCCAAACCGCGTGGCCTTTTCCAGGAAAATCCTTGATCGCCGCTTGGGCAGTTAAGGCGTCGTTTGTTGCAGAACTTGAAAATATCAAGATTGCGACGAACGACGTACATAGGGGTATGGTGTATGGAAAGCTGGCCAAAATTATTTCTTTGCTTGAATTTATTTAGAATTAGTTAATATGCATATTTATGCAAGTTTACTCATGTTGGTGAGAGGTACCACTTAAAAAAAACTAACAACACAAATCATTAAATATGGTTTAGTTCATGGGGTTAAGTAGAAAAACGACTAAATCATTCTCGTTAAATGTGTTACACTAGTCTACGTAAGAATATAATTCTCGAATTCCCGATTTCCGATTCGCTAATATTCATCACTCATCATCGTCTTGTTTATAATCATCTACTTCTTGTCCATCTTCATCATCATCGTCTTGTTTATAATCATCTACTTCTTGTCCATCTTCATCATCATCGTCTTGTTTATAATCATCTACTTCTTGTCCATCTTCTTCTTCTTCTTCTTCCGATTCGCTAATATTCATCATCTTCATCATCATCGTCTTGTTTATAATCATCTACTTCTTGTATCTTACTACTAACTTAAATTTTTAAAGGGTTTAATACTTATGGTGATAAAGGGGGAAAAGGGCGAAACAAATACAACCATGTCCGAGGCGGGGCTCGAATTGACCCTTCGGTCCGAGATCACTACGACGCTACTGCCTTAGCGATCTCGGCCACCGGGCCGACTTCTTCTTTTTGTTTTTATTTTTCTGAGTTCTGCCTTGTACGTATGGCATCTTCAAAATGTAGTTTCCTGTGTCACTAGAAATTCTAATGCATATTTTGAGAACAGCTTCTTTGTTCTCCTTACTTTCTGTATTAATGAATAACAAGGATAGATATATCTGAATTTCGGATAATATTGAATTGGTTTTTGGGTAATATTGGAAATTTCCTACCCAATACTGACTGCGCTTGCCTTGTTGTCACGGAATGAATAGATTTTTTTCGCGTGGCTGAAAACGTGTTATTGCCTTACGCACTTTTGACGCTCTTTTCGGAGATTCCGACATCTCTTTCATTAAAACAGATGCAACACTTTTTTAAACCCCAGTTTTTTAAAAACCCTTTTTAACACCATAAAAAAAAGTGATTCAGGAATTGGTTTTTGCAATTCTTGTGTTTGGAGGTTTTTCTGAAATCATTTAATCTCCGAATTCCTTTCTTAGTCGACCCACCTTTTTGTTTAGTCCATATTGGTAATTTCACAGTACCGATAAGCAACATTTCATTCTTTTTTACAAAGCTTTATCCGATATTAAACGCAACTTCCCATTTGTGTTTGAACTCAGACTTGAAAAACCGTAATTTACGTTTAAATTTGCTCACTTTTTCTGATGGACAAGTTGTAATTTTCAACGAATGATTTCCCACGTATTTTAATCTTATCATCAGTTAAACATTCAGAACACTGCTTGGTATGGCTGAAGAGCTCTCCTCTAGTTATCTCCTTAACACTTTCTTTGGAATCTTCAAAAAAATCTTACTGATCTTCCTAAATTTCACGGAATTTTGTTACGCATCACCGATCTTCAAAAAATCCCAAAATAAAAACGTGGGAAAAATGTGAAATTTTTTTTTTAAAGGTTAGAAAAATGACCGTTCCCCGAATAGTGTAATAAAACTGTTTGCTTGACACGTCCTGTAACTAAAACACTAATGATGGTACAAGTAAACTCAAAATGTGAATACGTTCCCTTAAAACATTTAAAATCATGTAAATATTAATCTTAATTGGGTCATTTTTTAATTTAAAGCACAGTACATACTTGAATTTTCAATGTCCATCAAGAATTAATACACTTCACAACTTTGAAAAAAACATTTAAAATTATGTAAATATTAATCTTAATTGGGTCGTTTATTAGTTTAATGCTCACAACTTTGAAAGCACTCACAAAGCGAATAAAGGATCCCTTTGTATGGAACTGCTGGTAGGAAATACTAGCAGCGCCTCCAAGGACGTACATTAGACCAATGCTACAACGAAGATACTAGTCTGAGACTAGCAGGTGATTGCCGAATTACGTAATATGTATATTCAACTTAAAGGAAATAGTGTGAGTTTTCTCGAATGTTAAAAATTTTTATTTCGATTTTGTTGGCCAGCTTTTCTTACAAAATAGCCCTATGAGTGACGTGCAAGGTCGATACAACAAATGGTTAAATAACTCATTATTACAAGTGTTGAGGCTGCGAATATAGCTTGAGTATTTTGGGAGAGCTTCTGCAGATGTTCGTATCGAAACAAGACCTGTCATTTCACGCTTTGACACAAAGGAAAGTTCTCAAAACCAAGTATTTAAGAACCATTTATCAGCGTAAAAATGATTGAGTATTGCAGAAATTGTCAATGTTACCTCTCTGGTCGAAACGGAAATCGTTTACTCAGTTTTTTTTCTCGTAATTTGTACGTGTTAATTTTATTCGCAGAGATTGCGCGCAATGCATTGTTTCACGGAGTTGCAATGATGTGAGTAGACACACAACCAACGTAAAAATTTAACTTTCAATGCAGCCAATATGCTTGTAAATTTGCATTTTACGCGAGCGAGGTGAGTCGCAACGAAACTGCTTGGCTTCCTGATCTTCAAACTATCCGATCCCATCGAAACTTATGTGGAAAGAAAGGCAGGATTCCTGGAAATTGCGACAAGGTGCAATGTGCAATCTAGTCGTTGGAGAGTTGTTCAGTCACGAAAAAAATTCTCTCTGGAAGTCAGACCACGAGTTTTAGGGAAAAATTCACTAAGTCGAACGCGGAATGTTGGAAATGTATACTCTTTGCTGTTGATTAGCGCCAAAGTTATAAATGATTGAATTCCAAGTAGGGCGCCAAATTTGAATTAATTTGGACGTCAACAACAAGATTAAATTGTGTATTGGCAGCACTGGTGTCATGTATGGCAAAGCGTGTGAACTGAAAGAATATAGAGTTTAAAATTGTGAGCTGAAATAATTTAAAGCCAATTTAATTTTATACTAATTGCCTGTTTTTATTGAATTTAGTTGAGAAACTTGAGAGAATGGTATTGTATTAAAATGCAGATAATTGCTACTGTTATGAAAGTCCTTGATTTTTCTATTTACTGACAAAAGTATGTATATTAAAGAAACGGTTGAATATAATTCACTAGCTTACATAGTTTTCTCTGTATAGGAAAGAACTTTGTCACTTTATGAAACACGAATAACTAGCAGTAGATATATTAATTAGAATTCCAGTCCTATATTAATTAGAATTTTTAACAAACAAACAAATACAATTCGCCGCTGCATGCCAGGCTATCGGCATTCACGCTCTCAGCTTCGTTTATTAGAGTCCTTTCGCACCTCGGCGGGAAAATTAGTTGAGCGTCACCCGATTACATGTCATTTATAACGTATCTTGTGGTACCGACATGATGACTTCGTCTTCACGGTGGGATGCCGCCGGTGACCAGCAACACAGCGGCGGTGGCGGGCAGATCCAGTTCCCCGTTCTCCAGCCAGGCGGATTGACGAACGACAGCGCACTACCGTCGGGCCAACTGTGATGTCGGCGTCTTACGCGATAACTGCCGATTGTTTCCCGAACAAGTTCATTGCCGAGATAATAATAATTGCCTCCTTAATGCATTAGTGGTCCTACTTTTTGGCTCGGTGGTCCCACGTTCACGACACAAGTCAGAAATGCTAACTTATGCAAGCTCGTGTGTAAAATGCCTCGAGCTGCGAGCCCGAAATCGGAACGGCAATATTGAAGTTGAAAGATTAAAATCTTAATAATTTTGAAAGTTTGACACTGGAGTAACAATTTCGGCGTTGTAAGTTGAAAGATGCGAATCTGAGTAAAGAAGAGTAACAATTTCGAAGTTGCAAGTCGAAAGATGCGAATCGTAGTAGTGAAGTGAAGTGAAGTGAAGTGAAGTGAAGTGAAGTGAAGTGAAGTGAAGTGAAGTGAAGTGAAGTGAAGTGAAGTGAAGTGAAGTGAAGTGAAGTGATTTTGAGGCCTCGCGCGCGTCCAGACGAAGACTTCGATCTCTGATCGGAATGCTTTACAGTGATTCGTTTAGCATTAGCCATCGGGAGCGGAGGCGGGGACGGCACACGGACCAATAGCTCGCGAGCTCATGTGATAAGAAGAAATGAAAAAGACATTTCCGTTGCTTTTTTGTCGTGAGAGGTAGCTGTCCGGGCCCCTTTTGCGGGGTGGGTACGCCGCGGTCGGAGGAATGCAGTGAAGCTGGCCTCTATCTTTTTAAAATTATTTACAGGCCAAGTAACCCTCGTCGTGGCACGCGCTCGTCACCTCGAGCATCAATTTCAATAGGATATCGTCGGAATCGTAAATCCATGCCTGCTTTGTTAAGGATAGCCGGACGGTCGCGGACGGGGACGTCGGCGGCGGTCGGCCGGCTCCTGAAAGACAGTGGTTGGCGGACCGTCTCTGGGGGGCGGGGGGGACGGGGAGCTTCGACCGTGCCAGGCCGTGCGGGTATTGAAAAAATATCTCTCTTAATTGCGGGTGGGGTTCTCATGCTCGTTCACGGAGAGTGTGACCTTACAATATCCTTTGTTTGCTCACTCTGGAAAATCAACTTCAACTTGTCTCAGAGGGAGAACTTGATCATAATATGTACGTAAGGTGACGAAACCCTGATCATTACACTTTAAAATGGAAATTTATATCTTTTTATTTGTATAAGCTGTATATGGTCATGTACGTGTTTTTTTAAATTTTTTCTGATGGCGTGAAATTACAATTTTTATCAATTGTTTGGTCTGGTCCTCCCTGTTGCTTCAATATCCCTTAGCCATTTGATTTTCTAGAAGTTCAATACTTGTAAACAAGTTATCAAAGGAGAAACGATAAGGAATAATAACAAGTAAGTGATCTGCAGAAGTCATAACTACTCAATATCCCAAACCTTTATTCAGTACCCTCACTGTACTACCTTGGTAAGCCTCTAACCATGGGAGATAAACATCACTGGTTCCTACACCTCAGAATTCATAATCATAATAATTGGGTTTCCCTGGATACAAATTATTACCGCAAAGGAATTAACATTATGCTTTCATATTTTACATAATATAAAAATATAAAAATTCTACCCCGTATAAATTGCTTACACCCATGTCTTCCGAAATATGAACCCATTGATTCATCTACTGAATGGTGACGTTCATTAAGTTTTTCATGAACATTTCTTAAACGTTTACTGAGCGTAGGTAACAACTTCCGAAGCAAAGGGTCGAATTTGTCTAGTTCATCGTTATTACAAACATGCAAGTTTGACATGAAAAGTCAAATCTATCTCTTGCTATAACGACCAAAACGAGTTTGTTGTGACTCTCGCATGTCAATTGCCAATACATTTTTTTCTGGGTACAATGTTGCTACAAAGGAGAAGCACTTCTATGAACTCTAGCCTTTCGTTCTTGGTACAATCACCTAACATGTTTCTTTCAGCAGAGTACTCATTAGCATAGATGGCCATCATACTATTCTGCATAAAAAAATAAGAGTAAAATATTCAAGAACTTCATTCTCCCTTGCGCAGAGTATTGATGTCAAGGGTCACTCAGCAGTGGACACAGGAATGACATATTTTGTCCATTAGTGAGTAACTTTTCTATGTGCATGTGTGTTCTAAGTTTTCTTTTTACAAAATCTTGTGGGGTGAAACGACAGGACATTTTTGACCAAGTCGTTCACACAGGTTAGGCAACGTTTACGGTTCAGGTATTGGTTAAGGTGCCGAAGGAAGGGTGGTTGTCGAGAAACCATCAATCAGAGGTAATACGCACAAATAAATAGCTAATATATTAGCTATCTGTAGCTAATTTCAGTTGAATGATAGCAGTCGTAGCTCATTATCAGTTGAATGATGAGCAGATTATATTATCAAAACACGAATTATCCTCTGTTCCAGTCTTCATCTGTCAAGTCATCACACACCATTGTTAGGGATTTCGTAACAACTTTCTGGAAGAGCTGCTGACCGTGTGTTGACACAGGTTTTTGAGAAGGATAGTAGATGCTGAGGTCCGATTATTAAACAATCATCAACAACGAGTGTATTTTTTTTATTAATAGCTATCCGTTTGGCCGAAGACTTTCGGGAATTTTAAGTTTACATACAAGAAAAAAGTTTAAATTTTTGGGATATCCGCAGGCGAATGTGGCACGTAAGGCGTACTCCTCAGAAGTAAATTCAATTTTTCGGAATTTAAAATAAGTGTTTTAGTACCGCAAAATGACCAAAAGTGATACAACAGACACGCTTCACAATTAATTAAAGAGAACACGAACATTAATAAAAGAGAAGACAAACTTTTGACTCAATTAAAAGCGAATTGTGTTTATTTTGAAGAATCTGTAGTTTATGAAATGTGAATGAAGGAACGATGAAGAAGATACCTATGAAGGAAAATCAGTAGCGTGTGCAGTGCTAGAAACGGCCATTATAACTGTAGAAAGGTGTTTAATAAATAATAATAATAATAATAATAATAATAATAATAATAATCATGAAAATGATAATGATGATGATGCTACTAGTAATGATACTATCGGTGATGATACAGTGATGATTTACTAATGATACTGATGATACTACTAATGATGGTGGTGATGATACACTAGTAATGATACTAACGATGAGGATGATGTTTTTAATGTCGACCAATTTTTCAAAAATTTATCAAAATAGTAAAACATTTAGAGAAACGTTTATTGTTGTATCAGTTTCGATTGCACAGTATGATGTTAAACTCCGGATACAGTTACAAATTCAGGGATTATAGATACTTTTCCACAAATCACTTTTCAATTCAGTACAAAAGTAGAAGACAGAGCATTTTGAACATGCGTAAAAGAGAAGAATGACCGGCAAAATATCTCGTCTGCGGCCTCGATGTCCCGGCTTGTCAAACGCAGCCGCGTCAGAGCGCCGGTTGCGGGCGATCGGCTTTTTCTTGTGGCTCGTGGCGCGGGCGGGAGCGAGAGCGGAAGCGGCTGGCAACAAAAGCAATCAGAGCGCTTTGAAGAGAGGCCTCAACGTCGCGGCGGGCGAGGAGGCCGCGAGCCGCCGGTGGCGCGGCCCTGACGGCCGGAGATGGAAGGAACTATCAGATGGCGCGAGGGGAGGGGGAATGGCTAGGGGAGTGAGGTCCGACGAAAAACCGCTTCCGTTCGAGTGTCACCTTAAAATGATCACGAGAATGGAGTGGTGGACACATTGGTGTTTTATGCTGCTGGAAGCGATTTTTGTCAACGTTGTGTGTTCGATGCCGAAATTCTCTATTTATACCAACATTGGAATATTAATGCCAACATTTGCGATTAATTGATATGTTAACGTCAATGTTAATTTCAAAGTTATTTGTTACTCATGCCTTTGGAAGTTAAGTCTATATATGTTTACTAAACATTTCCCATTCACTATTATCCTAACTTGTATTTTATGCAATTCATTTTGTCCGAAAAATATGAGTTGGAGTGAAGCCATGGATGATAAGTATCGAAAGGAAATTAGCATTTACGTATGATAATTTTCCGTAGTGGCAGCAGAGATATTGTGGTACTCCCATGATTATAATTCAGAATAGCAGAGTTTCAACCGCAAGTAGTATATACAATATGAAATTTATTCTACAATTGGGCAGATGATGCCCGGTGGCAGAATGCAAAATAACAATTACAAATAACATAATAATATATAAAAATAAATATAAACAAACAAATTGACTTTGTCATTTCCTATATATGCAGATGGCATTTAAATTCCTATACTAAACATTAAAATGCATATACACTAACATATAAATGAATAAACATACATATTACTATACTAAACATTAAAATAAACCTACATATTACACAAATAACATACATACAAACATATACGCATGCATACATAGACGAAGGAACCCTCACATCACTTCAAATGAAATCACTTCACTTCACTTCACTTCACTTCAATGCACTGCATATATCAGTGGTTTTACAATATAGAAGTTAAACGAACAAATTAGCATATGAATAACTAAGACATGCTGAAGAAATACATAATACGAATGAACACTACAATTTGTTAAATAGAGTACTTACCCAAGTAAGAGTTTGAGGAAGATGAGGGAGGAAATAAAAGTGTGGGAAAGCTAGTCAAGAAATAAATTTATAATGAGTCTGGATTTAATTGAGATTCTTCTATTTTGAATATAAGTTTGGATTTTGAGACGTATTTTCATTGAGAATAAGTTTGGAGTTTTGTAAAATTTCTACATTTTTTCAAATGTTCAATTTGTTCCTTTATTTTCGAAGTGCATAGTTTTGAAGTTGGTATCCGGGTCAAAAGATATGGTTTGCAAATGTGGAGTTTTCTAGTTTCAGTCTCCACGAGAGGAGATGTTCATTGAATCTACAGGAAGACTTCCTACCTGTTTGTCCTACATAAGCTGAATTACAATTGTTGCATTTTAATGAATAAACTCCACTTTTTCCATTAAGGGTACAGGGGATTTATTGATGGAAAAACATGTTTGAGGGTTTTATAAGTTTTATAATATACCTTTATTTAAATTTTTGAATACTTTTCCTATCATTTTGGATATCGGACCTATATATGGGATACTTATAAACTGTTTCAAGTAGTATAGAGAAAGTTATGTAATGCTGCGGGAGAAAACGGCGAATTTTCGGCAGAAAAACTCATTGTCGGGCCCTGATAAAGGAAAAAGTGGATAAATCCAGTTGCTAAATTTAGATGGATGTATTGACGACAATACAGCTTTGAGATTTTGAAAAACATTGTTTGAAATTTGGGAGTACTTTCTAAATCAATATTTATTCTTAATTGTCAATATATGTTTACAAATAAAAGTATCCAAAGTTTTTTATGACAATCATTTATTCAGTAATTTCACAACGTTTCGTAACTCGTTTTTTTACATCTTCAGGTGCTAAACTTAGTGAGGGAACGCTATCCCATTGTTGTTGGGAGTACTTTACATGAAGCCCCCCGGAAATTTTCAATTTTTTCTCAAAAACTGCTCCTAATGTTTTCTATAAATTTTTTGAAACAATACAGTTAAATACACTTAGAAAGATGGCATATGTCTGCTTTTCAAGGCTAACTCTAAATTTTCGAAAATTGTAAAAGTTTGAATTTTTTGGCGCCTTTGTACGACTACAAAATTAAAGATTGAGATTTTTCCTTCAAATGAAATTTGTTGTACATAATCAGTTCTTTCATTAAGGTCATATACATTTTGAACATTTTAGTAGTTGAATAGTGCAGTTTTAAAAAAATTACAAAAACAATTTTTTCAAAATTGCTCCAAATTTTTTCTTTAATTTTATTTAATTAGAAAAATCTAATATTTTGACTTGTCTCTCACGTCTGTAATATTTACATTAGTGGCAGTGATTTGCTCACATTATTATGCGTATAAGGTTACGTGTGCTTTAAATAGTGTCAAATAAAATTCGTCGAAAAAAGTTTTCTGTGAAAACGAGCTCAAAATTCCGCAATTTCAGAAACACTCAAACGCCATTTTCTTTAAAACGGTTCCAAATTTTTTATCTTCAAACGTTTCGTACGTCTAGTGTTGATTGCGCTGTTTAAAATGACCTGAAATTAATTTTGATGTGTTCTTTTGTTTTTTCAAAAATTACACAATTGTATTTTTTTAAGTATCTCTCATGCCTTTAATGCGCACATTTCTAGCAATTTGTATATATTATTTCATTTGTGTGGTAAGAAAGTGGGGTAAGAAAGGAGGGGAGTTAAGTAGGGTTGGGGTCGACCTGAGGTGTGTCGCTAGAGTGTTGGAGGTTAACGGTAGGCAAAGTCGGAGGGGAGTGAAGGCAGTGAGCCGCGCTGTGGCGTGTGATAATTTTGGTGAAGGTGTTGAGTGGAGAGGTGCTGGGAAGCAAGTCGGCGAGTGTCAGGAAATAGGAGTCGGCGTTAGGCCGTGTCCTGCGTGAGCTACATCTTGCGACAGCGACAGGCGACAGCTTCAAGCAACAAATTTCAAACACATTTCAAATTTCATTTCTTATGGGCCCGTCCTGCGTCGGCGACAACAGCTTCAAGCAACAAATTTCAAACACATTTCAAATTTTGCGCTCTGTCTCCGCTTTGCTGTGTCGGGGTATATTTCGCTGCTTTTAATTTTCCCCATTTCAAAGATGTCGAAAGGGATATAAGGAATTTTTAACGAAGATGTAAAAAATACAAGGAAATTTTGGGAACAAAATTGAAAAACTACAGTGGAATTTAAGCGGCAAATTTGGGGAAAAAGGAAGTGCAAAAGCACTGAAAATAACAAATAAGTTTTTTTTATTGATTACATTTTTAATTTATATTTTCTTATTGAATTTGTCAGATTAATTTTTCGTATTACATACATCACAATGTATTTTCATTTTCCCTGTAGACGTAAATGAGGTTAGGTTTTTTTTTAACCCAAACCGGCAGAGCTATTGAAATAATTGCAAAAGTCTGTCTTTTTCACGGGTTTTGTTGGGGGGTTTAAACCATTACAAACTGGCAGAGGAATATCTGTAGAGTTTGTTGAACATAACAAAAATCTTGAATGTTTTGAAAAGCAACTTGTCGCTTGAAGCTGACGGAAGTTCGCTTGTCGCTGTCGCCGGTTGTAACCCACGCACGACACGGTCTTAAGTGTGGAATGGAGCCGAGCCAGGCCGCGCGTTGGAGCAGCGGACTGTGGCAGCGGCGCTTATCAGCGCCGGGGACACGATCTTTTTTTGGAGACACTGGGACCTACGGAGTGGAACTGAGACCCGGGGAGGTGGCACGGTGGCACATGACGCACGAAAAGAACTATCCGAAATGCGTCTAGTTATATTTTTCTTTTGGGGATTTTTTTGTGTGTATTTTGTTTATTTATTTTTTATTTATTTATTTATTTTACTCAAAAATTTAAAGTCTTATGACGTGCTTTTAAAAAAATGATTGTGCATTTTAAAAATTCTGTGATCCTACACTAATCATATCTACTTAAATTTTGAATTTTAAAAAGGAAAAAAAAAAAATTTCCCATGTAGAAATCTATTTTAAAAAATAAATAACAAAAAATTTTAATTTTGAAAGGGGAAAAAAAACAAAAAAAAAAATCTCCCATGAAATAAAATCTATTTTAAAGGATAAATACAAAAATTTTTAAATTTTTAAAAGGGAGAAAAAACAAAAAAACCCCCATGAAATAAAATCTATTTAAAGAAAAAAAAAGCAATAAATTTTTGGCTTTTATTACTTCCTGCCGCGACAACATGGAAACGAAAATTTTGAATAATTGTTTTTCCCCCTGAATTTAGAAGACCAAAAAATGAAGTTACATTTATGTCCAGAAGCAAAAAAAGGGGCTATCTCAGCATTTCCAATGGATCAGGAAACGGGACAAAAAACCTGATCGAGATGGGGTCATTGCCCCGGGAAGCTGTATACAATAGTTTTAAAGGTTGTTTATATTTTTTATACCGTCAAAAAGGTAAATAATCATTTTTATCATTGTTCAAATTAATTTATTTTTTTTGGTCTCAGTATAGTCTCTAATTGTTAAAACAGTTATCGAGAAAAGATTTCACTTGTATTTTAAAAATTTTTTATTGAATTTAATCGTTTAATGTCATCTGGCAAAAGTGTTGTAAACTTTGTTGAACGGATTGTCGCCCATCGCGGGCAGCAGGGAGAGGGCAGGAGGAGGGGCGAACTATAATTGTACAGTTGTAAATAGAATTAAGTTTGTTTTTTTTTGTATCATTTGAATCTTTGTTCTTATTTTGACGGAAAGGTCTCTTGGGAAAATGTTTCCCGGAAGAAAGGGACCATCTTTTGTAGATGTTAATTTTTGGGGATGTTTGGATTTCTGCCCAGTGCTCTGAATGTCAAAGGAAATTTTTTTAAAAATTACTTGGTTTTTCATTTGGGAAGCGGGACAACCAGGTCAAAAAAGACGCCGCACCCCTTGTAAAATCATGGGGGCAAGTAAAACAACAAAAATAAACATAAAAAGAAAATTACGTGAAAAAATTATTGAATATTTTTAAAAGTTTAAAATTAAGGAAACGGGTTTGTTCCCTTTTTTTAAGGAAGATGTTGAATTTGGAGTGCTACTATTTTTAATTTATTAATAATTGAAGAATTTGGGAATATTTGAATGACGATTACATAACCTCTATCTTAGAAAAAACAAGGCGAAATTATACCCCCTAGGAGGTGATAATCAATAACTGATAAATATGCATGGTAAAGTCGTTATAATTGGCGGTAGGCTCCCAGTTCTTGCACGCTATTGGCTGAAATTTCACGCGTGGAACAGTCAACGAAAAGTTCCTTATAGGACGAATTTTTACTCTTCTATTATAATCCTAAGGTTAATTATCGTTTCTGCCATTAAGAAAGCAAAAATTTGAGCAAATGTGAAAAAAATTTTTGGGGCGCATGAGGGCCGGGAAAGGAGGGGATGAGCAAAAAACTGACCCGGAAAAAAATTTAGGAATCTAACTAGAGAAACTGCCCCTTGCCATTCTGTCGCACCATAAGACTAACTAGGGACCACCTAGGCGGTTCATGTCTTGTGAGCACGGAGCCCTCAACCCATCTCTTCACTGCTCCCACTTTGACATCGACGACAAGAGCGTGCAACTGGGCATTTCAAGGTATAATTTCTAATTGCTAACAAGGACCAACCTCAAGGTTGCAATCCACCGGTAGTGTCGCATGGCAGGATTGCGCTTTGGACGTTCAAAGCGGAAACCTACGCGCCCGAGATCGAATGGCAGCCTGGGTCCAAAGTTTTGAGAATTGAAAAATCCTCGCAGAGGTGTATGTTGGGTCAAAGAGGCGATGCACAATTAAAGTAACCCGCCTCTGACCGTCAAAACGAATGCGATGGGTTCAAGTATGCGAAATGTTTGCTAGGGTTCAACTGGTACTATTATACTGCCTTAACTTTCGAAATAATTCGACCATGTATATTACACTAGTTAATTTTTATATTAAATGATGCAAATATCACAAACAGTTTCTTATTCTTAGGCAAATCTCAAAACACGAATGGTTTTGCTTCGAAGATATAAACTATATTTTGAATTACCCAAAAGAAGATTATATACTATAATACGAATATTGATGTCGAAATGAAGATTGTATACTATGATGTAAAGTGACTTAATACGGGGTACAAACATTTCCTTTTTTCTACAATTAAATTTGTTTCATGCAATTTTGAATTAATTACAATACACTGTAGAGTAATTCAAAATGCAGAGCAGAAGATGTTAAACTTTTAAAGAATGTACCCTCACAAGACTGAAGCTTTTGATGCTCACTAACAATCAAAAAAAAAAATTGTTTAATAAATAAAATTATATAAAATAATTAAGACCCTAGTTACATTTTTCTAAATGAAGGACTATAAACATATTATTGAATTAAATGGTCAAATAATTTGGTATTTTCAATGATTTATATTGTGACGATTCCTATACCCTCTTATTTTTATCTATTAATGTAATTACATATATACTTATTTATAAATTTGACTTGTTCGGTTTGTTTAATCTTAAAAAGATACGATATTTCAACTAGGCTAATTCGGGTTCTTCGTTAGGGGTGAAAAAAAACCCCCTTATGAGGGTACGGGTGTTCTAATATAATTTTTAAATAAGTCGTTGGTTTTCTGATATAGCAGCGGCAATTAATACCGACTGAATTTTGTTAATTAATTGCTGTCTTATCTTTCTTTTTTAAAAAAAACCCTTTTTTAAAATTTTCCTACAAATTTTTCCCCCTGATGACCATCGTTAATTTGTTCCTATCATTTTGTAAACTAACTTTATTGAACTTATTTTCTAAAATGACTATCTTGGCCTTGTACACTAATTATTCTCGCAATGTCTTTACTAAGTTCATAAATTTCCTTTTTTAAAAAAAAGATGCCCTCTTAATGCGCCGAGAACTCCGTCTTTGGGCGTCCACTTACAATTCCAAAAATTGTTCTGGGTTGTCCATCAACCATTCTTTGCCGCATTCCACACATGTTACCTCGAATATTTGAAATGTTCGCGCTATTCTTTACCCTTAATTTCTTAATTAACTCAACAAACTTAAGTCACCCCGCGACCGAATATTCGCCATCTGTTAAAATCACATCAGGGGTACCAAAAAAAAACAACCAAAAAAAAAAAAACCGTTTGAAATAATTTGTACTGTCCGCGGCGTAGCCTCCAACCTCCCATCGAGACACGTCACCGTCTACCTAAGATTCACCTCTGGCAACTCCTCTTGCTCCCTACTTTTCTTGTTTTTCATTATTATCTTGTCGTTTCGATGCTATTCTATCTGCATCTCTCTCCCAACCCAGTTTTTGTCTATTAAAAGTCTTTGTAAAATATTTTATTTTAAATAAAATATTTTTATATTATTTAAAATATCTCCCAAATTGATTGTGTTTACTTTCTCTGTTCTCCTGAGTCCCTAATGTCTCACTTTTGTTCATATTTCCTTACATTTATTTATCTTTCTCTTGAGATTTCGTTGATTTTTTAATAATTTATTCCAAAAGTATCCCGAGCGGTATTTTGACCACTCTCAATATGAATTAGTTATAAATTTCACTGGGAAATAATAATAAAAGAGATAGAAAAAAAGTATAATTTCATCCCAAACACGTGAAATTTTTAAAATATGACCATTAAACGAAAAGATTCTTCATCTTTAAAATTATAGACGCGTTGCATGACCCTTACTGCCCGTTTGAATACCGTGTTTACTTTTTGCTATGCGAACTGCAGTTGGAGACCTTTCGGACTATGAATATGTTCCCAATTTTCAATTGTTTTGTGAGATTTTGAGTCGAACATGCATCTGAGTTGCCGATAACCGCGCAGTACGTCACTTCCGCCGCGTACCTAAGCCCTTACATGCGGGACGCAGGGCGCTGGGGCAGGGCGGAAGCAGGGAGGGGGTGGAAAGGGAGTGGTTTTGGGGGGGCCATCAGGAGAGGGGGGGGAGGGAGTTGCCATCTGCTCCGACGCGATAACGTCTCTCCCTGAGCTCGCCAGGACGCGCAGCGGTCGGGTCGCTGCGCATCGCCCGCGAGAGGCGAAGCGCAGCCCTCCGGCGGATTATTTTGCGAATTTGTGTGCTCCCAACGAATACGCGGCATCTGGAGCGCGAATACGAGCGACATTTTGAAGTCTTAGTAGTGGATGTTCTTTGTTTCATTGACTAGTGATTATGGGCGCGATAACTGCTAAGGTCATTTGTTCCGTATGTTTTGATCCCAGGAGGTGACGGTGAACCTCCCCCGCTGGATGGAGAGATCCGGCGCCGACCTAGTCGTCGGTTTGCAAGCTTATCTCCCAACAGCGAGGCACTGGGTCAGCCGAAAGAATCTAAGCTCCCAAGTTGTCTCCAGGTAGTAGTGTAGTGTATGAACAGTAAATTTTGTTTGAGTGTTGCAAGGACTGAAAATATGACAAGCAAGAGGAACGAAAGATCGCAGGTTTTCCGTGGCCTGATTGGGGAAAAACTGCCACTTTGGGGTTGATCGGAGAAACCACGGAAAATACAGACCAGTGCGGCCCGTCGCTAGAATTCTCCACCAGACAGCGATAGGAATTGATATAACTACCTGGATAGAGTCGAAAATCTTGCTATCGTCGGGACTCGAATCTTAGGATCTTCCGGTCAGAGACCCTGCGGTGATGTCAGCTTGCCAACTCAGCCGGTGGCGCGAGGTACCGGGGGGACGGGGGGAGGTGGAGTAGAGGAACGTGGGTTGATTCATTAATTATTCATCCCGTCATGATAGTGAACGTCTGGGGAAGTAGCGATTTTTCTTCCCCACCGGTTGGTCACATCCGGGCGCCAATCTACACTTCGTCAGCGGCTGAATTCGATAAAGCTATACAGTTAACGTCGAAAATTTTCGACTATCGGATCTGGAATCCTCACCAGAGACTCTGCAGAGTCAGCGGCATTGCTGTCTCTTAGCTCCTCCTGTTTTGGGGGAAGGGCATCGCGGAGTCTAGAGAAGACGGGCGAGTTATCGGTCGGCGTCGCATCCTCCCCTTTTCCCCTTTCCCCCGCCCCCCACCCCTCCCCACCCTTCCCCTCTTCCTCCGTTCTCACCTGTGCCCGTTCTCCGTCCGCCCCGTCCAGCCCAAACATCGATAAATTGGGTGTTTCCCGGGCGTCCTCTTTTCATTAGTCCGTAAAGTGTACGTGCTTTGCTCGGAGGTGGGGGTGGGTTTTCCCCCGCTGGAGGGCCCGATCAGCCCGCCCCTCCCCGGTAACGGGTTTTCTTCAATATCTACCGGGGGCCCGCCCCAGGCGGAGAACTCCCCCCGACCGGTCCCCCGGAAAATTTGGTGTGTATGCTGTTAGTGTGTCTCCCAGGGGTGGGATAGGAAAAAAGAAGAAAAGAAATGTCGCGCTAGATCCGGGGCCCCTTTTGTTGGGTACTCCCGCATTCGCATGGTGTTGGAAAACCACGGAAAGTAACGATGAGCAGCCGGTCGCTAAACCTCCCGACAGCGACTGGCTGAAAAGCATGTTAAAAACCTGCTGCTGTCAGGGCTCGAACCCGGGACCCCGTTCAAGGAAATGCAGTGACATCAGTTGATCACTGGTCCCTCCCGTCCAACATCTCCTCCGCTCTTCCAACCTAACCCCCTTCCGACCCTCCGTCTTACGCCCCCTCTGCCATTCACCGCACGCGCAACACCGCTGCGCCGCCTTTCTCAGCTGCACGCGGCTGCTGACTTCAGCTCGGAGTCGGCTATCTCTGCATCCACTGGGACTGGGATGACCTTGGGTTCGAGCCCCGATGGTGGAGGATTTTTTAACCGGCCCCAAATGGGTGGAATCGCCGCTGCCTGGAGGACAATTCTGGCGGCCGGCTCCTCTGATCGATAGTTTTCCGTGAACATCAGGTGAATAGCAGAGCAGTACCCTACCAAACGAGCCACGAACCGCGCGCGACCTATCCTTCGTATTTTTGTCCTCTGCCCCCTTCACTTACGCGCTGACTTCATGCAATGGGGGTTGTTCGGGGTGGACGCTGCACCGCTGGGGATGAACCTAGGGAGAGTGGAGAGGAAACTTCCCGCAATTCGTCGTGAAAATCGCCACTGAATGTCACCATCCAGCGGTTAAGAAACACCGCCACCTACCGAAAAAAATACTACTTCGGAAAAAATGGGCCCGGGAGGCAATCTCAATCAACCTGCACCGCACGCCGCACCCCCTCGCCTCCCCCGCCCCCCTCCGCCCGCACGCCCCGCCCCCCTGTCGTCGCCGCCCCCCCGTCGCGTCGCGACGCGTCGCGTCGTGTCTCGCTGATGAGCATCCGGCGCCCGCGGCGGCGCGCGCTGGCTGTCAGCCCCGCCCCCTTCCCCTCCCCTCCCTTCCCTTCCGACGGAAGCCTACGAAATTGCTCCGGATTTTGAGTCTTCTGCTCTCCCCCATGCCCCCTCCGGAAAGTACTCGTCCCTCCGCGCTCCGCGTTTCATCCGCCTTTGTCCTCGAGGTGCAGCAATTTCGCAATCCTCTGCCTATCATAGGCAATAATGTCACCGGTGTGCCGTATCGACGTTTCGTTTGGGGTTTTTCTCGGAGCCTAGGAAGGAAGCGCGATGAAGGGATAATTTCGAATATTCTTGTTGTCTATTACGTCCTCAGATAGACAGACAATGTCTGTTATGGTTTTACATTTATGGGCTATGTTTGACTAATTGATTGATTTATTATTTTGTTTCAGCGGTGTAAAACCTTTTTCCCCGTATTTTTATCACGGGAGTTGGCGGTGTTCAGATCTAAAACCGACGTACATGTCGACTTTCGAAGAATTTACCATCCAGATATCTTCCACCAGCGGAACGCCGCCCTGGCCGGGACAAAGTTCCCAAAAGTGTGGGATAGGCATCTAAGTTTTTATGGTGTTTGGAGGGGTAAGGGGGCGCCGAGGAAGAAAGGAAAAATCCCGGGGGGGTTTGGGGCCGTTTTTTCTCCAGATTTACTGTCGGACATCGGCGGTGTTTATCGGGAAAACCGGAAAATAAATCACCAGCCGACTCGAGGTTTGTCTCCAGGTTGTCGCGGAAGGCCGTGGATCCCGGGGGTGACGGTGTCGTGCTTTGGGGGCCGCGGGGACGACGAAAGGTGACACGACGTCTCGACGGCGGCGGGGAGGGAACGGCGGCGGCGGCGGCGGCGGCGGCCCCCGGCGGCGGCGGGGGCCCGGCCCGGGGCGGCGGCGGCGGGCGGCGGCGGCGGCGGGCGGGCGAGGGCGAGGGCGACGGGGCGACGGCGACGGCGACGGCACGCGACGGCGCCGGGCCGACCGACGGCGACGGCGCGGCGACGCGACGGGGCGACGCGACGGCGACCGACGGCGACGGCGACCGACGCGAGGCGACCACGGCGCCCGGGCGCACGACGGCGACGGCGACGGCGACGGCGCGCGCGGCGACGGCGACCGACGGCGACCGCCGACGGCGACGGCGACCGACCGACCGACGGCGACCGACCGGGCGCCGACCGACGCGACGGCGACGGCGCCCAACGGGCGGCAACGGCACGGCAACCAACGCAACGACGGCGCGCGACCGCCGACGGCGCGCGACCGACGGCGACGGCGACGGCGAGGGGACGACGGCGCGGCGACGGCGACGGCGACGGCAGGGGACGGCGACGGCGAGACGGCGACGGCGACGGCGACGGCGACCGACCGACGGCGACCACGGCGAGGGGCGACGGCGACCGACGGCGACCGACGGCGACGGCGACGGCGACGGGCCGGCGGGGGCAACGACGGCGACGGCGACGGCGGGGCGGCGGGGCGACGGGGGGACCGACCGACGCGCGGCGACGGGCGACGGCGACGCGACGGCGACGGCGACGGCGACCGACGGCGACGGCAGGGCCCAACGGCGGCAACGACGGCGACGGCGCCCGGCACGACGGCGCCAAAAAGGCGACGCGACGCGACCGACCGACCGACCGACCGCGGCGACGGGCGACCGACGGCGCGGCGAGGCGACGGCACGCGGCAACCGACGGCGACGGGGGCGGCGACGGCGGGCGACGGCGACGGCGACGGGCGACGGGCCGGGACGGCGACGGCAGCGACGGCGACGGCGACGGCGACGGCGACGGCGACGGCGACGGCGACGGCAGGGGACGGCGACGGCGACGGCGGCCGACGGCGGCGACGCGCGCGCGACGCGCGCGCGCGACGACGGACGCGGCGACGACGATTTGGGCTTCCGGGGACGCGCAATCCGAAACACTTTCAGGTGAGGAAGGGTTTCATTGGGTTTTTTTGCAGGTGATCTGTCGTAGTATAACAAAAAGAAATAAGTTTTGGAATCTAATTGATGCCTGGGTGGCTAGCTGGGAAAATGGGACCCCCGAAAATTTTTCATTCTTATTAAGGTTTTTAGAAAGAATAAAATAGTAATTTGGGGGTGTCCTTTTTTCCTAAATCGAAAAAATATTAGATTAGATTGGGGAGTACAGAGTTTGAAATGATGGGGAAAAAATTACTTTTCGGAATCTTTTAGAAATTATTGCATGCTATGGCCTCCGGGGGACATAAGAAATTTTTTTAAAAATATCATACGGAAGAAATGAAATGGGCATCCCTTTTTTATCGGAGGGGACTTAAATACGAAGTTCGTTTGATAAGTGTGGTAAATTTCTATGAAAGACGCGCATTTTTTAAAAAATTTCATTTTGAAAGAACGATTTTTTTAGACATCTGTTTGGTTTTTTAAAAAGAAAACGAGGGTAGTTAATTATTGGCAATCAGCTGTATGCGTGTTTGACTGGGCGTAGAAGAGGGGGAAAAAAACGAGTTTCGTGCTGTGATTAAACATTTTATTTGAAGGGCGGGACAGATCGCAGATAAAAAATGAGTTAGATGGTACTTTAAAACCCCTGCGCCGCTTGAAGACAATTTACTTCTGGATTAATGAGTTCAAACGGGGTCGCGAAGCACGAAGATGATGTCCCTCGGGCCCGGCCCAGTTGAGGTCACCACAAAAAACTGGGGAAAAAAGGCACGACGGGAATGGAAGATCGCGATTTTTGGACAGTTTTCCCCCGTGGCTGAAACATGGATCCATCACCACCCCGAAACCAAATAAGATTAAACAGTGGATAAAGACTGGTGAAAGGCCCCAAGAAGGGGAAAACAATTTGGGAATTCTGATTTGGGTTTTGACGTTCTTATAAGAAGAAATAAAAGAGGTCATTTTCGTCAACATATTATTTTTTGACAATTTTGACAAGACAATTTTGTCTGCAGAAAAGGTGATGGCAACGGTTTTTTGGGATTATCAGGGTGTAATCCTTATAGAGTATTTGGAAAAGGGCGAACCATAACTGGGGGCATTTCCTTCATTATTGGATAGTTTAAACAGTTTATCGAAAAAAGGCCTTTTTCGCACAAAAAAGTGCTGTTCCCCCAAGACAATGCTTACCCACACAGCAGCAGTTACAATGGCGAAAGTGCATCAGTTAGGACTCGAACTGGTTTCTCACCCCCAATTTTGGGATTTACCCCCGGTGATTTATTTTTTTCCCCCAAATTTTGGGTTTGGCTTGGGGGAAAAAAACTTTCCCTCAAATGAAGTGATTACTGCTGTAAACGGGTATTTTGCAGAGTTTGACAAACCTTTTTTTTCCGATGGAATAAAAAAATTTGGGAAACACGCCGTCAAAGGAAAGCCCGGGAAAAGGAGACACGGAAAAATAAGGTAAGTTTTTTTTAGTGCCCAAATTCAACCCCCTCAAAATTCAAAAACAATTTATTGATAGAAAACGGTACAGAGCTATAGTGCCGAATACCCGGAGAATGTACGAAACTTAGCCGAGTTGTCGTAAATTAAAAATGCAAAATATGGAGTCCCCAACTCCTAAGGGGAAAAATTGGTCGCACATTCCCGTCGTAATCGCAATTTTCCCAAGTTCAATTATCCCACACCTCACGTTACTCGGCCGCTCCTTTTTGCCTCTCCCGGGCCCCGGCCGGCATATTCGCTCCGGGCCCAAAGGCCCCAGGCTAAGGGGGTGCGGGGGGCGGAGGTTGGGACTCCCCCGCTCGCTGGGGTGGCGGCCGCACATCAGGCCTGCGCTTGTCGCGGGCCCGCCCCAGGGCGGTAACGCCCACTGGGCGGCCCTTCGAAACTGTGGGGCCCGGTCACGCAAAAATTTTTTCTTCCATTTTTACTAAACTTATCAAACAGCCCTCGTATTCCTAGCGCAAACTGGGAGGGAGCCGCGAGTGAGGGGCATGTCAAACCTTGTTAACGCTAGTTTGGATAGGATTAGCCGTAGAATAGTAAGGAACGAGACGCAGCAGAACGCGATTTTGGGATGTTTACCTAGTTCGGCCGAAAGAATTTTCCATATCTTGTGAAGTTATTGGGGGAGTTGAAATCCAAAGCGGTTATTCTGTCTGAGACAAAAATATTTCAAAAGGGAAAAGGGATTACGCCAGGAAGGAAAGTGCGTCGTTCAAGAAAGCAAATTAGAGGGGTTTTATGCTTTTTGGGGAAAAATTCAACCGCTTTCTGGGAAAAGAAGGAAGTATGGGAAATATGGTGTTTAAAAAATTTTAGACAAAGCTTTGTAAAATTTACCATGCAAAATTTTAAAAATAATCCCGGGTCGAATTACAATTAAAAAAAATTTGGGGAATGAAAGGATAACGGGAAAAGCATTTAAAAACGAAAACGCAGTACCGAGCTTTGAATATTTTTCGAAAATTTTCAAAGAATTAGAGCGAGAAAAGAAATTTCTCATGGGGGGGTATTTAAAGAATATTCAAAAAAGGAAATAACGGGGATTTTACAAATAGTTCGTAGAAAAAAGGGGAAAAAAGGATACCCCGTTGTTCGTAAAGGGAAACACACTCATAAAAAAAAAGCCAAAGCTAATCTTTTTAAAAAAATTTTCAGTTCGTTTTAAAACAATCAACCATCCACTAATTAAAAAGTTCTTCAACAAATCTTTAATATTAACAAACGTTCTACGGAATAAATAAAATATATAAAATTTAAAGTAGGTGTAGAAGACATTTCTGGACATAATTAAACTAGGAAGAGAGGCAATATTCCGTATTAATTAGAATATTTTGGTGCTGAACAATTCAAAAGTACTAAGTTGGAAATTGCTTTCAAACCCATCTTTAAAAGGGGGAACAAAACTCTCTAATTAATTATGGCTGGTAAGTCACGGTCAGTGGTCTGCAAACTTATGGGCTCTAGTTGCGATTTAAACAAGAATGGGAAATAAAAAATGCCTATCATGGCCCGGCACGGATTTAGGAATGGTTATTCGTGCGAAATAGTAGTCACGTTTTTCAGGATGTAGCAGATAAAATTGACGCGGTGGGAGAGAGACGCAGTAATTATAGTTTTTCCAAAGCGTTCGATGTTTTTCCCAAAAGATCGCTTGTTCAAAAATTTGTTCAGGCATCGATCGTGGGGGGTGGATTAGCGAGTTTTTTGAAGATGGGAAACAAAGTCCGTTGGTCAAGAGTTATCTTCCTGTGCAGGCGTTACGTCGGAATACCGAAAAGGAAACGGGACCTCTTCTTTTCTCGCGTTCGCTAATGATTTGCCAGCGCAATTAATTTCAAATGTTCGGCTATTTGGGGACGATTGCGATATATCGCTTATAAATTCGAAAGACGATAAAATATGCTGTGAGATCTTGATGCGTTATATTACTGGGGGGAAAAAATTATGGCATGCCCAAAATGCGGTGAAAATCCATCACTTTTGGCAGAGATCATAATTACAGCGTAACAAATTTCCGTTTAAAGTAACGACATGACCCCGAGAGTTTCTTTGTGCAAGTACCTAGCTATATATTTTGATAGTACATTAAGCTGGAAAAGTCACATAAATTTTGTTATAGGGAAAATGTGATACCTTCTTTTTTAACCCTCTTAAAAAAGTAATATACGCAAAGGTTTTTTATTTTTCCTTTTCTTCCCATAATGGAAGATGGGGAAATTTTTGGGATACGCCTTATGCAGTGTAAGGGGGGGAGGGGGGGAGGGATTGATATGACGTTTCTTTTCTTTTTTTATGTAAATTTTAAAGTTTTAAAAATCAGCAGTTTTATATTATTTGACGTTATTGTTATTATCTTTTAGCCATATTATTCTTTTTTATATTTTTGCATGACATTTTTTATTTATTTTTTTATCCCCAAGGGTTTCTCCCAAACCAGTTTAAATAAATTTATCTTTAATTCTCCCTTTAGGCAGCAGCTGAATTCGTTTTACAGGGTGGTTATAATCGAACTTTCTTTGCAGAACACGTTATAACAAGGAAAATTAATTTTCGAATATTACGGTTGAGACAATTCCATTTTTACGCGTTCGTATCTCACGGCCCTTTTATAGTGTAATGATATGGCTGAAGAGATCGAGTTTGTCGGAAAATAATTTTTGCTGTAAACAACACTTTTCATGTTTTTGTAATGGTATGATATACCGGAGCAGTTAGAAATAATGCGAGAAATATGAGCTGTTGTATCACCACTAGTTTCAAAATTTCCGTCCGTCTTTCCTGTCTGTGAACAATAGTAGTGTTTAAACTCGACTCAACGTTTAGCGATATTGAAAATCATTCTTTTATTTTTGGGAGTAATTTACATTAAGCCCCTAGAACATTTTCAGATTTTCGATAAAAATGGTTCCAAATTTGTTCTCTAAATTTCTTTTAATAGGATGAAATGTACTTGAAAATTGCAAATTTTTTTCTTGAAATGAAATTTTTTTACATAATAAGGTCTCCCATTAACGTCGTGCAATTTTTTTTAATTTTCGGAGTTTTGGCGCAATATTGCGGGAAATATTTGTAAAAAAATATCAAAAACAAAAATTTCTCAAAAACCTGTCCGGATTTTTTCTTTTAATCTTTGATAGAGGTGATACTGAATCACTGAAAAAAGGATACCATAAATCCCAACAAGGTTTCAATAGTACACAAAACCTTCGTATGCGAAACAGAGACCTTGTTGTTTCCCCTTTTCTGGTTACAACAGAATCTGATTGCTGGCCTTGATGGACCAACCGGCCTGTGATTTCTGAGAGGTTGATGTTGCTTCATTAAGGGACCTGTCGGCGTCATCAAGCCTAATCATGTGGCAAAGCACTAGCTGGCCACAGCAGCCAGGTACCTTGTCAGATTAATTAAGTATTGAAAATATACATCGAAAAACATTAAACCTCTGTTAAACACACACTTCTAATTTTTTTCTACAATTTTCTTCTACAATTTCTAATTGCCATTAATAACACTTGAAGACTATATTAAAAATTATTTCAATGTATTGGAAACATAATAAATATTATTTTTTAAATTTTAAAAAGAATTTGCGATGATTTATTGAGTATTCAAAACTAATCAAATAACTTAAAACTTTTTCTAATAGGTATTTTTTTGACAATTAGAAAAAGCACAAATGAATGCAAAATAGTGAGTTTGGAAGCCAAGCCCTCTATATCCACTTAACAACGGTAGAATTTGAATTGAAAGGATTAAAACCGATTAAGTGAAACGAAATAATTGTTTATCTTGTTCTGCATAAGCTTTTAGAGGAATTTTACAATTAACATTAAAATAACTTTGAACTGGATTAATGGTCAAGTTTTGTAAGTCCTGTCCAACAGAAATGCACATAAACTAATATATGCCTTTCTATTATTACAACTCATGATAGAAATATATACGTACCTAAAAGTTGCAATTCCATTCCACTATTCTCTTTTAAATCTTGGTTGACAATTCTTGTTTCATTTCAAATAGGGTGTAAATGAAGGTTCTTTCGAACTTCATTCGCCCGTTTTCTCCCAATGAAATAAGATTTTCACTTCAAAGAGGTAATTTAGACTCTGTAGTCTGGCGCCTATTAAAATGACTTATCCTTGTCTTTACTTTCAGCTAGCCCACACAACAACTCTCCATTTTGGTTTGTTATTACGTGCATAGAATGGTTCCCTGTCACATTCTAAAATGATTTCTCTTTACCTAATTGTAGATTAAAATCACCTAAAATTTTAAGTGTGTCACCTTTAGGTACTTGATCTATGGCTTTTTGCAACTCGTCGTAAAAGATTCCTTTCAGCTCATCAGGTTGCTCATTTGTTTGGGGCATAAACATTCACTAACGTAGGATTATTATATTTGCCATTTAGTGTTATTCTGCTTAATCTTTCAGAGATCGTTATACAATTTATTATATTGTGATGTAATGATTTTCCCATCAGAAAGCCAGTTCCTGCTCGACCCTTTCTGGATATTGGGCTGCTATACTATAGGATAAAGTTATCTTTTTGAATACAACCAATCTCTGGCCACCTTCTTTCCTGCAAGCAAGCTTTAATTGAGTCTTCTGAATCTGATCCACTGACTCCTGCATCTTTCCTGATAGTAATAATGATTTCACGTTCCTTGATCCAATGTTGCAATTCAGATTCCTTTTCCTTGACCTGGCTCGTTCCAAATGCGATTCAATGTTCCGAGGCTGCTTTGTTGAGTGTTTAGCAGTGTATACTTTTTACAGACGGCGGAGCTGGCCCAACATCAGACCCTCCTCCTTTACCCGGGCTTAGGACCGACAACGGCTGCTGAGGTACTCGATCCCCCGGTGCCAACCGCTGGCGGAGTTCTAATAGCACTATACTATAAAATAAAATGAAAGAAAATTTTATTCTCATTTTAAACAATTACATCGAAAATAGTAAACTTAAACGTGGTAGTTTTATAATATGATCTTTTTCCTCTTTCAGAAGAATTGGATAGAAAAAAAACTGACAATGCCGGGTATCTTGCTAGTTGGGCCTTTAACCATTTTTGGTAAATATTTTTTTTATTTTTTTTGTGGAATATTCAGCAGTATGGTACAAGTATAACGTAATATCATTCTGGACTACATAAACAATAGTATTTTAATTGGTTTGTATATTAAAAATGCGTTATTTTACCGATGGATAATGTGCGTGATAATATGCGTTAATATTCGCAACTTTACTTACGTGATACTAGGACTTTTAGTGAGTCTTTCGCGCAAATGAATTCTAAAATATTTAAAAAAGTTATTTAAGAGCCTAGAAACATACGGTCTATTTTTAAGAATGTGTAAAGTAATACTCCATGCGGCAATTGGGGCTGAGTAGAACATTTTGTTATTGTCCGCTGTTGATTAATATTGAAATATTCATTAATGAAATAGGTTTACTGCATTTATAAATACTGATCGTGGAATTCTACCATGGACATCATATTTTATGTCACAAGCTTTTCATTAATCTCACGAATCAACGTAGTGATTTTAAATTGCCACAGGAAAACGCTGCGTAGATTTAATTGGCAGATGGGAATTTAGCAATGGAGAATTGCTGGGATAAATATGTGCTGATGTGGGCTGGCGGGGAGGGGCGGGACGGGGTTGCTAGGGCGGGGTGGGGAGGGGTGGTGCGGGGAATGGCGTGCACGAACGTGAGCGGGCGTGGATGGGCATGGGGTGAGCGTGGTTGAGCGTGGTTGGATGGCGCAAGCCCACAAGGGAATAATGCCTTTGTTTGAAAGGACGTTTTAATATATCATAATTAATCTGAAAGTATGCCTTTAGTGTCATCCGAGCTAACGCTGATAAGTGCAAATGAGGGGCGTGATTTAAAATTATAATGAGCTACGAGTACTCACTAATTAGACTGCAAAGTTCTTACATAGGTAAGACTGACATGGCTAAGCAGGGTGAAATTATATTTAGGAGATAAAAAAAAGGGGTTAAAATGGAATGAAAAGGCTACAGAGATTGTATAAGAGTTTGGGATGGGGGGAAAGTAAGAAAGGAAGGAAAGCTGAGGAAATATAGGGACAGGAATGTGATGGGGTAGAATGTGGAATGGGAAAAGTTTCAAATGCTCTAAATGAATGTGTGCAAAATTCACTCTGAAAAGTAAACTGAATAAATGCATGATGTGATGATAGTGATGATAACGATGAGTTCTTATAATAAAAAAAATTCTTACACTATAAAATAAATTTAATGGAGAGGTTTACGGGTCCTTGTAAACGTTTGAATGTACTGACGATAACGATTCAGTTATATTGGAAGAACTGCAAGGAAAGAAGAAGAGAATTTGGAATAAAAAGTAGGTAGAGTTGATAAACATGAATATTTTTCTTCTACCTTCTCTATTTTCCTTCTCTTCTGGGAGGCCCTTTAGTCGAATTCTGTTTTCATCGAATTTTAGAAACCATGTTTTGAAATAGTGGTTTCTGAAAATGAAAAGCCGCACTTTCCGGGATTAATACACGATTAATAAATGTATTTTTTGGTAGCGATACTCAGGCTATTAAAGCTGACCCGTTCTCTTTCAAAATAAAATATGGGATATGATCACTTCTTATTACCAATGGGTCTGCAAGCGGGGGTCCAACTATCCGCTCATTTGCCTTAAGAAATTGAGCAAATCGGTGTACTCTAACAACAGTGGCGGTTTAAGGCCAAGTCACGCACTCTGCTGAAAGATGAGAACACTAGACTAAATCATAGCGTAAACAGGCCACCTAATTTATGCAGCCGTACACCAGGATTACATAAATCACGAACCGCGGTGAGGTGTAGAGAGCGCATCCATGGGAGAGCGATGTCGCCCCGGTTGTGTAGCGCCAATTATTCTTAATGAGAAGACCTTCAATTTGTCACGCGCGGAGGTCGCGCCCGCGGCCGTCCATTAGGCTGCGCGCGTATTTATAGAGCCCAGCGCGCCGCTCGCGGAAACCGCCAGCCGAAGGCGATATGACATATTTACGGTTCTTCTTGGATTGCCGTAGTGTCCTTGCAAAGTTTGATAACACAACCCAAATGCGGAAAATAAATAATTTAAATAATATGTTTGTAAATGCACGGCGACCATTTTTCGCCTCACCCTTAGAGCACGTGGTAGTAATATATTCTGCCAGCGCCTTGTAGTGCTGCAGCAAAAGTAGTACCTAATTTGTTCCTTAGAGGTCTGTAGCGATGCTTAAGATTAGAAATAATCATCTAACAGCAATGTGTTGTAAACTAAAATGAAATAAAATTATAGTATTTTATTAAAATTTGAACCAATTACATTAAAAATAATAATATTAAACGACGTGGTCTTCATGAAATTGACCTTTCCCCTCGTTCGCAAGGATTGAATATTAAGAAAACCCCGGGCAACGCCGGATATTTTGCTTGTAATATATAAAGTGGGTCTTGACCTGAGAAAGTTTATGTATGTTGTGTGGTTATTGAGAGTGTCATTGTATAAAACATTGCTGACGTTTCGGTCATTTATTCTACCTTTATCAGGGTCGCAATAATAAACAGAACTATTATTTTTACAGAGAGTATATTAGGAGACCATTTACAATCATAGAAAACTAATGTTGACAGTTGACTATGGATTCATCACAGTCGGGGGACTTTACATCGACCGTTTTACGTGTTTTCTTAATATTCAATCCTTGCGAACGAGGGGAAAGGTCAATTTCATGAAGACCACGTCGTTTAATATTATTATTTTTAATGTAATTGGTTCAAATTTTAATAAAATACTATAATTTTATTTCATTTTAGTTTACAACACATTGCTGTTGCACGACGATTTTGGCGACCGACTGCGGAAAAAACGAATGGGATAAATGTGGCTCAAAAGAAACCCCTCGGCCGTGATTCTCTGTGCACACAAACCAATTAATGTGTGATACCGTGATTCTCTGTGCACACAAATCAGCACTAGGGATAGTTTTGTGAAAGATTGATTGGTATTTGTCATGCAGGGATTAAAAGAATACGTATTGCGACGTTTAAATTCGCCTCATTTTCCTGGTCCGTTTGATGAATATCGATGTAAAGGGAAAACTAATATTCGTTAATTGGTTTGATATTTGCGCATATCTTGGCCGTACAATACGCAGCGACTGCTTACCTACTTGGCACATGTTACACTTCAAAGTGAAACTTCAGCTGAATAAATATTTACGTGTGTATTGAATTACAAACAGTTCTTGTGCTGGATGTTCTTTGAAATCGCATAGACGTGGTTCGCAGAAATGGCGTTTACTGCAACTTCCAAAGATCCTTTGTAAAGTGGTTCTGACAAAATATACTACTGTCCATGTTATGCGGCATCGATACATTATAGAACTTCAAACACCGTATATTTATTGCAAAAAATATGTATAGAAAAATTATTTTAATTTTTTTTTATATATTATTATATTTTAAACGTGAGATACTTTGATTTACGGTAAAAACAAAGTATGCGTAACTTCAAGGATCGGTCAGAAAGTAATGCCATTCATTTTTTCTCCACAAATATTTATTTGAAGAACTTGAAATTCGCACACTATATTAATAAATGGTTATTCTACGGTAAAACAAAGTATGCGTAACTTCAAGGATCGTACAGCACATTGATAACATTAATTTTCGCTCGAAATATGTAGAACTGACCATGCATTTGCCTAAGGAGATAATTATCAAAGCAAACAAAAGCTTCTAAGCTATCGAAATTCAGAAGATTGTCGTCACATGAACTTTTCAAAATGGACGACCAGGTTTTTAATGAAAAGGTATCACAACTTTATAGGATCTCAAATCAGGAGATGTGACAATCAAATAACTTTCAATATAAAAATTTATTAGATAAACAATTTTAATATATTAGTTTTCCTGATGCGAGTTGCAAAGCAGCTGCGGGAAAAACAAAGCAAAATTTACAATTTCAAGAAGAATGAGGACGGTCGAGCGTCCCCCAAAAAACAAAGGCGCGCAAAAATGCGCCGACATACAGAATTAATGATTTCAGTCGACCTCTTGAAAGAACCCACTTTAGGGCGAGGAAGCTGAAAATTGAAACATAAACCTTGTAACAGAAAGGTGAACACTAACTTAGTGGGCGCATCTACAACATCGCGCTAGCACATACAGAAATGTGTCTTATAATCTACCTTTGAATGCCCACTTTAGGACGAGGTAGATAGAAACGTATATAAACAAATTTTGAAGAAGCCGTATTTAGGCCTTCTTTCTCAAATAACATTCGTAATAAACAGAACTACGCATGAGCCATGGAACCAACTTCGTAGGAGTGCATAATACCAAAATTTTTGGGAAATGGATTTCATTATACCTTTCGTAACCAGACAACATAGGAATGCAGCAAGTTTACGCATAAGCGGGGTGGGCGGTACGGGGCCCCCGCCCGCTGCTCGCTGAACAAAACTGTCCTAGACACGAGCGCCGATCAGCGTGCCGCATACAAGGTCAGCACGTACCCCACCGCTGCGTCCGGTGACAGCTGTAGCCCAGCCGACCTCTCTGCCGGCTGCGGGCCGTGACGTTGCAACAAGGGCCGCCGGTTCGAGCTACCGCACGGGCCAAGCAAACGCCTTTACGTAGTCCCCCGTGTGCCGAATGCGGCCAAGCGCCGACTTATACTCAGCGGGAGCACCTTTCCATAAATTGCCAAAAGGGGCCCGATGCCGTCACTTATGGCAGGAACTGCACATTAACAACATTCATAAGTAAATACGCAGTGAACATTAGCCGCACCTCCACACCAATCAGAGGTCAGCGACATACATAAACATAACATAAGTAAACGAGCTGCAAACAACATAAACATTAGTAAATCATTAACATTTCAAAGTAAGAGTTCCATTTCCAAGTCCAAATCAACACATTAAATACCTTTATACTCAATTTCATTAAACATTGTTTGGTTCAAAGGGGAACCAACAAAAAAACAACAACCATGGCTCAGGCTTTCGACGAAATGAGAAACAATATTATTTTAGTCTTCATAATTTGATCTGATCATTGTAAGTAAACCAACATACTATCTCGGAAAGGGAAAAAAATTAAAAAACTATTTACAACAAATACTATATACAGATTTGATAAAATAACGACTCTGGAAGGACCCGGGGCTCTATGAGAAGAATTAACAAGCTCGCCACTGGACGCAGCTGAAATAACAAGAGAATGAGAGCGCTGTGCGCGAAAAACCACGCTTTTATGGGTTAGTGAAGGGAAACAGCCATGAAGGGAGGGGTTACAAATGGGGAGAATGGATCGATAATTTGGAACCTCTTTGCCAAAGAATACGTAATGGTAGCGCCTGCAGTGTAGGCCCTCTTGACACCTGTGTGATCTAGCGAACCCTGTGAGTGTCTGCAAGCACTGTAGGTGCTGCTCAGAATATAAGCTTGAAAATATTTAAAATTGACCAAAAAACATCAAATCTGAAGCTACAGAGGTGAATGGGGTGTAAAAAGTCCTAAATTTGATGTAGATGCGGATTTTGATAGAAGAATCCGTAGGACAAGCGGTTCTCTTATAATAAAAAAACCTGTTTTGAAATGAAAAAAATTGTTGCATAAAACATGAATTTTTCTCAGATCACACGAGGCAAAAACTTAGCTGTTACTAACAAAATCTCGGGTTTTTCAAAACCTTCTATGGCCATGAGATCACAGTTCAACTGTAAAGTATTACCTTTAAGAAGTATTAAGGTTAAAATATTATTCATAAGGTACCATACTAAGCCTAATTATATAAATAAACCTTATAAATAATGGATGTTTTCTCTCAGATGGTCTTCTAGGATGATTGATGGCTTCATTGAAGGCTTCACATCACAAAACACAGTGAACTTAGGCACTTAAATTTCCAAATTTAACATGCTGGGGAACTGGAGTGGACAAGTGTTAAACCCAAGTCACTGTGGAATGCGCTCACTCAACCTCTATTACAGGAAACTACGAGGGGGAGATGGCACCTCACAGGTTATCGGTCCTCATGAAGGGAAGAGGGCAGATCTTGGGCAAGGTGCGAGTGATTCACCCCTGCGAAGTTTCAGTTGACTATCCGAACTCGATAGTCGCGTCGGGAAGGATCCCCAGTACTTTCCCCAGAGGCCGATGAGAGGTGGGAGGTCTTCCCTCACAATGACCAGCTGTCCACCTTTGGTCCGGGCTGCTGGTGCGCCATTTGGCCCTGGTCTGCAGCTGGTTTAGATATTCAGCACTCACGCTTCCAGAACAGGGACCTTTGTGCCTGTATAGCCTGGAATACATTAAAAGATTTAGTAATGGTAGGCGGGGAGTGGCAGAGCAAGGTGTTGAGTTGCTTCAAGCAAAAAAGTGAGCGGGAGTAAGGGTTTCTGTCAAATCTAAGTCATGGAGCATACAGGTTTTGAATTAAGATAACCTCTATTCCTTGTTAATAGAGTGGAACATTTTTCAAGTGGCAAGATTGGCATTTGAATTGATTTTTACAACAAGGACTTGATATATTTGAGCATTTTTTATTCGCTTTAGTAAGATGATCAACATAAGGGGAATCCGTACATGAATCTAAATCAGAATTAGAATATGGATCTAATCGAACACTGTGCTTAGACGATACACCTTTCCTTTTTATAGTTGATGGTTTATGAGAGTTACCCTCCACATTTCGATTAACAAGCTTCCTAGCAGAGCTTCTTCTTGAGTGCTGAATATTACAAAATGAAAACTCGTCACTTTGAATTTTTGGGGCTTCTAGATTGAATTTGTGCAAGATATTTATTGCAATCTAGTCTATCTTTCAGTTTATCAAAATATCTACCAAAACTTTTGGTAATGAGTGCTTTTATATGTTAACCTGGGAACCGGTTCAATCCACCAGTTCTTTAAAATTTTTGAAGTTGCTGTAACAGGACTTGTTAAATGACTTTGTTGAAAAAAAGGGGTTGATAATTTTCTGGGGAGCACTTTGCTGTTGTCCTTTGCAACTCTCATTGTGACACCATTTTCCCATTCCCCAGGTTTTCCTTGAATTCCCAGAACTTCCCGAAGTTACGCTGTTCCGTAACAAAGGAAATACTAGAGGGGGCTGAAAACAATTTTTTCATGGTGCCGGTTACAATGTATCCGAATGCAGTTTCTTTTAATGTCAAGTTCAGGCATTTCGTACGCGGAATTTTACTTTACGCGATCTTAAGAACCAAAACACGTCGGGCCTAACAAGATATAAACCCGGCGCCTACGTGATATTCAGGGTCCGCAAGCTTTACATTCTCAGGGATTTTCAAGTTAGTGAGATCAAGAATATGAGGGGGAATATCGTAATATTCTTTACCACGAGCGCATTCAAACTGAAGTTAAAATTGCTAACGACGGAGGCCATCGACAAGCGAATTGATTTTAAAGATTTAAAGCAGTGCCACCGACTCCGGTAATGCAAGTTGAAGTAGTGTTAGCTTGTACCTTCAGTTTCTTCATGGCCGATTCCGTAATCAGAGAATGCGTGCTACCGTTGTCAAGGAGGGCTCTGAACTTAACAAACTTATTTTCCGCGTTCTTCACTGATACGCGAACGTTGGACAGCACGGCTTTGAAGCAAAATTGTGATTAACGTGCGCGCTGACGGTTTCGCACTCTGCGGCCTCGGGCATTCGTTTTTCACAACTGCCGTTTGTTCCACATTTATTCTCGACTAAATTCTCTGTGCAAAAGCGCGTGGTGTTGTTTTTGCATTTATTACACGACCTCGCCGCACAAGTGGCAACGCCATGCCCGGGCCTTAAGCACGAAAACAAAGTCGGTTTTCTGACGAATAAGTATCTATCATAAGTTGACTTTTCAAGAAATAACAAACTTTATGGAAATTGTGCAAACCTTTGCACAAATTACACTCATCACTATGATCAGAAACAAAATTCTTGCTTCTAGGCATTGGCTTGGGCGTGTCCCTTTCTTACTCCTTCTATCGGCAGCCACGTTGGCAGGCACGTCCTAACCTCCAAGAACGTATATAAGTTTTCAGAGTTGATGCTGTTTTTCACTGAATGGTTCCCCGTCTCTATGCGTATTTTCGTCTAACTTTGAAGTAATAAGAAAGACTAGGATAGAATCCCAACATTCTATGGTTCTTTGAGAACTTTGAGAGCACGAACATTACGTTTGAAGTGATCACTAACTCAAATAAACGACTAGCTGAGTCTTTAGCAGTCATATTATAATTAAATAAAGATGAAAGTAATTTTGCTTGCGGGCTTAGGGTTTTCGTATCTGTTTTAAGAATGCGAATTGCTTCCTCTTTCCCGACATAAGGCAAGCCGCAATCAGCTTGCAGCACTACCAGTGAGATAAGATTGTAGAAGTGCCATTTTTCAATTTCTGGCAGGTCGGGAATTATGCACTAAACTTTCGAATAAAAGAAAAAATGCTCCCACTCGGAATCATTGCCGGAAAATGAAGGAATTCTCAGAACAGGTAGGCGGCCTAGATGAATGTCGTGAATACACGGGGCGTTGGAAAGGCGGGGTACCGCGTCGTTTTCCTCATCTGAAGTAAGCACTGGCGTACGCGAGGACGCGGTACTGACAGAAAATGCCTGCCTCGCTTGTTCCAGGCGGAACGGATTTGAATCGCGAATGGGGTGCTCTGAGCCGTACGCCGAGACCAGCCGCGTCGAAAGGGCCCTGGCTCTAAGACCGGCGGGACAACTAAACTCGGTTGCGCCGGACAGACGGCCTTTCCGTTTTATATTCCTATGCAACTGCGCGGCTCTGGTTATCAAGGAAATACCTATTTTCGAAATCAGTCTTTTTGTTGCCTGGCTCTCTCTCACTAAAGCACGCATCTAATTTTTGCTGAACTACGCTGTACTTCTCAAAAATCAGATTCTGTTTTTGAATCCTGTGCGGGATTTCGTGTACAACCGCCTATGTTTAGAAAATTTTCAAAGGTGGTGAGACGTCCTTTATAATAGCTCCCCTTTTTCCGCAACTGGTCGATGCGAGTTAGGCGAGCCTGCAAAGCTTCTTCGTCTCGAGTTTCCAACAATTTCTGACAGGGGTCCGGGTTAGACATGCTGTAAATTTATGAACTGAAGAAAATAACAAAGAAAAAACGTTACAAAAAATAACCCAGAAGACAAATAAATTCAAAGACAAACACGAGGTGAACTCGTGAAACCGTTACAACGTGGAACAAAATCAGCTGTAAATAAATTAAACTTTAAGCTGAAAGAAAAATACAAATTAGTAATAAGTTATTGATTGTTTCATAAAGTTGGATCCTTTAGTCCGTCACGGTTGCCAGTTTTTTTGTTAAATATCAAACTTGGCTGACCTCTTATTTAATGACAATTTATTTAATACGGTCGCCAGCTGTTGAAAACACATTGATAACATTAATTTTCGCAGTAATATGTAGGGAAATGACCATCATTTGCCTAAGGAGATAATTATCAAAGCTAACACAAAGCTTCTAAGCTATCGAAATTCAGAAGATTGTCGTCACACTTGAACTTTTCAAATGGACGCACCCGGTTTTTAATGAAAAGGTATCACAACTTTATAGGATCTCAAATCAGGAGATGGATAATCAAATAACTTTCAATATAACACATTTATTAGATAAAAAATTTTACATATATTAGTTTTTCTGATGCGCAGGTTCAAACAGCTGGGGAAAAAAAGCAGAATTACAATTTACAAGCAGAATGAAGGACGGTCAGGCGTCTCACATCAAAGGCGCGCAAAAATGCGCCGACATAGAATTAATGATTTCAGTCGACCTCTTGAAAGAACCCACTTTAGGGCGAGGGAAACTAAAAATTGAAACATAAACCTTGTAACAGAAAAGGGGAACACTAACTTAGTAGCGCATCTACAACATCGCGCTAGCACATACAGAAATGCTGTCCCTTTTAATCTACCTTTGAATGCCCACTTTAGGACGAGGTAGATAGGGAAAAGTATATAAACAAATTTGCTGAAGAAGCCGTATTTAGGCCTTCTTTTCTCAAATAACATTCGTAATAAAAGAACTACGCATGAGCCATGGAACCAACTTTCGTAGGAGTGCATAATACCAAAATTTTGAAATGGATTTCTTACTATACCTTTCGTAACCAGACAACATAGAATGCAGCAAGTTTACGCAAAGCGAAATGGCGTACGAGCGCCCGCTGCTCGCTGAACAAAACTGTTCCCAGACACGAGCGCCGATCAGCGTGCCGCATCAAGGTCAGCACGTGACCCCACCGCTGCGTGCCGGTGACAGCTGTAGCCCAGCCGACCTTCTGCCGGCTGCGGGCCGGGCGTTGCAACAAGGGCCGCGGTTCGAGCTACCGCACGGGCCAAGCAAACGCCTTTACGTAGTCTCCCCTGTGCCGAATGCGGCCAAGCGCCGACTTATACCAGCGGGAGCACCTTTCCATAAATTGCCAAAAGCGGCCAAGTGCCGTCTTACTTATGGCAGGAACTGCAAATTAACAACATTCATAAAATAAATACGCAGTGAACATTAGCCGCACCTCCACCAATCAGAGGTCAGCGACATACATAAACATAACATATGTAGTAAACGAGCTGCAAACAACATAAACATTAGTAAATCATTAACATTTCAAAGTAAGAGTTCCATTTCCAAGTCCAAATCAACACATTAAATACCTTTATGCACTAATTTCATTAACACATTGTTTGGTCAAGGAACCAAAAAAAAACAACAAACCATGGCTCAGGCTTTACTGGACGAAATAGAAACAATATTATTTTAGTCTTCATAATTTGATCGATCTATTTAAGTAAACTAACATACTATCTCGCAAGAAAAAATTAAAAAACTATTTACAACAAATACTAATACAGATTTGATATACATAACGACTCTGAAGGAGCCGGGCTCTATGAGAAGAATTAACAAAAACTACGCCACTGGACGCAGCTGAAATAACAAGAAATGAGGCGCTGTGCGCGAAAAACGCACGCTTTATATAGGGGGTTTGTGAAGGAAACAGCCATGAAGGGGGGGGTTACAACAGTGGGGAGAATGGATCGATAATTTGGAACCTCTTTGCCAAAAAAATACGTAAGGGTAGCGCCTGCGAGTTGCGACCCTCTTGACACCTGTGTGATGCTAGCGAACCCTGTAGTGTCTGCAAGCACCCGTAGGGCTTCAGAATATAGCTTGAAAATATTTCCCAAAATTTACCAGAAAACATCAAATCTGAAGCTACAGAGGTGAATGAGGTGTCAAAAAGCCCTAAATTTGATGTAGATGCCGGATTTTATAGAAAAATCCGGTGGAAAAACGTTTTTTAAATAAACAAAAATTTTTGAAATGGAAAAATTTTGCATAAAACTGAATTTTTCTCAGATCACACAAGGGCAAAACTTGCTTTACTACAAAATCTCAGGTTTCAAAACCTTCTTATGAGTCCAGTTCAACAAAAAGTATTCCCTTTTTAAAAAATTTTAAAGGTTAAAAATTTTCATATGTCCATACTAACCCTAATTATAAAAATAAATTATAAATAATGGATTGTTTCTTCTCAGATTCTTCTAGGATGTTTGGGTCCTTAAAGGGCTTACACCAAAAATGAATTTGGGGCATTTAAATTTTCCCAAATTTAACAATTCTACGCTCTATTTTTTCCCAAAATTTTCCATGTTAGCAGTCTTGCCCAGTAACAGGACCTTCCGGTAAAGCCTTGCCGGCCGTTTTTTCCCTGATGGTGTCCCTTTTCCCTTACTTCGGGTTCTTAATTTTCCTCGAATAGCGTTTTTACTGGCTAAAGGGTAAAATCAGGTCAAAAAAGACACCCTTTTAAATAATTAATCATTTAAAATTGTAGAAACGCAAGGGAAACGTCGCGACGTTCACGTGTCGACGTTCACGTGTAGGCAACGTCACGACGCGTCGTGGGTAAATTGAAATGAAGTTTGTGAGAAACTCACAAACGTATTTTAATGGAGCCATGTATGTATAAAATAATAAATATGTGGGTTACGCTACATATGGGAACCCATGTGATGAAAATGAGTTACTTGCCTTGCTTAGTCGGTTTTACTTTTTATATTTTTTTACCTGCAAACCTCATGGAACTATCTTCTCTAGAGATCACCGGCATCCTTTCTCTTCTGGCTTCAAAAGGGGGCCAATAAAGCTTACTATTTTTGGGCAAATAACCCCCGGGGGCCCTTCCCCAGCCCTCAGCATTTCCCGATGTCCTCTAAAAGAACGCGATAGTTCGTGGCTTTTCAGCGTTTTTTTAACTGGGAACTGGGCGAACATTGATGGTGGCGTTTTTGATTGAGCTAAATAGCTGGCGAATTCAATCACTGTCTCAAGTATAATTCCGGTAGCCTGCTGTGTGATCGGTAGTTTTCAGAAGTTTCTCCCATCATTCGAGATGAATGCCGACGGACGGGAGCAAAGACTCACGGATCCCCGGATTTTCCCCCTTCCCTCCCCTTGTTCCTTCCTCCCTTCCGGGACAAATCCCACACCAGCATTTACACTAGTTGGTGGATGCTTACAGCTTGTCCTGGTTGCTGAGGGAGGTATCTTGAAAGATAAATTTCAAGCATTCAAGCAAGCTGAGGTTTAGACGGCGCTGGATATCGCGTTTCACAGGAGAGGAACATAGCCACCACTACCACCTCCTCCCACTTCCCCCTCCCACTCCCTACACCCTCCACCCCCACTACCATCATCCTGTTCACCACAAACCCCCCTTTAAAACAACAACAAGAATATAACATGCACTACAGTAGGAACTAGCGCACTCACTAGTTGATGCACCTGGAATCAATGCTGAATCCCTCCCCCCCTCTCCCCCCCCTAGGCTCCTAGACATAAATAGATATTGATGAATAGAATCATTACTACCCTATGAAAAACTCCGGGAAATCGGGAAACGGTCGGGGGGGTTGGGTTTCGACCTCTCTCGGGCTTTGTAGTTTTTTTAAAACTGAACGTATGGGCGTGCCCCGGGAGCCTGCAGTGGGTTTTCACGCGGGCCCTGCCCGTTCTCAAAACGATGTAACGAACCGTCTCACGTGGGGAAATTTTCTGGATTTTCGGTCAGGGGTATACCCGCATACATTAAAAGTCAGAAAGGGCCCCGCTGGGATGTTAGCTGATGCAGTTTTTGGTGTGGGAAAATGCAAAAGGGAAATTTGGGAAGTGTTTCGAAGTATAATGGAAGATATTGTGACAGTAATTTAAACTAGAGACCAAAGAGCGTGAAATTATCAACTTTGTGGTTCTATAGCGAGTACTAAAAGTGAATTAAAATACAGAAATAATAATATAATTTTTAATAATATCGTATCGTCATGGTAATTACCAAAGTTATAATTTTAATACCCGTTTCACAAAACACGATATAATACAAATTAATTCAAGTCATTACTGCTTAATTCGATATAAATGTTTTGAATTATTTGAAAGAATACAGTTTCATTGCATCGAGCCATCAATTCATTAATTAATTGGCAATTGTTTAAAATAGTATCACCCCAAATTTTGCCCCAACTATTTAATCGCCCAATAGAGTATTTTAACGCCCGATGCTATGGGTTATCTAGCAATTCTATTGCAATTGTCGACGCCGACGGGGACGACAACATCGATGATAACGATGAAGAGGAAAATTATCATTGTGATGATAAAGAAGATGGAGATATGATAAAGAGGACGATGGAGATATGATAAAGAAGACGATGGGGATATGATACAGAGACGATGGGGATATAATACAGAGACGATGGGGATATGATGATACAGAAGAGATGGGGATGATGATACAGAAGATGAAGATGACGTCGACGTCATCGGGTGAAGTCCAAATTTTGACAACAAATGTGTATAATAATTAAAATTCAATTTGTGTCTGTTTTGGAAAAGTTTTATTGGAGAAATAGTTTCTTTAGAAAAGTTTTTACTTTTCGTATCGTATACGTATATGGTGTAAAATACGTAGTATAGAGAAAGTAATGTAACCTGTGATCTTAGCTTATGTAATCCCTGTGTAGCCACAATCCTTGATTTGAGGGTTCTTGAAAAACCAATTGAAAGCAAAACGTCCGTCCATTTTAACATTACGGCAATTTGTTCACAATATTTATTTAAATGTACATATGCTTTTAATAATGTCATAAAATGTTTCGAAAACTCAACAGATTTTTGTGAAAATGAACTCAAAATTCCGCATTTTCAGAAACGCTGTAATGCATTTTTTCAAAAACGGCCCCAAATTTTTTCTTCAAACGTTTACAACGGATAGTGCTAATTGCACTCATTAATATGACAAAGTTAATTTTGATATATTGTTTTGTTTTTCAAAAATTACAAAAATGTAATTTTTTAAAAATCTCTCACACTATTAATGTTATATCCAAAACAATAGACCAAGTTCATAAAAAGTAATTTTATTCACACACTTTACAACAGAGTGTACTATAGAAAAGTCCAAGCGCCGTATTACCGTAAGTGCCGAAAGAATGCCTAGTCGCCGTTTGCCAGTAGATGTCCAAAATTAATTTTGCCAAATCGCCGAAAATCCTGGAGAGATAGTCCGTTGCCCTGCTGGTCACTACACACTTTACTTACTCTCGTAAACCACTACTTCGCTTCATTCCCTTTGGCTCCCGGAAAGGGCTCATTGATACCCCTCCGGACTGAAGCTTCGCCGGCCAGCCCAATCGTACGGCCTGTGGCGCGTTGCAGCGCGCCAGCCGTGGCGTGACGGTGGCGCGATTTCCGCCTGCTCTGCTCTCTCTCGGTCCCCGGCCGAACTCTCCGGAGGCGATGACGTCCCGCCGCTGGGCTCCTGCGGCGGGTCTTTCAATGGCTCGCGGGCGGCCATTGCAATTAATATGCACATTTTCAGGAATTTGAATACATTGTTGAATTTGGGGGTGGGAGTTCTTCAAATGACTATAAATGAAGTTTTTAGAACAATCAATAGATTCCTGTGAAAAGAGCTTCAAACTTTCCATTTACAGTATGCTTATACGCCATTTTCTTAAAAACTGCTCTAAGTTTGTCAAGGGAAAATGCTATTAAGACAAGATTTTATTCTTTTTTAAATTTTCTTAAAGTAAGATTTCGGTTCTTCTATTAGGAAACCGAAAAATGTGAAAATGTAAAATAAATGTACTTGGGCGGCGATAGATGGCAGCAGGCAAGAGGGGCAAGACCGTAAAGCCAATCACAGCAAGGAGATAGAAAACTTTACTATTGGAAAGTCTGTCCCATTCTGAGCACCACTAGTATTTATGGAATTCCATTGACTACTAGTAAAGTTTTGTGTCACCTGGAAATATATCATTTAACAGTCCCTAACCTCTGATTAGAATTGCCGCTTTCGGATCCTGGCTGTCTGCCCGCTGTAGTTCGCGCAGCGGCCGCGCCAAGCGGGAGGCGCGCGAATCGCGCTTATCGGCGCCGCTCTGTCACTCTCATCCGGGTTTTGCGGAGCTCCGCCGAATTATGCGGCAGTCTGTGCTGGGTCCGATAAGTCCACGCTCTCGCCGCTAGCTCTCCCCTCATCCCCGCTACACCCGCAACGCAAAGCATCGCCCGGTGCGCGAAGCCCCCGCCAGGCACAGCCAGCCCAGGTGAAGACCTTGCCTCAGGAAGTTCCGGGCTCGAAAAGTTAATGCGCAGAATAATATTTTATTAAATATTATTTACACACCTTTGTGAGTATTAATGTGCACAAGGAAATAATATTTTTGTTTGATTTAATGATGTGTGTAAAAATATTGTAAGTAACCAGTTGAATCAATGCCTTATGAACTTGAATTACTAACACCGTCCTAAGGAGGTCACGCTAAGTAGTTATCATATAATGAATGTACGTTTTACACTTATTTGAAGAGTAAAAATATTGTATCTAAATTATTGTGTTCACATTAATAGGCACAAGGGTTCAGAAAATTTAGCAAATATCATGGCTTGAAATTACCATGATAGGTTTGGGAAAAAATTTTGAAGACGTAAATGATGTGGAAAGTTTCACATGCGAAGGCGATGTTTTATCGAAAATAAACTACTCTTTAGGCAGTTCGAAAATAAACTACTCTTTAAGTAGACCTTTATACAGTAAGAAATATTATGAGCACTTAAATCATTAAAATGTTGCCTTAACTAAAACTTCAAGAATATGCTCAGATATTACCTGCCGGATGTTCATTTACTATCTACTCAGTATACTTTTGTGCGAGACCGCCAGCTCACACTAGCTCCTCTTTACGCGACAATCAGAAATATCGCAGAGAATACATCGCTGTGTTTGGCGAATCAATAACACTCATGGATTTCTTTACACTGATGGGGTGAAAAACTGTTTACCGCTGTAAATTAATTAGAAAAAAGAATTTAAAGAATGAGGGTACGTTGCCGCCCCAAGCATTAGGAATGAAATTCAAAAATGCAGGAATCCATGGGAATCTAAAAGTGAAATAACGTGTTATTGATAAGATAAATGAATTTGCTTTGGGTTGATCTTAATAATTACACAATGCAGCTTCAAAAATTGTTCCAGATTTTGTAGTCGAGACTGTTATATCATTTTTTCACACATATATTATGGATATTTCGTCCAATACGTTTCTATACCTGTTCCTACATTTTATTTTGTAAGATCTGTTGTGATTAGCTTGGCTATCCGGGAGACGCCGCGTCCAGGGCACAGGTGCCAACGTTTCGGTCGCCATTCTGCGACCTTCCTCAGGGCGTAGTACTGCGCGGAGGTGGGCTGCGCACGGGTTTATATGCCGTTTCTCTCCGTCCGCTGATAGGCCGGATGATCAGCCAATGCGGAGAGAGTGCAGCGGCCAATCAGGGATAGGGCTCCCCGGGCGGGGTGGCAAGATCTGTTGTGCTAATTCTATTCTAGAAGATACAGTACGCTTTTGTATATTTACGAAAAGACGTTTGCAGTAGCTGTGCCTTCTGCTACGGCGGACGTACTGGCTGACTATACTTGGGTTTTTGGAACGTGGCGAATGACATTAGGTCATTTTCACACCTCCTGCCCTATAAAATGAATCTTTATAAGAGTGATAAGCACATGTTTGAGGCCATGAGTCCCGTTGAAGAAGAAGGACGTTCGCGAAGTATTTAAAAATATTCATTTTAAAAGGCGGGATGTGTGAAAATGACCTAATGTCATCGGCCACGTCACGAAAAGCCAAGAATAGGCGAGCGGTAGAAGTCTCTTCAGGTGCGAGGAGAGGTACCCGGCTGGGCGCCCGAGTGGACGACACGAGCTATGACACAGCGACCGCCTTCGGACGCCCGAATAGGCCTTCAGGAACACCGCAGCGAGAAAGTGTTGGTCGCGCCGAGATATCTAAACATTAACGCGTGAAGAGAAAACTTCATACCTATTTGAAGCAATTGCGCGAACGGGACACGAGTTTTGTTTTCTAATTCCTAATTTGCAAAATTAGACGTTTTATTGTAAGCTTAGCGTGTACGAGAAAAAAAATTCACTCCATATTTGTGTACGTGAAAAACATATCATTAGTAATAATTTTGATCATATTTGCCCGTGAACGATACTAGTTTTTACAGTTCGTAGTTATGTTTTTTCCGTAACTTAACATTACACATATAATTGGGTTTTTATAACGTGGCATCTGAGAATATTACTTCCAAGATGGAATAAGGCTCGACGTTTTGCGTCTTTCTCGGTCCTGCCGCAAGATGTCTAATGATCGCGACCTTGTCAAGCAGTGCTCCAGATCAAGCGAATCTAGCGGCACGACCGATACAGACGCGAAAAGCCGTGACATATTCCATCTTGGAAATAATACCCCCAGATGCCTCGTAAGAAAAAACCAAGTTTAAACAAAGGGTATTGGTTAAACTCCGGAAGAGCTTTGTTCTATTGGCGGTTGATGTCACGAGACCAGCTCCCGCTGTATTGCGCACCCATGCGAAAGGGGCGAGCAGCCTAGTGATCCCTGTTTTCATAGGTTTTCTAATTTCACCGGTTTTGCAGGAAATTAAGGCAAATAACACATTCTAAGGACATATTTGTACTCGCTCGCAGATGATGTAATAGACCAAAAGTTAAAAAATGCAGTTATTATACAATTAAATTTGTTCAAAGAATTGTCTCCTCGACCGCTACTAGATTCTCCTGGTCTCCTGGTGTAATTGCCTGGTCCGGCTGTAACTGCCTCTCCAATAAAGTGATAGGGTAGTGACAATTATAAATAAGTATATAGGTATACTCTTTGACAAAAGAACCCCCGTAATTTTAAAAATTAAAAATGTAATGATTTACGTTCGATTTTTGACTAATGCGCTACCATTAGTTCATATTTTTATGGAACGTTCCTCATATTCTGAGGACTGCTTTTCCGGAGTTTTGTAGTAATAAAGATGACGTGCAGAGAAATAGAAATGAGTACTGATGAGTGAATGCAGAATCTAGAATGTTGGAATAGGTGGAATGGCCTTTTTTCTCTTTCTTTCTTTATCTTTTCTTCTTTTCTCCGCGTCTCTTTCTTACTCACCTTCATTTCTTTTTTCTTATGCTTATTTGAAAGCGCATGTTAATGTGGCATAACAATTGCAGGGTCCGATGCTTAAAAATGTGTAATACAAAACATGAAGCGGGTTGCCTAATTGACAACACGACAGCTATTCGCGTTCCTCCAAAAATTAGTACTAGATTAAATTGTTTACACGGTAACTGGACTTTATTTTTAGACACGGCTAGTCAATTTCGCCATATTAGCTTATTACTGACGTGGTTTTTTTGAACGGCACTTGATAGAAATACCGAAATGGTATTGATCCAAGAGCAAAGCAGCCAGAAGTTTAGTTTTTTTCCGATAAACTGGTATACATTTAGTATGTATTTGGACTTTTATTTTGTGTTAAATGAATTTTATGGATTTTTGAATAATAACTCTGCGATCCAAATTCCTGCCTGCATGCTGATACAACAGTTTCAGCAATCACATATACACAAACCCAAATTGACACAACACAATGCTACTTTTTAGTAACTAAAACAAAAACTTTGTTGCAAGGATCTCCAAAAAGCGAATATCAGAATGTTCTTAGTATGTATATGAAAGGCAACCTGATGGAACTGACCCGATCCGAAAGTTGAGATGTTCCACGGAATACAGTGTGAATACAATAGTTTTCCTACAATTTAATGTCTTGCCTCCTGAGAGACTTTTCGAGATGCGATATTCTGCATTGAACAGGTATCAACAAGATAAATAAAGTATCTTGGGAGTTTCTATTTTTTTCCGTAGTTTAGGCAGAAAGAAAATCCCAGATTTTCCGTGCGCTCCGTCTGAATGTGCCGATACTACCCTAACGTGGGAAAATAAGATTATTTTACAAATAATAGTTTAAAAATGTTATGTATATAATAAAAATATTACAAACGAAACTTCGGACGAAAGTTGCCAATGCCGCAGAATGCAAAGTTGCATAAAACACACGGGGTTCTCAAATAAAATTACTAAGTTGTCATTTACGCGCGTGTTGATCATCCTCTGCATTTTACATAAAAAATATAACATTTTTATCGGAAATATTTTATTCGTGCGATGTATGTTTCTCTATAAATATAAATGTCTCAATTTACACGTACTGCCATTGTACATCTGATTGCTTATAATATTCCAGAATTCTTCTAGTTTTATAATTTGATGTAACAAATGAAAACAGTTGGTTTGTTCCGTCAGTAACCGAAAAGTTAGGAGTGAATCACAGGAAAAACGCCCTTCTACATTCGGGAATATAAAAATCGTTAAAAAAGTTATTATTACCGGAGTATATCGTTCAAACGTGTTTACCGCAACAAGGCATTACGTCAAATAAGTTTGAAATCTATTCTGAGGTCCCTGTTATGACGAATCGGACTTTAATTAACATTTTGTTATCGGAACGCTGCTTCTCCGCCGCTGCCAATATTGTTTCGCTTCCCACCTCGTGTTTCTGCATCGAGATTTCAGAACACGCGAATAGCGGCGAAATATTGGAAGCAGCTCCAGAGCAGTAATAGACGCGGAAGATCGTCTCCGCCCCAGCGCACCTCTCGTGAATTGTGCTTCCAATTTCATGGCGGCACATATACAGCCGAAGGCGGAGGCAGCGGCGGCGGTGGCGGTGGCGACGAGAGAGAGGTGAACCAGATGACAGTCGCCATAGTAACGAGAAAAATGAAGCGGCGATGGTCATGACAGGGACAGACGACAAACATGTGGGGATGGCAGAGGCAAGGGTGGAGTTTGAAACTGGAGCTCGGTGAAAATTGGGCTGAAAATTGGTGGCATTGGTGGTTGTGATGGCGGGGGTTAATGCCCCTGGTAGAAGGTATGCTGGAAGTAATAGTAGAGGTGTCTACGATGAATAAGGGTATGGATTTTTCAGATTTAAATTCTTTTGGTGGCAAACGAACTTATTCCTAAAACTTTATAAAATGTCTGGCCTTTTGATAAATTGTGAAAAAAGTCACCCAAGTTATTTTTTAATACTGTACGTTCTACCGGGAGAGGTGGCTCGGGCATCAAATGATGTCACTGTAGGGCTCTGACCAGGAGGTGCAGGGTTTTGAGTCCCAACGGGACAGGATTATCAACACTAGCCAGATATGAGAAAAGTTATATTAAGTTGACGGAGATGACTTCCTTTATTTCTTCATGTAATAAAGTCAACAACACCACATCACAATTCCCACTATTACTAGCCAGATAACTAGGTCGAGTTATTCCGCTGACTGATGGAGTATTCTAGTAGCCGGCTGTTTTGATCAGTTGTTTTCTGTTGTTTCTCCGATTAATAACAGGCGAATGCTCGAGCAGTACTTTACTAAACAGGCCACAGACCGCCCAAGATCTTACCTTCCTCTTCCTTGTCTTATCCTCACCCATTACTTCAACACTTATACTTACATGAACTTCACTACCACACTGGTCAGCAGATCGGTCGGGAACTTAGAGGGTGTCCCGGCTGGGGCGGTGCTCCGCTGGTAGGAAGTACCTGGTTGGGGAACAGCGGTGCTCCGCTAGCCGACGACAGGTTCTTGCCGGTTCTCGCCATCCAGCGGCGCAAGATCACCGCCACCTCCCGAGCACACACTTGCACTACGTTCACGGGACTAATGACCTTAGCCGTTGATGCGCTCGGAATCCCTAGTAATCAATCAATCAATGTTCCAATCTGAAAATAGATTGAATGCCATTAGATAAGATAATTGAAATTGAAAGACACTTTGAAATAAATATAATTCGTTATTTCCTCATAACTCAAAAATGAAATTATATGAGCCGCGAGAAGTTTTACTTAACCAAACATCAAAAGTAATATAAAACAAACGTTTATCAAATATAACGTCATGCAAATGGATATTTTGAAAAAAGTTAGTTATAACTCTGTGATGCGTTGATCGTGAGGATAGTTGTAATGACAGTGATGTTGATGAATGTTAAAATCGCGCAAATGGTGGTAAGAGAGACTGTCGTCGAAGGAAAATTTCAGGTGAAAGGAAGGCTAACGTGTAATTGAAGAGAAGGAGGAACGCTAGAGATTTGACACAAACTAGATGTTACGCCAGGAAATTGGTGACTGAAGATTGTGTAGTAGATAAGCGAGGTAGGCGGCAGGGCAGATAATAGCAGCGGTGGCTTGTAATGATGTTAACGAAGATGGGGCCAAGGGCAAGAGCGATGGTAATTGTGGTAATTGTGATCGTGACCGTGTTGTATGCGGTGAAATCGAAAGTGTTGATATTGCTGATTATGAAGGTGGTGATATTGCTCTTGTTGATTGGAATCACGTTTTTCGTGGCGGCGGAGGTTATTGTGGCGGCAGAAACGATGGTAAAAAATATTTTTTAAAATAAAAGTTGTAATGGTGAATATGATGATGACTTCATTAACGGTGTGTGTATTGATGGGACACAGAGACGTGATTCTTATTGATGATCTTCATTTGTCTCATAGTCTTTGCGTCTGCTTCTGTCATGAATGGTTTTGAGAGATGGATTATTGTGATGCAGAAGCTGCTGCTGATGATGATAACGAAGTGCTGATGGATTGAGAAGGAGTTGAAACGGGAGAACCCCGAAATCCTAACACTAATCCACTTCCCCCTACAAACTCTACTTGTATCGATCGGGTTTTGAACCCTCAGATGAAAGGTTTTTTTGTTGCCTCAATGAAAGGCGTACATCTGACTATTGCATCACCGAAGCAACAACGACCGCTAAAGCTATGAAGTCGCTATCTTTCTCTTTGTGGCTTGCGGGGAAAGTAAAGAGGACATTCTTGAACCCGTAGTTGCGGCTACGGTTACAACTATGAAAACTGCGAAGGTCCCAGGCCGCTGAGGGACTGTTGGTGGAGATTCAACAGCAGGTGAACGAGGGCATCGACGAATACGCGTCGATGTGAGGCAACCAACGCTCGTGGCAGCACCGATTAATTGGGGCCCCCGAACGCCTCCAATAGCTACGCTTGGGGAGGCGGCAGCGGTGGAGATGGTGGTGGTGATTGTGATCGCGGTTAATGTGATATCGGTGGCGGTGGGCGTAAAGGGCCGGGAAGGGGGCGGTGGGGGGGGGTGTGTATGGGGGGTCTAGGAGGAGAAGGTGGGGAAGGTTCCGAGGCGATAGCAGTAAGCGTGGGGTTGTAAAGGGGGTATATAGCGCTGCTCTTGAAGGCGGTTGCGGGGCGTGTGTGGGTGGGGCGTGTGTGGGTGGGGCGTGTGTGGGCGGGCATGTGTTGGCGGGGCGTGTGTGGGCGGGCATGTGTGGGTGGGGCGTGTGTGGCGGGGCGTGTGTGGGCAGGGCATGTGTTGGCAGGGCGTGTGTGGGTGGGGCGTGTGTGGGTGGGGCGTGTGTGGGCGGGGCTGTGTGGCGGGGCTGTGTTGGCGGGGCATGTGTGGGCGGGCGTGTGTGGGCTGGGGCGTGTGTGGGCAGGGCATGTGTGGCGCAGGGGGCTGTGGGGCAGGGCGTGTGTGGGCAGGGCGTGTGTGGGCGGGCTGTGTTGGCGGGGCTGTGTGGGCGGGGCGTGTGTGGGGGGGCGTGTGTGGGCGGGGCGTGTGTGGGCGGGGCTGTGTGGGCAGGGGCGTGTGGGCGGGGCGTGTGTGGGCGGGGCGTGTGGGCGGGGCTGTGTGGGCGGGGCGTGTGTGGGCGGGGCTGTGTGGGCGGGCGTGTGTGGGCGGGGCAGTGTGGGGGGGCGTGTGGGGCGGGCGTGTGTGGGCAGGGCATGTGTGGCAGGGGCGTGTGTGGGCGGTGGCGTGGGGCGAGTGGGGCGTGTGTGGGCGGGGCGTGTGTGGGCAGGGCGTGTGTGGGCGGGGCGTGTGTGGGCGGGGCGTGTGTGGGCGGGGCGTGTGTGGGCAGGGCATGTGTTGGCGGGGCGTGTGTGGGCAGGGGCGTGTGTGGGTGGGGCGTGTGTGGGCGGGGCGTGTGTGGGCGGGGCGTGTGTGGGCGGGGCGTGTGTGGGCGGGGCGTGTGTGGGCAGGGCGTGTGTGGGCAGGGCGTGTGTGGGCGGGGCGTGTGGGCGCGTGGCGGGCGTGTGTGGGCGGGCGTGTGTGGGCGGGGCGTGTGTGGGCGGGGCGTGTGTGGGCGGGGCGTGTGTGGGCGGGGCGTGTGTGGGCGGGGCGTTTGTGGGCGGAGCAGGTGTGGGCGGGGCGTGTGTGGGCGGGGCGTGTGTGGGCGGGGCGTGTGTGGGCGGGGCGTGTGTGGGCGGGGCGTGTGTGGGCGGGGCGTGTGTGGGCGGGGCGTGTGTGGGCGGGGCGTGTGTGGGTGGGGCGTGTGTGGGCGGGCGTGTGTGGGCGGGGCGTGTGTGGGCTGGGGCGTGTGTGGGCGGGGCGTGTGTGGGCGGGGCGTGTGTGGGCGGGGCGTGTGTGGGCGGGGCGTGTGTGGGCGGGGCGTGTGTTGTGGGCGGGGCGTGTGTGGGCGGGGCGTTTGTGGGCGGAGCATGTGTGGGCGGGGCGTGTGTGGGCGGGGCGTGTGTGGGCGGGGCGTGTGTGGGCGGGGCGTGTGTGGGCGGGGCGTGTGTGGGCGGGGCGTGTGTGGGCGGGGCGTGTGTGGGCGGGGCATGTGTGGGTGGGGCGTGTGTGGGCGGGGCATGTGTGGGTGGGGCGTGTGTGGGCGGGGCGTGTGTGGGGGGGGGTGTGGGGTGGGGGCGGGGCGGCGGGTTTGGGCGGCGGGACTGGGCGGCGTGGTGTGCGGGCGGCGGGAAGTGGTTATTGATGGCGGGTGGTGGTGGTTATTGGTGGCGGGTGGTGGTGGTTATTGGTGGCGGGTGGTGGTGGTTATTGATGGCGGGTGGTGGTGGTTATTGGTGGCGGGTGGTGGTGGTTATTGGTGGCGGGTGGTGGTGGTTATTGGTGGCGGGTGGTGGTGGTTATTGGTGGCGGGTGGTGGTGGTTATTGATGGCGGGGGGGGGGGGTTTAGCTGTGGCTTTGGGGCGTGAGGGGGGCGGCGGGTTCTTTTTGGGGCGGGCGAGGGCGGCGACGGATAAAGGAGTAAAGCCGTAGGCGGAATTTCGGGTGACAAAGCTCATGTTTGGGTCTCCGATTGAGTTGCAAGTGCGATGCGTTAGGCAAACACCGGCAGAAGGCCCGGAGAAGATGCAACAGTGGACGAAAAGGAGCGCAGAGGTGGACTAAATTGGAAACTTGAAAAAGAAATGAGGTTTTAAAGACGATTTTTCGGGGATAGAGACGTTGATATGCTACGTTCACTCGATGGAAACTAACCATCAGAAACATTTATCTCGAGATAAGAGAAGGAGAGACGACGTGAAATGAATTAGAAGAGGGAACATTGAATTAGTGGAGAAATATGACTTAGTTAAGAAAAGATGCAAAAAGTGGGTTTAAAGGAAAAGGAAAGAAACAATAACAAGACTAAAAAAGAAATAATAAACTCAAACAGACGCTTGAAAAAAGAGAAAATACATTAAATCAAAGTCAAAGGCGATGAAAAATGATTGAATAAACCTTAAACGGTGACGCTTGACGAAAGGGGATAGCACATAGCAGCCTCACATTATGGAGAGGCAATACTCAGAGCTATCGGCATCAATTAAATAATTTCGAGGGTGGCCGCAGCGAGGAAAAACAAAGGAAGAGAGGGTGAGGCAGACGAGAGCACAGCGACACACGCGGGGGCAATGGCAGTGGCAGTGACGTGGAGTGTTAAATGTGGGGGAGCGCGTCAGTGACAGTGGCAGGGCGCGGGGCGGGGAAAAAGGGGGTTGTGTCGGGGGCGTGCGCGGGTTGTCGAATCAATGGGTTGGTAGGTGGGAGACGCGCTGTACCGCACTGACGGTGTCGAGTGTGGGGGATGGTGAAATGCCAGGAACGGTGGACTTGTTTTTGAGTGTGTTATGTGGTGAGGTGTCAGAGGGTGGCTGAAAACGTTGAGTCGAGTAGCATAGCCACGTATCTGGTGTGGGTGTGTAATGGGGATGTGATGGTGGGTTTGGAAGGTGGGAGGGTGCAAAGCAACAGCGGGGCGTGGTGTAGAGGGGATGTGTTGTGGTGTGGCGGGATCGTGGTGTGGCGGGGGCATGGTATGACGGAGCGATTTGTGACGGGTGTGTGGTGAGGCGGGGCTGTGGTGTGTGGTGAGGGCGTTGGGGCGGGGTCGTGGATTGCAGGAGAATAAAGTGGAGGGCAAGGAAGGATGAGGTAGAAGCAGACTGTGGCGTGGTGTTGGAGCGACGAGGTTTGTGGCAACGATCGGAGCTTGAAACCCGTAGCGGCGTATCGGCGTCGGTAGGGCGATCGCTAGCGGGAGGCGCCGGGCGGGCAGTTTCTGTGTGAGGTGGTGGTGTAGCGTGACTGCGAAGGACAGAAAGTGGAAACAGGCGAGGACGGACGCGGGGGAGGGCAAAGTGGAATGACTTATTGATTGAGCGGGGGATGTGTGGCCGGCCATCGCGCCGGCCAACTCCTGATTAACCGCTCTCCTGGCCCGCTGGCCCATGAATCGAAACGTAACAGTCTCCTTGCCCACCCACCACTATTCATCCTCCATCACTGTCTGGCTGTCTGGAGAAGAATTCTAGTCGCCAGGTTCTCTGATCGGTAGTTTTCCGTTGTTTCTCCGAACAACACCATCCCAGTAAATTCCAGAGTAGTACCCTACCCCGACCACGCACGATCTATCCTTCCTCTTCCTTGCCCTATCCTCACCACTTACAGACACGTGTACGTACATAAACTACATCAACACATTTTTCAGGAGACCAGTCTAGTACTTAGAGCATTTCCCGGCTGCTCTGATTGCTCGCTGGTAGGAGATACCTGGTAGAAGGAAAACTTCGCAAGCGGACAGGTGGGTCGGCGCCGAATCTGGCCATCCAGCGGGGAAGATCATCGACACCTCCCACAATAAAAAATACGCATTATACTTACGAAACTAGTAACGTTAGCAGTTGACACGCCTGGAATCACTAATCAATCTAAACCGGAATCGAACTAAATCGGAACGAAATCAATCAAGCAAAAACAGGCACTCAACCGCCACACCCACCTACCCATCTGCCAGAAGCCACCGCGCGTCACGCCCCCTCCTGCCCACGACAGCCGTCACCTCTCCGCGCGCGGTCGGTGCCGCTGAAGGCGCTGCTGGGGCTTTGAATTGAATTGAATTGATGCCTTATTTTAGGTGGCGAGACTAAGGCCATGAGACCTGCTCTTCCGTCTGACCATGTAATTTTGCTGCGCTCCTTTCACCAATTAGGGAAAGAAGGTAGGCGACGAAACAGGCAATTTGAATTTAGCTCAAAGACTTCATGATCCTTTACACGCAGTAAATCTACTAACATAGGACAGCCGGCTTTTCTTCTCCTCCGAAGGAAGGCATACGAAGGATTTTGACGCCCTTAAAAAATCCACGGTTTTGAACCCGCGAACTTGGGTACGCGGGTTCGATACGCTAACCGTTGCACCATCGCGGCCGCGGTGCTTTGCCACCACTGCGGCACCAACGGACGATCCTCCGCTGCCTCTAGGAGGATAGGCTAGGAAGCGAGTTCACTTTCTAAAGGTAAGATGCGGAGATGGTGAGTAGATGTCAAGAGGCTCGCTTATTCCATTCACAGTGCGTAATTTCACTGTGTAGGTAGTAGTGTAGGATGACGATGTCAGAAACTTCACTACACTATGTGTCGATCGGGGAAACAAAAAAGGAAATTCAGTCCGTAGTTGACATATTTAATAATCTATATCTTGTTTATACCACGTTTAATTATCTTAAGTGTTTTTTTTTCTTTAGATAAAGGAGGACTGAATACATTATTATGAAAAACATGAGCATCAGCGGCCACAACTTATCAGTTTTCCTTCACCGTTCAGCCCGAGACGCTGTATATCCCAAATGGTAAAATTAGGCGTCTGTCAGTGTCTTCCCTTACGGCATACCCTGTAGTGTCGTTTGTATCTTTTTTGATGGGTCTCATTTGTTAAGCTTACCCTTTTCCCTTTCGCACAAGGAAATGCGTTTTCCTGGCATTTTAACTATTTTAGCTTAATTAAATTTTACTTAGTAGTTAAATATGTGCTGCAAGGTTCGGATCCTTTTGGTTCTTCCTTGCTTTAAAGAACTGTATCTCTTCATATGGGTTGGTGATAGTCCTATTTTCGACGAACTCCTCTTATTTTCGAAAATTGCATCCACTTAACATTCAAAACTACAATAGTCAATAAAGATTTTGGCCTCAAACAAAACTGTTGTAAAAAGCGGAAATTTTCGCGTGAATTGTTCTTGAACTTTTGCAATTTCTAAACAAATTTTGTCTAAATCCCTCCATAATTTTTCTTTAATTTTTTCACTGATAGAAGCTTAAGAGAACGGCGTTGGTCTAATTTTCGTTGAACTCTTTGAATGTTCGAAAATTTAAATTTAGGAATGAAGCGAGAAAGAATATGTTGCTGGAGCCCCACTAGTTGAAAAGGCCAAAGCTTCAATAAAATGCTTAGTCAGGTATTGCTGGTCGAAAAACTTCCAGAAATCGCAGAAACTTCTAGAACTCTGTACAGACAGTCCGTCTGCATGCGACAAGGAAAGCTCTAATACGAATGGATTATCTAGTACTATGAAGTACATAATATGCTCATAAATATTAGAATTGATAGCAAAGGTTTGCAAATATGTGGTAGGATCAATTTAATTAAATTGAAAATATTTAACGGAGGTTTATAAGATCAATTTCAGTGGTGCCCAGGGTGTGGTAGATCGTATTAAAAACATTGAAGCAAAGTAACAGGCTCATTTCAGTGCAAATGTAATTGGCATGATTCATTATGAAGAATTGCATTAAAACTCACTCGCATCGTTCGTTAAAATCATGAATTAACGAAGTAATTATCTCTCAATATTAAAAAATCCAATTTCAACCTATACAACGAACGTGATTAAATTGATAAACGAAATTAACCTAACCTATGATGTAATTCTAATAATTAACGGTAAACTCCATACTTTTTTTTTTGCATTGTATCAATCGTTGCCTCGATATTTACACAAAAAGCATGGAAATTTTAATCATATTGTATTGAATTAAGTAATGTAAGAGATTTGTAGATGATCTTGGCTGTCAGGTGACGCCGCGTCGAAGGCTGTGTTGCCGACGTTTCGACCATCTTATCGTGGTCTTCCTCAGGGCTGTTGTGCGACAACGCCCTGAAGACCACGATAAGATGTCAAGTCGGCACACAGCTCGGCCTGGCTCACCTGACACAAGATCATCTACATGACTCTGGCCGCGGAAGCCTACGACTTCAATGTAAGATTCTTTACATTAATATTGATTTTTCTTGCAAAGAAAAAGCATAGTCAGACAACTGTTATTGAAATCGTTTGCTATGTTTCTGTTTAGTTATTAACATTTCCGCGCGGTTTTACACCTCGACACTAATTCAACAGAATGGTATTTATTCTAATATTGCACTGCAACAGTTTATCGCACAGTCTACATGATCTTTGGTAGAACACAAGGGTTCCTACATTGTATTCGTTTTATTTATTTATATACCGAAATCTGGCACACGTTGGCCTGCCCTTCATCTCCCTCTTTCTCATTCTCTCTCCCTTTTTTCTCCGTCTCTCTTACCGTCTGTTTTCTTTTCTTTTTTTGAGGATAGGTGGAAACTTTCAAAACACACTGGGTAGCCTGTACTACCCAGCGTGTGAGATTTTTACTCACTAAAACCGAACCACTCTTCTCCTCCATCCTCTCCGCGGAACCGCCTAAAGGCATTACTTCAGGCGGTCCCGCGGAGAGGATGGAGGTATACTGTGTGTACTCACCGTCTAGCGTCTGTGTGTGTGTGTCTCTCTCTGTGCCTCTCTCTCTCTCTCTCTCCTCTCTCTCTATGCCTTTCTCTGTCTCCCTCTGCCTGTGTCTCCCTTTGTCTGTGTGTCTCCTATCTGTCTGTGTGTCTCCATCTCTGTCTGTGTTTCTCCCTCCCACTCTGTCTTTGTGTCTCCTCCCACTCTGTCTGTGTGTCTCCCTCCCACTCTGTCTGTCTGTGTCTCCCTCTCTGTCTGTCTGTGTGTCTCCCTCTCTGTCTGTCTGTGTGTCTCCCTCTCTGTCTGTCTGTGTGTCTCCCTCTCTCTGTCTGTGTGTCTCCCTCTCTGTCTGTCTGTTGTCTCCCTCTCTGTCTGTCTGTGTCTCCCTCTCTGTCTGTCTGTGTGTCTCCCTCTCTGTCTGTCTGTGTGTCTCCCTCTCTGTCTGTCTGTGTGTCTCCCTCTCTGTCTGTCTGTGTGTCTCCCTCTCTGTCTGTCTGTCTGGGTGTCTCCCTCTCTGTCTGTCTGTCTGTGTGTGTCTCTCTGTGCCTCTCTGTGTGTGTCTCTCTCTGTCTCCCTCTGTGTTTCTTTGCGTGTGTGTGTCTCTCAGTGAGTCTGTGTGTATCTCTTTGTCTTTCCCTGTCTTGTCTCTCCTTTGTCTCTCTCTTTGTCTCTCTCTTTGTCTCTCTTTTGTCTCTCTTTTTCTCTCTCTTCGGCCTCTCTTTGTCTCTCTCTCTCTGTTTCTCTCTTTGTCGCAATATCTTTCTGTCTCTCTCTGTCTTTGTCTCTCTCTCGCTCTCTGTCACCTATAATTGCAGACTCTGCACGTCTCTGAGCAAGTGGAGTAATATCCATAAGCGTCGGACCAGCAAAATTGAAATAGGACGATCAAGATTCTGTAGATTATGGCGCGAGAAATTTTCTTTAAGACCTTTGGGCTCACAATTTTAGTGTTTAATGCCATAGAACGCTTCGTTCAGGAGTTACGTAACGATGTAGATTAGGAAATTCTGCCGAGGGTGTTGCGGGTTGCATTTGACGTGAACATTTAGTTTTGTTCTACAGCGCCATCTAGAGATTTTTTCGATATTTTAACATCTATTCTGATATTCGTGGCGGACATGAATCCCAAAAATCAGAGATAATTAAAATTGGTCAAGCCGTTCTTGAGGTTATAAATACTGTAACTAACCCGACTTTGTTTTACATACATGTATATTTATTTATATATTTATTAGCTAACTCATTTCGTGAGTGTGCACCTGCATCTAAATCAACTCGTAAACACCCTCGCCGGCCGCTTCATTTGTCGTCGTCCCCCTTAAACCCCCCCGGCCCGCCCCCCGCCCCCGGCTTTCGGCCCGCCCCCCAGCCTCCCGCCTCCTCCCCGCAGCCCTCTTCCCGGGCCGCCCTTATGGCCTCCCGCCACCCCTCTGGCCCGAATATCCCGCTCCTGCTCGTCCGCTCCGGCCCGCCCTGCCCGGCCTGCTGGCCCCGTTCGACGCCCCTGTCGTGAGGCCCGTCCGAGCCGGGCGCGCGAGCACGTGTAGCGGCCTTGGTGGACGCATCCTGACGGCCGGCGCCGCCCGCACAAGGCGCCCCTCACAGCGCGCCCAAACAGCTGCTCCAAGGCGCTTTTGCGCGGCGCATTCGGCGGAACCCCACCGTCCGCCGCTCGGGGTTCTACCTGGTGGGCGCTGGGAAGGCGCTCACATGATTTTCTTCTTTCGTGAATGGAACATTCCCCGATTCCATCACACTCAAATGCCCTGAGCCACCGAAGACGGTGCTCATGTCGGGCTGGCGGTGGCGGGAAGACTCGGTGGCTGGCTCCGGGAGGGGGGAAGGGTCGCCCGCTCCCGTGGGAACGGAGACAGTTCCCTGAGCGAGGCGACGCGGTTGTTCCGGGAATTCACTTCAAGTGCGACCTCCGTGGCTGGGGGTCGGAACTATTTAGCTGAATAAATGTGTTTGGCATCAAGTGCTGATCACACGTGCTTAGCGTAAAGTTACAGCATTATTGTTGCCTTCGTCTTCCCCTCTTTCATAGACATATTTGTTGTCTTCTTCTCGTTATGGCTGTCTTCGTTGTATTTCTTTTCCCTTCCTTCATATTTTTCTTCTTCTCCGTTGTCATCTTCTTCTTGTTTGTTATATCCACCATTGCCGTCGTCGTCATTGTCGTGTTTCATATTCTTCTTCGTTGTTTTATTTATATTCTCCTCCTATTCTACATCTACTTTTTTATTCTCTTTTGCTGTTATTCAAGAACAGATTTCAAGATGTCTTTCAAGAACAGATTTCATTAAGAAAACAAATTGAATTTTCTTTTATCTTTTTCATTTTTTAATATATTTTTAATTCTTATATTGAGGTTAAAATTAATGCTTAAATATTATATCTTTAAACTTTTCACATATATTGGAATTTATTTGAAAGTGAATAAACCATTAATCCGTGAGCATATTGGAAAATTTGCATATGGAAAGCAAATTATTGAAAGGTGATTTGAAAGGGAAATAAGTCCTTGTTCTATAGTTTGAGAATAAAAAAACTTCATAACCTCCACAGTTGGTATTTGGGGCATTTATGTTCTACACAAAATTGTAGAACTAGTTATTGATTACATAGGTTACTCTAGAACTTCAAATTTGCATTTTTGTGATGACAGAGCATTATTATACCTTGAAATTATTTTCGTTATAAAATAATTATGAAATATTAAAAAAATAATATTTTATTTCGTTATATTTGAACATGTGAAACAATATAATCATAGAGTAAATAAACAATGGTTGAGTTAACATATTGTGCTATGTGGACATGAAAAATACTGTTACTAAATTAATAATACCTGCATATACTCATTATCGATTTCAATTTGAGTCGGTAGCTATGACAAATCTTTCTGGTAGATATGGAGGTAGTAGTGGAATGTATTCTATTATTTATTGGATATTTGCTATTTTCATTCCGCTGATTGGATGTGCGGTTGAGACATAAACTTTCTTGATTGCCAATTTGGACGTGCCTGCCCCTTGGTCAACATGAATGAGTATTTGATAAGCCCATCAATATGTAGTACTCACTTGCCACGAAGTAACCATACATCATATGTTGCTGCTTTGCATGGAAAGAGCCACACCAGACTCACAATGAGGACTGACAGAACGAGGAAGAAACTTCGTTGTCTTCTCGTTGTTCGACCACTAGGATTTGAAGTCTGTGATGTTCACAGTGTCTATTACTGGTGTAATGAAGCAGTGAATTATTGGTGGAATGAATTTAGTCGTTTCCTAGCTCATAATACTAGTTCTTCTGTGTGAGGTTCACACAGAAGCCCTCAACTTCTTTCTCTTTTCTAGACATTACAATTTTAGTTAGTAGTAGAACACATATTTAAGCTGGACAAGTTTCAATTTTACGATCTTCTATAGTTTGAAGAAATAACAAAGACATATATATCACTCTTAAAAAAAGATTTATTTTCCATTTAAAATCATCTCTTCAATTGATCTGATTATTGAAAAATATAGAATGTTAATGTCTAAAAAAGTAAGTTCTAGATTTTATGCTGTTGGAAATACGTGGATGCTGATTGATTCTCGCCAATTTGTGTGTGATCTTCCCGGATTTTTGAAATATGGATGTATGCCCAAAATAATTTTCCGGATCTATCGTGGTTCTTTTTCGGTTATATAGTAAACGTAAAGTAAAATCGTAGTAAAATTTCAGTATTAGTTTGAGATTTATACTAAAGAAAAGATGTCGGTATAGTATGTTTTGGACTTCTTTTTGGTTTTTTCGAAATAATGCAACCAGCTGAAAATAATTTTTTTTAAACGATCGATTTACAATGTGTTTTCGATCACATGAAGACTCTTCGGAAATACTCAACCGATATTTTTGTATTCATTTGAATTAAGTATTATTTTTCATATTTTAATTAACAATGGTAAATTTGATAAAATATTAATGTACGGCTAATGTTATTAATGATGATTGTATTAATGTTAAGTTTTGAATTGAAATAATTAAGTGAAATTAACTTATATTTTTACTTTACTATCATATTTTTATTGCTTGATTAAAATTATTCGGCTAAAAATTTTTGCAGTTTAAAAAATGAGGATTAAATGCATAATTCTTAGAGGTAACAAACAAAAAAAATAAGTTTCATCAATGTATAAACATTTTTGCGTTTTCAGAAAATGGGGGTGCTAGCTTTCTCGGCGCATTTAGGGGAAATGAGTGGGTGTGGGAGAAAAATGTTTTTGATGTCTCTAATGAGAACAAAATTAGGGCGAAAGTTTTTTCGAGTTTCGGTTTATTTGTGGTGGAAAAATTTTCTCATTTAGCCCCAAATTATTTCGGAAGAATATTTGAATTTCAAAATTTAGGTTGATTTTTTAATTAGGATGAATTTTTAATTTTCAAAAATTATGGCTTTTATCGACATTTTTTGAAGGTGTCTGGGGGTTGGAATTTGAGGCTCTGAGGCGATATATTCTTTTCCAGTAGGGAATTATTTTCAGGAACTTATTTTCTGTGTACACTGTAGCCGAGTGCAGGTTCCCTATAACCTTGCCTTCTTATGCTTATTTGTAAGGTTATGAAACGAGACCAGTGACTTTAAGTTTACTCTGACCGAGGGTTCACTGTATCCGATTCACTACAATCGGAGTCGACTATATTAATGACATTCTTTTTTATTACTCGATTATAAGAAAAAATTTCAGCTTCTCTAATTTTCCTATTAGAAAAGGCAGTCAACGTCCAAAATATTGCAATACGTTTTGTACTTCTCGGTAATGTCTCTTTGAAGGTAGTACTTTTATCTCCCAGCTATCTCTTAATGATATCTTTTGTCGCTGTTCTGTGCTTAGTGGCGTTTGTCGTAAACAATCCAGAAAACGTTTCTCGTGCATTGCCTCTACGTAAGACGATGACAATTGACCGCAATTCTCAGAAGTGAATTTAAGTTTATCCTTTGTCGTAGCGAATAGGTCATCTGCAAGATGTAGTAAAAAGTGCCCTGCTTTCATATCTGAAAGCACGCGAATCCGAGGAAACATCTGTGACTTGGTAGAACCGCGGATCTCTGTTAAAAGAGCTCTTTCCGCCAATTAACTGGGCAATTAAAAATTCTCTTTGCAGAATGACCAGAGAGCTTTACAAAATGCACGGCGTTGTAGAACTTGTCAAACGCAATGCTTCAGAGTTTGTAACAGACTTTTGTAGAAGTATTTGAAAAGAATAATGATATTTTCCGTTATACGTATACCAGTTCACTAGCCGAAAGATTAGGTTCCATTGTTTATTAGAAATGGTACTTTTTTGGAGGGGAACATTTATATATTTTGAGAAACAGTTAAATTAGCACTTCACGATTACTAATCATTTCACAATATTTCACTGATTTTACAAATTATAACATCGTAGATTCTTTTAATGCAAATCACTTTACAATATTGCCACTGATTTTCCGATTTTTAACATTGAAGATTTTTAATGCATAGAACGCACACCACTTATATGACTACTGTAGGTGAAGAAGCTATAAAACGATAAAAAAATGAATTAAAGTGTCTATGCCTACTTTGATTAATTTACGTAATATTTCTATACACTTCTTGTGTTGTTCGCATAGTTTCATGGTACATTTATCTCATTGTGTTGGCATTGCGTGTTTTTGAGTGTGGAATTTGTGGCTTTTTTCGCCCCTTAAGTCTTTTAAATTGTTTTCTATTGTCTACCGAGATGAACAATTCCTACAATACATCGCAAAAATATATATAATGTGAATCAATGTGTGAGTTATTTTTGTCTATTTATTTACTACACCCTTTAAAAGAAAGTTCTTGAAAGTGAGTGTTCCCTTCCAAATAAATTCTCTTAAAAGTGAGAGAGGTTGACAGCGTAAGCGTCGGAGCGAGAGCGGAGGCGCGAACCAGGTAATTTTTAATTAATTTAATTATTTAATTTTATTAATTTAATTATTACCTCAATTTACCAATTAGTAATATAAAATTAGTCGTATTGTGGGTTAGCAAGGATTTCGGAGCGGCAGTAGCCAATAGAGCACTAACAAAAATTAGTAATATAGTAATAGAATTACTATTAAATTGTAATAATACTGTGTGTGTTTTGTGTAAAACTAACGTTTAAATGTAGTGCGTAAATGATGATTGACTGATATCAAAACGTTCATCTGTTCACATTGCAGAAAACCAATTCTTTTAAAGGTGAACGAAATGTTTCGTGTCGAAGGAACTGTCTCTCGCGAACTGTATAACGGAAAAGATCCAAGAATAGTATTTTCCTGTGCAAAATCAATACAGAAGAGGCAGGTGAATCGCAAGAAACGATATTGATTTTTCAAAATGTATCAGTGTAACGCACAACAATTGGAGTAGTTAATATGTTGAGATAATATCAACAAATACTTAAAAACAGAGAATGAATATCAGTTACAAATGATATTAAAACTCCGTTGTTGTTTTCTGTGCGTAAATTTATCGTTTGTCATGGTTTGGGTACACCGCATAGGCGTCTCTGCTACGTATCGAGGGGAAGGAGGATGTCCCTGAGTCGGTTTATCAGGTTTCGAGTGAGCACAGTATATGTAACATTAAGAATTTTCGTTTCGAAAGAAATTTAGCTATCTCCTCAAATAAATTTCGTATTTGTTTTCTAAAAATAAAAGGTAGTGGGCTCCCTATGTTTTACCGTTGGCTATTATTTATTGCTTTTTGTCGTATAAATACTAACCTATATACTTATCCTATACCTATACTTATCCTAAAATTAATAAAACAAACGCATATCTGGCGTCTTTTGTGTGTTTCACATCCGTTTGAAACAAGTCATTTTAGAAAATATCAGTTATTATAATTTTATGTGACGCATTTTGTTCTTAAATTACTGTGTGCAGCAGAATGTTTTGCTATATTGAACAACAACATACTTCCAGAGCTTGCTAAATACAAAACATTTGAATTTTATTTTCTGAAATATGTAGAACGTTGTTTTCACAGTGAATATTGATAATATTGTTTTAGAAATTGTAAAGATCCCTCATTTTATTAATCGTAGAAAATAAGAAATAAACGATATGAAAAAAAATGTTGAGGGTGGTGGTAGGGTTGGAGGGTGTACAAATGTTGTACATTTCTGTTGTAGTTTTTTTCTAAATTTCATTTCGGCGATGATCGCAAAGGTTCAGCTAATCAGTGTAAAAAATCTTTATTATGTAGATGAAAATTTATCGACTGTTATGCCAGTTGCGTCTAATAATGATTTTAATATAGAAACGTTTCATGTCCTTGCTTTTAAGCTGATAGATTAAAAATAAATATATTTTATTTTTACGATGATTTAAACAAATATGACAAATTACATATATCCAGAATTTGATGTTGACAGAATTTACTGTTTCGAAAAATACTAATAAAAGGTTCAGCTAATTAGTGTAAAAAATCTTTGCACTGTAAAAGTTTAAATATCTTAGAACAACATTAAAAAAAACGAATGTATATATTGATGGTTCCAAATAATTTTATTGTAATTCAAGTGTTATATTTTTAAATTAACTTTCACTTCCCATTCTTGACAGTTAGTACTTACACTCAAAAACCGATAACAAATTCATTATATTATCTTTCAAAGAACAAGTTGTTGCTTAGATTTTAAGAAAATGGTAAATTTAGTTAGTAGGTCTAAGTGCTGTGGATCACCTATAAATTTGTAAAAACTTGTAAAGCATAGTAGGAGGAAATAATTTAACTTCTTTTTTTGATGACGTAGAGTTATACTCATCTAGGTCTAGATTTAATTTTTAAATTTCAGTTAACGGTCAAGAAAATATAGATTGATAAATAAAAATTCGTTGTAATTAGCAAAGCTGTTTCACTTTCGACAGCTATACAAAACTTTCAATATGCTTATTTCTATATACAATATTATGTGGTACGGTTAATATAATTTTACATGTGAATTTACTGTATCCAGTTTCATGCGTCAATGCACGACGATTCATCAAGTTGAATATATTGAATGGAGAGACAGATATGCTTACTCAAAATCTGACCTTCGTTGAGACTATAAGTTACCCATTGGGAACGCAACTTTGCGACAGCTCAATCTGTCCAATGGATATTTCATTGCGCTCCAGAAGTTCTGATAGTTATTGAAAGATCCGGAACATTTATCACGTTATGATGAAATATTGTCCTGCCACAAGCAGCCATCGACCACGGCTCTTTCTTGACGTTATTTATTTTTACTTCATTTGTTATATTTTTGTATTAAAGCCAGTCTCCCGAGTATGTGACGTCGAACTTTGGGACGGACAAGTTATGTAAATTGCAGAAGCTTTTCTCGTTATGTTCAGTAGCAGTTGAATTTGCAGTACTGCATGGAAAATTTAAGAGTTAATGCAATTAACAAGAAATATTTAATAAATAAAATAGTTTTGAATCCGTATCAAGAACAACCAAATTCAAATTGGCAACGTTAGAAAAAATGCACTACAAGGTGGACCAAAGACAGGGCAGAGGGAGCTGGTTGAAAATGCGTTTTGTAACTTAATTTCTGTGACAAGATTTTATGCAAAAAGCTGTAAAATTAATTATATGTATTAGAGAGAACCAGTGCTCGGCAAACGTACGTATGATTAATGTTAGCACGTCTCTTCTTGGCACATATATCTGTATAAATCAAATTTGGCAAGGACATGTGCTGATTCCAAATGCAGAAAACATGATGTTATCAAACAATTATTTTGGTTTAGTATACATAAATACAAAATACATTTTATCCAATTTCATATTATGTTTTTAAAACTGTTTGTTAACATAATTGATAAATGAAGAGGATGACAGCCTCAAGGATTGCTCATTGGCAGCGTAAAAGCTTCCCGTGGTGGGGTCCCGGGTTCAATTTCCGGTCGAGGCCAAAATGGTGTTGTTGCTTTCCTTTAAAATCGCCCCAATTTCTGTAGCTACGTGCCGAAGAAAAGCTGAGACAGGCAGATCTCGCTAGTTTCGGTGAGGGGAAATACGTCATGTTCGCGACATGTCGCTCTTACCCGCAAGCATGGGTATTTAACTAGGCGTAGGCATGGGGGATACCGGTAGCTGCTCGGCAAAGTCGGACTATCTATCCAGAATGTCAAATACATAAATACGCTTACTCTGACCAAATTCTGTGACTTAATTTCCAATTTATAAAAATAAATCAAAATAAATACAAAGAAAAAAGATTAAATGCAAATGATAATAACTGTCTTGATGATATTTTAACACATTATTTTTCACAGTTTTGAGAGAGATATTTAAAAGAAACAGTACTGTGAAGTGTTAAGTGCTGTAGAAATATTAATGGTTCTTATTTCGTAGTATGTTCGAAGGTCATCCCAGAATTTGCAAGTGAAGAAAACGTAATAAGTTGTTTTTTAGCTCCCCAAAAACATTTAGCTTCCCAACAAAAATAACCCTTCACAAATAACCACATTTAGAACACAACCTTCGTGCTCGGAAATGCATATTCGAAGCAGTTATTGCTACCTCTTGTCAAAACAAATCACCTTATTTCATCATTCATTAAATAATTTGTAATTCATGCACCAGTTGGTGTAGGAATACCTTCGTCTTAAGGACACAAAGAACACAAAGTTTTAAATTCCCTGCACAAAGTTTTAAATTCGCTTCTTAAAATTGGTTATTAATTATTATAAACAACTGTAATCTTTAATTTACGTTTAATCGTAAAACCCAGGGCCTGTCAAATCATGTCACGTACAAAAGAATTATGAGATATTATAACATCTCTATTCGATTAAAAATATTAAAGTAAAACAATGAAACATTTTTATAGAGAATCTTGTAAACATATTTTTAACTTATCGGCTACGTAGTATAGAGTGTTTTGTCATTCTGCAAGTGAAAATGCCGAATTTTTTACAGAAATACTTTTTGTGGACCTCTGTATCCAAAAACGGTCAGAGGATGAGTGGATGATTTTCATCCAATGGTTGAAAACGAGCCGTTGTCGCGTAGTTTCTCCCTGAAGTTAAAACAATATACATAAAAGTCAAAAAATGGCTCCGATTTTTCTTTATTTTTTTTTCAAATATAGAGCAAAAGAGGCTTAAAAATTTTGTAGGTCTCATTTTTGTTGAACATTTTTTAAATTGGTTAATTTAAGGTCGCTTCAACATCTTAGGTCATTAGCGACCACTATTGCTGTTACCGGTATGGTAACTACGTGGATGAACCGATATGGTAATGATCAAGGGTGACAGGACGCACACAAATACAACCATTCCCGAGGCGGGACTCGAACCAGCGACCCTTCGGTCCGAGATCACTACGACACTACTGCCTTAGCGATATCGGCCACCGGGCCGGCTTTGTTGAACATTGAATTTTCGAAAATTGCAAAAGTTGGAAATAAAGCGAGAAAGTGTGCGCTCTGGTAGCAACACTAGTTCGTAAATGGAATGCTATAATAAAAATCCACATTTGGGGTATCTGACACCGAAATAGTTTTTTAATGACATGTGTGCCTGTTTTCAGCAATTGTTTCATATCGGTCCTAAATGTTGTCATTAGTTCTAACCGTATATATCTGATAGAACTTAGACCGATTCATGTGCAGCATTACAAAGCTTCATTGTCCAATTTAAGTATTGTGACTTTTCAATTTCGGAAGCTGGAAGAAGAGGGCGACATACAATCGGGAGCTTTAATTCAATAATTTAAGTGGTAACGATATAGGATGAGTGTTGCCCTCTCTTGCCAGCTTCCGGTCTTTAAAAAGTCACTATATTTAAATCGGACAATATTATTACAATACGTACGCGAATGAAAACATATTTAATAGCGTGATAGTCGTTATTCAATGATTGACGAATTTCCTACATCCAAAATAAGCAAACAACTGAATTGAAAAATAAACGAAAGAGGGGTTAAGGTGTACTTTTGCCGTTTTTCCTAGTTGTGTCTTTTCACTTTTATTCTTTACGAGTCGCCACCCCAATGTTCTAATCCAATCCGTGCATGTAAAAGTGAGCGTGTGGACTTGCTTGTTTGCGAGGTTGCTGTTCTTTTCAAAACTGGACAGTAATGTTCTCATCAACGATCTAGACACGAACATGTGGTGACAATTTGTGCTGTCGGATCTTCGCGAGCGCAGGCGGGTTTGAAACGAGGAAATCACAATTTGGACTGATGGACAGAACGTGCTTACGCGCGGGTGCCCAGGAACGATTACCTTGTGCAGAGCACGTTTGAGCAGTTTTCAGCTGATAGTTTCAGTCGCAATTTGAAAACACAAGTAACTGCGTTCACTGAAATTTTTATTAATTATAGACTTTCCTGTAATTAAACCAGGAACACTGGTGAGAGGAACTAAATTAATCAAAAATGAGTATTTGGAAATATAACACAAAATAGTCGTATCGTTTTCTTTGAACTCAAAGAATTACTAATACGTGTACAATTATCTGAGAGTTTGTTGTAGATTATGTGTTCAGCGTTCGATACCTTTCCCTTTTTTAACTACGTAGATTTCCAATCTTTGTAAAAAAATAATCTATTTAAGAATAAAAGTGTAATGGCTTAGCAGATTTTGTATAAATTTGTGAAAGTGCATCCCAAAACATTTAAAAAATGGGATAGCTATTTGCCACACCTATTGCTGCAATTTGTACTTTTTTCTCAATTCTACACACTTAATTTAAATTAATTGAATGTCATTAACTGCAACAAGCGAGTAGAGCATTGTACTCATAAGTATTTCCGAAAGTAGCCATGTCGAACTACTTCTAAATTTCATCGTCATATTACGATGAACTGATTAGCGAAAGACAGTTTTTTGACAGTTGCTGTTAAGCGCCTACAATAAAATGGATATTCTTTTAACGGCCTTTAACAAAAAAAAAGATATCCTTTGCTTGTAATCTTGAACATATTCAGCAAACTCGAATAAACCAATTAAGCTGTTCTCTGAGTGTCTGCGTCAACAGTAATTTGGTGTTAGTTGTAAATTAAATTGTAAGTCTATAACTACGAATCTAAAGTTGAATCTAACTGAACTTTGTTCACCTATCTCAGAAAATGGAATAAACTAGTGGTGCTACAAAAGCACATTTTTCGCATTATTTCTAACTGCTCCAACAATATGTTGTTATAATACACAAGCATGCAGAAGTGTTTTCATCCAACTACAATTATTTTCTGCACCAAGTCTCTATTTCAGGTCCTCCGAATTTTCTCGCCGTCAGCCATACTACTACACTGCAGAAGTGCCGTGAGATTCGAAAGGATAAAAATGTAAATGTCTCGACTCAGTATTTCCAACACGCAATTTTTGCAATTTTCGAAAATACGTAGAATTTGTGAAATGGCAACCGTGGTTTTTATCGTCCGTTGTTACATACATTCAATGATAAAATTTTGAGCTATTTTTCAGAAAATAAATTATTTAGAAATTGCATAAATTTTGGACACAAATTACTCGCGTTTTCAAACAATCTACTCGCTTTTTCAAACAATTGTGCATGACCTTTTTAAAGAACTAATATTTTAGAATACACTTTGCTTGAGGCAATCTGCAATTTGGAGTTTTGAAATGTTAACGTTTTGCAATTTTCGAAAAGAACAATAGCCCAAAATAAGACTTTTTTAAAAAAATTAAAAATATATTTTTAACTTTCCAAAAATCACGCAAATTTGTACAAAAACTACTGACATTTTCGAAAAATAGAACATGGACTTATTTCAAGATCGTTTCAAAGAACAGATTTCATTAAGAAAATCTCTATCTTCAATATTCTTGTAACTGTAGGTTGTAAAACTACTCACATTTTCGAAAAATAGAACATGAACTTATTTCAAGATGTTTTCAACGAACAGATTTCATTAAGAAAATCTCTATCTTCAATATTATTGTTGTAGGAAGATGAAAAAAAAACCTGCACATTTGCAATTTCCAAAAATGTGGAATTTCAACGAACTTGAGACCTGCACCATTCTATTAAGCGAGCTTTACACTATCCGAGAACAAAGTTTAATAAATAATTTGGAGCCATTTTAGAGAAAATTTAGAAACTGTTTTCGAGGCTTGATGAAAAGTACCCTTCAAAATCAAAATATCCATTTGAAACTTCCAAAGCCTCGAGTTCATTCTGATCGGTCGAGGGAATATTCGTTTTGGATAAATTTGACTGAAAGATTTGGTCGCTACGTTGACCACAGACAGACGGACATACAGATGTTTTGCCGTCAACCGTGAAAAAATGGATTCTTTTACACAACGTTTAGAAGAATTTTTTCTATATTTACCAATAGGATTTCCTTTTTCGTTACCAGGGCCCGGAATTTTGGAAAATTTTTGGCGATTACATAACTTTTTCTTCTTACAAAGTACTTCGTAAGGGCAAAAAGTAAAAAGTAAAATGATCACTCTGATCGGCTCAGACAGCCAATGTGAACAACCCAATGTGTTGGCGACAAGAACAGTATTTTATTGTTTGGAAATATGGCCACCATGCAGCAGCGACGTGCTAACGGGCGTGGGAGCCGGCGACAAGCCTGAGTTACAGCCATACCGTGACGCTTTTTACTGGCGTGGCCAGAAGTGTCTTGGGATGTCGTGTCGTGTATTGCACTACGAGCAATACACGGCATCACTCAGCAGTGCTTCTGAGAGGTGCGTCTGCTGGCAAAACATTGATTTAAATGGTATTCACACGATTGATTTTTTCGTGTTTCCGGGCGCGTCATCTGCTTTAGTCATTAGTTCCGTAAGAGTAGTGCATGTTTTTCTCGGGAGATGGCGGTGATCTTCCCCCGATGGATGGAGAGATCCAGTGTTGACCTACCGTCGGCTAGAGGGGTTTCCCCCAACCAGAGCTCTCCAACCAGCAGGGCACCGCCCCAGCCGGGACAAGCTCTAAGCTCCCGACCGGTCTCCCGGAATATGTGGTTGTGTAGTGCATGTTAGTGGAAGTGTGTGTGTAAGGGGAGAGGATAGGACAAGGAAGTGGAAGCAAAAGATCGCGCGCGGTCCATGACCCGTTTGGTAGGGCTGCTCCGGCGTTCGCCTGGTGTTGATCGGAGAAACCACGGAAAAGTACCGATCAGAGCAGCCGGCCGCTAGAATTCTTCTCCAGACAGTGACTGAGCTGCAAAGCTAGTGTCGAAAATCCTGCCGCCGTCAGGACTCGAACCTAGGACTTCCCGGTTAGAGGCGCTGCAATGACATCAGTTGATGCAGTGAGCTACCACTCCCGGTGGTATTCACACGAGCAGTAGCCTAGTCGTGCTACTGTAGCCCTCAGTGGCGAACTGCCCCCACCGTCGGGGCCACCGTCAGCTGAGCACAGACCTAACTGGCAGCGTTCACTCGAGACGCGCCACTGAACCGGTTTTTGCCTGGGGCCTGCTTTTCGGCCGCCTGAGCCCGCAGCGGTGGGGCCAGTGGTCTGACAGAAGATGGGTCATATCATATTTGGCCGTTTCCGTCATAGTTCTCCGAACGGCCACAGCGCGCCGCAGCTTATCCAAAACATGGCGGCGCAAACATCGGAGCTACCTACCGGCAGTTTCGCGTACTACAAGTTCCCTTTCATTTGAATTTTGTGTCCTGGAGGAGAAGCACGTGGTCAGAGAGTAGAGGTCGCCATCGAAAGCGCTCCATACTTTTGTAGTGACCTGCTCTGTGTGACGCCACGTGGGGGGAACTTTTTTTGTTCAGCCACGCAGACCGTCTTCGAACTTTAACTTGGTTACGTGCATTTTGTATCCGTAAAGGTACTCGAAATGTCGCAACGGCACAAATCGAGGAGATGCTAGGTTCAAAATTGCTCCAATTCTAAGGCAAAGATTTTAATTAAAACTTCGATCAGCCTTTGGCTTCCCGGAATGTGAAAGGTGAGTTAAATTCCGTATCGTTTGTTTATTTCTGTCATTTTGTTGGCGAATTCTGAATTTTTAATATACATCTTGCATGGAATCAAGCATTGTAAAGTACATGTTTATTTTAATATGATTCTCTGATTTCAGATGCACAGAATGGCTCCGGGCAATTGGGGACCCAGGTAACTCAATGCCGTTTAGTTTGTCGGGCACATTTTTGGAACAGCATATAACCGCCACGCAGAGAACGGCAGGAAACGCGGTTCTTGCGATATTTTTCGGGGAACCGCGAACTCCTCTCGCTGAGAAAGAGCTGCAGTACTTCGATGCATCTTTGCCGATCGAAATACGTAAGTAATTATTATTTATATTCATATAGCGAGACGTGTATTGTAATAGTACTAACAATAAGGTATGTTTTAGGGCCATGCACCGAAGCTGCGATTCCCACGTGGCGGAAGTGTCTGTTCGAGGTGTGCCAGGTAAGAAAATCACATTGTGGAATTCTATTCTATTGAGAAAATTGAGGCGGTATATGGAAAAGCGGTTTGGAATATGATGAATGATTTTTCTTGTCCATGTAGAATATTTTAAATAATTTCTTTTTGACTATCTATAGTCAACTGCCTCCAAACCGGATTTCAAACATTTTGAACAGAATGTGAACTTTTTGCTCAATTCTTCCCAAGACATCTTTTATGTATTCTGTCTTCATATTTTCCAGTTGCATATATGTTCTCTTCCAATGCACAATAACCATGCTATTACCTTCAATTGTTGCATACTTTCATCCTTCTCAGGCAACACTTTCAGTTGAATAAAGCGTCAGATAAATCAGATTCAATTCTTCACCTAGTGCTACCAATCTTCAACGTTTAATTTTTTATTGTTTGGAGATATAGCGTATAGGCCCATGTGTCCTTCCTTATACCACCTCAGTTGCAGGCTAGAAGTGTTTTTCTCTAAATTGAATTTTAAATAAACCAGTTCATGAAGTGAAATACAATTCTGGTAGAAATGGTGAATATTGTTACTCATTTATTTTCATTTTCAGATAAACCCCAAGCACACAGTACCATGCCAGAAGCGAGATATCCTGCTGTCTGAGGGCAGATATGGTGAGAATTGTTTATGAGAATTATGAGAATTGCTGCCGATCTCACTAAGGTCTTCAGGCACAAAATTCAAAACAGACAGTTCACCCAAAATTTTAGACACAATGTTCGTTTCGAAACTTCTTCCTATGAAATTCTGTTTCCTATGAAATATGTTTCAAATTGGTTCCGAAATAACAAATTAATAGTAAACGAAAAGAATACGGTTTTAATGCAGTTTTCCATTTCAAATAAACAATTCTGTGCTCCATTGAAAATGAACAGTGTACCATTGACTGATGTTAAGGCAACAAAATAGGTCTCTCAATTCAGTCAAATCTTAAATGGAACGTCCATTTAAATGAATTGAACACAAAATTAAGTTCATTATGCTACGCGTTCAGAATTCTTGCAAATTCAGTCAGCCTTCATACTGCTCGTTGTGTATACTTCGAATGATCATTCCCGCCTGAGATATGGCATAATATTCTGGGAAATACATCTTATAGCTCCCAGACTTTAGATTACAAAAACGAGATTGTACGAATAATAAGCAAATCCCACCCACGTGATTCATGTAAGCCTCTCTTCATTAATCTAGAATTCTACCATTACCGTGTCTTCTTATTTACGAATCAGTGGTTTTGTAAAAATGACTTGCTCAAGGGCGGGAATATATTTTCAGAAAATGCTGAAGTCTATTACTATAACACTCGACGTAGAAATCATATTCACCAGGTGACAGTATCAACAGCTCATTACAAAAACTTCACATACAATACATGTACATTATTTTACAACACTTTGCCAGATGACGTTAAACGATTAACTTCAATAGAAAGTTTAAATCCCAAGTGAAATCGTTTCTGCAGCATAACTGTTTCTATACAATTAGAGACTATACTGAGCATCACAAGAAAAGTAACATTAATTTTAACAATGATACGTAATGCATTATTTACCATTTGGACTGTATAAATGAGTATAAACAACCTGTAACAACTATTGTACTACAGCTTCCGGGTCAATGACCCCCATCTCGATCAGGTTTTTCGTCCAGTTTCCCTGATCCATTGAGCAAATGCTGAGATGGCCCTTGTTTTGCTTCTGGACATAAATGTAACTTCGTTTTCTGTGTACGTCTTCTAGAATTCAGTGGGAAATACAATTATTCAAATTATCGTTTCCATGTTGTCGCGGCAGGAAGTAATAAGAGCCAAAATTTATTGCTTATTTATCCTTGAAAATAATTTTACTACATGGGAGTTTTGTTTTTCTCCTTTCAAAATTCAAAATTTAAGTAGTATAGGACTTAGTGTAGGGATCACAGAATTTTGAAAATGTGACACAATTCACTTTGCCCCATAGCACGTCATACGCAGTTTTAACTGTTTCTTTTGACGTAAAATAAATAAATATGAAGTTCGTGTTGTTCTGTTTCAGCACACATGTAGTCTTCTTGATTATCTAAATTTTCATGTAAATAGAAAAAATATTGAAAGTGTTTTCAAAATGTTTAACAAATGTATGTTTAAAATGTATTCCGTTATTTTCACAAGGTATATATGTTTATGGTATGTGTGATAATGTAGCATGTGAATAAAAGCTGCTTCATACACAGCCTTTTACTTCAGTCACTACAATAATGAAATAATTTTCAGAGTATACCATGAAATTATAAACTTTTATTTTGTCAATGGATTCAATAAATATTTTACTATTTTAACTTGTTTGTCCTTGATAATATACCTATTTCCTACATTACTAAAATTTTCATATTTTTTAAAAATTTTATGTTAAAATTTAAAAACCATTCGATTGGATGCAAAATTTTAAATATACTAATTTTCAAATTCCCGCGTAAATTTATCTTCATTTCAAATTTCCTGGTTGCCTTCACACGATTGGCCGTAGATTTCATCCAAAACATGGCGGCTACCGGAAGGTGTACAAATAAGCCTTCATCGGTTAACCTTGGGTGCCGTCTCTGACCTATCCTCTCTGGGTGGGACTCGCGAGGTCAGTGGCGCTGTTGCTTCTCGGTGGCGCCGCCGAGTGGCTCCGTGTCGCTCTTTTCGCTCTCCACCAAAAGCGCGAAGTCCGGCCGACTTCGGGAGTCTTCCCTCTGGGTCGAGCTCCCTTGCTTGATAGCTTGGTAAAGTCCTAGAGGCCCAGGTACTCGCTCCAGGCAAAACGAATCCCCTGCCTTCGCGCAGAGTGTGAAACGCCCACTATAAGCGCCCCCTCTGCCCGCACTCCCTAACCAAGCGCCTTCTCTCCCCGCGGTGAGTCTTCTCGCAGCTCGGAGCCGCGCGAGCCACCATCCAGCGCCCAGCATTTAGGGCCATGGATGAAACCCCTTGGGGTCTACAACATCACAATTCGTCAGGGGGACAAGTCTCTGCGGTGGGCACCGTAGCCTTTTTGGTTTATAGCTTCACCCCCTACTGACGCGCAAAACGTCGAGGGGCTGACGTCCGGATCCAGCTGCAACCCAGTTTGCCCTCGCGGCAACCTCCTTACAATGCCACCGTGCTTGCTCAGAGCTCCTAGGTTTCCAGGCTAGTCCCGGAGTCTAAACAATGCGCTACTCACATGCGCCGGGAACAAGTTGCTCTTCTATGCCCAGATATGGGCACTGCCAGACGAATCCGAGACCCACTGGAGGCCATCTGAATTAAAGTCCTAGCGGCTCGGAGCCTCCAACTCACCTCCCCAATGCTTACCGCCAGCTATCGACGTGGGTAACGCCAAAACCTGAGGAACCTGATGGGTGGTTTCTGGATTTCCCGCCGGACTTTAAAGTGGGATCAGGAGAGAACCATCCTTCGCCCAATCCCGCCGAAAGGTAGACGCGCCTTACTAGTGGGTAGCCGGGCGGACCCGACTACCAGGTGCCTAGCATCACTTTCTCACTGCCCGCACCTTTAAGCAAACGACGTGAGCGGCGCCGCGAGATTCAGGGTCCGGGTGATCGTCTACGACATTCCTCTAGAGACCTACGCTATCGTGATCCCCCCTGCGGGCATCATTTAGGGCCAGTTGAGAAAGCCTGGGCCAGAACAAGAGGGCCTTGGAGGGCGTTGCAATGCGTCAGTTGTGCTCTGGCCTCCATCACATGCTCGGCAGATTGCTCAGGGGGCAATCTTGTTGCCTGGTGTCCCTGAATTGCCGTTGCCCCGCATGCACTGCGATTTCGTGATAAGTGCACTTGTGCACGCGTGTACACTGCCTTCGTGAATCCTTCTTGGTGCTACGCTAGACAACTGACAAGTGTACAAGTCTGAACGAAGTATGAATTGTTCCGAAATGTACCGTGAAAACGAGGGACCAGTGCGGGTTGATGTCTGGGGAAAGTGCCGCGCGTGGCGGATAGTGTGAACTTTCTATGAACGTGATTGGGTGTCGTGAAGGGCATCACGCACCCTGCTTCATTACACTCGCTGTAATTGGTTGATTTGGTAAATAACAATTAATTTCATTGATATGTAACATCCTGCCCGGATAACCACTTGTAGTATTCTTTCTGCTTATCAGACATGTATTTTACAGTTTTTCATCTTAACTGGCTGGTTTTATAAATCAATTTTATTTTTTCTGATATATTATTGCTTGTTATTGCCTTCGATACGGAGCTCGAAATACACTCGATACACTTGAATCGCGAAGGTCGTAGTTACGAGAGAAATATGAAAACAGTTGAATGACACTACATGATCTCTTGTGGAGAGAATTATGAGAAGGAAATATGAAAAGACAAACCGAGTGAAGTTAATATTTAGTTAATTAGTAAATCTGAATCATTTAAAAAATAATATTTTGCATGTGCCTCGAGCGTTAACTGATTCACATGAGTTCAGTCAACAAAAAATATAGTATCTAAAGCCTTATAAAACACTTGGCGCAGAAATAACTATTATTGTTACGTTTATTATCAGTTTTATTAGAAGATGTAAATTGCATTTACATCTTCTCATTTAATTTCTTTAGATTATTTTTATGTTTAATACCTTAATCCTTTTACAAAGGCCGGTTTGAATTGTTACTATTAACTGGATAGTTATCTGAGGAAAATTTTATTTCTTTATAGTGGCTGCATCGTATGCTTTAATTGACGATCATAGATCACTACGTTCAATTTAATGGTGCCTCATTTTTCGTGGCGACGCTCAGGCCATCAGGCCTGCTCGTAGGCCTGACCAATCTACTACATGGGACAGCCGGCTTTACTTCCCCTTAGAAGGATGGCGTAGGAAGGATGTTTTTGCCCTTAAAAATCTACATCTTCGGTCGGATCTGAACTCGCGAACTTGGGTATGACATCCCCACACGCTAACCGTTACACCATCGAAGCCGCAAATAAACGTGTGACTATATGAGAGGTAAGACTGGTTACACCCGCGTAGCTCTGACCAACTGCCTCTTATAAAATATATCTCTTCGCCTTTCGCAAACTTCAAATTTTATCGCCGAACATTCCCTTTCACTTTCTCCCCCGTCGCTAAATGTGGCCCGGCTGGGCCATCGACCGCGCGTCGCGAAATGGGTATTTGGGCGGGGTTGGGGGAGGAGGGCGCCATTCGTCACTGACCGACTGGCGAGTGGAGCAGCACCGCGCGAGCCACCACGCGTGATTCCACCAAGTGCCACCAGGGGACGACAAGTACAAATAGGGGAGTGACGCCAGCACTGCCGTGCCAACCGCAGAGGCAGAAACGGCAGTCTGAGCCAAATTGAGTTATTGTTACTATGTGGCGCTCTGTAATTTTTTATACCGAATGTTAAGGTTTGATGGTCCTATTACGGAGGGGATGTGTTTAAAAAAGCCTTGGATGAAGTGGTACAACGTGGTCTTTTCATGTACATTGTAAAGGTTATTTAGTCAAGTGATAAATAATAAGCATTTAAAATAATATATATTGCGTATATTTACCAAGTATTTAAAAAAGAATAACGAATTGAAAACTTCAATAATATAGGGGTCAACTAAGGAAAGTTGGTAAACATTAAAGCTGGATGTCTCACTTTGAACTCAGCGATAAGGCCTTTGTGCTTAACACCGTGGAATTATCGCCACTGCACCTGTAGTAGCCACTTATAGTATGGAATTTGAAAATTTAGAAACTCAGGCTCCCACTTGCTTCAAATTTGCAAAATGTGAAACTTACGTCTTCTCTTAGAGAAGTTAGAACAGAGAAAATTTATTTCTTTTATCTTTTTATGTTTAAAGAATAATTTAGAACCACCTTATTAAAATAACATTGCAATAATGTAACATGAACGCTTTCTAGGTCTCAAAGACGTTCAAGAGGTAAAATATCAATTTACCAAGACGCTCTATTTAAACTTTTGTAAAGATTTAGAACAATACAATCAATTATATTATACATTTTTTCATTAAAACTTTTGAATTTTCAAAAATCAAAGGTACTTTTCAGGAATGGAGACTGTAGAGGGCCGTCGGTCTGGAAGTATAGTGGTTACTTGTAATCCTATGCGTTTTAGTACAAATCCCATCCCAGGCAAACGTTTTTGCGGGTTAAGAAATACTCACAGAAGCATGTTTTGGGTAAACGATGTAGGCGCTTTTCATGTAAACCGTCCATAGACGCGAAAACATTGTTATTAGATTAAAATTACTTGCGTTTCCTTTGTTATTGCCGTCATCAATGACAAGTGATTTACCCGAATTATATATTATTTTCTGATGCCAAAGTCTGCACCTGATTGTCATATCTGAAATGTCTTAAAGATTTGCTTCATTCGTTATTAGGAATATATCATTTCGATGCTGATAGGGCAACAGTGGGATGAGATAGGAGAAGTGGGAGAATTCAAAGAAAATCTGCTGCAAACTCACTTTTATCCATCACAAGCTCATAGGCTTCTTCTGGAATTTGAACCTCATTACCCGGGGGTGAAAAAAGATGCGGTATTATCTTTGTATCACGGATCACTTTTACCAAATTATTGCCATTTCCATCCCTAGCGAAATTACTATAATGATTAGCTCCAATATTCCCATTTTCGTTCCACCACACTACTTGAGCGATTGAAACAAGGCGCGCCTGGGATGACAAATGTAAGCTGGGTTTGTAAGCAGCGACCGCCTGCGCTGAGTATTTTTACTGCTCCGCTTCTGACGCGGGACAATGCGAAGCCTTGACAGGCGGTGGGCACGAGCTGACGGCGACGAGCTGCGGGTGGCATGGCACCCACGTTGACAATTACCTTTAACCTTTATCAGATTAAAAATTATTCTTCGAACTACTTTTTGATATTACAAACTAACGGATGTATCCCGCGTTGATCCTGGTATTTATTTACAAAAATGTTCTATTAGACAGGAAAAGAATATATATGCAAACATATGTATTGGTGCATACTCTTGGCAACAAATTTTCGAACTGTTATTGCTTTTTACTTTTACTGTCTCGTATACCTGCGTTTATAATTGTTTAGATTGAGGGTGGATTTGTTGAAGAAAGTTTTGATATTGATGAAATTTAAATAAATATATGTCTAATGGTTCGTGAGTTTGGGTCACAAGAAAGAAAACTGACCCTTCGTTTCGGCCATATATTTGGCCTTCATCAGGGCTACAGGACAGATAACTACATTTATTTACATAAATATGTACAGTGCACCATTCATTAGACTATAATTAGTAGTTATTAACAATATATTTATTTGATTGTTACTGTAAGGTATGCATAATGTACGTCGTACATTCTACATATCCCTATTGTCTATGTGTTCCATCTCACATAAATAATATAGGGTTCAACCATGATAGGCATTTTGCACGTGTTGTGCATCCGCCTCTGTTAGCGTGTGTTAGGCTACAATAGTGATGCCAACTTACGAAACACGAAATACGAAATTGTCTATTTACATGTACAACATACTTATACACACCGACAAAATTTAAATAAATAAAAATACAATTTGGATACAGAAAAAAAAAACACCACAAAACACAAAAAAATAATTCACCAATAATTATGTACAATAATTTTCTATATGGATTTCAATAGTTATTAATTAATGAGTTGAAATTAGTATGGTAATAGAGCAACAGTTACCAAACATGTATTATTTTTGCATGTATTATGCGCCTCATCAAAATACATCACACTCACTTATCAGATTGAACTTTGTTAATTAGTTATTTTTCAATTTTGTAAGACATAACTGATAACAATGAGTAATATTGGAATAATGAGTAATAATGGAAGCACTATCAAAATCAAATGTGTGCTTCTCCTTTACAGCATGCTTGGCTAGTGCACACAAAGATGTCTGATTTTTGATATCAGTTTTATGCTGTACAATTTGCCTGTGAATGTCCAAAACGCTGACAATTTTTGCATTGAACAGGGGTGGATCTATTTGTTTTGGGCTGAGCTTTTATAGTTGAATGAAATAGCAGATCTAGTTTTAAAATAGTTCTGGATTAATGGGAGTCTGTGAAGCCTATAGCACAAGTTTGAAGAGATGCCTTGTTTTGTCATAAAGTCGTGGAATTGAAGCACTGGATATTCTAGACGTGTAAGTTCATTTAAAATTTCTATTTCACTTAGTGAGATCTGAATATCATGAATCATTACCTAGAACGTTTTTTTGCTTAGATCTTGAAATGTATAAAACTATATTATTATTTTCACAGAAGAAGTTTCGATGGTCATCAATGTCTGTAAAAAGAATTTGGATTTAATTAAAACAAGATTTGGTTGAATAGTTATTGTTTTTGAAAGTCTTGAAGTAATAATGGATAGTTGATGCCAATTACTGTTATAGGTGGAACTTTTTGTGAGTTGAAGTTGAAAGCCGATTCTTGTAGATTAGTAAAAGTTTCGAATCTGGAGTGGGTCGGGATATTATATATGGGTGTAGAGGATTTTGATCGTTCAGAAGGGTTTTCTGGAGCAGCTGGGGCAGGAGGACGACGAACGTTGCTAGAAATATCTTCTAAGTTAGATTCAGGTTGTGGCACTAGGTTTGCCGAAGGTTCTTGAAAAGGTGTTGATGTTGAAGTAATTGGATAGGAAGCCTATTGATAATTTGATTGTTACAAGGTTGAAAATTCCATATTTCGAACTGGAGTTGCTTTAAGTTCAACGTATTGAGCAGAAATTTGAACATCAGTTGAAAACATATTTGTATTGTCCAAAGACAACTCGTCTTCCGTAATGGAGATAAGTGTTATAATAAGATATTGATGTTCTTTTTGTAGTTTTTTAACCCTTTTGATAAAATAGTAGTTGTAGATAATAGAGAGTAACTCGTCTTCCGTAATGGAGATAAGTGTTATAATAAGATATTAGCGAGAGGCGAGAGCGAGCAGAGCGAGGCGAGGCGAGGCGAGAGAGGAGAGAGAGAGAGAGAGAGAGAGAGAGAGAGAGAGAGAGAGTCATAATACACATTCGTGTTCTGGTTTAAGTGTCATCGTACGTAGTGATTTTTTTCATGCGCATCCGCTGGAATGATTTTATTACCATTACTCCTGTGTATCATATATCAATTTAAATTGCCTAAAGTGAAACCGCTATAAGGTACGTAAGTAGTTGAGTGAAATAATTGAAATTTCACAGTGAATGATGAAGCTATATTTTGTGTTCATCATTTTTGAATCGATTGTAGTTAGAATATTGTTATTACGTATTGCTTTCCCTGCTTTACAATGCTTGAATTAATGCTTGAAGGAAAGGTGGATTTAAATTATTGGTCTCAAAACCCGCTCCAAGCTTTTATTTTAATTTTTTTTCTCGAATAGAGCAAAGGACACTTAAAAAACGGTCCACGTTTCATTTTCGTTGAATTCAGTATCGGTAATTTCAGTACAGTGGCTATCGAGAAGTGTCTGCTAGTTAACATTGTAGAAACTATATGAAAGAAAATATTAATTTTAAATTGTTTAAAAATCTTAAAACATTGAAGAAAAAGTTATCCACGTTTTTGCTGAACGAAGAAACCGTTGAATGGGGCTAATTTAAAAAATGTAAGATAAGATTTTCAGAATACCTAGTCAGTTGTGAAAGATGTTCTCAAAATTAACTAACTATACAGTAATTCGTAATAGAGTATTTACAGAAATTTTCAATTAACAAGGATTAGTTTTGTTTCCTAAATATTTAAAAAAAATACGTATATTTTTCACATATCAATTTTTCTGTCTCTAGTTGCGGAAATGAAAGTCAAATTTCAATTAAAAATATAGGCTGATTTTGAAAAAAATGTCGCTTTGAATGTTTCTAAAAACGTGGCATTTCAAACTCATTCCGCAGTAAATTTTCGAATATTCGAGAAACCTAAGAAATCGTTGGAAGCACTTGTTCGCACAAATGCAATAATGTCGCCACTAATGGAAGTAAAAATTAATGCAGTAAAAACGCCAGTGATACAAATGTTATTGCCGTAAGGTATATTTAAAATATATGTGTAATTTATGAAATAGCAAAAGAATAGTTGAAGATTACGTTCTTGTTTTGCAGCACTATCCTTACTAAATGTTTGAAGAAAAAAATTGAAGCAAACAAAAATTCTTGTTTTTGATATTGTTTATATTTTAGTCAAAATTTCACGGCAACTGCTAATATTAAAAAACATGAACCTGACATAAATTAATAATTATTTTTGAGAACTAATTTCATTTTCAATGTGTGAATATTTTTCTATTCTTACGTGAAATGTGAAGAAAAACACAACCTGTATGTATACACGTGGCATATGAGCGCGTGCGGATGCGCACTTGTCTGTCGCACGGTGACACGAGAAGCTAGCCTGTGTGGATCAACTGCTGTATACCATTGGACACGAGCAATGGACGCGAGCCGGATACCATTGGACACGAGGGATACTGGACGCGAACGGTGTGTAAGTTATGAAAGTCATCATTCTAATTCTTAAATTTAGTAATGAACACCCTTTAAATCATTATCTTTTGCGTCGAAAACACCTTGTCCCGAGAGGTTGATGACGATGGAGATATCTGCCTTCCGACAGCGCTATCTAACGAGATTTTTCAAAACTACTTTCTCTAGACTATACTACATGTATTAAGATTAAATTTATTATATCGGTGCAAGTATAATAGTATATTATGCAATTCATTTACAATGTTGTCCTTTTTTGCCCGAAAAAGAAAATATTACCGAACGACCGACGTTAGAAGATGAGTGATTTTTTTGTATTATAGCATTATAAAAATTTAAGGAAGCGAAGTCAAGTTGTAACCTCGTATTCATGTTATGAGTCATGAGTGCTACGTAAGCAACTAAATTGTTTACAAATGGCAATTAGATTGAAAGTTATTTCAAACATTGTGGATTCTTCGCCAAAAGAAATTTTGGAAGCTGCAAAAGCAGAAAATGAATGCTGAATGGATGAAAAATATGCAAATTTTGTATGTGAGGCTGTTGTTGTTTCCTATCTGTCGGAGTAGGTTGGTTAAGTTACTACAATGCACATGCCAGAATGAAAACGGTAGATATGATGCTTGATTCTTTAAACATCAAGTCCACAGCGTGTAAAGCATCTACCTTATGGTGCACATATTCAAAATGAAAGGGAATGTGTAAATGTGTTCGTTAAAGAAGACATCCGCTACGTTTTTCGCCGATAATGGTGGTGATATTACTGCAATTACATGTCACGAAGGTTGGCGATCTTCAAATATAGCTGAATCTTACATTGAAGAATCAGTGAATAAAAAAGATTTACATTGGAACAAGATATTGGTTAGTGCAGAAAGTTAAAAAGAACTTTGGAATTAAATACATCTATTGGAGTTTCTGACAGATTTATCCATCTGTACTATTAATATTCATATTGATAAAATCTAGAGGTCATTTGATATTATTGTTAAATATTACCGAATAACAGCAACAAGTAGTTTTAAAGTAGTAATAAGTTAACAAATTAGATTTTAAAAGTGCAAATGTTTTCACAAATTTTTCCACTGCCTTCTTTATACTCCGTAACTGATGATAAATGGGGTCTGTGGCTATTATGTCAGTGATGACTAATATTTCGTACCGAAATAGCGATGATGTAATGATTAGTGCCATAAAATGCCGTATTATGAACGATTTTGCTAATGGAAAAAGGGTTGTTTATAATGCTGGTACACAAAAAAATATTTGAACGTCCGTTGAGAGGTAAATAATAATAGTATAGAAGCAAATGAATTCCGTGACTCATTACTATGTAACTGAATGAGTTAATGTTTTGAATTCGTAAATGTTGCTTTCAAGTTTCGTTAATATAAAATGATTATTGTAAGGAGAGTGATAGAATAGCGAATGGACGAATTAGAATCAAAGTGTTATTCTAGAACTTGGTGAGAAGGAGGTTCGATTCCCATTTTGTGAAGATATTTTTATCCATTCTACATTGCCATAAAATCCACTAAATTACAACATTCTACATTTGTCTTGTCAAGGAAGCGCAAATAGTGTCATACCATCTTGTACTGCAATTTAGTTGACAAATTCATTGGCAGCGACCGTAAACAAATGTTGCCACCCTTCGGGCACCGTTTGTCAGATGGAGGTGGTGAGGTATCAGCGCTGGGTGGCAGTAGCCGCGGGGGGCAGGGGGGACCAAAACCCTAATAATTGTCATCAGTAATTCCAAGTGCGTCAACTGCTAAGATCATTAGCTCCGAAAGTGAAGTTCATGTTCTCTTTGCTTGAACTATAGCTGATAGTGATCTTCTGCTGGATGGCGAGAACCGACGCTGAACTACACGTCAGCTTGCAGGGTTTTCCTCAACCAGGTATCTCCCACGGTACGACTGGTCTCCCGGGGCACGACTGGTCTCCTGACATATGTGGTAGTGTGGTACTTGTGTGTGTGTGTAAATAACAGGTAGGATAGGACAAGGAATCGCGCGTGGTTCGTTACCCATTTTTCTGAGGCATTTGCGTAAGATTGATCGGAAAACGACGGTAAGAGCAGCCGGCCGCTTCAATTCTCCTCCAGAGAGCGGCTGAATTCGACCTTGCTGTGTCGAAAACCCTGCCACCGTCGGGACTCCAACCCTAGGATCTCCCGGTCAGAGGCCCTGCCAGCAGTGACATCCCTGAGCCACCTAAGCCGGTCGGGCCGACCCAGTCGTTGCGCCTGCGGACGGGCAGGGACCGCGCTGGAGGCGGGGGCTATCGCTCAGATCATTTCCAGCTTCACGCCAAGGCGGCGGAGACGGAACATTTTTGAACGTTTGAACCCACAGTGCAAAATGTAGAGATTGCAACAAAAATGAGACTTTCTCCAATTTTGTAGCGTTCTTTACGCTATCTTAGGAATTTTTTTTTAATTGTCCTATTGTAGAGAAAATTAAAAATTTTGAGGCTATATGCAAAATAATTCCAAAAAAAGTCAAAATATCTGTTTCAAACTTGCAGAGCCTCGAGTTCCTTCTAATCAATCGGGAATATCAGATTTGGAGAAAATCATCTGAACAGTTGAAGCATTGACCACAGACAAACGTTTTACCGATAATCGATTTTTCGGTATCAGGGACCCACAAAACATGGATTCTGACTACACAACCTTTTAGTGGAAGTAATTGACTATACTACATAGAAACGAGATTTATCCACTTTCGTTAACAGAACCCGGGAATAAGAGTTTTTGAGACGAAAATTCGCGCTTTCGGCGCACGTTTCGAATTTATTAAGTAAAAACTGTAGTATGGGTTATATATATATATATATATATATATATATTATATATATATATATATATATATATATATATATATATATATATATATATATATATATATATATATATATATATATATATATATATATATATACACACACACTATATTATTGGAGCAAATTAAGGGAAAAATTGATGGATATTTTAAAATAAGTTTTCAGCTTAATCCGTTTACTTGAAGATGAATTATTTCTGACAGGATTAACACATCTAGAGAACGTTTATTTCAGTCCGATGATTTAATTAATTCTCATTATCGATTTCCCAGACGTAGTAGTTTAATAGAGTGCCTTTCACGGCAATAATTTTTTTTCTCCAACCCGTTATCAAGGTATAGTGGTGTATGATAAGATATGAAATGGATTTTAAAATGCATATTGGTGTAATGGAATGGATGTGATAAGCTACGGAGTGCATGGAGAGTGCTGGTTCTGAAACATCGCAGATAGCAGTATCGACTTGCAAACACCGGTGTATTTCGTGAGAATTTATCCCTTAAATCTTGTATTTAAAATCTCACACCCAAGCCATTCCGATACTCGGATAACACCAATGAGATGTGGGGTAAGCATCGGATCCAAAAATGCATTGGAAATTAATTGAAAAGAAAATGTATATTCTTAAGAACTTGCTCTACATACATTAAAAAATTTAATAATAATTTTCTTTCTTGTCTCGCACATCAGTAATATTTATATTAAAAGCGATTTCTTCACAATGTTATATTTTGAGAACAGTACTACAAATAATGTCAAAAGTTTCATGAAACTCAATAGTTTTCTCACAAATGACTCAAAATTCCGATTTTCAAAAAGCTCAACGCCATTTTCTAAAAAATGACTCCAATTTTTTCTTCAACTTGCAAGGGATAGTGGTAATGGCACTGTTTAATATGACGTAAAGTTAATTTTGGTGTATTTATTTGTTGTTTCGAAAAATACACAATTGTTTTTTTTAAATACCTCTCACGCCGTTAATATGGACGTTTTCACCGATTTGTATGCTTTATTAAAATTGTGAGTAAAATTGCTTCAGATGACTTCAAATGAATTTTTCGAAAATTCAAAAGATTCCTGTGAAAAAATCTTCAAATTTCGCATTTACAGTAATGCCTAATCCCATTTTCATAAAACCACTACAAATTTTTCAATGAAAATTTCTATTTAGGATTATTGCTATTCTTTAATATTATTGAAGTAATAATTTGGTTATACTACTAGGAAAGCAAAAAGTTTAAATGTCGACAAATGTACTTTGGGCGATGATACGTGGCAGTTGGCTAGAGAATGGAGCAAAACTTTAAAGCCAGACCACACCAAGGAAATTAGAAAACTATACTACGAGAAAGTATGTGCCATTCTGTAGCACCTCTAGTTCCTAATGTTGCGTAATACAAAGCTGCCTTTGGAAGTCTGTTGTCCCTACACGCCCATTTTTGTCTTAAGTCTTGCATTCTAGTATTAATAGTGGTTCTTTTCTTATTTCTTTATTTATTATTCTTTATTTATTATTGGTCTTCTCTTTTGTAAATTTTTTTCTTCGCAAAAAATTCATTTCATTATTTTGTATTCTTGTCGGTGATCTTGATGTTGGTACATATATTCACATTCTGTAGAAAAATTGCAATGTTATTGTAAATTTAATTTGCGTTTTTGGCCTTATCTTATGTTTTAAGGTGTGATGTGTAGTCGCACTTTTTTTTGATACTTCATTTTCTGTCTTATCTTTTACACAATTTTGTTTGCAGCCTAAATAATTGAAAGCTTGCTCCTTAATTGTATTTTCCATGACAATTTTTGATCTTATTGTTTCTTTCCCCAGAATGCCATCTCTTTGAATTTTTCTTTTGATATATTATTGTCATAGCTTTTGCAAATGTTACTAAGGTGATGTACAGATCTCTGTAGTTCATTCTCTTCTCCTGAATAATTTCATTATTAGCGTATAATAAAACAATTAAAGCTTGTAATTTTATCTCAAAATACTTACAAATTAAATCGTGTATCACTTGTTTTCCAGTCAGAATCACTGCCCATTGAACAATAAATTGATCCTTTACAAACAACAAAGAGCATCGTGTGCCCTCGTGGACACTTCCAATCTTTGCCAGTTCCGAGAAGCAGACAGGGAGGGTCGATAGGACGAGAAGCTACTTTAATTGTAAATCCGGGCTTTAACATACAAGAGAGCCTCGTCATGACAGTACACGAGCGGCAGCGTGGGAGAGCGCGACTGTGATCGCAGCGGAGGCAGCGCAGGGCTCCAGGGATGGCCGAGCGACCCACCCTCATGTAGATTACGCCCTTAGCACAGGTTGCAAAAAGTATTTTTTTAAGTTAAAGTCAAGGGGTATAAATAAAAAAGGAGAAATAATTATGATTGTAACAATACATTACTGTTGAAATGAATGTTGAATTGATTCATTTTGCGCACGTAAACTGTCATTTTCACATTAGTTTAGTAGATGTTTTCATCCCTGGAAGTGGCAGAGTTCTTCCCTGCTGAGTGATGGCGCCGACCATCACGTCGGCTTCCGGTGGGTTTTCCCCTCGAGAAATCTCTCCCCAGAGGGACACCGCCCCAGCCGCGACCAGCTCCAAGACGCTGACCGATCTCCCGGAATGGCTGGAAATGCAGTGCATGGAATGTAAGTGTAAACGCCGCTACACAACAGCTTGCGAACGGGAACGGCAACGCGAAGACGAGAATTGGAGCACAAACGTGAGATATGTTCGTTTCACAATATACGCCAATGGGAATAGGTATTGCAGTGTGAACCTGTAGCGGCAATAAAAAGAGAACTTCAAGAAACAGTTCCCGAAACCACTGCACTTCTATTTTCGCTCTTCTCTTCACTCTTTTATTATACAAATAATTAATTATGCAAAGAATTTAAAACAAGCAATTTTTGATTACATGATTTACAGATTAATACACTGCAACTTTCTCCTGTATTATTATTAAGTCGCATCCAAGTTTCTCGAATGGTTTATATGGCGCATCGTTTTCTCAAAAATTTGGTACATGATGGAACATTTCTGATTTCATTTTCGCAATCAGCGTATATAAATTAATAAAGAACACGTACGTTCATCTCGCGGCAAGACACAAAGTTTAAATTTGTTGAACTGTGTTGTGGGAGATAGTTCAGAAAGGTTTGCGAAAGGTTTCCATTAGACAGGCGAAAAAGACGTAGACCCAGAGAAGAATGAAAGAATCAGGTTTTTAAGATAATTGTACGCAAAGATAACTACTGGAATGAGAGAGGGGTTTGGAGTTGATGGATGCAAGTAATTACCGCAAGAGTTGTAAACAATTCGCAAGAGGAAGAAAAATGGCATCTTGCAAAGAACACACCCTATAAGTCAGGTACATGTATTATATGGGAATTCTTGTAGAGAGCAGTTGATAGTGACACCTGATAATGCGAGTCCTACAACGTGAGGTGTAATTTTAAATATCTGTATTTATCTTTATGAAATATTCTTGTAAAATTCATCGCTCTTACAAGCATTAAGATGTTATAACCAACGCTACTTGGATCCTTTCAAGTCGAGAACATACCGCCCGAAAAGAAGTTATATCATAATGTTTTAATTAAAAATTATTTAAACTCTTAGTTTGTGGTGAGATTATTTATTTTCATTTATTTATAAGTATTGCAACGTCACACCCTCCGTGAACGCACATGATTAACTCCACCCTCGATTTTAATAATCAAAACCTTCACGCGACACAGCCTGGCCCGGCCCAGGTCTCATTAGATATATAGATCCAAAGAACAGCCGCCGTGTTCTTTTTTAACGTGGATCCCCCACCCAGCGCCAGCGCTCAAAAAATGTCTCCTCCACTAAAGCTCTCGCAGCCGGCTCTCGAGAATGTGGTAGCAGGGCAGTTAACAGAGCGCAGTGCTCTTCGTTTTTGTGCAGGGCATGATGCTTCGTCTCGCACTGCGATTTGTGGCGGACATCCGGACAATAGAGTGACAGTCCGACCGTCTCATAAAAATGCAGGGGCCAGCAATTTGCAAGGCACACATGCGCGTCGGCCAAACGGTTCTTTTTCGCAAAGAATAATATCAAAGGGCAAGCAGCGGCAACAAACATGCAGCGATGAATGCCATTAGAGTGCAGCTGCACCGAATTGGTACTGAAAATGCAACGGCAATTTTTTTTGCCATATGAGCTAGCGCACCATTGTTTCGAGTATCGACCCGCTACTACTCCCCATAGCTGATTTAAGCTATCAGGGTGAGGCACTCGGATCTGAAGAGGGGATCAAAGCCTTCATTTTGTTGCGTGTGAGGCTTCAAAATTACGCCGAGCTCGAACTTCGAACTTGCCACTTCGGACTTATCATTTCCATTTCGAGCTTTTACAGACGTATACTTCGAATTCATAATTCTGATAATGTCTCGAACGTGACTTCGAAATTATCACTTAAGACTTCGTGTTCCGTAGATGAACTTCTACAATAGACTTTGGTTTTCGAAGATGCACTCCCAGTGACTTGCATTGCGGGCCACAGTTCCGTCCGGTACAAGCCGTGAGGCCAGCACCCGACCTGAGACGTCTTTGGGGGGTGGCGAACACAATTCACCAGATGGTCGACTAGCTCAGTGAGACGTCCCAGTGTGGACACAATAAATAAAAAATAGGGGCAGGGTCGTGAAGATCGTCTTAGATTGGATTCAAAATTACACACAACTCGAGTGAGAATCACTTTTCACTTAATTCAGAATATATTCTAGAAATATTTGCTACTATGACAGATACATTAAATGGCACACAAAAAATCAAATACAGAATACTCTTGACTGTTTGTAAGAAAACCCACACACACACTAATAACTCGATACACAATTTCCTACCCTTCTTGACAACCCAATTTTTAACACACACACACTTTCAGAAATTCGAAGAATAGTTAAAGAATTACTTTATACAAAAATGAAAGAAAAACACATCGAAAATCAAAACTAGTACTTCTGACTTAACATTACTTTCACAAAAAAAAAAATGAAACTCTCTCTAAAATCCAGAGAATGATTACTATTATAATTCGTCTCTTACACAGGCTCTTAATCACTAAATTACAATATCAGATCTTCAAACTTTTTAAAAGAAAAGATTGATTCTGTTCTCACGTATTAGAAGTCGGAAACAAATGTACTTTTTACTTTTCTTATCTTTTAAGCATGGAAATATGTTACCCTCCCTTTCTTTCTACGTGACGGATACAGAATGAGCTTTCTGATTAAAATGAATTACTCTATCCCTACAAAACAGTTTATTTAGTACTGACCATTGTATTCTCTTCTCGGCCGCGTCGAGCAGTCAGCTGTGCTTTTCTACCCCTTTCCTCAGAGCTGTTTCGGCCTTGAAGTGTCGGAGCCTCGGTTGAGAACGCAGTTGCCCACCAGAAACGCGTTCTTCTTCTCGTTCAAGTTTTATATTCTTGCGTACGCTCATATGAATTTTACTTAATTTCCAATTACGATTAATGACCAACTGGATATTCAGAGTTAAAATGGATCCAGAGATCACCCCTTTATACGAGCACAAACTTTAAGAGACTATGTATATATAGGAAAAAACTGGAAAGAGAAATGAATGCAACTATTAATTACTGCCATCTATTCAAACTCCTCTCTAATTCTCCCATTATAAATTCATAAGTTTCTTATTATCTCTTCTAAGATTACGTTTAAATCAATTTATAATATAATATTTACCTTTCTTATCTTCCTGAAGAGTTTTCCTAAAAGTTGCAAATCTGAAGTCCGCTTCAATATCAATTCCTGGCTGCCGTTTTCAATACGTCCGCCCAGTTCAGCTGCTACCCTCAGAAAGAACTTTTCTTTCATCTGACTACCGGTCTCGCCCTCGGTCTATGGTAGCGGTCTCTCTTGTTCTAATTTCTAGTTAGCATTCCTAATATTCATCCGCGTTGGCGCGTTCAAAATACTCCTTTCCTCGCTCTCTTAGGTCGCATGTGACACGTTTTCGAAGTCTAAGAAAACGGACGGTCCCAGCATCTCGAACTCACACGTGCGATCATTGATGTCTCAAATACGCACTTGTAATTGTAATTTCGACACTAACTAGTGCTTGGAACTCCATCCCTTGAGTTCACTGTAACGTATGCTCCGACCGGCACTTTGACCGTGTTCTCGCCTGATTCGGGAATCGAATTCCGCTCATCGCCACGTAGCGTGACATCGCCGACGCCACAGTGGGTCCTATGGCCGTGCGCTGTCGCCCTGTGTCCGGCCTGGGTGAGCGAGGAAGCGACGGCAGGGGCGTGCCCGCCTCCCACCGCCCCCGCTGCGCTGCAGGCCCCATGACACCTGCCGCCAGGAAGTCAACAACAGAGAGACTTTTGTGAACCCAATGGGGTTCCCGTCAACTCCTTTTTCCCTTCGAGGTGCGGAAATACCACAACGAAAGAAGCTGAGAGGGTAGATGTCACCAATACGGCGCTATTGCAGCGGCAAATTAATTGTTTTTTTTTGTTTTTGCTAGTGATAGTTTTAATTAGGATAGAAAGCCGCCATAGTTCTATCAAAATTTTAAATTTTTGTAAAATCATTCTTTCCCATGTTCACGCTCATCATAATCATCTTCATTTTAATTTTTAATTAAATTGTTGTAAAATGTATTTATGTGTTTTATTAACATCACTCCCACACCAAAGAACTCTGTAGGTTACAGTATGGACTACCAAAATATCTCAACAGCCATTAGGGATTTTGCTTGTCCATCACATCAATTTTGATCAATTTAGCTCAATTTATTCAGTCAAATATTTTGATTTTTAATATTAAATATACTGTCGATGTATGCTATAAAATAATTTTAGAAAGAGATACATAATGGGTAGAAGAGATACAAAAGAAATAGCAAATAAGTTACATGAAATACATAATGTGCTGTAATTTAATTAGTTTAGGCTCGTTGATAAAAATGAATTTGAATAACATCCTTTTTATATATTTTATCTACACTCATCTCTAATGTTAGAAGTTTATCGATCGTGAAGTAGGACCTCTAACTAGGTTTTACAAACTAGGCTGTTTTAAACTTAATCAAACCCTAATCAAAATAATCAATACTTCCAGACCAACTTTTTCTTGATTTATGTTTTTAGATTTACTTATTACTTATACATTTAATTTAATTTTGTATTTGTAGAATTGAACACCCCCACCTGGGGAATATGAGAGCTTGACGCTAGTGATGAAGCTCGTGTGCCCACGTGACCCTCAGAACTATGCCGCCGGCAGCAGCATAGCTACTGGTAGGGCCTCCCTTGCCGGACAGGTCGAAGGGGAGGGGTCAGAGGAAGAAGTACTCCAGAAGAAGGCCTCGATGCCCACAGAAGGCACTGACTGACTGAGTGGACTGACGGTCTGAAAGAACAGGGGACCTCAAAACGTGTTTTTCCGTTGAAACCTGGGAATCGATTTTCCACAGAATTTTATAAATGTCTCTATTTGCGCGAAACCGAAAAGGTAACCCAGATGAAAGAAATTAGGAAGAGAACTTGTATGAGAATGCGTGTGCTTTTCTGTAGCACCACTAGGTTATTAATATGTCTTAATTAATTGGCTCATATTTTCACATATTTAATACTTTATTAACATCATTTCCTGGTTTTTAGTTATTTATTTATTTTACGTCAAAAAACAGTTGAAACTGCGTATGACGTGCTATGGGAAGAAGTCAATTCTGTGCACATTTTCAAAATTCTATGATCCCTACACTGAGTCATATACTACATAAATTTTGAAAATTAAAAAAAAAGCTCTCATGTAATACAATCTATTTTCAAGGATAAATGAGCAATAAATTTTGGGCTCTTACTCATGATGTCCTTCGTCAAGGAATAATACTTCCTGCCGCAACAACATGGAGAACGATAATTTGAATAACTATATTTCCCAATGGATTCTAGAAGACGTGCACAGGTAATGAAGTTACATTTATATCCAGAAGCAAAACAAGGGGCCATCTCAGCATTTGCTCAATAGATCAGGGAAACTGGACGAAAAACGTGATCGAGATGGGGATCATTGACACGGAGGTTGCAGTACAATACTTGTTACAGGTTGTTTATACATATTTATACAGTCCAAATGGTAAATAATGCATTATGTATCATTGTTAAAATTAATGTTACTGTTCTTGTGATGCTCAGTATAGTCTCTAATTGTATAATGCATTATGTATCATTGTTAAAATTAATGTTACTGTTCTTTAATGTACATATATTGTATGTGAATTTTGTAATGAGCTGTTGATACTGTCACCTGATGAATATGATTTCTACGTCGAGTGTTATAGTAATAGACGTCATCATTTTTTGAATATATATTCCCGCCCTTACGCAAGTCATTTTTGACAAAACCCCCTGATGCGTAACTCAACTTGGTAATATGGCTTTAGTTTTGCATTCTTTCTTTTCTAAATTTTCATTAAGCTTAATATTGTTTTAAGCATTGATACTTTTGACAATAATGACAAAGATTTGAAGGTCTCTCAGTGAAAAATATTATCTTTTATCGTTGCTATATTGCCGATGGTAATTCCTCTCCATGATGAATAAAAAACATCTCTTCTGTAAACTCTTTTAATAAAAACTTTATTAAGACAAAACTTTCAATGTAAACACAATTATGTGAGCTTCATTCCGTAAAACCCGAGCCACTTGACATTACGACGGGGTAATAGTTTCAGCTCTCCGTTGCCATAGAAACAAATTGTTCTCGTAATCCCTGGCCTCGACGCAGGCTGTCCTAGAAACCTCGTGCCCAAGGAGCTCTAGCTACTTCTGTTGATGCTGTGTTCTCCTGCAGATAGTTATTTCTCATTTCCTCATAGCCGTTATTTCTTACATTCTCATCTCGTTGAATTGTTTAAATTAATATTTTAATGATTCTAAGCAGAATGTAGTTTTTGTGAATGTAATAATCACAATAACCGTACCAATACGAGTATTGCAACACTGTACTAAACCAATTTAATAAGAACATTTTCGCTTCTGTTGCATAGAAATTTCATTGTGATATTCACGAGATATACTTGGTGCGAAAATACAATTTCATCAATTTTAAAGTAAAATAAATTGTTTTTTTTTGTGAATATAAAACTGAATTTTGTGCTGTTATCACAAAATTTACTGCATACCATACCATGGCATGCCAAGTAATTAGACAGTTATATGTACGTTCGAACTGTCAATCAAACTCCGAACTGTCTTATCAGACATTTTGGATGAGTGTTTGAGACCGCATAAGGTGACAATTTGGTAATCTATTAATTATTAGTTAAAATGGTAGAACTATGGAGAACAAAGTACGAAACGTGGCAGAATGACCCACGCTTCTGTGTGACTCTCTCGAAATATTATATTCGTTAGGTTCATTTAAATAATTTGCTCCCTCCCGAACGTTTGTGCACGTCCTCGCTAACACTGCTAGAAATATACACACGTAGTAAGGCGCTAACAGTGTGCTTCGTTTGCGTTGAAGTGCAGTTGTGCTCATTTGTCTGGGCGCAAGGCTCTCTTTCGCTGACGCGCACTCTGCCCCGCCCGTCAAGTGCACTTGGCGCGGCCGCGCCGTGATGCTGGCCCGCCGCGTGTGCCAGGCACTGCGCCTGGAGAGTGTCCGCTCGCCGTCGCCGCCTATATTTAGGGCCAAGGGCGCGAACAGAGCACCGCGATGCGCCAAGCACTTAGCGGTGGCATTGGAGGCGGAAGCGGTGATGGGGTACGTTAATAGAGATGGCGATGAAAGGTGAATGAAGGGTTTGCGATGGAGCGTTGCGGGTTGGAGAGGGGGTTGGTTGAGGTTGACGATGGAGGGATTGTGATGGGAAGTGGCGTTGGAAAGATTCACGATAGAGGGGTTGGTAATGGAGGGGTTGCCATTAGAGAGGTTGACGATGGAGGGATTGGTGATGGGAAGTGGCGTTGGAAAGATTCACGATAGAGGGGTTGGTAATGGAGGGGTTGCCATTAGAGAGGTTGACGATGGAGGGATTGGTGATGGGAATTGGCGTTGGAAAGATTTACGATAGAGGGTTGGTAATGGAGGGTTGCCATTAGTAAGGTTGACGATGGAGGGATTGGTGATGGGAAGTGGCGTTGGAAAGATTTACGATAGAGGGTTTGTAATGGAGGGGTTGCCATTAGTGAGGTTGACGATGGAGGGATTGGTGATGGGAAGTGGCGTTGTAAAGATTCACAATAGAGGGTTGGTGATGGAGGGATTGGCATTAGAGAGGTTGACGATGGAGGGATTGGTGATGGGAAGTGGCGTTGGAAAGATTCACGATAGAGGGGTTGGTAATGGAGGGGTTGCCATTAGTGAGGTTGACGATGAGGATTGGTGATGGGAAGTGGCGTTGAAAGATTTACGATAGAGGGTTGGTAATGGAGGGTTGCCATTAGAGAGGTTGATGATGGAGGGATTGGTGATGGGAAGTGGCGTTGGAAAGATTCACGATGAGGGTTGGTAATGGAGGGTTGCCATTAGTAAGGTTGACGATGGAGGGATTGGTGAGGAAGTGGCGTTGGAAAGATTTACGATAGAGGGTTGGTAATGGAGGGTTGCCATTAGAGAGGTTGACGATGGAGGATTGGTGATGGGAAGTGGCGTTGGAAAGATTCACGATAGAGGTTGGTAATGAAGGGTTGCCATTAGTGAGGTTGACGATGGAGGGATTGGTGATGGGAAGTGGCGTTGGAGAGATTGACGATAGAGGGGTTGGTAATGGAGGGGTTGCCATTAGAGAGGTTGACGATGGAGGGATTGGTGATGTGGCGTTGGAAAGATTCACGATAGAGGGGTTGGTAATGGAGGGGTTGCCATTTGAGAGGTTGACGATGGAGGGATTGGCATTAGAGAGGTTGACGCTGGAGGGGGTGATGGGAAGTGGCGTTGGAAAGATTCACGATGGAGGGGTTGGAATGGTGAGGCTATGGGGATATCGCTAGAGTATGTGTTATTAAATTGCAAATAGGAAATGCAATGGTGGGAGACACCATGGAAGTCGCTGTTGGAGAAGGAGGCGGTTAATATGCAAAGGAGAAGTGAAGGGCAAAGGTCGTTGAACTTAGCATTGTAGTGCGTTGGTAAGTTAGAAGAGGCCCGTCTGGCCGGGAACGTGCTCCGATATTCTTGTACTGTGGGCAAAGCAGATAGACGTATCTTAGATCGGGTGCCGACCTTCCGTCGGCTGGCGGGGTTTTCCCCAACAAGGTATCTCCCGCCAGCGGGGCAGCGCTCCAGTCGGGACAAACTCTAAGCTCCCAACTGTTTTTTTGGCATATATAGTAGAGAAGTGCATGTAAATTTAAGTGTGTAATTAAGGGGGTGAGGATAAAACAATGAAAGGGAAGTAAAGATAGCGCGCGGTTCTTGTCCGTTTGTTAGGGTACTTCTCCGACATTCGCCTGGTGTTGATCGGAGAAACCCCGGAAACTACTGGTCAGAGCAGCCGATTGCTAGAATTCTCCCCCAGACAGCGGTAGAATTCGACCTAGCTATCTTGTGTCTAAAATCCTGCCACCGTCGGGACAGGAACTCTAGAACCTCCTGGTCAGACGCACTGCAGTGACATCAGGAGAAAAGACTTTTGGCTTTGGCCTTTCTTGCGCTGCAAGAAGGGACTTTATCCCTTCGATGCACCGCATTGCAGATATGCAAAGCCCTTTTGGAAGTGATTTCCTATTACATTTCTTCATTAAAAGCCTTTGTGTGCACTTTGGCATATTCACAAAAGGGTTTATTTATCATTAGGATTATTCAACAGATTGTACGTGAGTTGCCTTTTCGAATTTTTTTCTCGGGATGGGTGTTTACTCCTGAGGGTTTGTCGACCAACTTTGGCATAGTATTTTTGAGGTTGTTTATTACTTTCATTTAATACAGATTTTTGTAGTTTAAACATGGAGTTTTTTTGTAAGAGTTGAATTATTAGGAATCTAGTTTCTGTTTACCATATTAATTTTAAATACGGTTTTGTGGATTTTGCATATCTGCAAAGGTGCGCATATGCTTGCATTATGATAGGTTATGTAGTGTTTAGAGAGATTACATATTATGTTCAAATTTATTTCATTTACAAAATGTGTAAATATTTTCAAATAAAAGTATCCAAAGTTTTTAAAAAAATCATTTATTTCAGCAATTGCACAACGTTTCGTAACTAGTTTTGTTACATCATCAGGTGCATAGTGAGGGAACTATTATCCCATTGAATTACCTTCGCAGTAGAACCATCGAGGAAACATTACGAAATTAACTCACTCTCACTCAGTTGATATCACATAACTAACTATCCTTTAGTTGTTATCCTTTAATGTTTCCTCGATGGTTCTACTGCAGAGGTAATTCAATGGGATATAGTTCCCTCACTATCACCTGATGATGTAACAAAATTAAAATTTATTTATTGCAAACATATATTGACAATCAAGAAGAAATATTGATTTAAAATGTGTAAATATAAATTTGTTGGAGGAGGTTATTGCAAAACGATGTCAAAATATGAGCTCAGAACCCTATATGTTCTTCAGATAGAGCAATCTGTAAAAAGAGCTGTCATTCTGTTGGAACCTTCAGAGAAAAGCATATAAAAATCTTAACGGCAAAGGATACACTTTTGTGGACTGTGAAAAGTGTCAGGTCAACCCCCGTCTTTTAATGGGTAAGAATTGTTTCAGGATTTTTTACTCCGTTCAGTTGATGTAAAATGAGATAGACACGAAGGATTCAGCAATATTTTTGGTAATAAACATTTGATCTAAAGGAGAGTTTCATTTCATATCCTTAACAGCTAATTCTTATATATTTAGCAACATTATTAAATTATTATGAGTTATTATTGTAAGTTTTTTATGCAAGCACTTAGTAATTGTATAATGCTTGTCAAGTTATCCAATGGGCAATATTACACAGATGCAATGATAAAATTGTTAACTTATTGAATTGAATTTGCCTTATTTTACGCGGCGAGACTCAGGCCATGAGGCCTGCTCTTCCGTCTGACTACGCAAATTTCGTTACACTCCTTTCGCCAATCATGGGAGAAAGAAGGTATTACTTGGGCGACGAAACAGGCGATTTGAATTTAGCTCAGAGGCGTCATTTAGGTTTGAGGGTCTTTTACATGCAGTAAATGTACTAACATGGAACAGTCGGCTTTACTTCCCTCCGAAGGAAGGCGTACGAAGAATTTTTTCGCCCTAAAAAATCCACGGCTTCGAACCCGCAAACTTGGGTATAGCACTCCGATACGCTAACCGCTACACCAAAGTTTTTAACTCACGTGCATCTTTGAACTTAAGTAAAAAAAATCGATATTACGACACATATGCAAGTTAGACTATTTTTACTATTTTTCCCGACATCTATACATTCTAAATTATTCTCTAAAAAAGTTTGAGCATAAAAGAAAAAATGTGCAACGAAGGGTTAAAGCATTTATTGGCCATACAAACCGAAAATCATTAAAAAGTGATATTGGCCCTTGCACCAAGCCACACACTGCATTGGGGCATACTGGTATATTCACACTGCATTGCGACATACTGGTTTCCCGAGAACTATTAATAAAAATCAGAGAAGATACTATAAACTGTGGTATATTGTTGGAAACAAGATACCATAATGCATAAGAGTTTTCAGACGTGAAAAGTTAAAAATGTCCGCTAGCGACAGATCTGGGGAGTATAGAGCTATGCAGTAACCTTGTGCCTGACAAGGTAATGTTTTGCCAATACTGAACTTGAACTTTCAACTGAAATTCCGACCTTTGCCTCCGATCTCCTCAACACTCTTTTTTCGGTCACTCCTCACAACAGTGTGTACTTGCTCAATGTTTGCTTCATTTGTCGCAGTTGTTGGTCGGCCGCTCCTCGGGTCGTCTTTCACGCTATCACGACATCCACTGAAACGTTTATACCAGAGATGTAGGTGCTTTTTCCATTGCAGCATCTCCATACACTTCTTCAAGCATTCGAACAACAAACAATCATGCACAAACAAAAAAACTAGTTGCTATGCAAACACAATTGCTAGGAACATGAAAATTCTACTGAAGTGACGTAGACGACCAACATGTAATAAAGAAAAATTGGCTATAAAATACTCTGTCAGAAATTACATTAAATTTAATGTAGATTTAATTACGTTCTGTACATGAACCTTGTTAATGAACCTTGTACATTAAGAAGAGATTAATGTTCTTTTAAAAAAAAAAATTATTAAATTTATGTTTAAATTAAAATCAATGGAGATTTAACGTACATCAGTACATGGAACTTAACACACCTTGCAAATTAAAGAAAGATTAATATAATCGACTTAAATTTAAAGTTTGAGTTAAAATTCACGCAAATTGATGTATAATTGTAGAACACACATAACCTAGATACTTTTAAAATCTTATAATTATTTTTTACAGTCTTTGAACTAACATATAATAAATTTAAAAAAATTTCAATATGTACACTAAAAATTAAATTTTTAAAATTCGGATTTACATTCAAATTGGAAAACAAATATATAATGAAATTTTAGCGACCTGTATATCACGATAATTCTTTAGTATACAATTCTTTAAAATTCAGAGGAAATACATAACTTATAGTTATGGGGCGACACCGTCATTTCAAATTGTGTTTCACAAATGTCATTTTTTTGTTAAACAATGAAATTGATTTCTCCTCAGCGACTGGGGGAGAAAGGCACCTGTTATCCATCAATTTCCCACAATCCAGTCAGAATGAGCACCTTCATTTTCTATCCCTCATTTTAATGAGTCGCATCCTTGGCAGAAAATCGTTGGCGTCGCGCTGCAACTCCCTCAGTAACGCTGCAATGTTGCATTTTCATATACCACCCTTGCTCCTATTAACGGCCGACGTTGCGAAAACGCAACATAAGATCATGATTTTATTTTGAAGCACTTTTATTTTTTATAGACTTGTTCATGTTTCTATAACAGAAGATTGTTATGTTTAAAAAAAAGTTGTTTATTTTGTCTGGTTGTCTTAGATTCCTTTTTTATAATGTACTATAATTTACCATTTTTTCTACAACACCATTTAGTGGAATGTTGTATTTGAACGTTCAAGATTTGCTGTTGGAAAAAATGGATACATAGTAATTTGTACCTTCTTTTCGGGCTTTGTGCTTCTCAGTGCTTTGAGGGCTTGAGAGGCCTAATGGCCGTACCCTCTACAAGTCTACGCACACCATTGGGGATAATAGTAACGCTATTTTAGACTTTCTGAGCTAGAAGAACATGGAACGACACGGCACGTCTTTTTGAAGAACGGCCGGTGGCAATTGGACTGACGAAGGGACGCCCGTCGTCCTTCTTCCTCCTCGTTTCCTGCAGTCGTTCCTCTCCATCTGCCGGCGCTGTGGCAATTTTTATTCGGTGTGTACCTCGCAAGTGTGTCCCCGAATGCAGCTATCGATCTCCGCGTTCTTTCGATTGCGATCTGAATGACGCGGCGGCGCCGCATGGGCCTCTGGAGGGCGCCGTCGCTCATCAGGGCGCTCGTTAGCGCGGGCGCCTCGGGCGACGCCGCTCTGCCTTCGGAGACCTCGCTTCTTCCCACCGCTGCGGCGGCCTTTCTGCCGCTTGCGCTACTGGCGCAGCCCGAAGTTCTTTTTGTACCTTGTAATACAGGGAGAAAAAGTGTTGGAAACTCCTCAACAATACAGTATCGTCTTTCAGTAGTAAATTCCGTATTTAACCCTAGATTAAAAGGCCTGGTTGCTTTTTTGTCCGTCGCAACTTTTTTTAAAAAAAATTTTATTCAACGCTCTGCCATATGGCTTTTCAGTTGTTTGAAGCGAGCATTTTCAGACGAAAATATGCGAAGGGGTGGCTGCGGCCACCTCCCATTAAACATAGATTGAAGCAGTGTGAATGATAAAGTGGAGGAATACATATTGTTGACTTTTTATGGGAGGACTATTTATTTCATTATCTTATATCAGCCAGTTTCCGGAGGAAGATGTGGAAGGGGAGTCGGTTGCGGAGACGAGTTTCTACGGAATGCTCTTTACCTATGTTGAAGTGGGAAGCACCGGTAACTGCGGTAGATTTTGGAAGAATGATGCGGAAAGTTTCATGATGTATGTTAGGACGGGCTCTATGGCTGGGTCTTTGTGAAGTTAGTTGCTTATAAACAAGGTGCGTTAACTGCAGTTCTGAGGAACCTATTTAGGATATTTGATTTTGTTGATGGTTGTAGGGCGGCATTGGACCAGACTGGACAAGCGTACGTAGTAATGGACGTAAAATGGCTTTATATATAAGGAAGGCAGATGATGAGTGTTGGTTGATTACTGGTCGAAGAATACCTAGGCGTCTATTAGCTTCGTTCACCTTGGAGGTGATGTGGTCTTTCCAAGTCAATCTGGTGTCCATTAGGACACCTAGATAACGGACTGGGGCGGGTCGACGCAACTAGTGCCGAAAGCTTCCCACCCTTCCCCCACCCCCAGTTTCTGAAACTCTAGGTACTTTCATTGTGCAATTAACCAGTGAAATACACGTAACCTAATGCGCGTGCCTATTTCCGACGTACCCCAACTCGCGTGGTCCAGTCGATTACGTCTTGGTATTTACGTCAGTTTTATTTTCGGCGCTACAATGCTTAATATTGCAAATAATGAATACAGAATTCTTGCCTTGTAGCATTTAAGATTTGTTCTGAGCATTTAGCAATCATACTATGTCGATAACCATCATGAAAAAGGTCTCATGACTCTGCGGACGCTTTTCAAAAACCTTGTGTGGAAACACCAATCATGTGAGTGCTGTGAGAGTCAAGTTAGACTAATCTATAAAAACCTTTGAAAAGTATTTTGTAAATACATAGCATTCATGTTCAAACCATTAAATTTAGTGCTTCATTGTAAAAATGAGTTTTTCTTCATTTTTACCCAAAGTAGCCTGTCAGGCTACGTACGCCTTTGTAATAACGTTTGGTACCAGTCGCCTTTGTAATGTAGGGTTTAGCTTCTTTGAATCTGTAACTACATACACACGCCAGGACAAGCTTATAGGAGATACAGGCAATTTAATGCACAAAAATCGGGCTGCGACCTCTCGCACTATCTCTATGCGATACTACTACTGCATGAACCCGGCACTCGAGAGTCCAGTGTCAACAGTAAGCCGTTGGGGCTTCTTGGCAACGTACAGTAGTTTTCTGCAAATCAACGGTGTAGCATCGCTCTGTTGCTTGTGACCTAACTTACTACCCTAATCGCAGTTGAATATATAAGTTACTAAAGATGATCTCAGGGAATTATTAGCCAGTGGAGGTCAAAAGACAAGAACAAACACATCCTGACACCGTTTTTCACATTCAAAATCACCGTATAATCTGGCTCAAAACAAATATGGCCCACGAATACTGTGACGTCCGTTTTCTTAGTCCCCAGGTGAGGCTCTGAACTCACAATACACCAATTAAATGAAAATACTCTGTCAAAAACTATACACAATACGAAAGAACATGATTTGAATGAGCAATAATCAAAATTAAATTTCACTTCTCTTAGATTTTCCGAAACATAACATGTGATATTTATACAAACGTTTTTTATATAGGACCCTTCCTAGCTATAGATCAGTAAAAAATATGACTCCAATATGAAAATACTTGTACATTACAATAAAGATTATTCTTACAATTTTGTCACACAATTTTTTAAATATTCAAAGGTTTTTATAATATAAGTACAATAATTGGATGATGTTTGGATATTAATTACAACTTACGTAGGTTACCGTTTTAGTACTCGTCCCCGATTTTTGTCACCTCGTTATTACCTGGGTGCGATATCTCAGTTAGCTAGAAAAAATTTGAAAAATTACTGGTCTCGAAACAAGTTTGATCTAAAAACACAGTATATGGTTAATGTTACATTTCGTTTAAGTATTTGTTAATTGTTAGAAAAATAGATCAAAATATTTTACAATAATTTTTACGTACCTTCTATTACTAAACGATTTTGTTATTAGTATTTTGAAGGATTCGTTGTTCTCTGCATTATGGTTACGGAACTCTCACGGACAGATGTACGAACTACAGATATTGCATTTAAACAGTTATAAACAGTTTATTGAAATGATATCTGAATTAGAAACAGTATGGCAACTTTTAGATCAGGAATTTAGTGATCAACCGAACAGAGAATTGAAATGCAATCCCCAACAGTCGCGTCCTTTTAAGATTGCAACACATAGCCGCTCTCCACATAAATTCATCATATTAATGACAGCTTCTGAGTACTCTTGTGAAAAGAAAATATATTTTGCATCTATATGATTTGTTCTTGTAAAATAGAATTATTTCGAAAAGAATTGAAAGACACGTGGTTGATATCGCAATAAACTTCCTAGATTCGCTATAAAACTTGGCAAGAGTTGTTTTTGGCAAAATTCACTCGCGTCCATTCCTTGCCCTTTACCGGCCCAGTAACTTTAATGACTATACGTGCTCATTCCTCTGTCATATAACTTTTTACTGAAAGTTGTATTGCATTTATTCCAAATCCCCAATTTCTGTAAATAGGTAAAAAAGAAGAGAATATTATTGTAAAAAATGTTTATTGCAGTGACTATGTACAAGTGTGTATTAATATGATACAGTGTAACTTCAACCATTGCCATTTTGGCACTGTGATGTTGATTTTAAGCTTCGATTTTCTTGAAGAGCAGTTGCAAGTGTTTCACGGGCTGTAGGAGGAACGAATTAGGGGTGAAGTCAGGCTCTCTGGGCGTGGTGCTCGGGAGATGCACAGAGTGGTTCTTGAGTATGTGGATCATGCCGAGTTTCGTTTGCATCAACGCGAAGCGCAGACCTGAAACAAAAGAGGAAATTTTTATCAAAACGTTCGTTGCTGCGAAAGAGGATGCCCGAATTTTCACTGACATTGCTGGCTGAGTTTAGCTCAGAGCCAACATTGTCGCTTCTCTGCAGAGACTCTGACCGTCCTCGAGATTGGTTCCCGACAGTGGAAGATTTTGACTAGCTACGAATAAAGTTAGGTCCAATTTAGTCGCTTTATGGAGAATTATATAATGGCTGGATGCTCTGATCGTTAATTTTCCATCGTTTTTTTAGGTCTTCTTTCAACAACTTGGTCATATAGCGAACACTGTGATAGCTTCAACTGTAAGGGGAACTGAAGAAAGAACATGTAAGGCCATGAACACACACACAAAACCATGCGCAAGGCTGGATTCGAAACAGCGAACCTTCGAGCGGAGGCACTGTGGTCCATCAACCTTAGTGACTTACGTGACGGCTATCCAGGCCGGCTTTCCGTTGTTTCTCCAGCAAATAGAAGGTGAGTGAAAGAGCAGTATCCTAGCAAATTGTCAACTGACCGCGCTCGATCTTTCCTTTTTCATCCTTGTCCCGTACTCTTACCTTACATGCGCGCTCACACACCACACACACACACACACACACACCACCACGCACACGCACCCCCCTCCCACACGAACGCAATATACTACCATGCACGTCGGAGGCCAGTTGGAAGCTTGGAGATTACTCCCGTTGTCGGAAAAACTTGGAGGAGGAAATCTCACGCAAGACAACTATAGGTCGGCGCCTGATCTCAGCATCAAGCAACGGAGGACCACCGTCAACTCTCGGGATTTAAGTATTCATTTCGCTAACGGCAGTGCCGCTACGTGCACGGAAACGCTTATCAATCGACTGACGTCCCGGAAGCATGTGATATTATTAGATTTGTGAAGACTCATTGTGTATCCTGGTTTGTATTTGCTAAAAAAACACTAAAATATTCTGATCTTTGCACCCATAAGTGCAAAAAAAATAGTGCATGGCACGAATATTTGATGACAATTTGCAAAAGCGGTCTGGAAAATTGGAAACGTGTGAAATGATATACTGTTATACGTGAATGAAGTTAGTTTTGGAATGTCAGTATTTTGGTGTAAAATGCGTTGAAAATTTTGATTTGGGTTGACTGAAGGACGATGCACTTTATTTAAAAAGGCTTGACTTGGAAATGCAACTATAAAGTACAAAACCACACACTAGGAATCAAATTGGCTCTATGAAATTGACGATGCGTTTGACAAGCTAACTTAAACGCACATAAATTGTACAACTTTTAAATACCTCCAACAATACTTCGCATTTCACATTTAATGAATCAATATGCCTAAGCTATTTGTCAAAAAATAATGGCCGATGCGCACGTAGCGTTGCTAACTTACCAACACATGTTCTCGGGCCCTCCCCGAAAGGCATATGGGTGCAACTCGGGCGCTTTGCTTTGTTCTCTTCCAAGAATCTCTCCGGGATGAACTCCATGGGGTTGGGGTAGATTTCTGGGTCTCTGTGGATTCCTAGGACGGGGATCATCACCGCCGTGCCGGCATCCAACGTGACGTTTGTACCTGGCAGCCTGTAGGGCTTGTTGCTTACTCGGTCCAGGAATGGCACAGGCGGGTATTTCCTTAATGTTTCTGGAAAATACGACGCATTGTGTGTATGGAACACTGAAATAGGTATTGATTCAACTAAGCATGATATGAAAATAAATTAAGGCATTTACTTAAGGACTAGTACCCAACGATAAGGTACAGTTTTTATTCAGTATTTTCAGTGTTATATTGAATGAAAAAGTACGCAGAAATACGAAAATATGGGGAAGTGCAATAAAAAATGGTATATTACACATTGAAAAATATCTGTATCTTTTTCAGTATTTTATAAGCGTTTTATCATTTCCTTGTAATTGAATGTGTTGACCAACCTTGAAAACCAAGTCCAGATATTTCATGGAGTGCATGACATCGTATGGTACAGATCCATCATTCTCTTTAAGAGTTGTGTTTATTTCTTCTCGCAGCTTGTCTTGTATTTCTTTGTTCTTTGCCATTTCGTAGAGGGCGTAACTAATTGTGGTGGCAGATGTTTCAAAACCAGCTCCAAGGAATGCGAACGCATGACCAGCAACATCAGTTTCATCCATTTCTGTAAGACAAAGTCGCAGTCATTGCCTCTGATCTTTATTGCTGGTTAGGGAATGGGAAACACAGTGTTCAAATAAATGCGGAAAATATACGCAGTTCAAGGCGAAATATGTAATAGTGCCCATGCAACCAATGTAATGAAGTGATTAGGTCGAAAGAAGCTTTGTTAAAGGTTACTTTATGTCAAAAGGCTTAATTTTTCCAAAATTCACAATTTTTACAGAACATTACAATAACTTCTCGTTTACTTTTCGTTTATGCAAAATTGAAATATTGGTAACTTAAGTGGTGTTTTGAATTCTAATTGTTTATTTAATATTAAAGTACCGGAATATACACAAAATACAAAACATCTTTTCGTTATTAAAATCTTGACGCACAGGGTTGGGAAGGACTTTCAGAAAATGTTTTTAAATTGCTTTGGTGCAAATGCATTTATGACTTCCGTAGACCATTCACGAAAATTTAGAAAATTTCAAGAAATCTCATAAATGTTTTTTTAAATTGTTTATTCCTCACAAAAGCATAATACGTGGAACAAGGTACATACGCAATGTAAGTTAATATTCGAAAGAAATTTGATTGTATTCAATTTTGAAATTTTAATGAATCTAATATTGATGAAAAGATTGCATTAACAAGTATCGATATTGAAAATCTTAGCATAAAAAACTCGAACTTTTGCAATTCTCAAAATTCTTGCCATATTAATGAATATTGGATCTATGACTTTTATTAAGAACACTTTATTCCAGCAAAAAATGGAAAATCATTTGGAGCCGTTTTGAAAAAGATCTTGTTATTATGTTTTTAAGTCGTCACTATTTCACTCAAAATTAAGTGCATCTTTTCACTTTTAAATATTGTACATGACTTATTTAAAAAAATATAATTTTGAAAAACAGGACGTCCATTACGAAAAAATAACTTTCTTCAGAAATGTAAAAGGTCGTCAAACAATTTAAATATACTAGGTAATTTTCGAAAATTCAGAGGTTCTGCTGAACATTGAACCAGTGGTATTTCTACGTCGTGCATTGAGATATTTGAGCTACAACATTAAAGAAAGAATTTGGGGCTATGTTTAACAAAATTTTGAAAATGCCGTAGGGGCTTCATTTGAAGATCCCTAAAATTTGAAAAATACGTTTGAAATTTGCGACATCAGGAAGATAAAAGTGTGAAAATTAGTACAGGGGTTAGAGACTAGTTGTTCATGCATCAGTCATTCAAAATATTGCAAGTCATAATTAGAAATTGAAATATTTATTTTTCACATGAGGTGAATGAATGAGTGAAAAAACGGCATGGTATAGAACGTGAAACTGTAACATTATTGACTCAGTTCCATGGATAGGTTTTTGTGACGGAAGTAGAGAACAAATTTAAATCCGATATGAAAGCTCAAGAAACCTTGTGCATTATTTGAAAAGTCACCACCACAAACCACGTAAGATAAAAAAACGAGGTACTTATATTGATTATTCTATACGAGCAATAATATATTTCTAAATAGACAGATCGTAACTAGTCACTGAGTGCAGGAAGTGCCGAACGCAAAGAGATATCCCGACAAAGAAGTTTCACTGCTTGGCATAAGTTAACTCTCTGTGTGAAAGAAGAAGGCGGTAGATAGTTCTAGAATGGTATTGAACTGACAGTATATTTAAAAAAACGCAATTTCAAAAATAAGTTAATATGAGTCCAACATTAGGATTGGAGAATAATGTATCATCAAGTTCAATGACCCACTGTTCGAAATCGGAATGACAATTTTCATATCGTAAAACTGCCAAAACACTTCATTGATCGCAATTCATCGATCTAAAAATGTAAATATACCTACGTAATTGGAAACTTACTTATTTTGCTCTGGGTTCCTTTGACTCTTCCCCAGCCTTGCCACTTCTCTTCATAATGTCCACCAGGGTTGAGAGCAGATCATTTCGAACGATTCCTTTCTCTTCTCTGAACTGGATGGCGTGTTTGATGGTTCCAATGACGTAGTCTTCGACTTCCTTCTTGAATACCTTGATTTTGAACGTGTGAATGGCAGTAGGGCTCATGAATGCCATGAGGAATCTGAGGGCTTCGGTGGGAGAGAGGTCGAAGATCATTTTCAGCTTTCTGCGGAACTCCGCCCGCGGGTCCTTTAAGGTGCCGCTGTCGATGCCAAACGCGGTCGAAGCGATGACGTCAGTCGTGTAGCGGGCTGCCAACTCGTACGCAGTAATTGGCTCACCTGAAATAAAATATGGGGTTTTTCCTTTTCGTCCTCCTCCTTCACCTTTATTGATTGATATTTCCGGGCGCGTAAACTGCTCAGGTTACTAGTCCCGTAGGTGTAGCGCATACTTTTTCGCAGGGGGCGGTGACCTTCCTCCGCTGGGTGGCGAGATCCTGAACCGGCCTTAGGAGCCATTCATAAATTACATGAGGTCTAAAGGAGGGAGGGGTCAAGAAAATCTCACCTAATCTTACGTGGGAGACGGGGGGGATCTAGGCAAATATCACGTAATTTCTTTTCGCTAAAATTGTGCTAATTTGCGAGAAAACTGAGATAATTTAAGTAAAACACGTTTCTATACTAAAATATGGATAAGTCTTGCAATCGCAATAATTTTTGCGGTTATGAGAATGCTACAATAAGTAGCATAGTGTACTGAAAAAAAAATGTAACAAAAATTACCATTTTTTATTATTAAGAGATAAATCTCATTACCTATATTTTTACAGAAATTTTCAAGAAAATACCCAGCGTTTTTAGATGTGCAATACTATTTATTGTAATTCATCACTATTTTTTAAATACTACTATATCTAATCTTAAATAAATATAATTAATCAAATTATATTTTTGAAATAAATCCCAATGCAATCACTCAAAAATTAACGTATTTTCATTGAAAATACGCATTTTGAAAAGTATCACGTGAGATTACAAGAGGGAGGGGGTCGAGCCAAATATTACATGTCACCAAGGGGGGAGGGGATGTCGAAAAATCTCCAAAGTCGCCTCACGTAATTTATGGAAGGCCCCTAACGTAGCCTTGCGGGGTTTTCTCCCTAACCAGGTGTCTCCCACCAGCGGTGCACCGCCCCAGTCGGGACAAGCTCGAAGCGCCTGACTGGTCTCCCGACATGTCTGGTAGTACACTAGTGCATTTTAATGTAAGTGTGTGTAAGGGATTAGGTTAGGAGAAGGAAGAGGAAGGAAAGATCGCGCGCGGTCCGTAGCCCGTTTGTGAAAGTATTGCTTTGACATTCACCGAGTGTGGATCGGAGAAACTATGGAAAACTACTGAACAGAGCCGCCGGCCGCTAGAATTCTCCTCCAGACAGCGGCTAAATTCGATCTGGCGATCTAGCTAGTTTCGAAAATCCTTCCGCTGTGTGGACTCTCACTCTAGGAGCTCCCACTAAAAGGTCCTTTTTTCATGTAGCTCCGGAATCCAATTCGAGGCTTAACGTGAACCTTAATATTCGCAATATGGTCGAAGTTCTAGATCAGGAGTTCTTAACGGGGTCTGCATCAATCCCTTGGGGTCGATGAAATTTTAATGGGTATCAATGCAGATTAAGGGTTCAATGCAGATTAATTCAATTAATTAATAAATGCTGAGGAATATTAAAAGTCAAAGTTCTGTTGGTTATAAAACAAAATGAAGTGGAGAACTTTGTGCTACAGTGCCACAAAACATCTAATAATTAAAAATTCACTTTTCTTCTTTCGTATTCAGAATTCATCGTTTTGATATTTACAAAACTCAAGGAATAGTAACTATGAATTCAAAAGCGTTGTTACAGAAATATGATAACCAAATTGTTAAACAAAAATATTACCCGCAATACTGTCGGCAGAAACATAATGACCAGTTTTCAAAAAACGCTCAACATGGTTTTCTTTTAAAATCAATTGCACGACAATGAACATTAAATAGCCACTCATGGCTGGAAATATTTCCGAATATTGAAAATCGAGATAATTACGATAATACTGGTATGCCAAAAGATCTCTCAGTCGTTAACGTGCAATTCCTCGTGTTATGGCCATGTTGTATAATGATATTATATACAGTGATGACATCGTACCTGTGTTTTCTTTTTGAAGAGTCTCCGCCAAGAATTTCGCACGTTCTTCCACGATCTCGTACATGAGCTTCATCTTTCCGGAAGTGAAGGAAGGCGTGATGGCGTTCCTCGACTGCTTCCAGCGGTCGCCCTTCAGCGCGAACAGGCTCTTCGACCCGAGGAGGTCCGCCTTGGCGCTCACGTGGAAGTTCCGGTCGCAGAAGTACTGGAAGTCCTTGACCAGGATCGCGCGGATGAGGTCGAGGTCGTTGATGTGCAGCACGGGCTCGTCCAAGCGAACAGCCCGATGAAAGGTTCCTTCTTGTGCTGGTGGTAGATGTCGTGGAACATGACTCCGATGTTGCGGCGCACGAAGATGATGTCCTTGAAGTTGCCCACGAAGGTATGCGGCTTGAGGTACTTGACGCCCTTCCGCCGCCAGTGGTCGTACTTGCGGCCCATGTACATGTACGCCGCCGCCAGCGCCACGCCCACAAGGGCCAGCGCGTAGGAGAGAACGGACACCCAGACGGACATCGCGGTGCTTTGCCTGGCTGCGAACACAAGTACTGAGCCATTGGAATAATATGGCACTGGGAGGGGGTTAAAGTACTACATTACCAAAAAAGCGTATCTTCTGTTATTTATGAAAGTCATTTATTTCAGACGAATTGTAACAACGTTTCGTAACTTAATGTTTATAAAAATATTATAAAATGTCTCACTTGTATACCTAAACCTAACAAGTGAAAGATTAAACGTTAAAAAAAAAATTTAAAGGTTTTAAAATTTTTTTCTACTGTCTACTTCATAAAATCGTAATAAATCACGTTAGAATCACTAATTGGAATCGGCACATGTGTCAAACGATTGCTGAACATATATGTACAGTTAGTAATATTTGCATTTATAAACGCTATTTTTGATTCTTAACTATGACCTCACAATCAGCGCTTGATGGCTCTTCACTCCAAAATTTCTGCTTTGAATACATAGATTACAACTCGCAAAATGAAATAATAAACAAATGACTACAGAAAAGCGTCCATTCTATTAATTAATAATTTTATATTGTTATTTAAATTTAGTATTTATGGTACAAAAATATTAATAAGAGAGCCTATTACCTTTAATTTAAAGAAAAATACGAACGTTGCTTGTGCATAAGACTCCAACTTCTCTCTAAACGAAAACCACTAATTTTAAATATATAGCTAATAACTGATGCATTAGTAAGACTATTAATCCTGTAAAAAGTATTATTGGCTCGTAGGTGTGTAACCGTCGTCATGCGATATTTTAAGTAAATGTTGAGATGATGCGTAGCTTTGCTGTAGACACTTCTCCACCGTTACGTCACAGATGGTTTATTATTGTTTCTGCATTAAATATGTAAAAAACAAAAAATATCGCGTTTCATATTTAAATGTGTTTTCTAAAAACATCGAAAAACATGGGCATTTCTAACTCTCGTTTCTGGCGAATGTTGTATCGCAAATTTGTGAACAATATTTTAATACTACTAGCCTGCAGTAGCAAAAACACTGCTAAACAGAACCATACAAAATAGTTTTCCGAGTCGCAAGCAAGAAGAACAAATGAAACACATCTCACAACACTGAAATAAGTTAAATATAAAAAAGGCATTAGGAGTAATGCATAAACATAGTATAGTATGTATATGAAGTACAACATTCTTTACACATTAAGAATATAATAAAAACTTTGTTGTTCCATAACACTTCTCGTAAATAGCAGATACTCATTGGTGAGCTTCCTCGTCCTTAGATATTTGCTGTCGTATTCTCAGTTATGACGTAGGAAGTGATACTCTGAGTACGATAATGCAATCGGTATGCACACTACGGTAATAGACAGAATAACAACCATATGTTTGCATGTTTCTGTCAAACTCTAAATTGTTTAATTGTTTCTGGATTTTTCCGAGTCTACGATAATTAACAAAACAATAAACATCTCTCAGATGCACAGGTTTTTCGATTCTACGCTCATTAAAAATTAGTAACATGCATTACTTAAATGACTACTCATGAAAACTACTCGGTATTTTTTTAATCATGTAATTTTTAAACTTTATTTTGTTAACTCACTGTTTGGCCCGATATTTCAAAATGAAAATATTTAATTTCCTTCATTCTTATCCTCGCAGTTCCAATACATTTTATTGTCGAATTTCACACTGTTATCAAAGAGCGATCTGACAAACAGTGAAGTACACTAGAGCGAATATGTTTGCGTGTGCGTAATGACCTCTATAAAGATCACGACGCGAGCTGCACCACTAGCCACTTACCTCTGGTGGATGTGATTCCACGATCGTCTCGCGGCTCGATTTATGCTTTCGAGCACGCCCCCCCCTTCCGCGCTGCGCTCCGAGCTCCCAGGGCAGGGGTTTGTTTCTGACGTTTGGCCTCTGATTACGAGCATGCGGCATGACAGTCCACATCTGCCGTCCGCGCATTATCTCTCCGTCGCTGTTTTTCCGCGCGAACCTCCTCTATGCCACGTGCCACCCACCGCATCTTCGCAACAACTTTGATGCTGCGGTGTCGATACGAGTGTGAACATTATTCCAGCCATTTACTTCCTCAAGGAGTATGAACGATCCACGATTTCGGTATTCGGGACCACAAAACGAATTTGTTCGCCAAAAAATATTCCGTTTTATGCTGCAGTATAATGGTGTCTTAATACGACGTTGTTCATTGAGAAATATACAATCTATGTTGTCTACAGTGCTTTTATTTCAATTTGTTCTTTCAAAGTCATATCGCAAACCTTTCACCAACTTTGAGCAAGTTTGGAATATAAGATGAAATTGCGCTTTCGGGTCAATCTTGTTTATAAAACTGTAACATGTGGTGCTATAACGGCACGTAGTTTTTTCGCATTATTTGTAACGGATACGTAACATTATAATTCTAATAGAACACGTGAAAATATTTGACAGGGATTCAAAATAAGGAATTACAGTTAGCATACATTCAGCACAATCATGCTATAAACGTTTGTGTCGGCATAACAACCTTCCAAAAAAAATAAAGTTTAATATTAGCAATTTTTGAAAATTCAGGGATTTAAACGAAAATTAGGCCAGAAACATTCTCTGAATCGTCCTTTATGCTATTCAGAAACAACATTTAATCAAAAAATTTGGACCCACTTTTTTGAAAATTTTTAAAATGGAAATATTAATTTAAAATATCAGCTAAAGGGTTTAGGCGGTAGTGTTGATGACGGAGACAGCCGGACAGACACACACACACACACACACACACACACACACACACACGTGTCGCCGTCAATCGATTTTTCGGTAACAAGGGCCTACAAAACAAATGCCGTCCAGATTTATATACCGTCGTGAATAAGAGTTATTCTGACGGAAATTCGCCGCTTATTCCCACAGCATTACAATACATTATAATGCTTAAGCAATAACGAGAAAGTAAAATCACTATATCAAAACTGGCTTCAAATTTTTTCTTTAAATTTTCTCCTTGTAAAAATCAAAGGATGGTAAAAAATTTGTGCTGGTCAACATTTTTTGAAAATTGAAAGGAAAAGATTTTAAAAAAGATATAAAAGCTTTTGAAAATACGTGTTGGTTTAGTATGATGCTTGAACTTTATGTAATTTATGAAAAAAAACAACATATTTTTAAATTAACAATTCTAATTTTTTCTTGGATATGTTTCTATAGGTAAAGACTCACTTGCGTTGAATTCACTGAATTTTTCAAAATTGGATGTTAGAAGTAATGGATGGCGTCCATTAGTTTTTAGCGTCGGCCAAAGTGAGTGCGGTCGAGCGACTGCATTGTGTAGGCGTAAAGCGCTTGGCGAGTTAACTTCAATGACCTAAGTGCATGTCGGGGCGCGGAGAAGAAAAATGTCTAGTTCGAAACGCATTTGCTGGCACTTGAAGTAAAATAATATTGCCAGACGTTTCGAATACTGCGTAAACATATGTACCTACGAATACGTAAATATGAGTGTACACTACTAGTTTGAAAATATTATTTGCATGCATATATCCGCGAATAAAATTCAGTTTATAGAAAGCTTATTTAAGCGTGCCATGATATTAAAGAAAGCGTTTTTTCAAATTTTGTATTTATGGTCTGTCCGATTACATGGCACTTCACACTTATTAATATTCTCATCTGCTTTTCGTTGTAGCAAATGTTATACTATTATTTATTAATTTAGTGACGAATTTGGAACAAATAAATTCACTCGTAAAAACTACCGTATATCTCCAATTACACGCATTGAACTGACACTTGAAGGCATTAACAGATGACACTCCAGCCCATGAGCCTGGATGATGCACACATTACGCAGGGTGATTGGGTCTGGCAATGTTCCCTTGGAACCTGCAAAAAAATTGCTCTGGCTGGACGCACCTAGGATACCTTTCTAAGAAGCGACGAGAAAGTATGCCAGCCGTGGGAGTGCTACTGGCTAATAGAGAAAACTCAGCGCCTCGCGATTTATACAATTTCAATTAAAGAATTTATTACTTTCTCATATACGTACATATACACGGAGTAATATACATAAAATAGAGAAGGTTATGCAATGCTGCGGCGGAGAAGGTTATGCAAAAACGGCGAACTTTCAGCAGAAAAAAAATCATTCCCGGGCCCTGATAAAGAGAATGTGAATAAATCCAGTTGCTAAATTGAGAGAAATAAGAGAAAAAATCCTCTAACACATGGTGTAGCCGGAATCCCTGTTTTGTGGGTCCTTCATACCGAAAAACCAATTGGAAACAAAACGAACGTCCGTCTGTCCGTCCGTCCGTGAACACCACAAGCGCCTAAACAATTCGTACAATCTTTTGCAAATTGAAGAATCATCTGTCGATCGAGCTCTAGGTGAAGCTTTCATATTTTGAAAATCATTTTTTAAAATTTGGGGGTATTTTACATTAAGCCCCTCGACATTTTCAAAATTGTCTCAAAAACGGCTCCAATTTTTTTCTTTAAATTTCATGTAAGAATAGAGTAAAATACATTTATAAAGATGGCATAGGTCCGATTTTCACGGATAACTCTGTATTTTGCAAAAGTATGAATTTTTTCAGTGTCTTTTTCAGTGAATGTTTTCAGTATTTCATTTTCTGCAACAATAAATATGAAGAAAGACATTTTTCCCTCAAATGAAATATGTTGTTAATAAATAGTTCTTTAGTTAAGGTCATGTAAAGTTTCAAAAAACGTTTAGAGTTTTCGTGCAATAGTGCGTGCAATATTTACAATTTAGGAAAAATAACAAAAACAATATTTGCTCAAAAACGGTTCCCATTTTTTTCTTTAAATTATTGGTAGAGGTAATGCCAAATTTACCGTATACAATGACATAAAATGCCATATTTCTATATTCTTTTGTTTTTTCAAAAATTACGAATATGTAATATTTTTGACTTCTCTCTCATGTTGGTAATATTTGCATTAGAGGCGATTACTTCACATTATTATATTTATGATATCATATAAAGTTTCTCGAAAAGTAATTTTTTTTTTTAGAAATCACCTTTTTCCGAAAAATGGCTCCAATTCTTTTTCAATTTTCCAACTGGATACTGCTAATTGCACTCTTTAATATTATGTAAAGTTTATTTTAATATACTACTACACAAATGTAATTTATTAAAGATATCTCACGCCGTTGATGTGCACATTTCCATGGATTTGTATACGTTATTGCATTAATTAAATTCAAATGAAGTTGTAGAAAACTAAATAAATTCCTGCGAAAAATAGGTTAAAATTTCGTATTTGAGTAATGCTTAATTCCCATTTTATTAAAAAATGCTTAAAATTTTTCAATGAAAATTGCCACTTAGGAAAAGGTTTTACTCTTCTTTAATATTCTTAAAATAATATTTCAGTTTCACTATTTGGAAACCGAAAAGTTAAGAGAATGTTAAAAATGTACTCTGGGCGACGATAGATGGCAGCTGGAAAGAGGATGGGGCATGTCGGTAAAGCCAGTCCACACCAAGGAAATTATATAACTTTACTACGAGAAAGTCTGGGCCATCCTCTAGCACCTCTAGTTGTTGAATGTTGCACTATAAAAAAAAGAAGTAACGAGTGGTACGGTATCTGTTTAATTCATTCAGGACATCAACGATATTGACTCTGATTCGGGAGGTCTAGATTTGGAATGAAATAACCGATCTTCTCTACCATTTTTGATTGATTGATTGATTTTTTCGTGTTTCCGGCCGCGTCAACTGCTTTGGTCATTAGTCCCGTTAGTGTAGTGCATGTTTTTCTCTCGGGAGATGGCGATGATCTTCCCAGCTGGATGACGAGATCCGGCGCCGACCTACCGTCGGCTCATGGGGTTTCCTAACCAGACTTCCCACAGCGGGCACCGCCCAGTCGGGACAAGCTTAAGCTCGTGACCGGTCTCCCGGAATATGTGGCAGTGTAGTGCATGTTAGTGTAGGCGTGTGTGTGTGTGTGTGTGTGTAAGGGGAGAGGAGAGGAGAAGGAAGAGTGAAGGACAGATCGCGCGCGGTCCGTGGCCCGTTTGGTAGGGTACTGCTCCGGCATTCGCCTGGTGTTGATCGGAGAAACCACGGAAAACTACCGATCAGAGCAGCCGGGCGCCTAGAATTCTCATCCAGACAGCGACTGAATTCGTTCCAGCTGAAAAGCTAGTGTCAAAAATCCTGCCGCCGTCGAAAATCCTGCCGGACTCGAACGTAGGACCTCCCGGTCTGAGACGCTGCAGTGACATCAGTTGATGCACTGAGCTACCGCTACCGGTACCATTTTTGAAATTCAGTACTGTTTTTAGAAAGCGCGTATTAAGGTCCCATAAAATTATTATTTTAAGGGTTTCAAGAGACTGCAACTGCACTTTCTCCTTAGCTGGGTTCTTGTATGTTATTCAACTCCTTTGAAAGTTAAAGTATTCGATATTTGTCAGGACTTTTACAAAAAAAATAATTCCATTACACTGACATGTCGAGAAACAGAGGGAAAATGAGAAAATACTGGGAGAAAGAAGGAGGTAAAAGAAGAAATCGTAACGATGGTTTTTTATTGCTATTAGCACGTCAGTTCGTTAAAAATACTCCTAAATTAAATGTTTTTATAAACTGTACCATTAATATGAACTCACATATCAATGTACACTCAGCTTGTAGTAGTTTATAACAATGTGGGGTGGAAGTATAGGACATTATGTCTATTTTTGGCCGAAATGAGATTATTGACACAATCACATGGGTTTCTTTTTCTCTATCCAGAGACATACATCACTATGTCCTACATAAAGAACTGGTGGAGTTACAGTGCTTTTAAATAACACCAAATCCACTTCCAAGTCCAAAGTAAAACATTTTCAAACTGCTCTCCTGAACATTTTAATTTTAGAACACGTGACATCTTGTACATCTTATACCTCCGAGACAGAGAACTGATTAACAGCATGTTCGTGATTACCATCATTTCACATCCCTGAGGAAAACATCCTCCGCTTGTAGTTGCATGCAGTTGCAGTTGCACATTGGAAACTAAAATTAGATGAAGCAGTAGCACGTGCTTCCGTTCCAAACACACATTAACTCGGTTGAGAGATAAGAATGAATTGATTAAGATAATAAACATTATATTAAATGCTCTCGGAACTCTAGAGATAGGCGATACAGTCCAAACGAGGTAGCTTATCTGTTAAGGTAGCAGTTGTTTTTTGAGGGAAAATGATATGGAGATGGGGAAGTGATGGATATTTGAAAGAAAATAGCAAAATGGCTTTAAAACATCTTATACATACCAAACGTTTATAGAACAATTTGGAGCAGTTTCTGAGAAATATTTGTTTTTTTGGTCTTTTTTTTAAATATTGCCCATACATAACACAAGATTCCGAAAAAACTACTGCAATTTTCACAAAAACAAAAAACAACAACAAACAAATACATGGCGTTAATGAAAGAACTAAATTAAGGAGAACAAATTTAATTTGAAGGTAAAATCATTATCTTCATTTTTGTAGTTGTAGGAAGGCGGCTAAACTCATAGAAACTTTTGCAATTTTCCGAAATTTCAGAGTTAACAGTGAAAACAGACCTATGACTTCTTTAGAAGTTAATCTCACTCTATTGTTTCAACAAATTAAAGGCAAAATTTGGAGCCATTTTTGAGAAATTTAGATGTTCCAGTGACTTAATGCAAAAACTCCCAAAAAAAAAAGTTTTTAAAATCGCAGACCTTCGACTAGGCCAGTTGGACATGGGTTTTGGGAAAAACTTCTTCGCTGATTTGGTTACAGACACAGACGTACGGGTGGACGGACGTTAAAAAACACTTTTTCGGGCTCAGGGGCCCCAAATGGAGTATTTCCTTTGAAATCTCGAAATTGATTTTCGGCAGCATTACATAACTTTCTCTACACTACGTATATTGCCCCGTACTTATTACGTATACGAAGAAGTAAAAATCCATTCTTTTTTCAATCCATTTAAAATGCTTTTTAGTTATTAAGAAACTCATTCATATTTAACAAAATTAGTGGTGCTACAATAGATCATACTTGCATTATCACATTATACTAATACTATCTCTACGAAAATGTGGATTAGATTCGATTTTATATGTTGGTTGATTTGTTTCTCAATACTGGACTAGATTGAAAGCGTGTTCGCGGTTATTACACTGGAATATGAATCTTATTGACCGAACACATGTCTTCACGAATCGCATATATTTTCCTCTCTTTTCTTAAACCAAACTATATTTGTTTTTTCTAACTTGCCCTAAAAGTAGTCATTGAACACTATTTCTAAATTCCTTCTTTTCTTCAATATTAGACCTGTCAATCATTTTATGTCAAATTGTTTTTAAAATATTTGTTAATTTCGTTTTATGTGGAAATCTATTTCAGAGCAATAGACATTTTTAGTAAACTAATCTTCAGTGTTACTTGCAGGATTGAAACTTCTTTAACATTATTTTTTTGTTCCAAATATTATAAAATTTCTTCCTCTTTTGCGAAAAAAAGTGCTTGTAAGGTGTTTTCGGGTTAATAACTACAAATATCTGTACCAAGGTATTTTTAATGTGTTAAAACACTCACTTGTTACAATTTATAATTAATCACGATGAGGCATAATAATTCTGCAGTTCACGGCCTATTCAAACTTATCAAGAACATGTAAGCATGTTATTCCAAACACTTTTTTCCGATTTGTTTTGTAACAAATGTTATCTTTTATTCTTAAGATGTTATCTGTTTTGGCAGTGTCATGCTGTAAACGCGCATTTGAGAAGAGAGAACGCTGCATCACGAGTATTTCCTGTTAGTCTGTGCAATGTGCGCCGGTCATCATTATTATGCTTTTGTGAATTGTTTTGCAAATGACAATTTATTTTTTCTTATCTTCAAATGTTTGTATATTGGCATAGATGTATGTGTATAAACTTCTGCTGTGAAAGCAGTCGACTAAAGTCATGATAACATTTATGGAAAGTCAGTGAAAATCTGAAAAACATAGGGAAATTGAAGTGCGGAAACACAACCGCGGCCTCGCTATCCGAGTCTGAACCACGGTGCCTTCGTTCTAGGTGCCCGTGCCCTCTGAGGTCTACTCGAACGAACTGTAAGAATGACAAGTGTAACGTGATGGTGAATACTAGTCACAAATAGCGAGTCCTTTTAAGCTCGTGGTACTTTAACAGCACATACTATCTGGAATTATTTCTTAATATGCAGTTTTCGAAAATGAAAGAAATGTTACGAAAATGAGACCAGCGCCATTCTTTTAAACGTTCTTTTTTCCATTCGCGGAAGAAATGAAGAAAAAATTGAAGTGGTTTTTGAGAGTTTTTTTTAATTTCATTAATTTCAATCATAAATGACGTGAAAACTACTAGTTTTTACTTTCTCGTATTTACGTTGTAAGGAGAAATTTATGTAATTGTGCACCGGAAAATAGGGTATTTTGGACAGAAATACTTTTATTGCCGGTTCATGGTAACGAAAAAATAATAAATCCTGTTGTTGTATAGTAAATTGCTTCCTCTAACAAGCGGTGTAGCCAGAATCCAAGTTTTGTAGGTCCTTGATACCGAAAAATGGTTTGACGGAAAAAAGTCTGTCCGTTTTCTCAGCTCCAAATTTAAATGTAAAAAAATATTTTTGAAAAAAATAACAAAAAATAATTTTCATTCTATCTTCAAACCCCGGAACATTCCTGCAAAAAATCTTGAAGTTACTTTGAAAATTGTTGTGAACATTTTTCAATTTTTTCGACTGTTGCCCTGTGGTTAAGAAATAAAACCATTTTTACCATTTCCAGTCTTTAAATCACTTTCACTTTAAGTGTACATCGAAAATGAATAACATTTCTGTTATTTATTTTGGGGTTTATTATACATTGAATACATTATTATGTTTACATTTATCAATTATAAAAATTCATTCTTTTGGTATAGTTGATTCCAGTTTATAATCACAATTTTTTATTTATAAGAACATTGAAAAAATATTGGTTAAAAGTACTGAAAAAATTACGTGAGTGAGCCTCAGACGCTGAAAACAATTTCATTTTAAAGCTATTCATTGCAAGATAGAATTTTGGAAATCTTATGTCGTAAAGAATAGAATTAATGGAATACTTAACATTCCAGAATATTTACACGTATGTTTATTTCATGTTATTCGATTCGGAAATCAAAAATACATTTACTTCACAATGGTGCAGACAGAATACAAAAAGTTTAGTGCAAAATAGCTGAAGACTGGATATTGCTTCATGTGGTCTCCATTCAGGTAGAAACGAACTAAGCTTAAGAAGATGTTTGTTTTTCAGCATGTTACCGTATTCTGACGATCATTGGATGTCAGTTGAGATGTATCTTATTAATTCGAGAATGCTTCACCTCGACAGTTCTGTGCATCAATTTCCTGTCAGCCCCTTTTCAATTTCCTCTCTGCTTTAAAGTAGCGAACCAGACCTCCGGCGGTGTGTTCGGGCCTCTTTAAGCAGCTTCGAGAGAGCACTCTTGAATCACGCGCGTATTAAAAATGCAAATGAACGGGCGGTGGGAGAGCTTTCTCATTCTCGGGAAGCCGGGTTTTCTTGTTTTGCAGAGTCCCGCACGTATTGTTCCCCTTATTAAAGAGCTATGTTGAACCGAATACGGCATACGGCCGCATACGGCGCAGCAGGTACGAATGTACACGCCCAGTCAGCTTGTTTTAGGTCAGCTATTTTTGAACATCTCTTCCTAAATCTTTGGTTCAAAACATTTTAAAGGGACAAGAGTGGAAGAAATTGTGTAGTTCGTCTTAGTTCGGTCATAAATATTTTTTGGGATATTTGAGAAATACAGCATGAGAAGGGACGTTTGCGAATTGAAGGTCTTTGGTCGCGAACAGGGGTGGTCGGCATAGAGAGGATTTTCATGCATTGGTCTCACTGGAAAATCATTCCATTCCCCCCCCCCAAAAAAAGTGGTCGGGAGAAGGGGTGGTCGGGAAGAGGGTTTCACTGTATATTTTTACACGTTCAATTTTCTTATTTATTATTTTATATTCTCGCAAGTACCTCTTCTGGATTAAGTTTGGTTCTCGTGACTTCCATGAAACATTTTTATTGTATTTTATTATTGGTGTTTGTATTAATTATATTGTTCTACTAGCAATTTGTCTAATTTGAGTTAAATTAAATTCATAATTTTTTAAAACATTCTCTATTCAATTTTAAATTGTGTGTAATCCATTGTTCTCATATATTTAAGGATTGCCTGAGTATGCATGCACAGTAGGTATGTGAAATTTTGCAAAACTTTTGAAATGTCAGGAGAGATTATTAATGTTACCTGATCAATTTTTACTTCCTCGTATAGAGTAATATACGTAGTATAGAGAAAGTTATATAATGCTGCGCGAAAAAACGGGGAATTTTCGGCAAAAAAATCATTCTCGGGCCCTGATAACGAAAATGCTGATAAATCCAGTTGATAAATTAAGAGAAAAAATATCCTCTGCGGTGTTGTCGGAATGCTTGTTTGGTGGGTCCTTGATGCCGAAAAAACAATTGAAAGCAAAACGTCCGTCCGTCCGTCTGTTGCTCCTTGATGAAATAACTAAATGTATTTTTGATTTCAGAAAAGAATAAAATGAAATAAATATATGCGAAAATATTCTGGAAGGTAAATTATTCCAATAATTATATTCTTTGCGACACAAGGTTTCCAAAATTCTATATTGTAATGAGTAACTTTAAAATGTAAGTCTTATTAGTGACTGAGACTCACTCAGTAATTACCAATATTTTTTCAATGTTCTTATAATAATTTTTTAAAATTTAAAAAAAACCAAAAAAAAATTTTTATAAAAAAAAAAAAAATTGAAGAAATATAAACATTCATTCACGGGCTGTGATAACGAGAATTTGGATAAATCCTGTTGCTAAATGAAGAGAAGAACTCCTCTAACACCGGAATTTCTGTTTGATGGGTTCTTGGTGCTGTGAAACCAATTAAAAGCAAAACTTCCGTCCGTCCGTCTGAAAACTGCTAGCGTCTAAACCACACGTTCGGTCTCTTCGAAATCAAAGAATCCCCTGTCGATCTGGTTCTAGTTGAAGCTTTGAAATTTTGAAAAATATTTTTTAAATTTTGGAGGTAATTTACATGAAGCTCCCTGAAATTTTCAGAATTTTATCAAAAACGGTCCAAATATTTTTTAAAAATTCTTTTAAAAATAGAGTATAATACACTTATAAATGTGTCATAGGTCCAATTTTCATGGTTAACTCTGAATTTTGAAAAAAATTTGAATTTTTTTCGGTGTGTTCCTACAAATACAAAATCGAAGACAGATTTTTCCTTCAAATGAATTTTGTTGCCCACAAACAGTTTTTTCATAAGTCATGTTGATTTTGAATGTAAATTTTAGTAGTTTTTGTTAATAGTGCAGAATATTTGCAGTTTTAAAAAATTACAGAAACAAGACTTTCTCAAAACGGCTCCAAATTTTTCTCTAACTTTTGGTAAGATTAGTACAAAATGCAGTCTATAAGATGGCATAAATGCCATATGCTCTATTCCTTTTTTAAATCACAAAAGAATTATCATCATTAAATTTCTTACATCATCTTACCATCATTAATATTACAATCTTACATAATTAATATTTACACCACAGGTTTCTTCACACTATTATATTAATGAGTACATGTGCTTCAAAAAATGTGATATAAAGTTTCTCGAAAACTCCAAACCTTTCTTTTAAAATGAGCTCAGATTTCGCTTTCTCTGAAACGCTCAAACGCCTTTTACTCAAAAATACCTCCAATTTTTTCTTCAAACGTTTCCAAAAATAGTGCTAACTGCACTGCTTAATATGACGTAAAGTTCATTTTGGTGAATTCTTTTGTTTTTTCAAAAATATCATAATTTTTTTTCAATATTTCTCAGGCTGTTAATATTCTCATTTTCATGGATTTTTATCCATTATTGCATTTGTGAGTGGATGTCCTTCAAATTACTTGAAATGAAGTTTTTCGAAAACTCAATAGATTCCTGTGAAAAAGAGCTTCAAATTTCGCATTTACAGTAACGATCAACACCACTTTTTTAGAGACGGTGTGACTGCTCTACCTTTTCACTATTCTCTAAAAAGGCTACAGCGGATCACCAATAACCTTGTGGTATTACTTGATCTGTGACTTGTTATGACAATGTCACACCAAACATTAGGAATAGTTTTATATGTCCTAACTATAGGAGTGGGTTCGTCTTTTATCCTGCTTTTGTAATAAAAGAGACATAGGCAAGTTAATCTTTTAACTATGAACAGCGTTCTGAATATATTCTGTTTAAATATTGGAATACAATTCTACTTCTAGCATTTACACATTGCATTGATAAATTCTATCACTTGCTCTACCTTTAGTAATTACGTGATTACCTAACAACTGCAGTTACGTTTTAACATTTGCATAAACACTTTACATAAAATTATATTACCCTTTACTTCCCCCCCAAAAAAACAATAAAATAACTGTTCACAAGACTATAATACATGGAAACACAAAATACTGAAAAAGAATCACATACCAAAATACCCTTTGCATACGCTTTCAAAGAAATTGTCACATGAATAGTGAATGAAATATATACAAGACGTAGTTTCACTTTACATATATTGTTACTTTAAACAATTTAGCTGGCAAAACGAATATTGTTATGCAATGAACGTACAATCAATAATAAATATTTTACTAATTATTGGTTTTGAACAATTTGAAAACTATTAAACAATAAATTTTATGAAATACACTAAAAGAACAAATATTATCAATGATAAAAAAATGATATGAATAGGTTTTTACAATTCTTTTACAGGAATTAGTTATCCGGCTTCCTTTTACGACTGCAATACTATATAAGATAATGTCTAAATGATTGTAATGAATTTAATTCGACTATCTACGTCTGTAAGTGAGGAATTCTATCTCGTAGCATAATTCTACTTCTTTAAACAGTTCTTTATGAGAATTCTAGTGATTTTCTGACTCACAAACCGTCTCGAAGAAATATTTCACAGCTTGAGCGGCGACGGCGACCCAGATCCTTTCAAGATCGTGGCAACCCCTTTGCTTCGGTGAACCCGTGCTCTGATGAATTTCATCACAGTCCTTCGAATTTTATAAAATCTGACTGCAATATCTTCGCGTAATGAATTTCTTACATGGTAAGCCAGGTTGAAAGACAAACAAAAAGCTGGAAATAGAAAGAAACATTTTCTATAGCAATGCTTTCTATTTCAGTCCCGTTCTTGAACGTTGAAATATATTATATCCTCGTTGTTAGAAAAATAGTATATTTCTGTGTAATGCGTTCACGTGAATTTATCAGAATGTTTATAATTTAAGTTATAGATTCTCTCATACATGGTATATTTATTTTAAATGATGAGACAAATTACCTTTTCAAGTTTCTAATCGTCGAAATACGGCAAATTCTCCTCTCCGCCCAGCACGAACAATTGCAGTGTGATCAGATCGGCGAGCGGCAGCAAAAGAGAGAATTTGTCCTAGCGAGGCTTTGCTCTAGGGCCGATATTTTCAAGGGTGATTTTGATTGGTCCTCGATCTCTTGTACGCGAGTGCGTTCAGAAACTTTTAGTAAATTCTACAAAGGATACCATTTACTGCTGGCGCGATCTCTTGCAATTCGTTAACACTATAATTGCTGCTTGTCGTGTCTTGACGTTCTCGGGTGTTTCTTAAAAATCAATGTAACCGACATATGAGCGGTTACAACGGCTGCAAATTTTGCAATGAAAATTGCTATTTAAGACAAAGTTTTAGCTTTCTTTAATATTCTTAAAATAATATTCGACTATTTGGAAACGGAAAAGTTGAGAGAATTTTAAAAAAATGTATTACGGGAGCCATCGATAGCAGGAGGCAACAAGGAAAGGTAAGAATGTACAGTACCAGTCACAACAAGGAAATTGAACATTTTTCTACCAGAAAGTCTGTGCCATTCTGTAGCGTCTCTAGTTACTTCCTCGTATACATACGTATATACGGAGTAATACACGATATATACAGCATGTTATGTAACGCTGCGGAAAATCGATTTCGAGATTTTAACAAAAAAAAAACACGCTTTGCCGTTACTGCCACGTTTTACCGTAACGTGTTGCCTGATACTGAAACCCTTTTTTTTTTAAACTTCCGTTCACCTGACTGTCCGTCCGTCTGTTATCACTAATAGCGCCTAAACCGTGTGTAGGCTTTTTCGCAAATTGAAGATACCACTTTCCATCGGAGCTTTGAAATTTTGAACACAGCTAGAATTGTTTCTTTAAATGTCTTGTAAGAATAGCGTAAAATACGCTTATAAAGGTGGCATAGGCCATAGTGGAATTTTCAATGTTAACACGGTTGCAAATGTTTGAATTTTTTCGCTGACTTCCTACAACTATGTAATTGATGACAGAGATTTTTCCTTCAGATGAAATTTGTTGTCCATAAGTAGTTCTTTCATTAATGTAATTTACCTTTTTTTGAAAATTTCACTAGTTTTCGTGCATTAATGTGTGCAATATTTGGAATTTTAAACTAGACGTGCGACAGAATGGCACATATTTTCTCGTAAGAAAGTTTTCTAATTTCCTTGGTGTGGTCCGGCTTCAAGATCTTGCTCCATTCTGCGGCCAGCTGCTATCAATCGTCGCCACAAATACATTTTTTGACAACTGACATTAAGAATATTAAAGAAGAGTCAAACCTCGTCCTAAAGAAGTTTTCAATGAAAAATTCGTAGTCGTTTTTAAGAATATGGCGATTAAGCATTAATGTAAATGAGAAATTTAAACTCTTTATCACAGGAATCTATTGAGTTTTCGAAAACGTTCATTTTAAGTCATTTGAAGCGCATCCACTCACAAATGTAATAATGCATAAAAATAGATGGAAATTTTCATTAATAGCGTGAAAAATTAAAAAATTATATTTGTGTAATTAAAAACAAAAGAAGACACCAAAATGAACTTTATGTCATATTAAAATGCAATTAGCACTATCAATTGACAAAAATTAAAGAAAAAATTTGGTGCCGATTTTGAGAAAATCTTGTTTTTATAATTTATTAAAATTGCAAATATTTAATTTCATGCTCAATTGCACGAAAACTACTAAAATTTTCAAAAATATATACAGACCTTTAGAAAGAATATTTATGGACAGCAAATATCATTGAAAAAATCTTCTTCAATCTTATAGTTATAGGATGACGCCGAAAAAACAAATTTTAATTTTAAAATCAGAGTTAACAGTCAAAAGGGATCTATTTTTAAAAAAAAACCTTTAGAAAAAAAATGGGGAGCCGTTTTTGAAAAAATGTCTGGGGCCTACATAAAGTAGACTGCTGGCCAGCTAAAAGCCGAACTAACAGGACAACTTTAAAAAAATGTCACTGTCGCAGAGAACATACATTTATACTCGATTTGGGGTAGTTTCTGTTTCGTTTTATGTTGGCAAAGTTCAACCTGTCCCACAAATACCCAGTATATATTACCTTCAAGCGGTAGGGACATTTTTAAAATTTAAGTTTGTAATGAAACAATACTACTTCGTACATTCCGCCAACATTCAAAGTCATACAAGTGAAGTTGTGTTAGTTTACGAGTGTTGCAAAGATTTGCATTTTGCGTTTTGGTGCTCTTCGTTCTTTGCGTTTTATCGTTTAATTTATTTATTTAGTAGTACTAGGCGCTTTGTTTTATTTATTATTTTCCAATTGTTTTTTTTAGTAATAAATAAAGTTAATTGAAATAGTTATTGTAGTTCATTATTTGTTGTTTTTAAATGCCCCTTTAGTATTTCTTGTTTTAGATTAATTATATTTATTATTATTATTTTTCTGAATTCATTTTAATTATAACTGAAAAAAAATGGATAGCCCAACAACATCTGGGTCTATATTTAATTGTGAACCTTTGAAGATAACACGTATTCAAAGTTCTCTTAAAAAGGGGAATTATCAATTTATTTTGTGAACTGTGGAAGGAAGCAGGGAAGAAAAGGTCCATGTTACCCACTTTTGTTTAATAACGCGAGTGGCAAAATTATTACAGGTAAGATTGATTTTTTTTTTTCTTTCTACATCTTATCTTTTAAAACTTACAAGTGTAATTTTCTAATTAAAATTGGGATGAGTACAGTTGTTAATTATCTTTACCATTACTCATGTATTAATCGTAATAAATCTAATTTTCTTTTTTCAAGATGTTGTGTGGTGACAGGTGGTGTAAGTCAGTTTGATAGTATTATCAACAAATATAAAAACAAGCTCTGACCACACCAAAAAGACTGTAAAAGATCCTGTCCAGTCACAGATATTGACAATTTCACTAAGGATGCAATTGCCAAAAAAATTTATTGTAGTTTAATCAGGTAATCAATTAGACTTTTAATTAGTTTGTTAGTATACAGTTTTATTAATATAAACAATGATCATTTGTGTTGTTTTATATATTATTTAACAAGTACCAAGGATTATATTTTATATAAGTTTGTATTTCTATAAGAAAAACCCGTACACAGAGATTGTGGAGATGAAACGTTAAATTTGAAGGTATCAGACCTCCTAAATCGAATAGTGAAGAAAAATGGGGTTTTTCTTAGGAAAGGGACAGGTATGCCCATGTGAGAGAGAATGAAATTATAATTTTAAAGAGAGTGCTTCCTGAGGAATTACTATAGAAATACAAACTCCAACACACCAAAGGCAGTAATTATAATAATAGGAAGTGCAAAATAGATTTGTATATTTTTGTCCATTGCTTCAGGGCATAGTTAATGAAATTCCCTTGACATGTGGTTAGAATTGGGTGCTATGTAGATCAATATGTTAGTGCAATTTGGCAAATTTTTCCTGTTGGTGCATATTCATATAATAATAATAAGAGCATATTTTTTATGCTCTACATTTATTTTGTTAAAAGCGAGATTATCTCTAAACCATTCCTTTTGTCATAGAATCTATTTATTTGGGAGCAGTCTTGATTAGAAAAAGCTTGTCATACTTTGTGTTTTTTCTTTCTATAGACAATAAAATACTTGTGTAAATGTAGGATATTTCTTGATATATTTTATACCAAGCAGAAAAATGAAACGAGACAAACAATGTCCTTAATGAAGGTATAATTACTTCAATTATTTCTCCTGAGAAGTGAGCTAGGTTATATTATGTTTGGCACAAAAATACATCTTTCATTCCAAGTATCCATGAAATGAAATATTGTTAATTTTAATTGCATAATTCAGAATTTTTAGGTCATAGATGATATTTCAAGATTTTTAGAAATAAAATCATCTCTCTAATTATTATAATTGTGTTTTCACACATGTACTTGTCTTGTATATCTAAATGTATATGTAAATAGTCTTGTCAACATTGTTTCAGTTTTTTGTAGCTTGTTTGTAACCTTATTTGATTAGTAGCATTTGTGACATTACTTGTAATACTGGTTTTGGGCAAGTAGCACCGCATCTCTCGTAAATCCATGCATTTTGAACTTCCTTTCACAATACTCTAATTTTAATGCTGAAAATAACCGTTGTCTTACCTTGAATTTTTTTCACAGCAAGAATGTGTATTTAACTGGCAATAAATAAACAATATATTAATCTTGTACTGCTTGGCTGCCTATTGGGAATTATTTGGCATGAATGTGTAATGGAAACTGAAGTATAATATACTTTGATTTGAATTATTTAACAAGCAATGAGAGGGTTTACTGTGTAATAACTGCATGTTCAGGGGGAAGCTTATTGTAATGTAGTCACAATAAGAGAGTAGGTTCCAATATTTGTGCAACTATATATTTAATGTGCCCTTTATATTGATTGTGTATTGACTGTTTAAATAAAACATCTTAAAAAATCAAAAGTCATATTTATTACCATTTATCCCAATCTTATGAATCACACCCCACTGAAATGGTGAAAAAATGGGTAAAGAGAAAGACTGTCTCTGGTAACAATGGATAAGTTATTGAAGACTTACTTACACTAATGATGATTTTCTTTTTTTTTAACTTATTTTTAAAAGCTAATGAATAATTGAACAGATAAATTAAATGGATGCATTTGCTTTACATTGACATAACTGGACTGTAAAGGAACAATTCATTACATCACTTGAAAACTACCATGTATATCACGTTAATTAACTTCAATAATTGTGGTATTTATTTGCGTTCAATAAAACTCATTACTACCACTTCAAAACGTGAAGGAACTGTTGACACACATCTCAAAAGCATTAATAACATAGAAGTATGACCGCAGATAACTTTTGAGGTTGTATTTTTCATTTGCACTTGACACTTTTAACACTTCTTAAGCTCGCAATAGTTGATAATTCTTAATTAACTTAATTATTCACAGAGTTAATATTCGTTTATAGATGAACATCTCCTTTTAATTCTACCGAAAAACGAAACATGTATTATTGAACAGTGGACAAGACTCGAGACCGCGCGAGGATTGTGAATGACAACAAACAAAACAAAAGCGAGAGACATGATCAGAGTTATAGTTTCATATGTTGGCTATTCCGACAGGAAATCTTTCGTGCCATATTGCGAATTTAGTGCGGCCTAATACACGGCCTGGAGTATACCCCATATTTTAAAGAAAGTTTTTCAAATGTTCAAAGCATCAACAAGAGCTAGATGGACAGGGGTTTCTTCAATTTGGAAAAGATAATACGTGCGGTTTAGGCGCTAGCAGTGTTAACAGAATGACGGAAGTACAGACAGACGAACGAACAGACACACGGACGGACGAACGTTTTGAAACAAAACTTTTTTCGGTATCAGGGGCCCCCAAAACCTGTGTTTCCGTTGAAATATCGAAATCGATATTCCGCAGCATAACATAACTTTATACTACGTATATTACTACCGTATAAATGTAAGTATACGAGAAAGTTACTAGAGGTGCTACAGAATTGCACAGACGTTCTCGTAGTGAAGTTTGCTAATTTCCTCTTTGTGGAGTGGTACTGTACAGTCTTGCCCCTCCTTCTTGCCTGCTGCCATCTATCGCCGCCCAAATTACATTTTTTTAAAAACATTTTTTCAACTCTTCGGTTTTTAAGTAGTAGAACCCGAATATTAACGTAAGAAATATTGAAGACGGGTAAAACTTGTTTAAATAGCAATTTTCATTGAAAAATTTGGAGCCGTTTTTAAGAAAATGGCATACCACAAAAACGAAATTTTAAGCACTTTTTTCACAGGATTCTATTGAGCTTTCCAAAAACTTCATTTGAAATAAATTAAAGCTCTTTCACTCAGAAATGAAATAATGTGTACGAATTCATTGAAAAGTGGGTATTAGTGGCGTGAGAGATATTTTAAGAATATTACATTTGTGTAATTTTTTAAAACAAAAGAATACACCAAAATGAACATTACGTCATATTAAACAGTACAATTACTACTATCCCTTGCAGAAGTTTGAAGGAAAACTTTAAGACCATTTTAGAGAAAATGGCATTTGAACGATTCTGAAAATGTAGAATTTTGAGCTCATTTTAACAGAAAAATGTTGAGTTCTCGATAAACCTTGTAGGACATTATTACATGCACATGTACTCATAAATACAACGTTAAGATATCGCCTCTAATGCACATATTACCGACGTGAGAGACAAGGTCAATAAAATTTAATTTTTGTAATTAAAAAAACAAAGAATAGAGCAATATGGCGTTTATGTCATCCTATAGGGTTTGTTTGGTATTATACCTACCAAAAATTTAAAGAAAAAAATTTGTAGCCGTTTTTGAGAAAATTTAGTTTTCGTATTTTTTTAAAAATTGCAAATATTACACGCACTATTTCCCGAAACCTACTAAAATTTAAATGTACATGACCTTTATGAAAGAAATATTTATGACACAAATTTCATTTGTTAATTTTTGAAAAAAATTCAAACCCTTAATTTTAAAATCAGAGTTAAAAAACCCTTTCCATTAAGAAATTTAAGAAAAATTTGGAGCCGGTTTTGAGAAAATTTTGGAAATGTCCGGGAAGCGTTATGTAAAATACACCCAAATTTTAAAGAAGGTTTTTCAAAATCTCAAAGCTGTAAGTAGAGCCGGATGGGCAGGACTTTCTTCAATTTGGAAAAACTCCTACGCATGGTTTCGGCACTATGTTCACAGACGGGCAGACAGACGGTCGGGCGGACGTTTTACTTTAAATTGGGTTTTCGGCATGAAGGACCCACGAAACTGGTATTCTGTCTGCACCACGTGTTAGAGGATTTTTTCTCTTAATTTATTAATTAGATTTATCCACTTTCTTGTTTTCACGACTCGACAATTATTTTTTTTCTGCCGGAAATTCCCTGTTTTTTCGCGCAGCATTACATAACTTCCTCTATTCTACGTACATAACTCCGTATTTATACGGGAAAGTAAAAGTAACAAAAACAAGATTTTGTCAATAAAGGCTCCAAATGTTTTCTCAAATCTTTGGAAGCGGTAGTGTCAAATGTACTCCATACAAACTTTATTCTTTCGTTTTTTTAAAAAATTACAAAAATGTATATTTTAGGTAGGACTCACGTCGGTAATATTTACATTAGAGGTGATTTTTTCACATTATTGTACTTATGTGTACATATGCATTAAATGATGTCATAAATTTTCTCCAAAACTTAAGTTTTCTATTAAAATCAGCTCAAAATTCCGCATTTTCAAAAACGCTAAAATGATATTAAATTTTTATTAAACTTTTCTAATGGATAGTGCCAATTGTATGTTTAATATGACGTAAAGTTAATTTTTGTATATTCCTTTGTTTTTTTTTCAAAATTTACACAAATATAGTTTTTAAATGTCTCTCACGCCGTAATATGCACATTTCCGCCTATATTTTATTGCATTTGTGAGTGGAAGTGCTTTAAATGACTATAAATGTTGTTTTCGAGAACTCGATAGATTCCTGTGAAATAGATGTTCAAATTTCCCATTACAGTGATGCTTAATCACCATATTCTTAAAAGCGGCTTCAAATTTTTCAATGTAAATTTCTATCTAGGTTTAGGTTTTACTCTTCTTTAATATTAAATAATATTTGGTTCTACTATAAGAAAACCGAAAAGTTGAGAAAATATCAAAAAATGTATTTATGACGACGATAGATAGTAGCTGGCAAGAGGTTGGGAAGACCGTAAAGTCAGCACACACAAAAGAAATCAGAAACTTTTACTAGGAGAAAGTGTACTATTTTGTAGCACCACTAGTTCTTTAATATATACAACTATAGTTAAGTAACATCTTCGAGTCTCCCACCATCTTCGTTTTTACTTATTTTACATATATTGAGCTCTGCTTTAACTCACAACCCTTGTCTGAGAACATATCTTGTTTTGGCAATTTGGCAACCGCGTGACTTTGCGTCCTTTCAAGACAATCTTGGCTGGCACGTCGAGACAGCAGAGGTGGCGTGCGTCAGGTGCAACAACTTTCCTGTTGTGAATTTTCCCATTCAAGAGTTTAGGTGCGCAAGTGCCCGGCTCGCACGCCGGAAGCTATTCGCAGGTGCCCGGGCAGAGACATGCGCGGGCAAACGAAACGTCTCTTCAGGCCAGTCTATCCAGTATGCTGAAGGAAAAACTGTATACTGCCAATGTGTAGGAAGTTATGACTAAATTATTAACAGCAACAATAATTATTATTCAATGAAAACCGGCTCAGAGAGAAATCAGGGAGAGATATCTCGTGAAACATTACCGCCAAGGCCTCATTTCTTACAACAATAATATATTATTATTATTATTATTATTATTATTATTATTATTATTATTATTATTATTATTATTATTATTATTATTATGGAATGTGCACAATAAATCAGAAAAGCTCAATAAAATAAAATATGAATAAGTAGTAAATGAATAATTATTGGAAATAATTAAGAAATAAAAATGAAAGATGTTCTCCTTAAAATGACAAAAAACTCACCTTCGAATACATGCTTAAAGTGTCTACCATTTGCCAAGAGAGGTGTTTACTCTTTTCTGTCTAGTGGCTGCAGTATGTTGAAGAGCAACAAAGACAGAATAAGTGCTTTTTTTCTTCCTACTAAAATTAGCCACATTCTTCCTGCCTGAAATCTGGAGGAACGCGTCCGAGGGTCGCTAAAATTGAAAAGGAAGCCGAAGGCTTTTCACGCGTTGCCAAATTGCCAAAACAAGAGGTGTTCCTAGACGTGGGTGCCAGGAAAAATAAAGACCCAGTACATACGTATATACGGAGTAATATACGCACTATTGTCAACCCCTGGACAATGGAAACGGATTATTACATCTTTCAAGCCTCACTTTTAGAAACGTATTTATTTCACAGGTTTCCGTGATGTCTGGCCTTAGGTAATTGCATCAGAGGTCGCTTTAAATTTCGCCCATGTAAAGCGACCTTGAGCGTGTGTCGCTTTCTAAATAACGGCTCAGTGTTACTACGAGTACTTCCAAATTTATGATTTCTGCAGCTACTCATACAGCTTGCAAAACAGTTAAGTGAATCTATTCAACTGGCGGGCTGCGCGATAAAAACTCTGGTGCTGTCCCCCGTTGTCCGTTGCTTTATTGGCTACGTGACGTTCGGACTGACTTCTCAAGAGTCTTCTTTTCGGTGAGGTCGTGATGAATCCGAAGTGAAATATAAGAATGAAGTATACCTCTTATACTCATAAAGCATACTTCTTTATTTCGCCCGCAGTGGCCAAGTCCAATGTAATATGTCTCATTTAATGAAGTTTCTCATACAGATACAGAATGGATCAGAATGAGAAAGTGAACGCAACAAAAAACAGATGAAAAATAAATTAAAAAATATCTTTTCGAGATTCTTTACCTCTTATTCTGGGACATAGTACTATTTCCTCTTGTCACAGCGTACTATATTTTCTTCTCGACGTCCTGTGACAAAATGGACAAGTCTTTCTTTGGTTCTAGTGAATTTCGTTTGTAAGAGCTCGGTAATTTGCAATCGTTTCCTTTGAGTTGGGGGAACTTTGTGTTCGCTGCTCGCGCAATACTTGCTCTCCGTCTAATGTTGAAGCGAAGCAGTGGGTAGTGGCGTAGATACAAAATGCTAGCGACACAATGGAATCGCAATAGCGAACGCTTACAGTGATGTGACAGTTATGTAATGGTGCAGAAAATTGATTTCCAGATATTGATTTCCCTCATACCGAAAAATATATTATTTTTCAAAACTTCCGTCTGTCTGCCCGTCCCTCTAAGGCGTAACAATTCGTAGGATGTTTTTTCCAAAATGAATATTCCTTGTACGATCTGGCCTGACACGAAGCACTGCGATTTTTAAAATTATTCGTTAAATTTTGAGGGTACTTTAAATGAATATCCTCGGACATTTTGAAAATTTTCTCAGAAATGATTGCAAATGTTTTCTTCAAATTTCTTGTAAGATACAGCTTTACGGATGGTATAGAAGAAATTTTGAAAATTGCAAAACTCTTCCTATAATTACAATATTGAAAAAAATGTAAAACAAATTAAAATTTGTTCTACATAACTACTTCTTTAATTACTATCAGATACAATTTTTTTAAAAATATTAATAGTTCTGGATTTTTTCAGTGAAATATGGGCAATATTAAAAAATATTAAAAACAAGATGTTCTGAAAATCGCACCAATTTTTTCTTCAAATTGTTGATAGAGATAGCGCTAAATACGCCGTCCAAGATGACATGAACGTCATTCTGCTCTGTTCTTTTTTTATACAAATTCAGCAAATATGTCTTTAAAATATCTCTCACGTTAATATTTACATTACAATGCAATAGGTATAATATTGCATATACATTATTGCTTGTGCAAGTACATGTGATTTAAATTATGTCTTATAAAGGTTTTCGGACATTCAAAACAATTCTCTAAAAATTAGAACAAAACTCCACATTTTCAGAAACGTTCCGACGATATTTTCTAAATACCGCTCCAAAATTTTCATTTAAACTTTTTCTACAATAGTGCTAAATGCTCAGAATAACATGTCGTAAATGTCACTTCATTGTATTCTTTCAAAAATTAGACAATTTAATTTTTTCGAATTCTCTCTGCAGTTATATTATATTAGAACGTTATTATACATTTGTGACTTTACATATTATACACATTATTTATACATACTCTGACAAGTTCACTATTGTGAATAGAAGTTCTTCAATTAATTTCCGGGAATTTTCTCAAAAAATCGTATGTTTTCTGCGAAGAGATATCAAAATGTCCCCTTTCTCAGAAACGCTCAAACATTTTTTTCAAAAACGGTTGTATATTTTTCAACAAAAAATTTAAAGAAATTAGGCGGGTGCTAAATCTTTCAATAAAAATTTAAAGTAGGGTCACGTTACTAATATTCTATAATATTCTTAAAGTCAAATTTGAGTTTCACCGTGAGAAAATGAGAAAATAAAAAAAAATGTCCTTGAGGCGGAATAGATGGCAGCTGGGTTGAGGGAGGGGCAAACCGAGAAGCAACCCCTTATTGAGAAAAACTAACAAGTACGAGAAAGTACGTGCTATTTTGTTGAACCATTAGTTATATTTAATGGTCACCTTTGAAGGATATTAATTGATAAAGGATAAAATATTTGGTTATAAAAACTGGTGGAATGGTGTGATCTGATAATAACCCGCATGTAAAAATAATGTGCACCAAACAAATTATTATTCAAAATAGTCCTCATATAATTTCGTGAAAGTAAATATTGGCCAAATATTCGCAATTCTGACACATTATTTCACTTGCGCGCTGCTGTGATACCAGCACAAGTGTTTGAACCACTGCCGGTCAGCTGACGGATGTGAGTATCTCAGTGATTTGAAGAAATAAACGATGAGAAATAATCGTCCATTACACCGTTCCACAACCCATTAACTTGAGTGCATCATTGTGTTTATTTTCAAACTTTCAATCCGCTCCTGAAATCCGAAGATAGCACGCACAGTTCTGTGAGAGTATAACATTAAGCCATGTGTGACGATGTGTGAAATTGCAGGGCGAGATAGTAGCGAAGACGTAAATGCTTTATACAATACAAGATTCTTTACGGAAACAAATTTCTTCGCATACCGAAATGAAAAGTAATGTAATTTTTTAATATTGAAAGGAAATTATTTTCTGCGGCGATGCAAATTTATATGTACCCATATTTTTAGAGCTTAATATTTCTTGGAAAAGTGAAGTTTATAGTTCGAATCAGAATAACACACACACAATAATGAAACAAATTTTATAATACATCGGAAGCGTAACACATATATTAATGAAACCTGATGTTTATTGTAGAAATGTGAATAAACATATGAATGTGTAAAATAGAAATAATCTTTCACAATATTTTATATTATTACGTCTCGAATTGTAATTCGGCAATTAATCACAACCTTTTCATTCTATTTTATGGAATATTGGAACCTTCCCCAAATCCATTGGATCTTCTTGTGAAACATGAGTTTGCCGACAGCCACTACAGTCTTAGTTTTAGTTGTCCTTCTAGGATCGCGGTAAACGGTGATTATTCCATTCATATTGTTTTATGTAATTTATCTGTCACTATACACTAGCTTTTAACAACAGATTAATACCCGATATTTATTAAATAAAACATGGCTTTTCAGAATTTTAAGTACCTGAGATATTCTCGGAAACAATGATTTCGGATACTGGCAAGCCTACGGTACAAAATAAGGTTTGATAAGATGTAAAATGTTCAAATTGAATTTATTCAGGTTATTGGTATGTATTGAACAAAACTGTTCCTTCCGTGCGTTGAACACAACATCATTATTATAAGGAATACAACAAAAGCAGGGCCTTCTCATAAATAAAAAAAATTAGCCTGTAACTTTAAAGGATTAGCCAAACAAAAGCTATTGCAAAATATTTTCGAAGTGTTTTTTTATAGAAAATGCTATATACTTTAATTTTGTATAGGGCATAATTTGCGGTAGGATTCATAGTTACGGGGATATAAGAACAAAACGGTAAAACAACCTGTAAACGACCCCTACCCCTTGCTCAACCATCGCATTACACGATATTTAGTATGAGGTGCGGTAGGTACCAATATGCATAATTTCAAAACTATGAAATTTCTTTCATTCGATCATCTTCGAGTCTAATCTGACTGCGCTATACGCAATTTGTATTTTCAAAATCAAAACTTCAGCTTTCTTTTTAAAGCGTTGGGAGCGGCGTTACGCCACAACAAGCACTTGTTGTGGTTGTTATGTCAATTTGCTAAAACGTAGACCCCGATTTGGAATCTCGGCGGGGTGGAGAAAGCCTTTCGTGTTCAAGTAGTGCTATAATATTATGCAACCGCTACAAGTAATGCGATGAAATAGGGGACGTAGCATCTTTGATTCGTATCGTTGAATCGCTGTTCCGATGGCGTTGTTGCGTTGGGGCGCCCCAAGGTTCGTCGCGCTCCCTGGCGTGGCCGCGCGCCTATTTTTACACGCGCCTCCCGCGCAGCCTCTCCAATTGCTGTCTGCACCCGCGCCCGCGCACACGCCGGCGCCGCCGCCGCCCGCGGCTCAACTCGCCCAAGGTGCCACGCCCTCCGGCAGTCGCTCCTGCCACCGCCCCTCCCCCACCCCATCTCCACCCCCCCTTTTGTAACGTTCCGCCTCTCCCCATGTTCTACGTTGTAACGTTCAGTGCATTCCGTATAATTCATAATTCCTTAGATTCTTTTAAACACGTCATGTAGATTCTTTTTAAACACTTGATTACAATTCGTTCTCCCATACATCAATTTCTATGTTTCTCCTTATCAACTTCTAAATCAATTTTAACGTTACTATCGTAACACTAAACATATGAGGAACAGTTGTTTATTATTTGATTACAAACATTAATAACATCTGTGGAACATGTAAGTGTATACGAAACGTTACATCCCCCGTCCCGTCACCATCCCCCACCCCACCCTGACCCCACCGCGACCCTCGTCCCTCGTCCCCGTCCCTCGGCTTCCCCCGTCCCCTGGACCCCGCCCTGGTGCCCCCCGTCCCCGCCCCGCCCTCGTCCCTTCCCGCCCACCGCCCCATCCCCTGCACCCGTCACCCACCCAACCATTCTGCCTCACCCTCCTGCCCCTAGCCCAACCGCCCTGGAGACCTACCCCTCGTCCCCTGCCCTTCATGAACCAGTATCCTGCTCACCGTCTTCTGCCCTCGCGGTCCCCAGAATCTTACTTTCCGCTTCTCCTTCCTCTCCACTTCGACAGCGGCTCGTACTCCCACCATAGAGTAAAGAATTAGTCTGTGTGCTCCCACCATCCGCTCGGAGAAAGCCAGGCCATACGCCACGTCCGCCGGGTGAATTAGCTCAGAGCAACAGCTATTGCCGCTGCAGCAATTCTGACTGCAGGGCCTAGGCTCGACTTCGTAATTTTCAACACTAGTTAGTAGCTGGGTTCAATTCAGTTTCAGTCTGGAGGAGAATTCAAAGTCCGGCTGCTCTGATCGGTACTTTTCCCTGATTTTATGGATCGATACTAGGCAGTTCAGTTCTCTGACAACCGGACTCCGGACTGCGCGATTATTCCTTCCTTTCCCATATCCTATCCCCCCATTGCTTACTTACACATGCCTTTACAAGCACTACACAAAACACACATTTGGGAGCTTAGAGCTGAGCGAGGCCTTCTCATGGGGAGATACATGGATGCGCAAATCCCACGCAAGCCAACTTGTAGGTCGGTTCCGGAGCTCCCTATCGAGGACGGGGGGACACATCGCCTATCTTGAGATAAAACTTTCTTTTGACTAATGGGGCTCAGGAAGCCAACCCATCGTTTGCTCTGCCCTCATGAGGTCCTCAATCCCTTTCGTCTTCTACCACTCATGTCCCCTCCTCCTCTGACCTCTCTACTGTTCTCATCTGCCGGCTCTTCCCCTGGCTGTCCTTCCTTCGCCTTTCCGTGTCCCTCTCCCCTTCCTCTCCCATCTCCTAGCTCCCATTTGCTAATCCCTCCCATCATCTGAACCTATTCCATTTTCATCTCCGACTGTGGATAAAACAATATTATTATTTTCAAATCCTCAGTGCTCACGATGACGCCAAGATAGGAATAATTTAATTGAATCGTAACTTGTCACTCTCGTTATATCTATATTCATATAATATATATCCCCTTTCCGCTTTGTGTTCTGCTTCCACCACTTTCGAAAAGCGTTCCAGTGCGCATGCCGATGTATTGTTAAACAGGCACTTTTGTGAAATGTTTGTAACATCCGTACAGCTCTAAATTACCTCGTGGATTCACTCTCGTTGCTCTTCAGTCACTGTGTCTGTTTTCATTTCCTGATGCAGGCACAAAAACGACATGGATGTGAACATTTCATCGCGTTTTCCATTCCTTTTCATCTTCTGTCCGACCGGTTCCTTGAAAAGCTCATTTTCTCCAACCATATGAACAAAAAGACAAACAGACGGGATTTCCTTTTACTTTGGGATCTCGCAAGCGTTTGTGGCCCGAGAGGCTCAGGTAGATGAAACTCATTTATTTTCGTTTTTCAGAGACCTCTTTTGGTCGCGTTACAGCAAGCTTCAACGCTTTACGAGGGTGTCAGCTAGTAGTTACATACAAATTATGTAAGTACTGCAAATGTTAAAAGTTGGCGTACGAGTGAAATGTCGATGGATGTTCCGACGAAGAAAACAGCTTCCATCACGTTGAAATAAATATTATAAACACACTTCAATTGATCGACTCATTAGTGTTGCGCGCCAACTACTTAAGCCATTAGTCCTGTAAGTGCAGTGTATGTTTTATCGCGGGAGGTGGCGGTGTTCTAGCCCTACTGGATGGTAATAACCGAGTCGGCTAGTGATGTTTTCCTCATCCAGGAATATCCCACCAGCGAGCGCCACACTCAGTCGGGACAAGACCAAAGGTCCCGATTGGTCTCCCAACATGTGTTGTAGTGTAGTGCATGTAAATACAACTGTATGTAAAGAGTGAAGTTTGGACAAGGAAAGAAAATGAAAGATTAAGCGCAGTCCGTGGGCTGTTTATTAGGGCACTGCTCCGGTATTCGCTTGGTATTGATTGGAGAAACCCCGGGAAACTACTGATCAGAGCAGCTGGACGTTAGAATTCCTCTTATAACAGCGGCTGAACTCGACTTACCTAAAGAGTGTTGAAAAACTCGTTCGGGGATGAACCTAACTTCTCATATCAATTGAGGCACTGAGGCACCTAAATCGGTAATTTCAAATGATTTATTTACATTATTTTGTACAAAATTCACGTAAACTTACTAGTACACTACCCCTTGGGTAAACTGGCCGCTGAAATTCTATCTTCGAAATCGCAAAGACAAATTTGGTGACCCCGCGGCCAGGGAGAGGGATGAGTTGACTAATCGCTGGCAGGTAGAACCACAGTTCTTTCTGATTGGGGCAACATCCCAAAGGGTAGCAAGGACGCTGTGTCAGGGGAAGAGGGCTAGTTCGTTTACATATGAGACGGAAATATCGTCATATTTCCCTGCCGAAAGAGAGATTTTGCCAGCGCGTACGCCTGGATGAAAAAAAGTTCTGATCCTTAGACAGAGTGCTATCTACTCCTGAGGATTTTGCACCAATCACAGGCAACTGTGGTTGTACCTACTCGCGATTGTTCAACGTTTCCCTCCTGCTGACCGCGCGGTGACCAAGTTTGTCCTCGCGGTGGCGAAGATAGAATTTCAGCGGCCAGTTTTTCCGAGGGGTAGTGTACGTATGTTATGAGATCATCTCAAATAAGGCAGAAGCGATGTTGGTTCAAGTCGAATCAGTGTTTTATTTTCTTTGTTGTATCCTGTTAGCTATTTTCTCTGTGGAACATGTTACGGAGTCTATTTAGTTTTCTCAAAGTGTGTAAATGTAATAATTACTAATGAATAAACACAGAACGTAAGAACTAGTTTCCACTTAAGTGAAGTAAAAATGTAACTTTCGAATACTCTACTACGTTTTCTCGACGGCCGCTTATTCTGATCGCTCCAGACCCGCTCACTCTCCCGCACATTCCATCCATCTCCGCCTCATTTCGCGCAACTGCTCGGCGCTTAGTCTTATCCCCGGCGGTGCGTTGCGCGTGCTCTGGCGGTAAGCTCGCTCGTTCGCTGCTCCGCGCCCTTGGGCCTCTGCTGCGCCTCACCCCCGCAATTTACAAGGCTCCAAGGGCGCGCGATTTTTCTTCCGGAAAAATGCTTTCTTCTGCGCGCCGCTGCGGCCGAGATATTCAAGAGCAGTAGTTCGAGGCGGTGGTGCTGTGGAGAAGAAGGCGGAAGTGATTGTGGTGGCGGGGTTGGTGATGATTGTGCAGGAGGAAATGGGAAGGTGGTGGGGGCAGGGGTGAGGCCGGGTGGGATGCGCGGGGTAGGGAAGGGTATGGTGAGTGGAGGTGGGGTGCTCGGATGGGTGGGTGAGCGAAGGGGAAGGCTGGAGAAGTGGCGGTGACCGTGACGGCGATGGTAATGATGAGGGCGGGGCCGAAGGCGACGGAGGCAGGTAAAGAGCAGGAGCATTGTCGGAGGCGGTGGCGAGGCGGTTGGGTACGAACGGGGGCGGGGCGGGGCGGGGCGCGGTGCACCACCTCTGGAGTTATAAAGCCTGCTCACTAGTACGTGACGTCACTAAGATGGGGGTAGGTAGTCATGAGGCATGGGTGGCTAAAACGCAGGCATGTTGTTTTCAGTTGAATTCATCTGGTGTTGTCCGTGTGTTCGGTGATATTCATACTTGTATTATACCGCCGGTTTGATATGCCGTTTAGATGAGTAGTTCCGAGGTGTCGAGAACTGCGATGAGGCCGGGAAGTACATGTTTTGGTTTCCAATGATCGTGCTTTGCGGAAGAAATGAACGGCTGCTATTCGCAGAAAGATTTTGTTCCTCAAATCCTCGAAGGTAAGGCTGTGGTTCATATGCACATGTAGAACCTACATTTATTATATTTATTATTTATTCAAAGCATAAATTGTATGTAAGTTGCTAAGGGTTTTGACATTATTTAGTAATATTCCTAATGTTCTATCACGAAGCCAAGTTGTTTGCAATTAGATCTGCAATTCTCTTTGTAATATGATGCTGAACTTGCAACTATTTTCATATACTCTTAAGTGAATAGTGATAGTAAAACTTAAACTATCAGTTAAATAATCTTAGAATAGTAGCACTTAAGTTATAACATTCAATTGTAAGTAATGCGTAAAAATCATAACCTCACAAACAATCTTAGGGGTTTCTATAACTTGTATGAATAAGTTACTAAAACAAAACAATACTTTATGTCAAAGGAATTACCTTAGGGAAGTATGAAAGCAAAAGTCTCAGTGGTGCATGAATTAATTTCAAATTAACTTTCTTTGTTCTTTGGTAAAATTGGTTTGAAAGTGAAACTTAAATTCTATTCATATTTAATATTATAGACCAGCCACTGTACAATTTTAGTTTACCCCTCATGCAACCTCATTATTATTATTATACCTATTATATTATTTTTTCTTGTTTCAGGTATGCTTCCTTCATTTCCATCAAAATGACAGTATTTGGGAGAAGGTGGTGTGTAGTGAACAAGGAGAGAAACTGTCATCGAGACTGAATATACCGAAGTTATGAAGTGATACTGTACCATCTGTGTTCCCTAACTGTCCAGCTCACCTTACCAAGACGTTTTCCAGACGGGAAGGCCCTTGTGAAAAGCGAGAAAGACTGAAATGGAAATTACAGAAAAACTACATACATTCAATAAATTCAGTGATGTATTATAAATAGATGTGTATTACATTGTAAATAATATGCTTAATGTTTTGTATTATAAAGAAAAATGTTTAATAAAAACATGTGCTCAGAACAAAATTTTAATCATGCATTGATATACTATTGTATTAAAAAAGGGAAGAAAATTTAGTTTCCTAGAATATGCACAGAAGAAAATGTAAGATGAGAATGGGTGGCTGCTCCCAATGACTCCTTGTAATAATGCTTCAGAAGTCACCAATGAAAGAAATGTTTGTTGTCCCTATCTTAAAATATCTGAGAGAGAATTCGTTCATGATGCTTGTGTAAATAGTCATTCAGTAAATGATTTAGTCAAACATTTACGTTGGAAAGCTGTATTTTTGTTAAGTTTTGTCAAAAGAAAATGATAGATTATCAAACAAATTGAGAAGATTGAATATTTTCCAATAAATTCATCAGTTGTATTCTCAATAAATAGCTTATAATATACTGTATTGAAAACCAATGTTTATTGAAAAAGGTACTTAAAATAACTTTAACCATGAATTGATAATTTTTAATACAAAAGAGGAAAACAGGGGTTTCCGCGTTGAAAATGTGAAAATTGTAAGCGAAGACCGACGCTCTCCATGACTACCTACGGTGACGTCACAAAACAGTGAGCAGGCTTTATAACTCTAGGAGGTGGTGGCTGGTGGGACAGGGCCGGGGGACAGGGTGGGGAAGGCGGGTGCGTCAAGGAGGGAACGTTGGGGGCGGTGGCGAGAGCGGGGTTGGGTACGAACGGGGCGGGGCGGGGCGGGGCTGCAGGTGGGACCGGGGCCGGGGACAGGGTGGGGCGAAGGCGGGTTGCGTCAGGAGGGAACGTTGGAGGCGGTGGCGAGAGCGGGGTTGGGTACGAACGGGGGCGGGGCGGGGCTGGGTGGGACCGGGGCCGGGGGACAGGGTGGGGCGAAGGCGGAGTTAGGTCAAGGAGGAACGTTGGAGGCGGTGGCAGAGCGGGGTTGGGTACGAACGGCGGCGGGGCGGGGCTGCGGTGGGGCCGGGCCGGGGGACAGGGTGGGGCGAAGGCGGAGTTAGGTCAAGGAGGGAACGTTGGAGGCGGTGGCGAGAGCGGGGTTGGGTACGAACGGGGCGGGGGCGGGGCGGGCTGCAGGGGGGGACCGGGGCCGGAGGGACAGGGGTGGGGCGAAGGCGGGTTGCGTCAAGGAGGGAACGTTGGAGGCGGTGGCGAAGCGGGGTTGGGTACGAACGGGCGGGGGGGGCTGCCAGGGGGGGACCGGGCCGGGGACAGGGGTGGGGCGAAGGCGGTGTTGTGTCAAGGAGGGGAACGTTGGAGGCGGTGGCGAGAGCGGGGTTGGGTACGAACGGGGGCGGGGCTGCGGGTGGGCCGGGGGGACAGGGGTGGGGCGAAGGCGGTTGCGCCAAGGAGGAACGTTGGGGGCGGTGGCGAGGCGGGGTTGGGTACGAACAGGGCGGGGCGGGGCTGCGGGTGGGACCGGGCCGGGGACAGGGGTGGGGCGAGGCGGAGTTGGGTCAAGAGCAGGAACATTGTCGGAGGGGGTGGTGAGAGCGGGGGTTTGGGTACGAACGGGGACGGGGGCGGGGTCGAGGCTGCGGGTGGGACCGGGGCCGGGGACAGGGGTGGGGCGAAGGCAGGTTGGGTCAAGGAGGGAACGTTGGAGGCGGTGGCAGGGGGGGTTGGTACGAACGGCGGGGGGGCGGGGCTGCGGGTGGGACCGGGGCCGGGGGGACAGGGGTGGGGCGAAGGCGGTGTTGGGTCAGGAGGAACGTTGGAGGCGGTGGCGAGCGGGTTGGGTACGAACGGGGCGGGGGGGGCGGGGCTGCGGTGGGACCGGGGCCGGGGACAGGGGTGGGGCGAAGGCGGGGTTGCGTCAGGAGGAACGTTGGAGGCGGTGGCGAGCGGGTTGGGTACGAACGGGGCGGGGCGGGGCTGGGTGGGACCGGGGCCGGGGACAGGGGTGGGGCAAGGCGGGGTTGCGTCAGGAGGGAACGTTGGAGGCGGTGGCGAGGGGGGGTTGGGTACGAACAGGGGCGGGGCGGGGCTGCAGGTGGGACCGGGGCCGGGGACAGGGGTGGGGCGAAGGCGGGGTGCGTCAAGGAGGGGGAAAGTTGGAGGCGGTGGCGAGAGCGGGGTTGGTACGAACAGGGCAGGGGCGGGGCTGCGGTGGGACCGGGCCGGGGACAGGGTGGGCGGGCAGTTGGGTCCAAGGAGGAACGTTGGAGGCGGTGGCGAGCGGGGTTGGGTACGAACGGCGGCGGGGCGGGGCTGCAGGTGGACCGGGGCCGGGGGGCAGGGGTGGGGCGAAGGCGGGGTTGGGTCAAGGAAGGGAACGTTGGAGGTGGTGGCGAGAGCGGGGTTGGGTATGAACGGGGGCGGGGTTGAGGCCGGGGGCGGGACTGGGGAGGGGCCGGAGGCGGGGCCGAGGGCGGGTCCGGGGCGGTGACGGGCGCGGTCCAGGGGCGAGGGCGAGGGTGGAGGCTGGGTCAAGGAGAGGAACGTTGTGGGAGGCAATGGAGAGAACGGGCTAGGGGTATGAACGGGAGTTCCAGCGGGGGAGGGTGCGGGTACTAATTTTAGTAAAGATTGGGGTGGCAAGAGATGTGGGTTCAGTGGGTGAAGAATGGTGCAGTGGAAGAAGCAACGTTGATGGATGTTTTGGGGGAAACTGGAGCCACTTTTTCATCGGTGTCGGGTCAAGAGAATTATGAAGAGCTATTATCTTGTTATGCGAATAAAATCGCCGTTCATGCTGAATTTGCGAATAACAATTAATGTAAAAATATGGTAAATGTTAATTCTATGTTCACATGATTTATCAATTCTTTTAAAATGTAAAGAAAGTTCATAATTCTCCTATAGTATCATTATACATTTTTTTATTTATCCGTAGTATTCCATGAAAAAAAGATTTCTTCTCGAAGTCTTACAATTCATATTTATAGTAGATATTCTGCCGTCACCCATAGATAACACTGAAAATACAATCCTGAAACATTACATAGTAAGAAAAATACGACTTACACATGCGAGGATATCCAGAAATATTTCAAAGAAGGGTGACGAATTTTAGACCCTTACCAAACGTAGTTTGAATTAATATTTGTTTTCAATGTGAACTTGAAAAATTATTAAAAACGGGGGAAATCCGTACAAAATTACGGGGCGAAATGAAACTCCCACACATATAATTCATTATAGTGAAGAGCATGCCAGAAATGAATAACTAGTAATTAGTGTACGTCAAAAAAATATAGAACATAATTATATTTCTTTAATACTAAATTTTCAAAATTTAATTTCAAAATTAACTTTACTATAATATTTTGATGAATATTTTAACACCTCCCGAACAATTGATTTGAACATTCATCTCCAAAACTTAGTTTTGCTACATTAATCTCCAAAACTTATTTTTTCCACTTACTTATTTTCGCTACTAGTACCAATCCCAGATGACATTCTTCTATGACACAACGTTGATCACATGGAAGAACCAATATCTCAATTCTAATGATATGGAAAAATAATGCAAGTATCTGCTAAAATAATTTTTTCTATGAAACTGTTTTATTTCGAAACTTCAACGAAAATGATACAAGTGATAATTTTAAACGTTCTTTCCTCTATTCCAAGAAGAAAATTTAGGGAAAACATTTGGAACAGTTTTTAGAAAAGAACCGTTTAAAATTGCCCTTATTTTACCTTGTCTTTTTTAAATATAGATCTCATTTAAAGATCAAATTTTGAAGAAAAAAATTTATTAATAAGAAAAATCTCTCTTCAGTATTGTGGTTGTGGAAAGAAAAATTTTAGCTATTTCATTTTTGAAAATTGATAAGTCGAACAAATAATCGTTGCTCACCATGTTTTTAAGTGTTCGAGGAAAAACGAGGAAAAAATAAAGAAATGTGACATTTTTTTAGAATATTTTGAAGATCTTATTGAGCCTTCTACATGAAGGTACCCTGCAAAATCAAAAGATACGTTTGAAGTTCGCAGGGCATCGAGTTGTTGAGTTTACAAACATCAATTGTGGATAAAATATTCTGAACCCTAGCGTTGACCAAGACGGACAGATAGAGGATTAAATCAGCCGTCAACTAATTTTCGATTTCAAGATTTCACAAACAGAATTTTGACTACACAACGTGTTAGAGGAAGTAATTTACAACAACAGCGCACGATATATCCATTTTTCGATACCAGGTTGGGTGGAGTTTTGATACCTTTCTCTATTACATAGGCGAGAAAGTAAAAATACAATCCCGAACTTTCTATTTTGCGAAAATTAATTTTTTTGGAAAAAAAAAATTCCTTTTCATAGAAAACAAAAAAAAAAACATACTGTTAACAAAACGGCGTAGCGTTCTTATACTAGTTAGTGTCATATTTTCTTGCGTTTGAGCTAGCTTTTCGATTTTTACTCACTATCATTTCAGCTGCCTTGCCTTCTAAAAACTTTTTTTCACATTTTCTCAATTTTTCGATTCCCTAATAACAGAATTCAAATATGACTAAAAATATATTATAGAATAATAAAACCTGAACCTAAATGCAACATTTATTAAAAAAATTCAAGCTAATTTTGCGACAATGTCTTTTAAACGTTTCTAAAAATGCGCAATTTTCAGCTCATTTTCACAGATGAGATTCACTTTGAGTTTTCGAGATAATTCATAATAAATAATTTAAATCATACGTAATCAACATTCCAATGTACAGGTATCCTCCAACCGGCTTTTAGAAATAAAGGCCATATGAATTCCCGACAAAATTTTCCTGGTATTAGTCTTTAACCAGTACTAAGCAAATTGTTCTGTAAAATTCTCAATAGTCGACTAAGTGAATGGGTGGAAAAATATAGTAAAATATAAGAAATATTTGTGTTAGATACACTAGAAAAAAACAGGTGCTTTCACATAAATGGGGGCGTTTACATTGCAGTTTTTGGATTTAGAATCGGCGGCGTTTGACTCTATCAGCATGGGGAGGTGCCCCGCTGGTGGAAGATACTTGTTTGGGAAAAACCCGCTTGTCGACAGTAGGTCGGCCCGGATCTCACTATCCAGTGGGGGAAGATCACCGACACCTCCGATGAAAAACATGCACGACACTTACGGGACTAAGAACCTCAGTAGTTGACGCGCCTGGAATGACTAATCAATCAATCTCTTTACATGTTAATGTTTGTTCTAATGTTGAAGAACACTATAAGAAACGAACAAGTATGAGAATTTCCTTTGCACGTTTTGATAGTTATTTCTTTTCAATACAGTATTCCTTGCAAGGCTTAGACACTTGTACGCTATTGATGTACTAATACTCTGCAATAAACGTACAAACTACAAATAACAACTACACGCAATATAGATTTTTCGGAGTGATTACCGTTGTATTACTACTGTTTCATGACATTTTGGGTTAGAAGAAATCCTTCCTTTGAAACAAATTCAAGAGGTCGCTTAACAAAACAAACCAGGCCAACAAACTTTCGCTACAAAGTCCGCGAACGAAATAATTTCGCGGAGGGAAGTATCCTCTTAAAAATCTTCCGGCGCCATATTACAAAGTGCTTCGCCCGGAGCTCTCCACCCGCGCGAGACTCCGGGGCGCCTCGTAAGTCGTCTAATCTCCTTTGATTACCATCCTCTTAGGCCGCTCGCCTCCGCGTCCGCCCGGGAGAGGGCTCTTGCGGCGCGCGCCCGCAAATCGCTTTAGGAAACGTAAACCACGCGGGATTTCGGTTCGATCAAGTCGATTGTGAGCGGTGACGCCGCCGGCAGGGAACGCAGGGAAATGGTGACGGAGTACAAGTGTACAAGCTGTGGACAGGTTCAAACATCCCTAAATTCAATATGTATTATAATATGTATACTCCAAATATTCTATGTATTTTTTAAAGGCCCTTCCGGATATCATTAGCAGTTAGTTTCCAATAATATTGTTATCAAACATTGTATGTTGTTAAAAATGATTATGTATATGTGTAACAAAAACCCTTGAATGACATAATATTGTCGAACAAGGATAATAGAAACTATGTAAAAGCAAGCTGTGGAGATCGATTTGTGGCGCGGAAAAAATTGTTCGAGGAGGCTCCAGAATATGTTATTTAAGGGACCCTATACGTTTTAATTTATTTCAATTTATATATACAGTTCAAGTGGTAATAGTGGTCCTTGCATACAATTTAATTGACGCTTTTATTATCGATTTAAACAAGTCGAAATTAAATATTATTATCCAAGTCTATACTTTCTTTAACGGTTTTTATTACACGGTGTATTCTCTTATTTGAATATCTATTCTAACAGTGAGGACTTCAATGCAATGCGCAAATGTCAATTTTTCAAGTGTACACTAGTTCATTTATATTTTGTGAGTGGCTTCTGAATATAGTAGCAAAATATCAAATCGATTTAGTTTATGCAACATTCTTTCAGAAAGCGCGATTGTGCGATACATATAGCGACTAGCAACAGGCGTTTGAAACTCCGAGCTAATGCCTATCGACCCATGGGCATTTGGAGCGTCCGTTTGGGCCGTTGGATAACATTAATTGCATCTCATCATTTAATGCTATCGTATGTGATCACCTTAAATAGTGAATGAGTTAATATTGTTACTTTTGTTAACTATTTTTACTTTCTTGTATACGTGGAAAAATACGTAGTACAGTGAAAGTTATATAATGCTGAAAGAAATCAGTGTCGGAATTTCTACGGAAATACACATTTTGGGGTTCCCTGATCCGGAAAAATGTATTTTTTTAAAATGTCCGTCTGTCCTTCCGTCCATCTGTGATCATTCTTCTGTGAATAACACAGAGGCGTAAACAATGCGTAGGAATTTTTCCACTTGAATATTTCTCGGTCGATCTCGCCGCACTGCGATTTTGAATAAAAGTCTTTAATATTTCGGAGTACTTTACATGAAGCCCCGGATTAACATATAAATAACACAAACATTGCTTAACACTTATAAATATGGCAAAAAATATTCGATTTTCACATTAACTCTGAAATTTCGGATATTCCAAAAGTTTGAATTTTTTCGGCGTCTTCCTACAATTACAATATCAAGATGGCGATTTTTCCTTAAAATAATATGTTTCTACATAATTAGTTCTTTCGTTAAGATCTTATCGATTTTCTAAAACTTTCAGTAGTTTTCATTCAATATTGCGTGAAATATTAAAAAATACCAAAAACAATAATTTCTCAATAACGACCCCAAATTTGTTCTTTACACTTTTGGTAGGGTTAGTGATAAACGTACAGTAACAAGGTTTTTTGATATATGTCACGCCGTTAATATGCACATTTTCAGCGATTTGTGTACATTATTGCATTTTGAGTGGAAGTGTTTCAAATTACTTCCAATTAAGATTTTGGAAACTCAGTTTGGAAAAATTTTCTGTAAAAATAGCGCAAACGATATTTTGCTAAAAAGGCTCCAAATTTTTCTTCGAAAATTTACCTGTAGGGCCAGGTTTTACTCTTCGACAACATTCTTAAAGTAATATTTATGTTCCGGTATTAGAAAACATAAAAATTAAAAATTCAAAAATATATATTTCAATGGGATAGATGGTAGCTGGCCAGAGAATGGAGCAACATTGAAAAGCTAGTCTAACAAAGAAATAAAAAGTAACTAGTATGAGCAGGTTTGTGTCATCCTGTCGCATCGCTAGTTAATTTTATTTGTTACTCAAGTGTGGTAATAGTATATGAATTGCCATGAAGTAACTCAATTTTTTATTATCGATTTCAGCAAAGACAAAATAAGGTTTAATATACAATTTAAATTCAGAGATGTGACGATGTTTTCTTCCTCGAATGTAAAATTCGGCCCCAATCTACAGTCGGCTTGGAGCGTTTTCCCCTCTACAGAATTCTTTCGTGGCAGGGCATCGCCCTAGCGAGGACAAACTTTTGAAATTTTCCAAAATACAGAGTAACAGTGAAAATCGGACTTACGTCATCTTTATACGTGTATGCATTATATGATACTGTGTATCACCAAGGAGTACATGATTCTCCTTGGTGAGTTGAACGCTGGTGAGCAGAAGATACGAAGGCAGATGAAACGAGAGAACCTTCCTAGAGGTAGCTTTATCCAAGTGGAAGTGATCCAGGGCTTCATGTAATGACAAGAGAGGGAAGGCAGTCGTTGGGTAGGGAATTCACGGAAAGAGCCAGCGGGCATCTCGCAGGAAACATTTGACGGCCGGTGGGTAGCGGGATCTGGCGAGAGTCCACTATAGGCTGGCTGTTCGTGGGAGAGGTCTAAAGTGGATTACATTCTCTCGCGATATATGACAGCTTGACCCGACTGTGTTTGCACGTTTGGAGTATACATTGAGATAGTCCCTACAGGCCCAGTGTTGCTCACGCAGTTACATCACGACATGTTTTCTAAGCTCATCGGCATCTGCCTACGGTTTCCCTATCCTGGTTCACCCGATCTTATTTGGGTTGATTGATTGATTGATTGTTAGTGATTCCGGGCGCGACAACTACTGGATCATAACTCCCGTAGGCCGTGTTTTGCAATATTTCTCATCGGGAGGTGGCAATGATCTTTCCTCACTGGATGGCGAGATCTGTTGCCGACCTACCGTCGACGAGCGGGGTTTTCCCCAAACAAGTATATCCCACCAGTGGGGCACCGTCCGAGCAGGGACGTGTTCTAAGCCTCGACCGGTCTTCCGGCATGTTTGGTAGTGTAGTGTATGTAGTGTATGTGCAAGGAATTGAATAGGACAATGAAGAGGAAGTAAAGATAACGCGCGGTCCTTGTCCATTTATGAGGTTACTTCTCTGACTTTCGCCTGGTGTTGATCGGAAAAAACAGGGAAAACTACCGATCACATCAGCCGGCGCTAAAATTCTCCTCCAGACGACTGAATTCGACCTAGTGTCGAAAATCCTGACGCTGTCGGGACTCGCACCTAGGACCTCCCGATCAGAGGCACTGCAGTGACATCAGTTCATGCACTGAGCCACCGCTCCCGGTTTTTGTGTGGGCAAGCCACGATACTACTTACTTTGTAGCAGACCATCTAGGAGCGGAATTACACGTAAGGATTTGGATAAGAGCAGTCGCGGATATCCCGAGGAACATCACAAGCGGACGGGTTTCTTTCGTGACATTTTCATATCTGTTGCCACAGAAGCTCGTGTTTTTGAATGTTATAAGAAACGAACAAAACTATCACTTCCACAGTATGTGTGACCCTTTCCTCATTCCGGAGCCGCTAATCGGTAGGGTTGAGATTTTTCGTGCAGGATAATTGCACATCCCAGCGTGAATTAATAAGAAACTAGTGGAAACAAGAGGAAATAGTAGAGACAATCCGTTTGTCCAATATTTGTACTTAGAATAAGTATTGTCAATAAGTCCCAAATTATGAATGAATGTCTTATTTTACGTGGCGAAACTCAGCCAATGAGGCATGGTCTTCCGCCTGACAACGCAAATTTCGTTATGCTCCTTTCACCTACTAGTGGAGAAAAAAGGTATTACTTACGAAACAGGCGATTTTAATTTAGTTCAGAGGCTGCATTTAGGCTTGAGAATCTTTTACATGCAGTAAATCTTCTACATAGGACAGCCGGCTTTACTTCTCCGAAGGAAGGCGTACGAAGGATTAATACCCTTAAAAATCCACGGCTTGGATCGGGTTTGAACTCGCAAACTTAGAATATAACAGCCCGACGCTAACCGTTACACCATCGCCGCGGATATGGTATTAAAAAGCAATAAAAATCATCTTGTTCTTCCTAAATTCACTACGCATGTAAAGAAACTCACGTGATTGTTGTTGGTTCTTCATTCTGACACAATTGTTAAGGACGTCAAGGGCGGTATTAGTCAGGTCCCTCTGGAAATGGATTTATTTCTTGCCTATATATCATAAACAAAGTTGAAATAATATTCTCTTCTGCTTTGAAGATCTCATTGGGACCAGATACCGCGAGTGACAATGAGTGAAATAACAAGTGTTACGAACCTCTTCATTGTTAAGACCGCCTTCAACGCAGGCTCTCAGTGGCGCCACCGAGAAGCGGCACAGACCTTCACACAGCCACTGCCCAGTGCCACTAACCAAGGGAAAGGCAGGATTCTGAAGTCTCCACTGTGGGCGCCAGCGGCCGCAAACAGCTAAGCTCTGTGCGCCTCCCAGAGGCCTAGTGTGAAGCTGTCACAATCGTGGTGGTGGAGCGTAGCGCTGCTGGTGGCGGGATGGCGTCACCACGCCGCCCTTGTGAAGACCTCCGTTCCTCGACCAATCCAGCCCATTGGTGGCATGCGGCGTGCATTGGGTCAATTAGTGGCCAGCGGAGGAAATATAATTTTCTAGTTTTTAATTTTGCTTCATATTCTTATATAGGACTTGGCTTAGTAAAAAAAGGTTGTTCAGCCCGTAAGAAGTTCTCAATTTTAAAATCTGACTCGAATGCTGAAAAGATTGGCCACTTTCAAATCCATGCTTTGCAGACAGACGCGACACTCGGAAGCGCAGCTGAGTGGCTGCTCTAGGTGGGGACCTTAACATTCGTTCGCGATACCGCGGCGGTGTCGCGGCGGCGCCGTCGTTTGTCAACGGGGTTCCTGTTTCATGTTCTTCTCGGAACAAGAGCTCCTAGTTTTGGGGAAATATTTTTGACCAGTGTCAGTTCTATTCTTGAATGAGAAGTTTCTAAATGTGTGTTATCTTTATGTTGTAAGAGGTATTCAGTTTTTTGGTGCTTGATCAAATGAAATTGATGTTTGTTACAGCCTTAAACATAGTAAGAGTACAGATATCGCCAGTACATCAAGTTCAAATCATTCGCAGGGAACCTTAGGAAGTGGTGACAAAACGTGGTTTTGTAACATTTTCACACACCAATGGCTAGAAATCCGAAAATGACAGTACGGTAAGTGTAAGAACTCACATTCGATTTGACAAGTCAGCAGATCGTGAATGTAAGAAAGATGCTTTGCTAAGAGTTTGGACGTACGATTGAATTCGTGATATTTAAAATAAAACGTAACTGAAGTTCTGTATTAATAGTGAGAGACTAACATTACTGAGCGTCAACAGCACCGTGTCACGAAAATTAAATAAGTCAGATATTACATAGTTACCTTGCCCGGGATATGTTGATTTCCGAGCAATTTTGTGCAACATGCATATTTCACTTATGTGACAGAAAGAAATATGTATATTTCTTACAACCTCATTTATGAATCCATAAACTGCTTCCCATGAATATAGCCTCCAAGTACTGACAACACTAAAAACGTATACCTTAGGGCAGGAATGCATTCAGAACGTATTTCGGTGGATTGGGGCAATTTCTGTTCATATTTTGAGATAGTTTTTTTATTGTTAGCTGAAACTAAAATACATATTCATGATGGGAATACTGTTTTCATGTGATAAGTTATAATGACGTAATTATTTCGAATTCATTAATTAAAATAAAAACAAGTGTATATATATATATATACACACTTGTATATATATTGAAACGCATTGCGTTTCTAAGTACGTTTGTATTTTAAATTGCGCGGTTACCATGACTTGATCCCGACGACCCGTTCAGAACGAGTCAGCGGTGGCAGAGAATCGTGAGAACGAGGACGGTCTGTCGGCGAGGGAGAGTGAAGAACGGCGGTGCGAAAAGCTAGTAATGGCGGTGAGGGACCGAAGTTGAGAGGAATCCGATTACATCGAGCAGAAATCGAACGTAGGACAATGAGAGACAGTGCTAACTATTTATTGATATCGAGTGAAGTGACAAACAGTAAAGAAAGAACGGACGGTAGTGGTGTGGGACGATGCAAGACGTGAGTGTGTGGCCACGTGTGCGGCAAAGGCAACGTAAGTGAAATGAACATAGCGAGACATCGTCGATGGGCCTAATAAACGGATTTGGAAGAGTTGGAAATTATCCAAAGAGACAAAGTGTGTAGCATTACCATCAGTATTAGTGGGGCGTGAGAAATTCATGCTATAATAAGTGAGCAGAAAATCACGTGCTTGACCCTATGCCAGAGTGAAATATAGTAATGTATATAGGAGCATCTTTGCGCGATGTAATGTCGCATACGATTATAACCATAGTATAAGGAACAGAAATCCAATCGTTTGGGATAACCGTTGCTGAGTGGACGGGCAGTGGACATTGCCGTGCCCGGCAGAGCACGACGGCGGCGTGAGAATTGGAACGGCTGCCGGAGAGAGGGGCAGGGGCCGGCGCCAAGGCCACCTGCCGGACGAAACGTCACATCATGCTGGGGTAGTGAGCTTGGCATTGGCGTTAGTGAGCAGATAAAATTATAAAATTAATTGCGGTGGGGGCGGAGAGGAATTAATACCTATAATTTATAATTTTATAATTTATATATAATTAATATATTTATAATTTTATCTGCTATATGTTCCTTAATTTTTGCAACCATACAATGTGTCTTTCTGTATTGATTTTTGTTTAATTTGAACTGCACTAATCCTCCCGTTGCTTTCCCCCTTACCGTTTTGGAATTTAAATCTGTAACTAAATATTTTAGAGTTATCCTTCAATTGTAATTTATTAATTTTTTCTATCTTATTGTGTATATATTTATAAAAAATTTTTGTATTTTTCTGTATTCTTTAGACTGACGATGACGCAAACTCGAAAGCCACTATCTTAATAAAGCTGATATGTTGACGAAGATGGCTTCTTTTATTTCTTCTATAAGAACGTCAACAACATCCAATCAAATTCCACAATTCAAGTGAGTTAGGAAAGGGAGTAGACGATTGTGAGAATCAAATAAGGGCGTATGTCCTGTAGTAATAAACAATGTAATTTTATGTGAGGAATAGAAAGGGTATATAGGAAGGGCACGTATGGTTTTGTAAATAGAACGAATAAGTGTTGTAATTATGAGATGATTATGTTTCAGTATCTGCAAAGGGAGCTCCTATTAATAGTATGAAGTGTAAACACAAACAGAAAGAAAGTCATTAGTATTCATTAGCAATTCATTCTTACTGAAAAAGAAAATTAATCATAATTAATATCATAATCATATCTTAAAACACTCCAAACATTTAATGAAACGATCAGTGCTATCTTTTGTGTAATGTCCATTATCTTTTCTTGTAATAAAGTGTTAATGTTTTGTTCATATGTGTTTTCATGTTTGTTCAACCTCACAAGCCCATTCACGAGAAAGAGTACCTGCTCCCCCCTGTTTATTCAATTTTGTTGTAAGGAAGTTACTGCAGTATTCATGATGCCTGTTTTTTAAAATATTTAATTGATTGTAGTGCCCCACAAGAGTATTCTATTTGTAGTTCTTGATCAGTGTGAGTGCTACTGTTTCAAAAATCATTTTGTGTGATTTTGTTCAGCAGCATATTTGCTACTTGTCACCAGTGTTGTGCAGAATGTGGCGGGGGTTTGTCGCGGTGAAAACAAAACGCAGTGCTCCGCGGAGGCCCGCTTGCGGCCTCCGCGCGTTGGGGTTGTCGGAGCGGAAACGAACGTGTCCGAATGCCCCCGCGCCGAGCTGTAATCCGCGGAGGTTCCTGCGCGCACGAAATACGCGAGGGGATAATTAACACGTCGGCGGGAGAGGCTCGCCAGAGGCGGGGTCCAGCATTAGGAGGAGCTGGGTTGACAGAACATTGACAGTATCAAGGGTGGGAGAGGAGGTAGTGGCATCTTTGGAAACAGAGGGTTTATTGATCGATTATTTTGTGCATTCGAGCGCATCAACTGCGATGGTCACTAGTTCCGTCAGAGCAATGATAAATAGCAGAACATGGCGGTATTCCTCCCTTAGTTTGGAAGACAGCGGCTTCGGCGCCGGCATACACGGCAGCGTCCAGGTGTACCCTCCAGGTATCTCCAGCGGGGTGGCACCTGGGACGCCAAGAGATGTCGTCTACATGTGTGGTAGTGTAATCGGTGCAAGTGCGTTTGTAAGGTGAGAGGAGACACTGATGGGCAGAAAATTGCAGTGCGGACCGTGCCTCCTTTGTTAAAGTACTGCTCCAGCATTCACCTGTTATTGATAGAAGAAAACACAAAAAACTAGCGAACAGAGCAGCCTTCTGCTAGAATTCTTCTGTAGACCGGAAGGCTTTGACCTAGCTTTGGAGCTAGTGTGGAAAATCCGCCGCTGTCTTGACTCAAACCCTAGCATCTCCCCAGTCAGAGGCTGCAGTGGATGCTCTGAGCCAACGGAGGCGGCAGGAGGGCGGCAGCGAGCGGTGGAAGAAATGGACAAAAACCGGTGGCGCGGAGAGAGCTGGGGAGCGAGGCCGCGTGGAGGCAATGGCGGGGGGGGAGTGTCAAACATGTAGTTGGTATTCCTCGGGAGGTGAATCCCGACCGAGGGTGCTCGGGTGGCAATGCGACGAGCTGTCGGGGTGGGACAAAATCGTAGGGCAGTGGCGAAGTCAGGGGGAGGTCGGCAGTAGTAGTGTTGTTGGAACCGTTGGCAGAATGGTGGTTGTATGGGCTACCGAGTGGTTGGGATCAGCAAGGTGGGTGGCTGGGTTGGGGTGATTGTGGCGGGGAATGCAGGAGGTTGACAAGGGTCATCCTTCTGCCGACGCTGTCATCACCCCAAACGATCCTAATCACTAGGGCCCGGATAATTATGTAATAATATTTTCCTAACGTAACTCTGTCAAGTCAATCAACTTATTTTTTTATGCAGAAAACGTTAACTTTTTAATACATATTTTTGCATATTTTGAACGAAAGTAAATATATTTACATATTTTACCCCAAAGAAAATATTTTTACATATTACTGATGTTTTCCGTTTTCCTTGAAGTTTTTAAATTTAATTCTTCATATTTTGTGTATGTTTTGGTGACTGTACTTACCTCATTTCCCTAAATTAGGAATACAAATTGGTCGAGCAAGTACTGACAACATATTAAAATTTTGAAAGCAAGATATGCTGTTGTCAGAAATCATTAAAGGACAAGGGATCATTCTAGGGAGCGCCTTAATCAGGAAGATGTTGGCATTGGATTTTGCTACTTTTCTCATGCTATTCATTAACCGCCAATTTACCCCTTTATAATACAGAACCGTACATCCCTGAGATCGGTGCATTAATGCGGTATTCTTATGGTGGAGCATTGTTTCAGAACTGTTCATTTCATTTATTCATAGAAAAACAAAGACAATGAAAATATTATTGTAACAAATACATGATACATGCACTTCATACTGATTGACTGTATTAATAAATTAACACCTTTTCTCATCAATGTTATTGGAACATATTGAACCATTTAGGGACCCACACTCAAATACATAATGACATATCAATATTCTATTACCCATTAATTCTACATTCAGTGTTGTTTTTATTAGCTAACATTACACAGTTATAAGCTATTCTTCCTGCTTTGTTTCTTTATGAAGGTTCATTATACTCTCTCCTCATTATACCATCTGTCCTTACGATTGTAATAGTTCCACCCGATTTCCACGAATATTGCACATTCTGCTACTTATCTGATGATTCCGGTGTTCCTGACGCAGAAATACAGCTGTCTCTGCCATGCCATGACATCGCGAAGTTGATGAGACCCTCGCTCTGCCGCCGGCGTGTTGTCCGCGTGCTGCCGTGCCGAACCCAGTATTTCCGCTACAAACCCATACATTTCTGAGATCGGTGCATTAATGCGGTATTCTTACTGTGGAGCATTGTCTCAGAACTGTTCATTTCACCACACATAGATGGCTGATGGCCCACGTGTATCCGTCCACCACGTGCTTTCACTTCACTAGAGTATTTATCGTTTATAGACGTTCGGATCACAACGCCTTTAATTTAATACTTTTGTCCACTGCTCTTAGTAATGGTCTAGTCACTCATCAATAATTCCACACACATTTACTTCTCGATGCTTTACGATTGCACTACTTTGTCTTACGCACGCCGCACAGCCGTGCCCCCTTTGCCAGTTTCCCGTCCCCCACTTCGACCCGCGTCTCCTCTTTCGGTTCGTGACTCGTTCACGGAATCGTTCCCCTGAACTATCGATTGCGGTCTCTTCTGCACGCCCGATTTGAATCGGCGATCTCGTTTTTTCTGATTGACGGCTAAATGACCGTTTGGTCATAGTTTTGGATAAGGGATCACCCAAACAAACAAACAAATTTGCATTGTCAAACATTTTTATCTGCAGCGTTCTCTCTAAATTGCGCTATTACATCGCGTTGAAATGAGTATGTTCATAAATACCGACAGTATTGCAAATAAAAAGTAAGGCGACGATGAAATTTATAGCTTCAGGTACGTAAGTTTTCGGTGCGAGTAACGCAGAGAACAGAAAAGAAGTTTGGTTTGTAAAAATATACTTTGAGCTGGCGATATCGCGCACCCACTTCGCATCTTTCAGAGGTCTCCCTTGACCTTGATACCCTTTCACCAGAAACCATACACACTAGCTCAGGAGGTGCCGTCGACATTTTTCTTTCTCCGAGTGTCACACGTGAACCTCCGCCATTGTTTGTAAATTATCTCTTTGGGCCGAAAATCTTAAGTAAAATCATATTGTGGTACTGAAACGTTTGGATTAAACCTTATAGGGGCAGTGGTGACGTCGGGTGAGGGTGAGAATTTGGCACAGGATAGTACGACTTTTCTGAGCAGTTAAGAAGATCGCTTCGAGTAAGAACATCTTAAGTGGAATTTATACGATCTAAGAGTCAATTGGTTAAATTTGAACCAGCATTGTTTTTATCCCCTAATCTGTGAATTGAACAGTGACATTATTAATTCACTTTATACTTTTAGTACGCCTTATTGTAGTTTCACTTCAAAATGTCGAAGGACAAAGCCCCTCAGATGTGAGTGTAAGATTGAAGTATTCACAGAAATATCCAAACCCCCAAACATTACTTATTGACTTGAATCTCATGCTCGCCAAAGTCCTGAGTTTCAGAATTCTCACTTTTGAATTGATTTTTGTTGTGCTATGGTTTGTGCCGACATTCGTATATGTAAATTAATCAGTTCAATGATACGTGAATTTCTGTAAAAATATCCACATAAAACAATTTCACACGAATCTCCATAAGAATTGTCCCTGATAAGTGTATGGAAATAATGAATTCTATGCCTTGATCGGAAACGATATATTGTATTCATTCGAAATTGGTGATAGTCCCATCTGGGTATTAACTGACGAAACAATATACGTGTACGAAAATTATTTTGGGAACGTTGTAATGCCCTTAATGTATGGTTAAAAGTGTATATTTATTTTGTTTACTTGTAATTTTGTTATCTAAATGCTACCACCAAATTTCGCAAAACTGTTACCGATACAAGAGGCTTTTTGCGGCTTGATAGAGTTAAACACAGTCTTCCTTCTGGGACTGATGCAGCGCTGTACATGTGTAAGGCAGCAGAAGCTCTGCAGGTGTTGTATCCAAAATTACTACTTGTATCCTGTCTGTTGCATTATGTTGCAGAAATGATTAGATCTCCGTTGATAAAATTGATGTATTTATTTCCAATACAAAAAGGATTAACGAGAAGAGGCACCTCAATAGATTCTACGAGCTACAATGCTTGAAATTTTGATTTTGGAATACAAGGAATGCATTCATTAGATTCTGATTCTGTAGCATCCTTAGGTATATAGAAGCAATTGTTTGAAGCTGAAAAGTTATATTGCTCCATTTTTCAGTAAACACTACAATTAAATCTTGGGAGACGTCTTCCTTGAAATTTTCCGATAGCCTTGAAATTTCACAATCAGCAGTAGGTTATTTAAAAACTTAATTTATCATTCAAGGATCACCAGAGGATCTAGTGAAGACAGAATTTTCAGTTCTGGAGAAAAGCCCAGTATTCGAAACAGTTTGTGCTATGATTGCAGTACTGTGATGGAACAATTCCGTCGCACTGGATATTGACTACACGCCAGAGGATCTGTGCAGGTTTAAAAACGCATGGAGACTTCTTGATGTGGAACGATCTTTTAGCCGGTGAAAAAGCCTTCCTACAAAAGAAAAGGAAAAGTATTACTGAAAATTTGAAACAAATATGTTTTCTCACGGCTGTGGGGATCTTTCCAAATAATAGGATTATGACAAGAATAAAATTTAATTTTGGTCTTTAAATTAATGAAATAGAACAATATGTACTCATATTAAGTATTTTAGTTACATATATTTTATATAATGATAATTAATGTTACATATTTCTTACTTTAGTACCTATTTCTGTACATTATATATATATATATATATATATATATATATATATATATACACATAATTATCCGGCCCTACTAATCACCCTCCCGCATCCGCCGCCACTTTCATCCCGACGCAGCCACACACCCTGCTTATCCCGACCGCCCTGCTGTCCACATACCACCATTCCCCCAACGGTTTCAACAACACTACTACGTCCTCCCCCTGACTTCTCCACCGCCCCAGGGTTCCAACCACCCTACCACGATCGCCGCACTGCCATCTCGACAACCCTACGGTCGATATCCACCTCCCGCAGGATACTGACCACAGGCTGACATGGGGGGGGGGGGGTTGATTAGGGTCATCCTGCTGCCGACGCCGTCGGCCCCAAACATCCCAATCACCCTGCCGCATCCACCGCCACTGCCACTCCGACCCAGCCACAGACCCTGCCGGACTAGGCCACCCACCCACCTCAACGAGGGTGGTGAGGACGGCAACGGGTTCGGAGTCATCGGGGTAGTCGGCGGGGATGGAGGCGATGGGGAATCGATCAACGTCGATGGGGGACGTCGGACGGGGGTGGGAGCGCCGGGACCGATATGAGGGGGGGGGGGCAGCGGGGGGCGTGGCCGGGATGGAGGGGAAAGGGCGAGGACGTTTGGGATACGCCTGGGGTTGCGGGGCTATGAGAGACTGCGTTGGGGCAGTGGAGGAGGTGGTCCCTCCCCTGAGGACACTGTAAGGCGGAATTTTAGCGGAAACTTCTCCATCTTGTGCCGCAGGGCAGTCGCAACGTGCATGTGCCTCAGACGCCCACGAGCGGCGGCTGCTAACAACTAGGGTGGGATTTTTACAGAAATGTTTGAGAAATATACAAAGCATTGCACTCTGCATAGAGAGTAGTTTCTTTACTTACCTTCCGCCCTAGGCCTTTGGCTCTAGTTATGGAAATATGAAATGGATATGGCACATCCCCCTCGGTTTGCTGTAGAACCCACGTTGTCAGAGCCGAAGGGGTTGAAGAAGGGATGCGAACAGGGGACCGGCTTTCCCAGTTCAACATTGTGGTCTCCAGGTGCATTCGCGCTGTCCGTCACTGTTACTCCGCACTAAGACGGAATTAAGAAGGGATTTGTCCGAACCACGAAATGGTAAGAATATCTTTACTCGACCAACTTGAGACCTGGTAGCTGGAAGAGTGCCTTACACAGGGTTTTGGACGGAAAAATGTTGGAGTTGGGAAGACATACTGCTGCCTGGTTACAAAACCCCCTTGTAAAATGGGATTTTCATGATGGAGCTGCAGGGCCATTTGAGTCTGTTGAATTAAATTTATTGAATATATTCTACATCATGTGGGGTTATATAAGAAAATATACAGTGAATTTGGGGCAACAATTTTTGTCAGGGTTAGGGAACTATTAATTCCAACGTAGGAACGTAACGCTCGTCCAGAACATACATCCGTATTAGGTGATCTCCCTAGATTAATAGATCTACCTAGTTGAAAGAATTCGGAACATTTCTACGAAAGGTCCGGACAGTTAGGAAAATTGTGATCAGGGTGTGGGAAAACTACACTAGGTAGTAGTATAAGCGGAGCCTAGACTGGAGAGGGAAAAAATTAACAAGTAAACAATTACTAAGTTACTCAGTAATTAAGTTTAAATTTCGATTCTGTTTAAAAAATGGTTGAACTCGTGGCTCATTGCAAAGTCCAAGCCTTTCACCACTGAGATCGGTTCGATTCGTCGAATGTCATGTGAAACTTGTTCCAACAAAACGATTTAGGCGGGCTCTGAGGGCTAGCCCAACCGTGGTGCCCCTAAACCTACCCTATCCTTTTCCTTCCTAATTCTGGCCGCTGGGTAGTGACGCAGGAGCGCGCGGTGGAGGTGCGTCGCGGAGATGCTACCTGGTGGTCCTCTTGACAACTGACTACGAAGAGACGCGACAATGTTAACGGAGGATTACTCCATAAAAACAAGCGCAGTAATGGGAGGATTACTCCTAGAAGCGCAAAGCGCCCCAACACCCCAAGGGGCTTCGGACGCGTTGCGTCGTAGAACGCAACAAATTAAAAACATGTTAGTAAGCTGTAGTAAATAAGACATTCATTAATAAGAAAAAATATGTAAATAAATAAGTAAACCATCCATAATTAAATGAGTGCATTAGGTGGTAAATGGGAATGGAAGTCCCAGAAGTAAGCGCAGAGGCGAGGATGCGCACGATCTTCTGTGGCCCTGTTTCATTTCAGATGCGGAGGAGGCCAAAGGAAAAGAAAGTGTGACGTTGACGCCAGGAGTAAAAGTTTAGAAAATGTTAGCATGTACCCATCTTCTGACGGCTGGTTTTTTCCTCAGCCGTACCTTATTGTCTCGTTTCCGTCGCTTTTGATACGATGGAGGGAACATTTAGGGTAAATACCAGAATTCGGAAAGTTATGTCAGGTGTAACTGCTTAAATGCCTGAGGCCTAGCCACATATTATCAAGTTATGAAACTATATACATAATAATTACCTATTAAATATAATTTAAAAAATTCGAAACAATATTATAGTAAGTTATTTGAAGAAGGTAATAACGTATTTTTAGTTGATCTATTTGTTGAGTAACATTTATACGCAACAGAACCTTAAAGCGGTGTCAGGGTCATGATCTCAGCTCAGCCAAGATTACAAGAACGAAACTTCTAAGTTGCGTAGACTATTTTTGCCAAAATTTCAAAACTAAAATTATGACTTTCATTAACTATCCTAAATAGAGATGGGAATATGTGGGTTTCAAGAGATCAAATAATACAATATTTTGTATTCTAAATCATTGAATATTTTTTATTAAATATCTGTTACAGTAAAACAGAATATGAAAAATATTGTTAACAACTCAGTTAATATAAAAATATTAGTAGGCGAATGCCAACAGTCAAATTCTCACTGAAGTCAGGAAGGAATAAATAATGACATTTTTATTACACGTGATGAGAAGTGCGTAATGACAGGTTTTAATCTAATGTAGTCAGACTTAATACGATAATGAAATTATCCCATTACAGGTTTTATTGGAATCCACTCCAAAGTTTGATTACATGCCAAAAACAAATATTAGCGTTATTATGAGAGATGTGGCTGCAATGATAATTTTTTGTGAGTTTTCGTTTATGATTGTTGTTCAACCAATGTGGATTATGAAGCAAGTGAGCGCAAGAGAAAAATGAAAATGGGAAATGCGAGTTTTATAAATGCTTTTGGCACAGCAAATTCCACTGTGAATAAGTACAATTGACAACACGAGCTGGCAATATTTGTGATACCTTCCCTGTTTTTGTACATATATTGATTTTTGACCATTAATCCATTTTATAACAAGTGTTTTGTATATTCTGACTGGCGTACAGTTTCCGTTAATGTTACCAAAGTGCTGGATCTTAATGCCAATGTTGGTTGGTGGATTCTCATTCGGACTAAGCCGTAGGTTTTTAGAGCAAAACTATTCTAAATTGAGAAGCCTTTCTTTGAAAGAAAACACAAGCATCCCCATTTACGTATATTTACGATTGTAAAAAAAATTCAAGTCAAAAAAATCTTTGAACATAATTTAAAGAGAATTTTCCTGTACAATCCTCAGTTCATGGACAGATATCATTGTGTGGAGACAGAACAGATAGATACATCTTGTCGCACCACCATTGTACCGTAAACTTTTACGATATTGACGAAATCGAATAATGGATAGAGTAGCACTTGGAGACTCTGGGTTCAGGAATAATCTCCGAACAATGTAAATAATCTGAGTTGTTCAATAATCAGTTTAATATGTAATAAATATTTTGGCCTGAACTTCCTCTAAATTTTATTAACTATTATTAAATTTAATTCTGCAAATATAACCTATGATTAAAATTTATTTAAAAATCATTATTAATTAATCATTATATGAATTATTAGATTGTGCTGTTTTGTACTAATATAAAATATTTTTTTATTGTCAATAGAAATTTCAGAACATTTGACCAGTATATATTAAAATACATATGTCTAACAGACATATAATGATATTTTATTATTTATTTACAGAGATTGTTTTATTATTCATTTCTTATATACTTCTCATTACAGCCAATGGGATTTTGCCCTATACCTGCCTCACTACTAACTAGCATTTCCTTCTGATGTGGCAGTAAGTACTGTGCGGAAACACCCCAAAACTGGTGGAACTATGAAAGAAATACAGTGAAGCATTGAAATATTGGTTATGGACAAGTGGCCTGCAACAGAAAAAACGCTGTTGAACAAAAACACAAGGACTAAATGTTTTTCCAAAAAGTTGTACACACATTGCTTAAGAATAACTAAAATACTCTCGTAGGAGACTCCAATACATCAACTGTCTTCACAAATTGTGAAGTATCATAGAACAGTATATACGGAAACATAGTGTCTTTCCATACCAATGACCACTTTCTTGTAACTTTGCTGTCGGGTGACGTCAGCGGTGCCGTAAGCAGTGACACTCGCTGATAATTCAGTCAGTACCGTCACTTATGAGAAAAGGTGGTATAGCGCAATCAATATATGCATTTTCAATTACAATCGATACTGCTTAATTGTATGTGTATATTTCCCGAGTTTCTGTTTCTAACGAAACTATTGACAACTTCCACATGGACACAGGCTACGTAGCTTTTCTTCAGTTTATTCGTATATTTGACATTAGTGAAGTTGGATACCCTTTCCGTCTTGTTTGAATTGTTAATTTTGATTTTAAAACTTGAATTGACACATATAAGGGGTGTTGAAGTCATGGGGATCGCCTAATCTTTTTGACTTACAACCTATGAAATGAGGGTTTGGGTATCATTGACTTTCCCATATCTATCCCATTTCTCCCTTATCCTATATTTAAAATCTTCTAGTAAGGTGCTTGTAAAACATTTATTAATGCAATTCAATTGACATCTCCTTTTGACGGCGAGTTCGAATTAAGACTCATTTGAATTGTTAAAATTGTAAAGATGATTACAATCCGACGTTGAATTCCTCCTCCATCTAAAATGTCAAAACGATGTCGACAATGTCATTGTATATGCACCCAAAAAGTGACAACACGAAAGGTATTTCAGATTTCGTGAGAATCAGCAATTTAAATGTAATGCCATTGTGCACAGTGAAATGGAATTTTCACATGTGAAAAGTTCGTGTGTTTACATGCATTTGTGTGCTCGCGCGGTCTGTTGGATTTTTCTGTAGGGCGCTTAAAATTTCAAAGAGTTTCAAAATGTTTGAGTTTTCCGTTTTAACATTGAGGTAAAAAAAGAAAGTTAAAAACGGTGTCCGAATGTTGCATACATTTTGAAATTTTATCAACGACATGTATTTGTATCTACACGTACTTTTTAGTAAGTTCAATATTTTATTAATATTATATAATCATATTTTAATAATTGCACAATTGACGAGTTTTTACTAATATCGGTACGTTTCTTCTAATATGTTAACACCAAATGTTTATTTCGATATGTTACATGAATCGGAACATTTATTCCTTTTGAAATAATTGTTCGTTATAGAAGCCACAGTAAAGGCGATTAGAATTTAACGTGAAAGGCTGAGAGTGAATGCCTATGTTTAAATTTGAGAACTATTATACATTTCATTAAAGAAATTAAATATAAATTTAATACTGTTATTAGTAAGTATTTCATGTTCCTGTAAGTTCTCAAAACGAAGTTTTTCAAAATACTTTGATAAAAATCCATGTCATCGAGGTTGCTAAACACATTGCTACTCACATCACATGTGATTTATGCATTCTACATTTCAAGAATTGTTAGTTTGAAAAGCTGACGAGATTGCGTTTATACTATGGGGGTGTATTAAATTTTACTCTTTTTAGTTCTATTTGGACATTTTCGTAAGTTATATATGGCAATTGGAAAGTACGAGACAATATGCCAGTCTTCTCATACATAAAAATTCCAAAAACGACTCGTATTTCAATTATTATTTCCTTAAAAGAATTGGACATTAAGAAAGAGTGCCCAGTTTCAAAACATGATAGTTCTGACGTTGACTTGTCAGGACATTTATTTCATTTACGGGAGAAATTTATGTGAATAAATGAATATTTCCGCTTTCATTTTCTTTTTTCTAATTAACGTATAATACCTACGTGAAAAATACTTGTATATCAAAATATCGGTATATTTTATATACAGCATTCTGTTTTTGGTGTTTCAGTGTATTCTAGTAGATAATTTGCACTGGAATGCAAACATTAAAAATATCATGTCTTCGTATTCAAATGTAAAGTACTTAATTGTACCGCAAAGATAAACGTCGTCATTGAATATTTGTGCATTAATTCATTCTGTGAAGTACCTGCTCTTAAATTCAGAGTTCGTAATATCTCCAAAGAGCTCTAGAAACATCAAACTTGTACGAAAATAATTTATTCTAAATATTCGATGCCTTGAGTGTGTTCGTTGAGTGGCCAATCTCAACGTGGAGGGAAATGTAGAACAGACAGCAAAGAAACTGGGCATCGCGGTGGGAAATCCCGGAGGAAATGGGAGCTGATTTATGACAGAGTAGGTCCGCTCCTATCTCGTCCCTCCATGAAAAGAAACTCTGCAGCTCAATGCAACAGTTTGAGCCGAAGTCCGAAGGAGCAGAGCGGTCGCACGTGTTTTTTGTGGGGAAGTGCAGGCCCGACCGGATGTCGAAGCTGAAGCGTGCATTCATGGGATGTGTGTCGCCCTCTGTGCAAGGCGTGTGCAACGCCCTCCTCCCGTCGTCCTTTGCGCGACCCCTCGGCTTCTTCCCCGCCCTGCGTCTTCCGGAGTCCCAGCCTTGCGTCTTCGCAATTCGCCGTACTGCGGCGCTTTTTACGCTTTTAGCGCTCTCTTCTGATGGCCTCCACAGTCCCATTCTGCGACAGAGACACACTATTCATTCGGATTTTATTGATGAATCTGTGTAAATAAAGGGCAGTGTTGTATTTGTGTACCGTGTTCTTGTAGAAACTACTCAACTGATTTGGCTGAAAGTATACATTGTTTATTCATTGTACATTCACTAGCAATTAAATGTTGAATGTGTAAAATGATTGAATCCTACAACATTTTACAATACTAAGGGTTACTTTGCCTGTGTTAATTAAAGTGGCTCTTCCCGAGAAGTACAATGGGTCCCACGTGCCTTCGCTTGTTCTACCATCAATGGATGTCTCTTTAAACTAGATCATCACGAGACGAATCGGTATGTTTGAGCTACCAAAGATTGATTTCCGGTTCTGTTCTCCGAAAATATTCAAACAGCTGCTAATAAGACAAACTGTATCAAAATATACGTCGCATTTATTTATTTATTTATTTATTTTTCGTCAAATTAAAAAAACTGCGTGACGTGCTTGGAAAAAGTGAATTGTGTACATTTTCAAAATTCTTTATCCCCACATAAGTCATATACTACTTTAAATTTTGAATTTTGAAAGGAAAAAAAAAAAAACTCCATGTAGTAAAATCTATTTTCAAAAATAAATAAGCAATAAATTTTGAATTTGAAAGGGAAAAAACAAAAACTCCCATGTAGTAAAATCTATTTTCAAAAAAAAATAAGCAATAAATTTTGAATTTTGAAAGGGAGAAAAAGCAAAGGGAGATCCCATGTAATAAAATTATTTTCAAGGATAAATAAGCAATAAATTTGGCTCTTATTACTTCCTGCCGCGACAACATGGAAACGATAATTTGAATAATGTATTTCCACTGAATTCTAGAAGACTCACAGGGAAAAGAAGTTACATTTATGTCCAGAAGCAAAACAAGGGCATCTCAGCATTTGCTCAATGGATCAGGGAAACTGGACGAAAAACCGATCGAGATGGGGTCGATGACCGAAGCTGTAGTACAATAGTTGTTACAGGTTGTTTATACTCATTTAACAGTTCAAATGGTAAATAAAGCATTATGAATCATTGTTAAAATTAATGTTCTTTTCTTGTGATGCTCAGTATAGTCTCTAATTGTATAGAAACAGTTATGCAGCAGAAACGATTTCCGCCCGGATTTAAACTTTTTTATTGAATTTAATCGTTTTAAAGTCATCTGGCAAAGTGTTGTAAAATAATGTACATGTATTGTATGTGATTGTTTGTAATGAGCTGTTGATACTGTCCCTGATGAATATGATTTCTACGTCGAGTGTTATAAAATAACTTCGGCATTTTCTGAAAAATATTCCCGCCCTTGAGCAAGTCATTTTTTCAAAAACCACTGATTCGTAAAAAAGACACGGTAATGGTAAATTCCTAGATTAATGAAGAAGGCTTACATGAATCACGTGGGTGGGATTTGGTTATTATTCGACAATTCGTTTTTTAAAACTAAAAGTCTGGAGCTATAAGATGTATTTCCCAGAATATTATGCCATATCTCAGGCGGGGAAAGAACATTCGAATATACAACGAGCAGTATGAAGGCTGATTGAATTTGCAAGAATTCTGAACGCGTAGCATAATGAACTTAATTTTGTGTTCAATTCATTTAAATGGACGTTCCATTTAAGGTTTGACTAATTGAAGAGACCTAAAAATTTTGTTCTTAACATCAGTCAATGGTACACTGTTCATTTTTAATGGGGCACAGAATTGTTTATTTGAAATGAAAACTGCATTAAAACCGTTTTCTTTTCGTTCACTATTAATTTTTATTTCGGGAACCAATTGGAAACATCTGATATTGTACTATTTATGTTTCTTTATTGCAAAAGGGTGTTGTATCATCCGCAAAGAGAACCGTTCTTCCGTTTCAATCGTCGAGGGCATATCGTTTACGTAAAGTAGGAACAGAATAGGGGGCCCAAAAACGATCCTTGAGGGAACTCACATCAACGGGCAAAGAGTCGGAAAGGTGCGTACGTAATGTTCCATCATTCCAGTAAGGATACGCATTTTGTTGATTGTCAGATTGCAACGGCGTGCCCACTTCCATTGTAGAAGATAAAACTGAGAGCATTCAACACAAGTAATATTTATACTTATACTTATTACTATCTTTCTATTATTGCATATAGTTTAGTATATAGTAATGTCCCTGTGTGAACATTTGAAAGAATGCCGTAACTGGGAAACGGTAACGAATGTCGATGTTCAGGGCATTGCTCTTTGTCCGTGTTATAACAGAAGTGGCAAAAATAATTGTGAGTTTGAAGTGTTTAATAATTGGGTAGGTTGAGAAAATAAAAAGTACAATAATGTATGTACAGCACAGAATATACATTTCTAAATGTACAATATATGATATCGTATACAATCCTAAACAATGTCTTCTTTTAGAAATTAGTGATAACTAAAATGTTTGACGAAACAGGGGTCTTGTCAAAACAGATTACAAATACCAAGAGATGGGCAGTCTACTAAAAATTTTTAATCAGCTACTCAGAGGGGAAAATCGACTTCTAGCTCACTCCCTTCATTCAAAATAATACTGCAAGAAGGGGAGAAATGTGAATAATTCTCTAAGTAGTAGGCAGTTGTTCACTGGACTCTCAATTTGACTATTTACACAGTTCTTAGGTTCAAAATGGTAAAATGGAAAATTTTATATGGGTCTGTCCAGCGTTAGTATCTGGACGTTTGGACGATTTTTTAAAACAAAGGTTTGAAGTCACGCATTATACGCTAATTAAAACGCATCGTTTAATACCTATTTATTTGTAATAAATTAGGTACTAATTTTTGTCCTTTCCTAACTCTTACCCTCCTAACCCTTTAAAAAGATTAAAATTTATCTTTCGTTAGTATACGGACAAATGGTTAAAGAAAGTAAAAGTAAAAGACAGGTGAAGGTTTTCCCCACTTTGATACTTCAATACCATACTGAGTTTGGAGAAAGCCTTGGACAATATTTTTCTTTTTATTTATGATATGAAAAAGTAATATTTTAAAAGCATTGCCATTAAATAATCAAAATTATTTAGTGTTGCGTGTTAGTATACGGACGTTAGTATACGGACAAATGGGGAGTAACAAATTAAACCAGGTAGCGCTTCTTATTCAATGAATTCTCCGAATTACGATTGTTGATCACATAGACAATACAATAAATCTATTTAGAAGTTAAATTAATAATATACATTCATATAATAGGCTATACAATTATATAAATAATACAATTATATCAATGTGTTTATTACATATTATTTTTTCTATTATGTTATATTTTATTTTTATTATATATTTATTTAATAAATTAAATATATGAATTTAGGGATGATAATTAATTATACAGGTTTCTCATATATTTTAGAACGTAATGTAACAAACTATTTTTAAGATTCTGCTCTTCATTAAATTTGTTTTTTCCTTTTTCAATAAATTTTGTCTTAATTCTTTCTTTCGAGTCCCGAGCGTGGTATTTGAACCAATAAAGTAAGGAGATAGAGCAACAACTGATGAATTTTTGCGTGCCTTTACTGTAATTTTGCCCTCCCAATTTTTATCCAAATTTTTTTTTTCTTTTCAATTGTGGGAAAATGGTATAGCAATTACAATTGTGCTGAGACTTTGCAGAGTCAGAAATGCATCAGCACTCCCAAATACTGTTTTCAAAAACACTTTGTTCCAAACATGGTGCTTGACAATTGCCAAAATTTCCCTCTAGGCACCTTTACCATGAGATGAAGCAAAAAATGTCCATTTCAACTTTCCAATCTAAAGTCCTGTTTTAAAGTGATGTCCAGCAAATGTATTTTGTTAAATTTGACGCAGCTCCATCCGAAAATACATGTAAATGTTTAAAGATGAGTTTTTACTAATATGGTGTTCAAAACAGCTCGCAGAAATATGTCAACCAGTATCTATCATGGGTTATATTTTCCAGAAACTATTGCATAACTTTCCGTTTCTTTTCCCACATATACGCATAAACAATGCTATTTTTGGATTTGACCAATGAGCAGATTGTATCTCATTCTGTAGTTAGGAATAATTCTCTGCGAAATCTACTTAAATCACAACATTCGTAGGGAAAAAATTTTTTTTGCCTTCTTAAAGCATTTTTGATGATTTTGAATTAAAAATTGTATCAGAGGAATGGAAAATGCTCTTTAATTTTCTCAATGGCATCATTCAATGCTTCCTCTAATAAAATGTATTCATACCGTTTCTCCACCATTATCCACTGCGATACTCGGTTATTCATTATTCATCCTTCTGAGAATCATCCAGAGAGTCATAATTTTATTCTTTCAGAGGAACAATCATAACTCATACAGTTTACGTTATTTGGGTCAAAACAATGGAATTAAAAAAATTAGTTGGGTTCCAAAACCAGGTAGGTATTGTGATACCACCAGTCGCAGGTTTTCAAAATTTTTATGATAACGACAACATTGGAGGAATGTCACGGTGGGTTTAATTTCCGAAAGGGCGTAATTCTGCAAATTTTCGCGACCAATATCCCCCTCTGGGGCTGATCTTTAAACAAACAAAGCCTCCGGATTGTAAACAGCATGTGACGTCGAGCCACAGTTTTCTTGGTACCACTCTCCAATTTTTTTAAAACCCAAATTTTCCCTGGATCTACCCCACTGATTTTATCACTATTGTAAAATGTAAGAATGTTTTGAATGTTTTCATCAGTTAATTTTTCTTAGATAACTTCGTGGCTGATCAACTATTGTAACTCCCACATTTCTGCCAATTTCTTTACAACTGCAACTTGTTTACAGGGCTCTTCGGCATTGCTGTGTAGGCCTTTTAAAAACTTTCCCACAACTGAAGGAGACAGTTTACTGTTTCCGGTAGCTTAGAGTCTTGCTTTTTAGCGGCGCGACTTAACCTTTTCCTTTCTGCATCTTTTTCTCTTCTCATGCGTGCGTTGATGTTTCCGATCTTTTGCCTTTCTTTATTTTCTTCATTAGCCTTCCTCTTAATCTTGTAATTAGGATCATTCTTATGTCTTTACATATACAACTTCTATCAGCGTTTGTTTGCATATTCCCAACCTAAAACATTTTAAAGCGTTTCAATAATGTAAAGTAGAATTTTCAACGACTTCCAAGTATCATGGCTTTGTACCTTTCAGTTAATATTCTTCACTAGACAAATCAGGTTACCCACTTAAATTGTCTTCAAACTTTAACATTCGCCAAATCACCATTGTCTCATAGGTCGTGTTGATCTCCTGTTAGTATCCCGGGCCAAAAACAAACCTCTTTTTTTTCAGTCTCGGCATTTAAAACGCATGACAACTATCTCTATCTTTCCCAAAATACACAAAAACTAGCGGCGAAAGTTTCAGAAGATAGCAGATTTATAGGTTTTAACTGAAAGTTTTCCAAAATTTTGTTAGTATCAGGGCAATATAGAAAATGGTCTTTAATATATGCATTTTCGAATATAATGTGATTTGAGTCGACAGACTTTAATGTGAAATCTTTGATAAAAGCAAAAAAGGTATGGAAAAGAAAACTTAAGTTTTCACAGTATATTCAGTTAAAAATCTTCAAATAATACTTGTTCACGGTAGTTTCGAACCAATTGAAACGGCTTCAAATTATAAGTGAAAAAAAGACATAAAATAAACTCGCAATCAATTTACCATCAAACAAACATTTCAATGATCTTTGAACAAGATGCATTCGTGTACAGAGCCCAAAAAATTATTTTATTTTGACCAGAAATGGACACATTCGCGTGGACGCACCCATATGTTCTCAGTCCATCCAGTAAAATTTTTTCTTCAATTTGCGAAGGAAGTTTGAACAGTGGCGTGTAATTTATGAATGATCATTTACATATTAAGACTTATCTGTAAAGTTGTTTTGCATATCAATTGCTCCCAATGAATGAGTTCATTAATATTTCAAAATATTAGCAAAAATTTTGTCTAAAAATTTTTTTAATCAAATAATATCTGGAGTCTTTATCTTTCTATTATTCATATTTCAGGATCCATAATCTTTACCACTTGAGATAAAATAATGATATTGTTTTATTATGTGGCTCAGTGAATTGTCAATTTATTATTTACACATAATGTCAAATTGGTGGATCATTATTCTTTTAATGTATCAGTCGTATGATGAATCGATTTACCTGAACAAATAAGTGTTTTTTTGTTTATTTTTTGTTTATTATAGTCGCATCAACCAAAGGTTCTTAGCGACTTTTCATATTTCATATTACACGTACATTACATTTTACATTAAATTCCACATTACACTTATATTTTATTAAATATATTAATCTTCTGGGAGAATCGTATGATTTCCTGTTGATATGACTTGAAATATAACTGCTTCTAATTGTTGCTCGGTGATAGGCCATCTCTTTCTTCCTGGAACTTAGGGCAAACGTTCAAAATATGAGATACCGTTAGTTCAACTTTACAAAAGTCACAGGGGGGCGAGGGGTTTTGAAACAGGTGTGCGTGTGTTAAATTGTATGCCCGGGAAATCTGGATAGCACTACTTGTTCTCGCCTGTCATCTGTTTATCATATACACTGAAGAAATCGTTGCTTTTTATGGGTGATGGCTTGTTTTTGGGTTTCTTGATTCCAGTTAGTCAATATTCTTTTGTTCATAAATTTGGATGTCAGTTTGTGTTGGGGTTTGGGAACTGTGTTGTCTTTTTTGGTTTTTCAAGAAAGAAGCCCGTTCAACTCTTGAGTTCGTTTTTTCCCAAGGATGGGGGATCAAGCAAATGAGATATCTTTTCCTTTGATATCTGATGAAAGGGTTCATGATTTTTTTAAAGTTTTCCCTTTTTCCTTTATGGTTTAACTGGAGTAAGTGTTGATGAGTTAGTTACAATTAGAGAGAGGTGCGTGAGTTCTTTGACCATTTTTAAAGCCCCCCACGATTTTATATAAACCCGTGTTTTAGGCACTGGTTTGAATGTTAAAGGGCTGCAGTAAAGGTATACTTTGATTTCCCGGCCCTCTGTCTTGGGGGAGTAATCAGTTTGTGACTTGTATTTCTCAGCAAAATCATTGGAACAGTTTTCCCTGTATTCTTCTGAGGATGAACTTTTCTAAGTTTCAGTAAAGACAGGTAAATTTTTGAATTCTTGCACCCAAAGGTTGAATTTTGCATGGGCGGTGTTTTCAATCTGAGGGGGTTGAATAAAAATTTCAGAGTTCCTTGATTTTTAGATAAAGGAATGATTAATTATGTTTCTTAAAAGATCAAAATGGTGAAACATTGTTGGTTATAATTGGTTGATAGCAAGTTTTAAATTCATACCTGCCAGCAATTGCTCGGTTAGAGAGGGCCCCTTGGCTATAAGTAAGCACCAATGGGGGCGTGGTACGGGGCATCCTGTACATAAGCGGGCCCTTTGATTGTGTGGTTCAGCGCAGAACACTTAGGCAGCTGAGTTTAAAGATAGATCCATAGTCAATCTTACTTCTGAAAATTTTTTTTATAAGAAAAAGAAAGATGTCTATATTCGCCCCCCAGTTGTTGTGTTAAGATATTTGAAAATTTAACCGTTTTTACAGTTGTCAATCAGCTTCAATATTCGTTTCAGCTAAATTTGTTATAAAAGTATAGGCCAAATTTTTTAGTACAGCGGACCCAGGTGGGACATAGGAAACTAGTAAGTGATGCGGCAAAGTATGGTGCCTTTTCCCTTGAAAATAGGATACATTCGTTTTTAGTGGAAATTTAAACCCTGACTGGGGAAAATTCGGAATTTGTCGAGCTTCTTGCATGCCCTTTTTGGTTTCACAGTTTTTCCCACTGAACAATAATGTCATCCGCGTATTTCCTTATTGAAAGGGAAAGGGCAATATCTATCTATGTCGTTAATTGCGATAAGGAAAAGTGTTACACTGAAAACTGACCCTTGGGGAAGACCTTTTTCAAATCCTTTTTGAGATATTTGCTTATTAATTCTGACTTGAAGCTGTCTTTAAGTGTAAAATTGCGGATGAACTCAACTTTTTCCCGAACACCGATGTTGTGAAAATTCTAAGTACTCTATAGGTCAGACCTATCATAAGCCCTTTTCCCGTCAAAATTGACTGCAAGTACGTTTGTTGATTGATGAATGCTTTTTGGGATGAATGTGGCGTATTCAGGGGGGTGAGATTGTGGGAATTTCCCTTGACGGAAACCAAACTGGTTGTTGTAAAAATTTTTTGGGAAACCCAGAAACCAAACTGTCTTTGTTGATGATCCGCTCAAAAATTTTGCACTTTTGATTTAGAATATTGGACGTGTTATCAGTTAAAACCGGTTTTTACCGGGCTTAGGGACAGGAATAACTGTGATCTCCGGGTGCGGGAAGTCTTTTTCTCCATATGAATTGTAGTGTGTAATAAATGTTTTCCTTTGAGGGGTTTTTAAAAGGAGAAATTTGGAATATTGTCGGGGCCAGGAAAAAAGAATTTTGGACCTTCTTACTTCATAAAGTTCATGTGGGGGAATATCCACGTTAAGTTAAATTTTTTACTCAAATTTCATTCCCGGAATTAGTTTGGTTTTTTTTCATTTTGGAAAAAAATTCGTGCATGTAGTTTTGGAACTCATTATTGGAGAGCAATGTTAGGGGGGGGAAAATGTTTTATCGTTGCTTTTAATAAAGTGGATACAAATTGATTTTCTTTTCCCCTAAATAGCTTTGATTGTTCTCAGATATCATTGATGTTACGTTACCGTTTAATGATGATAAGTATTTAGACCAAAATTGGGTTTTTTTTCCCTTTTATGACTCTTCTGGGATACTCTGGTCCTTTTGTATTTTAAATCTGTTCTCAGTTGATTTTTTTCTTATAACGGGTTAAATGCATGTTTTGAAATTCCTTTTTGTTCTTTACAGTCGCTATTCCACCATGGTATTTTATCTTTTAATTTTTTAAAATAACAGGAATACCGGTTGCTGCAGTAATAATCAAATTAAAAACCGATGGTACATCAATGTTTTAAATTTAAAGGGGATATTATCCCTATTTGGGGGTGCAGAAATAAGTTTGATATTCTTAATTGGCTTTTTGAATTCCATCTGTTTTTTTGAACTGAAGGGGCAGGTGTAATATTTATTATTATTAAAAAAAAGAAATATCCCTTCATATGGGAGTCTGAAACGTTCCAGAGCATTTTGTGCGGGATGCTGATGATATAGATAAATCTATGGCGCTAAAAATTTTTGTTGATTTGACATTTTGGTTCTCATGTTTTAAAACAATCAATCTTGTTTGATGTCTTAATCAAAGGGCCCCCATTATCTGTTTTTTGAGACCCCCCCTACAGTGTTATGACTGTTAAAACCCCCAAAATGAGGGAAAGGCTTTTCCAGTTTATTAATTTTTGATTTAAATTTTTGTTAAAAGTAGCTTTTGTAAGTATAAATTACATATAATAATTAAATTGGTGAGTATCTTGATGGCATTTTTTTCAATATTAATTACAAATTCAGTTCTTCGTATGGGATTGGGCTTTAATATATATTTCAACTCCACCACTGGGATGATTAGTAGTAGTTCTGTTTCTGAAGGCATTTTAAACCTTTGAAAAACTTGATGAGAATCTTTAAAAATTTGTTTCTTGAATGCAGATGACATCTGGCTGGATAAGGGGCCCTGCTGTAAACTTTCTATCTGGATAGAAACCGTTGACATTCCATTGGAGAATATTCATTATTGGAGCTGATGTCTGCACTGGGGTCTGATTCAGTACAGTTCTTCAAATGGTAGAAAAACTTCATTTTTAAAATCTGGTAAATCTTCTTTTTTTTTTGCATTTGGAAAATGTTGGTCAGATTAGACATCATTTGAAGGAGGCTGATATATCAGGTGATAATCTTTCAATGAGGGTGGGGTCAACAGCATTAAAAAATTTTCAAAAAGGGTTTAAATTGATGGTAGGTAAAGGATTTTGCCTTCATTGTCTTCAATATGATTTTAGAGGAGATATTTGTTCCCCAGAACTACTTTTAGTTAATTAGTTTCCCTGACTCATTTATTTTTCTTTTTTTTCTTTTTTCCCTTTTAAATTGTTTCAAGGGGTTTTATCTGTATTTTCTTTTCTGGTTTGAGTTCAAAAACATGAAGGAATTGTGGGCCTCTTTTATGTTTTTATACATAATTTTTGATTATCAGATTCCTTTTATTAATGGGAAAGTTCAGATTGATTATCAGTTGTTGATTTTTTTTGGGGAAATTTTGTCATGAATTAGGGGTAATGTTTAATAGGGGGAACAGGGTGAGCTTCTGTTGATTGAAAATGGACCATATTGGTTTCAATTGTAGGGGTCGTTTGGAATTTTTTGGGGAAGGTTGGAAAATTCTCATTGTCTTAACGGGGCACAGTGATTAAAGACTTCTTGCATTACTAATGGGGCAGATTGATTTCCCTACAGAGAAATCACTGTTATTGGTTTTATTTTTGGGTTAGAGGAACAATGGTTAGCAATTTTCCTTCCTGCTTGCATGAAAAAATCCACATTTGGGGAAAATAAATACGGGATGGGGGGTTTTGATGGCATACCAGTGCAGATTCAGTTTAAAAATTTTCATCCCGGGTCTATAAATCTGCCTTCGCTCAAATATGGAGAATGGTTCGAAATCAGCTCATAAAGATCCTATGGAGTTGATGTTGTTTCTATTGAAAAAATTCAGGTTACCTCTGGTTTACAGGACCCATTAGAGATAACCCTCTTGCATTGATGGGGTCGTATTTCATTTTTTATTATTAATAGTGATAAATCTGTGTGTATTACAATATGCAGCAATCTTTTTTTAGTTGAGAGGAAAACGATTTTTATTAGAAATTCTTGAAACAAAACGAAAATTAACGATCAGGGTACATCCAATCCGTCTAATACCTTCTTGGGGATCTCACAATCCTTTACTTTTTTAGGGGAAATTTCGATTACCGCAAAAAAAGGTTTTTACTTATCTGTCGGGTTTTGAGGTTATGTTGCCGTTGGTCAGGCCCTCGTGGTAGGATGCCAGCCCTGGGGCATGACTTTTAAATAAAGCGCTCTTCTTGTTGAATGGATGGAGAACACAGCGCTTAGAATTACAGGCACTTACTCGTAAAAATTTTCTCACAACCTCGCAGTGTGCACCACAAACACGTCTACCGTTCACGGACGCACCATAGCGAAACGAAATAAGTGTTACACTACACATTACTAGCACATAGGACATTAAACTGGGACATTGTTTTTTCATCTTCAGAATTATAAAAACTTTAATTATTTTCAGAATAGATACAAGTATTTTCATTTATTTTATGATTATGATTCATCAATTATGTTATGTCATCATAACTATTACTCCGGATCTACCTACTACCCGTGCATGAACTTCCATGTTATACACAGATTAAAACAGTAAGCCCCTTCAAGGTCACGAGTTGACAGATCAATTTCAAACTTTCTTTATGAATACAATAGAATAAAAAATATAAAATAGAAGTTTTACTAGACAATTTGTTGATAGTGTTGGAATTTATATTTTTTTTTGTAGTTTAGATTTTTTTATTGTATTTAGTTATAAAGTGAATGTTTAGAAGCTGGAACTTCAAATAAGAAAAATTAATTATTTGTGGAAAAGTGAACAGGGGTAATCGGAATTTCAAATAGGGTTCAAGAAGAAGGAGCTATCGAAGCGTGGCCGGGCAGAGCATGGTAGGAAGTAGGGCGGAGACGGGATACAAGGGAAAAGAGATAGAGTAGGTCCATCCAGACATGAAAAGATTGAATTCCTCCTCCTGTATAATAATTTACAGTAATAAATACCCGAGAAACACCGGGTACTTCAGCTAGTACACTTATAAAGGTGGATAGGTCCGATTTTCATGGGCAACTCTAAATATTCGAAAATCGCAAGTTTGAATTTTTTCAGTGTCTTCCTACATCTATGCATTTGAAGATAGATGTTTTTCCTTCAAATAAAATTTCTTGTGCATAAATAGTTCTTTAATTTGTCATGCAGATTTGTTTTAGTATTTTAGTAGTTTTCGTGTAATAGTACGTGCATTGTTTGCAATTAAAAAAAACAAAAACAAGATTTTCTCAAATACGACTCTGAATTTTGGTAGGGATAGTGTCAAATGCACCCTATGCGATGACATAAACATTGCTGTATTCTTTTGTTTTTTTTACAAGTTGCAAAAATGTAATTTTCTGGATTTGCCTTCCACATTGTTAGTATTTACATTAGCGACAATTTGTTCATACTATTGTATTTATAAGTACATGTGCTTTAAATAACGTTATATAAAATTTCTCGAGAACTCAACAGTTTTCTGTCGAGATGAACTCACACTTCAGCATTTTGAGAAAAGCTCAAACGCCATTTTCTCATAAGTTGCTCCAATTTTTTCTTCAAACTTTTCCAACGGATAGTGCTAGTTGCACGATTTAATATGTAGTTAAGTTCATTTTGGTGGATTCTTTTTTTAAATTACATAAATGTATTTTTTTCCTTTAACACATTTCCATCGATTTGTAAAATTCTTATATTTTTGAGTACAAGTACTTAATTTGACTAGCAATTAACTTTTGCGAAAATCAAAATATTTCTGTGAAAAAGAGTTTCAAACTTATAGAAACTGATTTTACTCTTCTTTAATATTCTCTTAGTAATATTTTGGTTCTCCTATTAGGAAACAGAATAATTAAGAAAATTTTAATTTTTTAAAAATTTTTAATAATTAAAAATTTTTTAATTCTCAATTATGACTCACGAGCATATTTATATTATTGAGTTTACCAGGCAGGTATCGTCAACGTTAGGAAAAGCTTTTCTCACTGCATATAATTTGTTTTAAGACGTGCTTGTTTTCAAATTCATTCGCTCTTTAGCAGTCTTTTGTCAACATAAAACTACGTTCACAAACGACTCGCACGCGCAACTTAAGTTTCCTAAAAAAAGCTCGAAGAGAAAATGGAAGTAGCTACGTCGGGAACTTAGAACGTTAACAGGACGGTGCAGTTTCCCGAAGCGGAGGGAAAGGCTTTGCACGGCGGAGGAAATGTCTTGGATTTGACACAAGGGAACGCAATATCCGCCGATCGATGTGCAATAACAGAGGCGGGAGTCTTAGCTTGATGGGCCGAGGATACGGGCCGTTAGGGCGGGAGCGGGTCCGGCGCATTCGCTGCATTTCGCGATACAGACGCAGCGCTGATGCCGGCTGCCCGGAAGCCGCCCAGCTGCAGGAAACTCGCTTTAATGGGCGCCAGAAGAGAGAAAGCATTGTTCGCCCGAATTGAAGAATTGAAGAAAGCGATCTGGAGATTTGAGTGCCGTAAAGTACAATTGTGAAGGTTGACAGTTAAAGAAAAGGACACCAGTGACACTACATAATGGTTCTTTGCCAAAGAAATATCCTAATGAACATATTATTGTAATAATGCGAGATTAGATAATTATCAAATTAGGTGGTTAGACCAATTTTGATGACAATAAAAGTATTATAATAATAGTAAGTTACAATGCAAATGAGAAAGGACGTTTTGTCATTTGATTGAAAAATTCCGATATACTATCGTTTCCTTTAATTTACTATTCACCATTAAGAAGACTGATGGAAATTATTATATATCATTTGTTTAATATTCTTATTGTTACGAAAGTGATTATAGTGTTAATTGTGGTTTCTGTCCTGAGTTATTAGAATCTGTTATAAGAACTCTTTATGTGAAATATATTACAGATTCGTAGTTTCGACTTTTGGGATAAAGTAATGTATAACAATAATTAATTAATTTATATTCAGACTTTAATGTTTGAATCGGTTTAAATGTATTCATTATAACAAATTGGTTTTTTTTTTGTAGTATAATTGTTATCTAATGTTTTTTGCATCTTCCAACGAAACATTAAGAAAGTAAAATATCATTTTTAATTTATAAATTCTTTTATGGTAATTGAGTTACATGTGTCCATCCGCCCGTACTACCCATCCATCCGTAATGCATTGCGATTTTTGGTGTTCTAACATAACAAGCATCGAAGGAACAGTATTTTAAATGCTATTAGAATTTGACATAATGTGAGATTGTTTTGAAAAAGAAAAGATATTACAGATGTTTACAGATTTATAGCAAGCTACGGTTGAAATATTTTTGTCGATTAGTACGGTAAAGAGGTGATGAGCACGAGAACACAGTAGGATATGCGCTACCAGGCACTTTCAAAGTCGGTGATAAAATTTAAGTTTTTCTTTGTCAGAAATTCACTTAGATGGGATGCAGACCACTAACATGGAGTTTGCTCCTACATCAAGTCAAGTTTCGAAAGATAAAATATTTCAGAGGATTGGTGCTGCGGCATGCTGCTACAGTAAATCTGGAGTGAAGTGTTTTGCTCTGAGTGTGCATGCGACGATTTCTCTGAAATGGAGGACCTGAGGACAGCATTTCACTCATCGATCAATATTCCGCTTTGGAAGGGAACCCGTCGAAACATTTTCTTATTATATTGTATAAAATAATGAATTTAATGTATTTAAATCAGAAAGATATGAATATCTCTGTTGTCACTCAGAACTAGCTAATGTTTCACATAGTTCGGGCATTCGACAACCCGATTTTTACACTTCTATAAAACTGATATAGACAATCATTCTGATACTGACAATCATTCACTAAGTGCTACACATCATACACAATCATTCCCAAAACTTCTACGAATGACAATAGAAATCGCAAGAAGACAAGCAGACTCCCCGTCAAGTGGTCAACCCGCCCATACTACTGCATACTTATTTACACTTCGATTTTTTTATAGCGGCTGATAACATTGTCATTGTTTTTTTTAGACAAAAACAGCATCAATTTATTGTAGACAACGTATCACATTTTGTTTTATTAATAGACTTCAATGCGACGTTTCGAAATCATCCCTTGATTTTTCTTCAGGCTAATACAACATACAAACAATAAGCAATAAGCTACAATCATTGCTTAAATTTATAATTAACCTCTAACCATAATATAAAAATACTAAAAATGTATAATATAATGTCTGCTATCAATAATTTTTGACGTTTTCCTAGATCCATCCATTTTTTAAATACAAAATCTAACGTCACTATTTAGTGAAGTTAGAAATGACCCACGTACCATATTTTTTGCTAGCACATACGAGAAGCTAGTGCAAAGTTAATGTTAATATGTTTTATAGGTTGTCTTTTTTATATAGGATTTATAGACAAAAACAGCTTCAATTTATTATAGACAACGTATCACATTTTGTTTTATTAATAGACTTCAATGCGACGTTTCGAAATCATCCCTTGATTTCTTCTTCAGGCTAATACAACATACAAACAATATGCAATAAGCTACAATCATTGCTTAAATTTATAATTAACCTCTAACAATAATATAAAATTACTAAAAATGTATAATATAATGTCTGCTGTCAATAATTTTTGACGTTTTCCTAGATCCATCCATTTTTTTAATACAAAATCTAACGTCACTATTTAGTGAAGTTAGAAATGACCCACGTACCATATTTTTTGCTAGCACATACGAGAAGCTAGTGCAAAGTTAATGTTAATATGTTGTATAGGTTGTCTTTTTTTACATTTTTAACACATTTTTTGACATTATTGTTAAAACCAAGAAGAAAGAATGGTCAAGAAGATTTATATTTGGCACCCGACTGCAGCAAGAAAGAAAGGGAGACCGAAAATCAGATGGAAAGATGATGTTATGAAGTACATTAAGAGACTAGGGTTTAGGAATTGGCATGAGGTGGTTCAAGATACAGGAAAATGGAAGTGTTGTGGAACAGGCCAAGACATTCAAGAGATTGTAATAACGCCTCAGTATAAGTAGAAGAAGAGAAACAAAATACTGGAAGTAAAACAAATAAACGAATTCATTACAATAGCAATTGCAGAAAAGAAAAAGAACCTTTATAGTCTATTTTCTGGAAAACCAAAAGCGTCGCCCCCATGAATAACACCAAAACGCCATCCAGTACAGAATATTTCCCTTCCAGATGTCGACACCTGCTTTTTACATTTTCAATTTGATGCGTTGGCGTTGGAAAAGGCCCGATAAGAAACAATAAAATTATTATTAATAGTAATTAATTAATTATTATTAATAATTTTAATTAATAATAATGGATAGACATTCATTGAAGAGCAAAGAAAGTAAGAAACAATCGAAACCGTTGCGGTGTCCTGTGAGGGTCATAGATTAGGAAAAGTTTTAAAACTCAAAAGATGAATATCCAGTAGCGTCCTCCTTCCATCGCCCTCCTCAGGTCATTCGTCGGCGTGGCGCATCGGATAAGCGGGGGTGGGGCGAGCCGTGGGCGGGTGCAACGGAGCAGAAGCGACGCGACGCCGCGTCGTCCACCGCAGGGGTCTCTTGGACGGAAACGACCGACTCCTAGCCCCGCAACGCCAAGAGCACTATCCGGGAGTGCTAATTACTATTTGCGGTGGCCAAGCACAGTCCCTTCGCTTCTAGGCGATCAGCAAGGGGTTGCGAAAGTGGTGTCCGTTGAAAATCTTGCAGGCTCAACATTAGGATTATTCGGCGGATTTTATCTCCATTGATTAATTTTAAAATTAAGTATTTTAGTTATTAATTCATCGTTTTCAAGTGGTGGTAGCTAAGAGGACTTGAGATTGTTTGCTTTTATAGGTTTAAATTTTTATAGGAAGCTGAAAATCATTCATAACCATTTTAATGACGTCGTTTTTGGTCAAAATGTGAAGCAATAATCACAAGGGTTTATATTATAATTTTAGTTTGTGCAATGTTTTGAATTAGGAAAAGAATACTAGGACAATTTATTAAAAAATAACATTCAGAATACATTTTAAAAAATGTTTACTTTAATTCTTTTTTAATGTTACAAAATTTATCAGCTGCAATGAAGATTCTTTCGCTTGCTGAATTTTCAGCAGAAATGAAAAAAATATTCTGACAGTTTACACCTTCCTAAGATAAATTACATTATTGTTTTAGTTTTTTCACACATTTTGTATTCCTTGTTTACAAGTTTAAACTTTGCGGCATCTTTAATTTTGGGTTGGACCCTTAGAATTGCGTCTTAACTGCCACAGTAGAAAATATCGAGCATCAGACGCTCGGTTTTCTCGGCAGAAAGTTTTCGCTCGTGGCGACGAGGCGAACCTGTTGTACTTGACTGCCATGTAGTAGATTTTGTTAACTGCTGTAGACCTCGAGCGAAATCATTTCGCCCATGGCCCTACTGATTGTTGTGGCAGCATGGTGATTGGAGCGTCGCGATTTTCACGCTGAATATTTGCGGCAGACCCAGATGTTCCATAGCATGCAGATGCTTTGATTCCGTGGTTGAGGGCGATATCCTGCCAAATGTTGAGTGTCGCCTGGTTCGGGAGTTCGTTTTTGACACACTAGTAAAACGTGTGGAAAAATGAAATACGTGTAAAATACGCTGTATATGTGGCAATACTTCAAAACGTTGTGTCAAAGTAATTGAGTTATCTGTTTACCAAAAAAATCGCGAATATGCTATGGTCGAAGTGACTCAATTGGCTCGCGTACTTTAAAGTCATTGGTGAAATTCGGCCTTCAGTGTCCATGTTAAATATTTAATTCCTTAATGTAGCCAACGCATCATTTTCAATGAATTTCACGCCAAAATAGATATAGCTCTACTTGACTTGCGTAATTATCCTCTCATACATTATTTCAGTAATATATGAGTTTTGCGTCTCTCACACACAACCTGTATTTATAAATGTGGTCTGTAAAGAAAGAGAATTTCAAGAAGACGAAGAATTGCACTTTAGCTTTAAAAGTATGAAGGATTAAAAAAACGCATATAAATATTCATAACAAATGCAACCCGCAATACTCATGCAGACTTGTTGAAATATATACAATTATGTAACTTCAAAACAAAGCGTACTAGTGCCTTAAAATATGAACATTTAAGGTCAAAGGCCGGAAGGAGTAGTTTCTCACACCATAATTTACAGAATGAGAAATTCTTCGTCACTCTATTACACTTTTGCTGGTTGTACGATTCTCGACACTACCCCACATATTGAGAGACGAGCAGAATCTACAACTGTAGGTGATTTTTTTATGAAGAGTTGTTAATCATTCCAAGAACATTTGTCTATAATACTGAATACATATTTATTGAAAATTTGTTTCAAATATTAATTCCTTTTTTTATTTTTATTTGATATTTTCTAAGTACATTGGAAGTTACTCTTATACATTTTTAAAACAAATAAATACGTTTCCTTAACTTTCCCCCTTAATGTGGAAATGGAGAGATGAGAACGAGAGTGGGGTTTAACACAGGCGTCCTCGCACGGGTACACTAAACACTAAAATATTTTTCTTAATGAAATGAAACACTTTTTTTTCATTCGTTTAGTTTCAAATAACCTTCTAAGGCACACATTTTTATACTACAGTTTTGCAGAAATTGTGCCGGCATCGTACCAACTTAAGATACTCAAGTTAAAAACATTTCCACACAACTTTGGTAGTAGTTTCTTCAGACGCTGACTGCAATCAGTTACGAAACTGGAATTTTTAGAAATAGTTACGTGTTTCAATTTTTTGAGTCACCGCGTTTTATACTGTGCACTCTACGCTTGTTACATTTTTATTCATATATACTTATACATTAAAAAATATTCTCCCTCGACGATGGTGACAGTGGTTTTTGAGATTCGGAAGTATATTTGTTAGTATTCGCAAATCGGCGAATACAGTACAAGATATGGTAACTGCATCTGTGAGAAGTCGTCAAAGTAGTCGCGAAAACGATGAATACAGTGAAGACGACAATTTTGAGTGATGGTAGATGGGTTATGATCAACAACTGCATTGATGCTCCTGACGAATACAGGCTTTTGCGGTGTTGGAAGTGACGTGCCTACGGTGCGGCAGAGGAAGACGAGGAGGAGACCGGTGGTTTTGATGGTGCTTGGTGCAGCGATGGATTGATTAGTAATACCGGGCGCGACAACTGCTATGGTCATTAGCCCAGCAAGTGTGGTGCTTTTATCGCGGGAGATCGGGGCGATCTTCCTCCACTGAATGACGCGATCCAGCGCCGACCTACAAGTCGGCTTGCTGGTTTTCCATAAACAGGTATCTCCCATCAGCGCAGCACCGCCCTTGCCCAGAAAAGATCTAAGCTCCCGACCGGTCTCTCAGCATGTGGTAGTATAGTGCATGTTAGTGTAAGTGTGTGTAAGTAAGGGGTGAGGTTAGGACAGGAAAAGAAAGAAAGATGCGCGTGGTCTATGGCCTGTTTGTTAGGGTACTGCTCCGGGATTCGTCTGATGTTGATCGGAGAAACCACAGAAAACTAGCTATCAAAGCATGCGGTCGCTAAAAGTCTCGTCCAGACAGTGACTGATTTCGAAATAGGTAGTGTTGAAAATGCTATCACCGTCAAGTCTTGAACCTTAGGACTGCCTGTCATAGGCACTGAAGTCATCATATGATGCCCTGAGCCACCTCAGTCGGTAGGTAACGAAGGAGGAGATGGCGGCTGCGGTAACGAGCGTCGATATGCATACGGTACAGCAGCGAAACACGGCGAGGCGCGAAATTTCGCTCTAAGATCAGAATCGTGTATACCTGTGACTATAAACATACAACAAACAGCACGGCATAATCTGAAACAGTATAACTCGATTCAGAACGTAGTGAACAGGATATAGTTTTCGGTTAAAGAGAACTGTCATTGGGCTAGATATGCTTAAATTTTAGAATAATAGTGTATTTATGTGTATATTCATTTTCAAGCAATGTTTGTTATAAAAGAGGTGCATTTAGCAGGATTGCGAATAGATAGAGATAGGCAGACTTCAATGTCAATATAATTATGAAAGATAAAGGCTGATATTGTCAACAGTTAAAGATTGATCCTTCAAACTATTAAAAATGAATACTTAAATTCAACATTTCTGAAGTTAGAAAAGGCCATATTGCCACACAGAATATAAATTATAGGTAAATAAATAAATAAATAAATAAATAAATAAATAAATAAATAAATAAATAAATAAATAAATAAATAAATAAATAAATAAATAAATAAATAAATAAATAAATAAATAAATAAATAAATAAATAAATAAATAAATAAATAAATAAATAAATAAATAAATAAATAAATAAATAAATAAATAAATAAATAAATAAATAAATAAATAAATAAATAAATAAATAAATAAATAAATAAATAAATAAATAAATAAATAAATAAATTAAATAAATGTAGTTTTTGGTGGCTAGGCTCAGGGCATTTGGCCTGCTCTTCCGCATGACCACTTTCAAAATTTATATTACAATAGTACATAATAAAGAAAGTCATTCAATAAAAAATACGCACTCAATTTGGATGTAGGTTTTCACATGGATGACAGGAGTGAAAGCGAGGGAGGACGAGTTTGATAGGGAATCGGGAAAGAATCGGGATGAAAGGAATAGACAATATAATATTTCCAATTTTTAAGTAAAATATAATTCAAATGTGGCATCCGCACGGCAATGCCGCGATGCGTGAGGCTCGCCAAATGTAGTTGCGCCAAACGCCGCTACGAGCGCCAGCGCCGGCTACCGCCCTAGTGGGCTAGCGAGTCTCTCGTCACGGCTCGCCGAACGCAGCCAGCCGCACAGCAACCCCTCCTTCCGCTAGGAAGGGGCAACAGCGCCCACCCCTCCACCGCGCTGCTTTATAAGCGGAAAGCGGCGCACTACACGCAGTCTTCAAAAACATTATTTCCAAATTTTTCAGAAAAGCCGCTGACTGGGAAAACACTCTCATTTCCGAGGTCACTTCATACGAACCCGATCAACGGGCGAAGTATAAGCGACCGAAACAATTCCTGGAGAAAGAGAAATCTGAAACAGCGAAATGAGATTTGAGATATAAGCTTTGAATTTCAGCACACGCAATGCGCGCGCCAGTTGGCTAAAATCTAACTGTTCTGTTTTTTTCTTTTTCATGTTGCCGGATTAGCCATAGATGCCCGTAAGGGTAGGAATGGCTGCACCGCGGTGACGTGAACGTACATTGCACCCTACGTGCGTTCACAAAACTGCACAAGTATACACACTACACGCAGTCGTGAGTTTGGAGTCGAGTCACGCTGTCTGGAGATCCTGTCTTTTCAGGATTCGGCCCTTAGCTGCGCAATTGGATTTGGATTACGACTACTGCATTGCACATCTACTCCAGGACGAGACCTGGCATTGTATTTTGGATTAATGATTTTTGCATTTTGTCTCATTAAATTGTTTTTTGTATGTTGCAATTTCAACCTTTAGTACACATTAACATTCGTGACTATTTACAACATCAAACCTTGAACAATAAGTTAGCTACCGTTCAAATACAAATAATGTTCTTGGTATTAGACTTGACTTGAAATATACTAAACCTTTATTAACACGAATTCCGACGGACCGAAATAATCGGAGTTCTTTTTATAAACATTCGTGTTATTCTAATGTTATAAATGTCCGTATTACCGTAATCGTTGCGGGAACCAAAGTTTTGTTCGTGTTACAGCGAAAGTCGTGTTAAGGGAGTTCGTGCTAACGAGGATTTACTGTATTTCGACGCTCATCACTATAGATTATTAAGTTATAAGACTGAGTTTGTGAGAATGTAAAACAAAAGACAATTATATTTTAAAACTTGCAAATGCCCAAAAATCTTTCTCGAAGAAATCATATGTTAGATGCAAGACATAAAACATTATCAGAAACGATGCTTTGCAACATGTTCCAACAACATATTAAAATGAAACCGTAATACTGGAATTCTGTTTTATTTATATAGTTACATATCTTATGACAATCCATAATGTCGCAATTAATGTTAAGTTGCATTGCAACTACAGCAAACAAGATACATTATAAAATATATTGCAAGCGTGGAACACATCCTTTCTCTATCACATCTGAACACGGAGTTTTCGAGATCCCACTGTCTGTTAGCCGAGTTGTCACGCCAAATTCCCGGAAATTGATAAACGAGGTATTGATATAATAGAGAAATGAGCTTCAGTGTAGTAAACTTTGACAAATTAATTAATACAAGTTGTCTCTTACACTTTAACTCTTAGAAAAGAGCTGAATTAAGAATTTAATACACATTTAGTAAAGAACATTATAATTTTAGAATTCTGATTGGCTGGTACTGTCTCTGCTTGTGGGCTACTTTCTGACTGTGAGTGATGACACTTCTTGTGATGGCACAGCTTGTGGTTGTGAGTACTTTCAGAGTTGTGGTAGCATGTCCCCGGCCTGCGGCTCTCATATTACGATTCTGGGACGCTTAACAGAGCATGTATCAGTAACATTCTGTACATATCAATCTGACAAACTACAAGCAAATTTAAGCCTGCACAAACTATCGATTTTCATTTCAAATTTGTAGGCTGTATTAATATCTTGCTCGAGCAGGTGCCATGCCGCCCGCATACGTAACTAACGCACACTAGAAGATTTTTTTTTGTGAAGTCTCACTGGCGGTCATAGTGGACATAATACATACAACTACTAAGAAAAATCTCAATACCTCAAAGTCTTATTTCACTAATGGCTTGCTGGTGGATGTTATCAGCTTCTTTTTACAATATTTCTGGAAAATGAAAAAAATTGAGGCGATCGTGTCCTTCAGGAAATCGCATCAGCTCAACAGAGAAAGTTATTCTTTAATATTTCTTTTTTTTCAGTACAAGATATATTTAGTAAAATCTTGTAAAATATTAAATAGGGATGAAAAAATTATTATTGCTCGCTATTAGGTTTTCCTGTGTTTCTTTGATATGACACGTTTGATTAATCCTGTAGATTTTATTGTTTGGAACACTATTTATTATTTTTATTTTCGATCGTGCATTCTTTTTATGTTCGTGTACATTTCTTACATTGAGTTTGTTTCTCTGTTGGTTTGGGATGGGGACAATAAGTTGAAAACGAACGAAACCGGACTAGGACTAGAACATCGGACATCCTGAATGAATGTCTTTCACAACAAAAGACAACAAGTGTGATGCAGAAGTAAAATGTAGAACATAATCCAACCCCTGCCAGCAGAATGGTGCCGAAAAACGGCAAATATTCGACAGAAAAACTCTTTATGACGGACCCTGGTAACAAAAAACTGGATAAATCCATACTGCTAAACATAGAAAAAATCCTGTAACACGTGGTGTAGCCAGATTCCATGTTTTGTTGGTACTGGGCACCGCAAAATTGATTGACGGAAAATGGCTATTTATCCGTCTGTAGTCAACGCTAGCGCCTAAACCGTTTAGCCGATTTCCTCCAAAATTGATTCTCCGCAATCGATCTCAATGAACGCGAGGTTTTGGGAGATTGAACATGATATTTAGATTTTTGATATTTTGTACGTAATGCGTCGACCCGTGTTCGAGCCGTGCAGCGCTTCTGAAGCGTAGTGGTATGAGTGACTGCTAGTTAAACCTGAAGATCTGTGTTCGGGTCTCGGAGTTGAAAAGAAAGCTTTGGTGATTGAAAACATATTTACAGGTTTATGTAGTTGTAAAATATTGCGGAGCGGTTAGAAATAATGCAAAACGGTATGTGCCGCTGTACCACGTCTTGTTTATAATTGCTTTTTCCTCTTAAACTTGTTGCAACCTCAGTTCACATACTGAGAGACTAATTGACACGTTTTCTAATATAATAATTGTGTCCTACTTAATATTGAAAATGACTTATTTTTATCATTAAGTTTAACAACGTCATATTCATAATTCAATTAAAAGAAAATATTTATAATTTTAAGCGTCAATAATCTAGAAATTCCTTACCGATATTTAATACAAACTAAATAAAGCTTTGATCATAATTTTTTTTCACGGCAGACCCATTGAAAACATGCGTTCTGCGAAATATACAGAGCAAATAATAGACACAAAAGAAATGTCAATTCGTTCTCCTTTCAGATTAATTTCCATTACATCTCATATCAGAGTAGAACATGACGGGATTTCAATTACGGAATCCATCATTCTTATTGGACTGTCAAATGTTTGCCAATTCATATTCTGCTTCATTTTAATACCTTTGCTGTTCCTGCAGAACTCAAAGATTTCGAATGCTTCTGAGGAAAATTCAATTTCAATTCTCCGCCGTTGATTTCTCTATGTGTCGCAGTGCGTTGAACAACGAGAGATGAAATACGTATTTTAATTTTCTTTAAACATATCCTTTGCATGTTGGCGACATTTGTGTCTATCAAATTAATGTCGCCACTTATAGTGAGAATTTGCAATTAATAATGTTTATTATTGTTAATTTATGTGTTTATTACTTTTTCTTCTTCTCCTATGGCATTTTCCCTTTAGGAGCTTGCCGTTTTCACCCTCCACAACTCTCGATCTTCCCAATCTCGTGGTTTGAGCCTCTATCCTTCATAGCGTCCTGAATGTATTTTTCCATTTAAAACTGGTCTTCCTCTTTTTCACCTTCAGGTGGTTGCCATTTTAAATCATGTGTGGCTATCTGTTTTCTGACATTCTCTGAACATGTCCATACCACTGTAGTGCTCTATTTTCCAAATTTTCATAATAGTACAAATTATATTAATTTTCTTCATTTCGCGCCCCTGCGAGTAAGTTGTAGACATCGTCTCATGTAGTCCATTTCCATCTTATCTCTTATTTTTGTGTTTGTGGCTACATTTCCGCTCCATATAGCATATTTTTACACAATGAGTATCCTTTTCACATCTTGGCGTATTGTTATTCATAATTGCTGTGTTAAGCTTTGGTTGCTTTCTTAGTACCAGTGTTTATTAAAGATCCAAGATATTTGAAGTGTTACAGCTTTTAATTTTGTTACATTCACGACTATATATGTTATTGCTTGTCTAATGCACATACATTCGGTTTTATTAAAATTTATTTTTAATCCTCATTTATTATTCTTCTATTAGCTTTCTTAGCATGTACACCATATCCTCTTCATCTTGGGCAGAGATTACCTGGTCGTCAGCAAATAGTTAAAGGTGTCGTCTCAAATTTTTATCCCCATGCCAGAACACTTCCTGTACCAATTATATAGGGCTTGTTCTAGGTAGATATTGAACAAAATGGCAGACAACCCACATTCTGTTTTCGACTCATGTTTATCAGAAAGCTTCCCGTTAACTTATCTTCAATTTTTATTTGGGGTTCGGTGTTTTTGTAAAGTTTTTTAACCAGATTGATCCACTTTTCTTTTATATCAACCCTTCTCATTGCATCCCGTATCTTTTTTCTTGTGACACTATCGTATGCTATCTGGAGGTCTATAAAGGTTACATAAATATTCATATTTCTGTTTGTATGTTTGTCTATTACTTGTCTGATACAGTGGATTTATCTAGGCATGATCGTCCTCGTCTAAAACCACTCTGCTCCTCACTCAATTCAGGTTTATTTTCTTCAATTTTTTTTACTAAATACTAAAAACAATCTTGCGTTACGGTATGCACTATTTCCTGTAATTCGCATTTTTCTTTAAAATGATTAGAGCCTTGTAACAGAAGTGTATAACCCGCCACTAGATACGGTATATTCCTTTAACTTGTAAATATATTGACGCAAATGAAATTAAAACGTACGATTCTTTTTTTTTAAATAGAATTTTTGAAAAATTTTATAATAAGCAAGATGATCTTTTGTTTTTCATTTATTTTGTTAAATAACTACAATTTTTAGCAATATTTTCCAATGGTTTGTTAATTCTACTTCTATTTGGTATTTTTAATTGTGTGACGACTTATTTAATTTAGCGATGTTTCAATTAAAACGTTTGGACATGATGAACATAGTTCTAATACCCTGTAAACTGAGCAGAATACTTTCCACCTCCGAAATGTGATTATATTCATCTTAGAATCTTTGAAAATAAACGTCAGAATATTTCCCCAATTTATCAAGCACTTAGTGTTTTCACTGCGGCTAGAAGAAGCATTTTATGACATTCAGATTTTGTAATTAAGAACATTTGGTATTTTTTATTTTTTGAATATATTGTATGGTAAATACAATAAATTTTCACTATTGTAGGATTTTCAACCAATTGTTTCATGGTGGATTCATGAGTGTTGCAAATTTTGAGAAACAATTACCTTATCTATACTAATATATAAAGACAGAAGTGTGTTGTCTTACAGCGCGGTAATCTCTGAAACTAATGAACCAATGCTGATGAAACTTTTGTGTTAGCATCTTTTAAAGGCCTGGAGGCTATGATTTACAAACATAAACAGTAACATATTTTCAAAATAATTCCTTTTCTGAAATTTTCGCCTAGCTTTACATCACAGATTCAAGAGTGCATCAATGTTAACAGTTTAGTTGCGCGCCACCAGAGGATGACGTATGAGACCTACGGGTACTAATTTCATCAATGTCCAGAATTATTACGAAATTCATTGGGGTTTGAATGAGGTTATGTCATATCCGTGTGTGAACGTTGGTGATTTGTTAGTTCTGAACGTTTATGGACCATTTGAAAGAAATCCGTAACTGAAGTGGTAAAAATGTTAATATAGTGCATGCATGTCCTGAGTCCGTCAAAATGGCAAGAAAACATTGTGAGTGTTTAAAAGAAGTAGGTCGAGAGAGTTAAAAGACGATAATATACAGTAACGTAAATAGTGTAATGTATAATGTACAAAATATACATCGTATACTTTCTAAAAAACCGCTTATTTACAGAAATGTTTGAACACTCTATTGTTTGAAACAAAGACGAAACGAGTGTCACAGGTGTCAAAATAGCTACATGTGCTAAGAGATGGCAGTCTATAAAATTTAAATTGCCTACACAGAGACAATAGGGACATGCTGAAGAGAACACTTACACCATTCAAAATAATACTGCAAGAAGGGAAGCAAATGTGAAATATTCACTAGGAAGAAGGCGCTTTTCATTATGACTTCTTGACTTTTACATAGCTCTCATGTTCCAATTGGTAAAATTGAAAATGTTTGTATATTTTGGGTCAACTCTATTGAACTTTTTTCTTCAATATGTGCAAGAAATTAGTGCGATGGTATGTAATTAAGGAATGAACCTTTACATATTAAGAATAATCAATGGTAATGAAGCTAATATTGTTTTGGTTAGTAGTTCAATACATTGTCAATTTATTGTGTACACATACCGCCTTACAAATAAAGGTCTAGCGTAAGCCAGGAGTAACACTTTACTCCAGAAGTAGCAACTCTGTGTAAGCCCGGAGTAAGCGAAGCGTAATTTTCTACTAATAATCGCAGAGTAACCGAAGATTAACTACTCAGGGGTTGCTCCGCAAAATAACGTTTGACAACATATGAAAACCCCGGTGTCGACTTCTCAAATAGGATTTTCAATCGATATTTACGTGTACATATATACTAGGTATCGTTATAGCCTATTAATAAATTAAATCATTAATAAATCATCGCAAATATGTCTTTGCGTCACGTTTTGGCATTCAGAATCTGCCCTTTCCTGTAAACAAGAAGGTTAGAATTACAAATATATGGAGAGGACATTCTTTACTGCCGGAAAATAAAGCCAGCCCCTTGCCATAGATGTTAGGTAGTAGGAAAATTTGACCAACTGCCTGAAATATATCTTTCCAATCATATTTTATATTTATTCATACATTGATATTTCGCTGAGGAAGATGTTGCAAATGTACTTAGTTTAAATAAATGGAGAGAATATTAGGCCTCCCAAGAAGTGGCAGGGCAAATTAAAAAAGGAAAAAATTGCTTTATTTGTTGTATGAAGCTTAACTGAATTTTCCTCATGTGCTTGCAATTTTTTTAAAATAGAATTGTACCTTTAATGTCATTGAAAAATTACTTCAAATAGCTTCAAAAAAGTAAGAAAAACGAAAAGATATTTTAAATGTATCTAAGGGAATAAAGGGAAATTGGGAGTGGATTAGTCAACTCTCATTTGGCAACAATTCTAAATAATTGGACTTACAATAAAGCAGGTGAAACGACCAAGTCACATAAAATCGATAACATGAAAGGACTTGCATTAAGGGACTTGCATGAAAGGACTTGCATAACATGAAAGGACTTGCTGTTTGTGTTCTACATTTCAAATGAATAATAATTTTGGAACAAGTCTCTTATCTTTTGAAAAATTCTGTAAAGAAATGGAAATGAAATGCTTAAGTGAATCTAATTATGTGATGTAATTAGAATTTTTTGAACAGAAGTGTTATTGGAATTTTAATGGATTTGAGAAGAAGACATTTTCAGACAGAATAAAACTGTTTGTCTATGGTTCCGTGATACAGTAACCATCAAAATTAAAAACATGAATAAGGAAAAACATTAGTAATTATTGCAGTGTTATTTAGGGAATATCCTTAAAGGAAATCTTCAATAAAAAATCTATCAAACCTTGCATTAAGCATAACGTTCAAGTCCCTACCATATTATTAAATTCTGTTAAAACGTGGCACAAGAGCAGCTTCATAAAATTGAGCCCACGAAGGATCGATGCCACTGAAGACAAAATTAGTTGAGGAAAAATACGAGAAAGTGCGAGCTATGCGTTAGTTTTCAATGTGACTGAGATCAAGATACTTTAAAATAATTTGGCTAAAATATGTTTTTCCCACCGAATTTTTAAATTAAAAACCCCATACGTATTATTGTGATGGATGTTGTGGTTGTATTTGGACTATTATTGTAAAACTGTTGCAGTAACAAGAATTAAAGAAAACATAGAATTAAAGAAAAACCGGCTCAAGTGTAACTCTCTGTCGAAAGCCACATCAATCTTTACATATTTTTTAAATTAATACAAATTTACCAATACCAAGTCAATATTTTTTAAAAACCAATAAAGATATGAAACTAATAAAAACATTTCTTATAGGTGTGAGGAACATGCAATTCAAAGATGAGACACACTCATCTTTGAGAAATTATTATATAATTAGGAATGTTTTCCATTAGATAAAAATAATACAAACTATTTTTTATGAATGAACTATTCCCTTTATTTCAGTTCTTAGACTTTTGACTTTACGATTAGGTACATACAATGCAAAATTATTTCATGAAACTGTTACTTTTGTTATCCCTATAAGCAGCAGCGGATTTACCATTTTCGATGCCCCAAACCAAAATATTTTTGAGACCCCCTTTTTAAAGTGAACAATAAAATTGTTTATATTTGACATTTTACCCTTTTTTAAAATTAATTAAACTAATACAAATAATATTATTATGTATCAAAATAGCTGCAATATAATAAAAAAAAAAAAAAAATTTTGTTCATAAAATCAGAAATAGTATTCCTGAAAGATAAACCTCAGAGCTTATAAATTTCACTGAACAGTATTATTAGTGAATTGAGTTTATCTTACCGATAGTAGCTTCACTTGATACAATGGAACAGAAGTAAACCGCAACACGTTTTTTTTAATTCAAAATTCAAGTAGTAGTAATTCGATAGTATAAAATACGCAGTTTACGTCTTTTGACGTAAAATAAAAACAAACGCAGGGCATGAATAAATGGAATTCCTTCTTCTGACTAATAATTTACTATAATAAATGCCCGTTCAACGCCAGGTACTTCAGCTAGTTATTTAATAACTACCAATTACACACTCTTGAATTTGGTAGCGCATCTGATTGAAACAGATTCACAGTATACTGAGCTGAAGACTGTCGGTTGAAAATGCAGATACTTTTAATTCAAGAGGCTGAATCCCTTGCTTCAAGTTATGAGTGTTGGAGTGCGGGAAAATATACTGACCCTCCTGTAATAATGATGGAGCTTCAAACTTCTTCTTATGTATGTTTCCTAGAGAAACGGAAATGCAATTTCTGTATCATCCTAGTAGTGGGGATCTTATCATCTTATTATCTTATCATAGCACGATCTTATCATTCGTGCTGTAGAGAAAATTTACCGACAATGTTCATTTCGTCATTACTAGAGCTCGGATGTGTAAGCACTAAAATGTCGAAAATAGGCCGGCAAATCTCCACCCGGATCGGCGATTTGCATTTTTGTTGCTAGAGTGAAATCTATTTTGAAAATTCTTGACGCTTGTGGGGAAAGACTTCATTAGTGGTTCAGACAAGCTATTACATTCCACTATTCCAAATAAGCAGGTTCATTTACTCTTTCTTGAATTTCTTTCCATGCCGGTTTATGGTCCAATACTTTATAAAGAAATGCTCTCTCTCTTCGTCTCACCAATGATTCCAATGTCGATATATAGTTAGAAGAATTTACTAATGAATTTTCTTTCCAATAAATTTGGCTCTATTCTCTGAACACTTAACCTTTCCGGCGTGACTATCAGCGCCCACCGACCGCTACTGCAGTGTGACTTAAATTTGCCTAAGTTACAATTCAGTTTTCACCTGGATTAAAATTATGTATCTTCTAAACTATTAAAGGAAAATGTAGGAAAAAAGTTAGGATATCTAGAGGAAAGTTTTTCATTTTGTTTATTGGTATGATCACAAATAATATTAACATTAACCTAAAAAACTAAACAAACCATATATTTCCGAGAGCAGTGTACTCTTAGCAAATAACAGTACACAAAGGATTTCTAAGACAAATTTTGCAACAATATGATGTTTATTTTCTGTTATTGCTGTTATAGCACTCTACTAATTTCCTTGCAGAAACGTCTGGTTTTAGTACTTGAATTGACGTCTGGATATTTTATTTTTTCAATCGCGAAATCACACGCGAAATATGTCGAGTAATCCTGGCGACTCATTCAAAATAATGAACAGCATATGCCGTCGCACACACTAGAGAGTGACCTCGCGAAGAATGGCGTATCGTCGTACACGCTGGAAGGGTTAAGTTACTTTTCCTGGTCCTTTACTGGATGGGTCACAACACACTGCTTCGATTCTACTTGCGGACGCACAATATAAGTGTCACTTGGTTTACTATTTCCATCTCTTAAAGCTCGCTTATGAAATGTAATGCTTACCATGCCTTCCAAAAAAATTACATGCTCTCCTATTCTAGTTGTTCACTAATTGTTTTATCACCCTCACATTTACAATGACGAGGAATTATGTGTGGAATTATCTTACCCCATGCAATACAAAAAATATTTCTATTACGAGTTAAACTAGTGATTTCGCATTAGAGATCGGACATTTAACACCATTTTACAATAAAAAGGAAATGTCTCTTAAAACTTCATAACTAAAAATTTCAACTTCCCAACGTATGTCCGGCATCCATTAATGCTCTCCTCCAAGTGTCTTTCTTCACTCTTCTAGCTCGGAAAACCAAAAGGTCAACGTTAACAAAACACATTGTAGCCCTATCAATCCGACTCCCGAAGCCATAAAAGTGATTCAATTAATTGCTTTTGCTAGACAATTTTGAATTCTTTCATTGTAGTTAATTTATCGTTTTCATAAACACACTTTTCAAGATATAAGCAAAGAGTGGAGAAATTGAACAATATTTCGTTTTTTACGACTTTCTGTGAATTCCACCTTTCTCGAGGAAGCAAATATCAATTTCAAAATTCTCAAAACAAATAGAACTGGTGAGAGTAAATGTGGGATTTCCTGGATTATGAACAATTTCACGGATATTTTACTATGTCTACCGCTGCCCGATATTGATGGATAAGATATGGAATCCAGAGATCCTAATCCAATGTCTTAACTTTCATTTAGATATTGAAAAAAAATTGCATATTTGGAAATTAGCTTCCCCTTTGAAGAAGCGGATGGTACTTGATTCTTTTCGTAATTTCTCGATCAACACCAGGTGAATGCTGGATCAGTACCCAACAAATGGGCGACGGAGCGCTGCGATCTTTCCTTCTTCCTTGTCATATCGTCATCCGTTACTTACACACAAACATATACATACGTACATGCACTACACTACTACACATGCCGAGAGAGCGGTCGGGAGCTTAGAACTTGTCCCAGCTGAGGCGGTGGCCCGCTGGTGAGAACACCTGTTTTGGGGGAAATCCCGCTAGCAGGGGGAAGGTCTGCGCAGGATCCCACTAGCCAAAGGGGAAAGGTCTTCGCCACCTCTTCAGGAAGAAACATGCACTACACTTACATAACTAATGAGCTTATCAGTTGACGCGCCGGAATGACTAATTTATCTTTTAAAAAATAAGAATTACAAAGGGGAAACCTTTACTGGCACATTTGACCACGGAGACCACTTTGCTAAAAGTCAGCCCTTGGTGAGACTAATCATATACCGGTTAAGCTTCCAACGCTTACTTATTGGCGATTGGAAATGTGAGATTTTCATCTTCATCTCTTTCCGTGATTTTTCCGGAAGGGTGGTTTACGCCTGAAAACAGAACTAGATTAAATGCGAGAAGAATACGCATCCTGGACTGCACTTCCTTCCCGCAAGCGCGTTGCAGCCCACTCGTCACACGAGGTTTCGCCCGGGCCTCCGGCGCGTCGTTTGGACGCTCTGTGCGAGCGGCGGGCGAGGTGACGTGGCGGCTACACGAGACTTCCATCCGGGACTATCGATACACTCGGCAGCGCCACGCCCCGGCCTTCGCGCTCGCACCACTCGATAATCGATGTGAACGAGGTGGGCGGAGGAGAGGAAGCGAATTTCCCTCTCATCGTGGCCAGACACAGTTCGCCCACAAGAAATGTAACTCGTGTACAAGTTCTTCCCGGGGTTCAATTTGAGTGGCGACGTTTATTTAACGACCGGTATCATCATTTTACTCAGAGCAATGACTCGGTGATGGTGTTGGGGTTTAAGTCCGAACAGTGGCGGATTTCCTACATGAGCAGCTTAGCTGTATCCAACCTTCAACGGTCTATAAGAAAATTCTAGCGACTAGCTGCATTGATTTCTTGTTGTTTATTTTTTCCGTTAGTACCAGGAGATTTCTTGAGCAGTTTTTAACAAACTGGCCAGTTTGTTTCCTTCTTTTTACTTGTTCTATTTTCACCGTTTACTTACACACACACTCACACACACACACACACACACACACACACATACACATACACACATACACATACACATACACACATACACATACACATACACACACATACACACACATACACATACACACACACTCACACTTATAAGCACCACACTACCACACTGCCGTGGGGACTGACGGGAGCTTTATTCTGGGAATGTGCCGCACTGATGGTGGAAACCAAGCGAGAGAATTTTTTGAAGTACGTTGAGTGGTTTTGTAAAACCTTCTTTGGGAAACAATCGAAATCTCCCATTAATAATAACTAGTAATGTTACAGAATTGCACAGAATTCATTGTTTTACGTAGTTTTCCAATTTCGTTGGTCCGGGCTAGCTTTTCGTTCTTGCCTCATCTTATTGCCTTTATGTCGCCGAAAGTACATTTTTAAAAACAAATTCTCAATTTTTCGGTTTCCTCATTGTAGAACCAAAATATTAATTTAATATTTTGTAAGAGTAAAATCTCGTCTTTTATAGAAATTTTCGTTGAAAAATTAGGAGCTTAATGAGGAGCTAAAGGAAAATTCTTAAGAAAAGAGTTTTCGAAAAACTTTATAAGACAACATCATAAGCACTTGTTTTTGTAAATGAAAATATGGATGTCAGAACATTATATTTCAAACTAATGCTTGCGAAGCTTATTTCACGTGTCAATCGAACCGGAAATGAATTGCTATCTAGACCTGGAGGTATTAAATCTATAAAGTAATAGATAAATCCTGTATGAAAACCCTTTAAATTCAGAAACGTCAAGCAAGAAAAATTAATTTTAAAAAGTGTAATTTTCAGAAAAATGGCAGTTATGTTACCTGTGACAGTACGTTTAGTTCCCTACCACACGTGTAAAAAAATTGGAGACGTTTTTAAGAAATTCTAGTTTTTTATTTTTAAAATAACACTGTTTCAGGCAAAAAATTATATTCTTTAAATAATGCATATGACATTAATGAAAGCACAAATTAAAGTGAACACATTCCATTCCAAGAAAAAATCTGTCTTCAATTTTATAGAAGCGACAATTTTAAAATTTTATATTTTCGAAACTTCTGTGTTCACAGTGCAAATCGGATCTATGCTACTTTTAGAAGTGCATTTCACAATTTCCCAACAAGAAATTTATTGAAATTTCAAGCCATTTTTTGAGAAAGGTTTGAAAATATCGCAATGACTTCATGTAAAGTGTCACCCAAAATTAATGAATGTTGTTCAAAATCGCAAGACTTGGAATAATGCTGCGGGAGCTATTCGGTTTGGAAACAATCCTAAGTGTAGTTTAGATATTATTCACTGGCTAGCAGCCAGACGGCCAGACAGAATAACGGCTTTTTTGAAAAGAAGAACGTATTGAAAATACTCTTTTTCGGTATCAGAAGACCCCGAAACGTGTATTATCGTTGATATCTCAAAATCGATTTTCCGCATCATTACTTAACATTCTTCGCATGCTATTACTCCATATAAATACATATACGAGAAGTTTAAAGGTAAAACAGTTTTTCTGGAACAAATGTAATTTTTTTACATATTTTCAAAGTCGGTTTACAAATTTATCCAGATTTACTCAATCCATAGCCAGCTTTGAAATATATGATTTTTTAAATATTTGATTTAAATGGTAGCAGGCAGTGTGTAAAACAGTGAAATAAAGATGATGTACATTTTATAACAAGGACATTCCAATTTTTAAAAACAATATTGTTCATTTGATTGTGGCTTAAGTTAGAAAAAATTACGATACATACATATTACATTTTTTAGAATCAAAAATTAGGTAATAAATATGAATTATAGAAAGAAGATTGTCAGAAGTTAAAGCCACATTGTTTCCACAAATTCACAGCGTCTGCAAACCAGACATTATTCAGTTCCAAACAGTGAATTGTATTTTTCTACATTCCGTTAGAATCCATTTTATTTCTGATTTGTTTAAAGTAGCTCTTCCCTTAAATATTTCCATTCTTCTTCGTATTATTTAAGCTTGAGGAAGTTGAATAATAGCTTTACTTATGCTTGTTCGTTGGCCAAAAGTTGGCTATTTTATCATCTTCGCCTTTCTCTATCTGACATCTCTATGCATCTTTTTACAGAAAAAATTGTGGATATCGTAGTTAACTTTCTTGATTGGGAATGATAATGTTGATTATCTATGATAATTGAAACATCGTTCTTGTTTTTTCATCTGTATTACATTATAGGTTGAACATGTTGATTCTTATGGCCTGACAGAAAAAAGCGTTAACCCGTGGAGCACTAATGAAAGATGGGTTGCATACAGTACAGGCGAAGTTCGAGAATATTGTAATCGTCAGGCACCTTTTATAGACAACAAACCTCCATTTGTCCTTCCCATTAAGATCCATTATGCTTCAACATTTATTATTTGAGAAATGTTTTACTAAAATATGATAATTTTTTATTTATAAATATTTTTCTAGATATTGCGACAATTCTCAATTGCAGTCTACACGTATCCTACGATGTTCGTAATTTTTGATATTCATTCATTGCGACTAAAATTGTATTTGAATATGAGTGAAAAGAATGAATTTTCCCAGTTGGTCGATAATGATAGGTATTTTTGAACCTATCATCTTGTTGGGTCAACGCTGAGCGTTCATCCTTTATTTTGTCTAATATGAGAAAATATTGAGATCGTTTCGGATGCTTTCGTTTCTGATCTGGTTTGAAAGGTTACAGTCTTTTTAGTGCTCTTAGAAATTTTATTTCTGAGGGTTGTATATTGCTACATTTCTTTCTCGTTAATTCCCATGAATCGATCCCATTCAGTAAAACTGGTAGTGCCATCTCTTTGCCTTTCTCTACATTTTGAAATGCGTCTCTCTTCTTGCCTTCTTTGAGAGCGTTCGTCTTATTATGCAGCACATTTTTGGAACCGATGGAGTTTGATATCGATATCATTGTTGTAATCGCAGCTGTCATAATCAAGTTAATTAAAATCTTTTACTTGATCTAGCGTTGAATTGTAAATACAAATTTTAGAACTGACGGAATTTTGTCTTGGAAACCCATTCCTTTACTTTTTTAATAGAAAGTTTGAGGTTCTAATCTTCCAAGATATTACTCAATTTATTTTAATTTAATTAACCCGTCTGCAAAAAAAGATTTTTAAATAATTATTTCACAAACAGATTCTATTTGAAGATTTTCTCTTCCAAATTCTAAAAGCATTGTCTAAATATATATTAAAAAGTGTTGGGAGCAAACTGTCGTGGTCCTTGATTAACTAAAAATGCGTTTCCCTTTAGGTGATTCATGCTTCTATCTAACTCCGTTTCATTATAAATTGATTTTAAACTTGCTATTGTATGCTTACGATACCTTCTGGTCTCTACTAGTTACCATAGATTTCTTACAACTCTATCAAAAGCCTTCTCAATGTATGTGAAGAGAAAGGTTTTCAAAATACATTCTCTTCCCTTTCCATTATCTGTCTCAGAATAAAGATATTATCAGAGTACGAGCGGACTTGTTGGAATCCATGTTGTTCAATTCTTCTTCTTCTTCTTCTTCTTCTTCTTCTTCTTCTTCTTAGTTTTTAGTTCTTCACTAAGGTTTTTAATATATTGCTTACAATTCTGGCATATTATAGCTAGTATAGGAAACGCTGATTCCCCGATAATTTCTTGGTACATTCCCATCTCATGTCTTAAAAGTGGTGGTAATGGTGGTGGACATCCAGTATTGGAGAACTCTTCATTTTTCCAGCACGTGTTCAGAAAATGTAATGCCCAAGTTTAAAGAAAAACTACTATACTTAAATAGTTCTACATTGGATAACTTCGTTTATGGTGCTTTTCTATTCTTCAATTTTGTTAGAGCCGTTCCCATTTCGTTCATACTGACCCCATTTACACCCTTTATTAGGTTCCGTTTGATATAAATCTCTTCATTCAAATTCACACAATTTAAAAAAAACATTGTACCCCCTTACCTTCTTCAGTAGTATGAACTCTGACCGTATATCTTCCTTGTCTATTCAACATACGGAGAAGTTTATAGGCAAAGTCTTGTCCATCAACATTTTGTTCTACTCTGTTTATTAAAGTTTTCCAGATTTATCTGTGAGAATTCCTGACAAGAATTACGCTTTCTTTTATAAATTTCACAACTTTCTTGTTTTAGGCAATTTTCATATCTGCTAACGCCTTTTTGTGTTTGTTACATCTTTCTTCTATAAATCATTGATTTACCCGAGGCTTCATTTACAGCTTGTTCAAGACATGTCTATTTCATTCTTTTTCTATATCTTTTGATGTGGGAGTGATAGATAGCAGGCCATCTAGTCTAGTTTAATACAATTATTTTACCTAAAACATTAGTTTCTCCTAAGTCTGATACGCCGTAAACTTAGGTCAATGAGGAGTTTAGCTTTATATCTAAGGAGGGGCAACAACATTCGGTTTTATGTTTTGACTCCTTCCCTTCTTTGAACCGAACAGGGGAAACTTTAGAGACAACTGAAAATTACCCGAACTGATGTCTCTTGCTCTGTGAACATGCACATCTTTAACTGAATCAATGATTCGGAAAGGATAATAAGTCCCTATTCCTAAAATTTCTTCAACTGCTCTACATTCAGTAAACTAGTAGCGTGTCTGTAGTAATGGCCTCGTGAATTATGCATTTTGATCGTGGTTCAATCAAAACTGTAAGTCATAATGTACTCATTGTGCAATCAGAAGAAACTTTCTACTAGTTAATTAATCATGATGAACTGGAGCCTGTTAGTGCATGGGACATTCGTACAGAACGTCCGTTCGCTGCATCTACTTATCATATAGTTGCCATAATATGTTCTTCCACAGGCAACATTTATACATTGTTAATACACCATTCATTAGTGGAAGGTGAGCAGTGATTATAACATGAGTTTTGCAATGTGCTCAGGTGTCACGCAACAGTTAAGCTGTATACAATTCGTGTTGTCCGTTCAATGTATATTGCTGACATGTTTCTGTGTCTGCTCATCGTCACTCTCAAAGATGATGATTTGTGCCAACGCTCCAGCCAGCTATAATGCAACTAGGTATCTTCGTCCTTATAATTAATTTTCTATGGTTATAAAATCAAGCTTAAGCAGAATATTATTAATTTATTTGTGTTCTAATGTGGACAATATCAGCACTAGCCAATATGATTTAATTTGAATTCAAGCAGTTATTTATGATTTTTTATCACTAGTAATTTACAGACTTCAAATGTGATTAATTTTTCAGTGTTAATTCAATTGATGTTACCCGAATTTGTTATTGTCTAGAACAATTGTTAACATGCTACTGTATATATTGAATGTTGAGCTCAATATCAATAATTTTACTCAACTTCAAAATATTATGTAATCATATACTGTGACCGTCCGTTTTCTTAGATTCCGAAAACGTGTCACATACGCCCTAAGGAAGCGAGGGAAAGGAATATTTTGAACGCGCGCCAACGCGGATGAATATTTGGAATGCTAATTAGAATTTAGAACAAGAGAGACCGCCACCATAGACCAAGGGCGAGACCGGAGGTCGGATGAAAGAAAAAGTTCTTTCTGAAGGTAGCAGCTGAACTGGGCGGACGTATGGAAAACGGTACGCCAGGAAGTGACATTGCAGCGGACTTCAGATTTGCAACTTTTTGAGGAAAACTCTTCTAGAAGACCAGAAGAGGTAATTATTCTATTATAAATTGATTTAAACATAATCTTAGAAGAAAGGTAATAAGAAACGTTATGAATTTATAATGGAAGAATTAGGGAGTGGAGTTTTGAATAGATGGCAGTAATTAATAGCTTGCATTCATTTCTCTTTCCAGTTTTTTTTTCTCTCACATGCTTTTCTTATATTTAAATACTCTCTTGAAGTTGGTGCTCGTATAAAAAGGGGTGATCTCTGGATTCATTTTCACTCTGAATATCCAGTTGGTCATTAACCGTAATTGAAAATAAAGTAAAATTCATATGAGAGCACGCAAGAATATAAAACTTGAACGAGAAGAAGAAGGCGGTTTCTGGGGAGCAACTGCGTTCTAACCCGAGGCCACGACGCTTCAAGGCCGAAGCAGCTCGGTGAAAAGGGGTAGAAGGAAGCAAAGTGGACTGCTCTACGCGGCCGAGAACAAAGTAAGGTCGTTCCAAATAAACTGTTTTGTAGGGATAGGAGTGATTCAGTTTAATCAGAAAGCTTATTCTGTATCTGTCACGTAGAAAGAAAGGGAGGGTAACAGATTTACCATGCTTAAAAGATAAGAAAAGTAAAAGTACATTTGTTTCCGACTTCTAATACGTGAGAACAGAATCAATCTTTTCTTTCAAAAAGGATTTGAGATCAAATATTTAATATTAAATAAATTAATAGTCATTCTCTAGATTTTAGAGAGAGAAAGTTTCCTTTTTGCTGTAAAAGTAATGTTAAGTCAAAAGTATTAATTTTGATTTTCAATGTGTGTTTCTTTCACATTTTTGTAAAGTAATATTTTAACAATTCTTTCAATTTCTGAAAGTGTGTTTGTTGAACAATTGGGTTGTAGATGAAAGTAGGAAATTGTGTATTGTGTTATTAGTGTGTGTTTTTTTCAGTCAAGAGTATTCTGTATTTGATTTTTTTCTGTGTGCCATTGTATGTATTTGTCATAGCAGCAAATATTTTTAGAATATATTCTGAATTTAGTGAAAAGTGATTCTCACCCGAGTTGTTTGTAATTTTTGCATCCAATCCATAAACGATCTTCACGACCCTGCCCCTATTTTTTATTTATTGTGTCCACACTGGGACGTCTATACTGAGCTAGTCGACCATCTGGTGAATTGTGTTCGCCACCCCCCCAAGACGTCTCAGGTCGGGTGCTGGCCTTACGGCTTGTACCGGACGGTACTGTGGCTCGCAATACATGATATCATATGTTAATTCAACAATTATTAATTAATAGCTAATCAAAATATTCATTAGCTCGTTCATTATGTATCAGTACTATTCACTTAATTGGATTTAAGGATTAACCAGGAGATATGAATTTGGACTTCCCTTGTCCTAGGAGCTTTGTCTTTGACAACAGCGTCCTCCCCGCTGTCTCCCTTTTCAGGGTGTCATTATTATTCAAGATAAGGGGATTGCACCTTGACGCTCGGGAGACTCCTTGCTCTAGGGGCCTTCTTCACCGAAACTTCCCTCGGGGACCACTTCCGAAAGTTTTCTTGTGGCGTTGAGGTATTCTTCTGTAGGTCCCCTTCTGGCGTTGAGGCCTCTTCTGGAGTATTTCTTCGACTGGCCCCTCTCTATCGACTATCCGGGAAGGGAGGCTCTACCAGAACTGCGTTACCGCTGGCATAGCTCTCAGGGTCATTGAGGTAGCCAAGCCTCACCACCAACGTTAAGATCATGAACTCCGAAGGTGCGAAGTACAATCTTGACTTGTAATAAAAAGCGATATATTCATAAATGTTCTCCCTATTTTTATGTTTTCTCTGTCACTTATTCATTCAATCAATCATTCATTTAAATTTCTCATTTACCCGGGGTTCATTCCATTTCACACCTTGGCATTTTTGTAATATCTGAAATTCTTAAGGGATATTTCATTTTTGTAAACTACCCATCACTTTAAGTACAGAAAAGTTTTCCGAAGAAAATGTGTAGGGTTGCGCAGAAAGAATAGCCTGATTTCAGTCACGTAGTACAGACGCTTTGTAGGCACCAGCGCGACATGAAAATGTAGAACAAAGTGAGAAAGGGCGACCATTTGCAATTATGTCTTTGTGGACTCCAGAGCACCGCTCTTTCGTTGTGGAAACTTACTTTAAAAATAAAGGGTCTTCCCATTACTATTCAAAGAATGTTTCCTCGCCATTTCAAGCTGAGATGTCACGACAAAGTTCTTGATCACAGAACAGTTGTAAGGTGGGTGAACCAATTTCGTTTCAATGCTTCTAGTCTTAAGATGAAAGGTTCAGAAATTCCTAGTTCAGAACGGATCCCTGCGCGGATGAGAAGCCCACAAGTACTAATCCGAAGTCCTCGGAGCTGCGTTTTCAGACATGCCTTAGCGCTAAGAATGTCGCCTCATTTCTTGCAATGTATCATCTACGATAATCTACAGTTCTACCCCCGATAAGATGCAGGTTGTACAATAGTTGAAAGAAAAGGATAAAGTTGCGCGAAGGACGTTTGCTATGAATTTCGTGGGTCACATTAATATGCTGCCCACTGCCTCAGGAACGGCTTATGTCGTGCCACAGATCTTGAACACCTTAGTGATGTATGATGAGCTCAGTTATCAAGTGCCATTTTGGTTTAGCTCCAGAGAACCCCGTGAGCTGCTTGAAAGTCGTGTCTCATTGAAAGTGTGAGAGTATGGTGTATCGTTGCTTCTTTTGGCATCATATGCACTTATTTCCTTGAGAACCACAGTGGTTGTGTTTTACAGTTATATCAATATGTAAATATGGTAAATACCGTTATTCGAGCGCTGGTCAATCGCAACCCATCTCAGGAATGGTTCCAACAGGAAAGCAACATCTCATATGGCTAAAAAATCCACGGCATTATTGCGGTCTGGTTTACAAGGTCGATTAATTTCAATATTTGTAGACATCAACTGGACAGCGCGGTCGACAGATTTGACCACCCTTGCGTTCTTCTTATGAGATATATGAGGAATCAAGTCTACACTATATAGCCCTTAAACGCGAACAGCACTTAAGCGACGAATACGGAATGCCTTGCAGAAACTCCCCCTGGAATGCTACAACATGCGATGCAGGTTTTGTTCGCTGCTTGGAGGAATATAATGGTAACTTACTTACCCGGTGTAATATTCAAGAAACAGTGACTGTAGTCAATAATGACCGATAACCTATACTTACGTTTTCAAGTCATTTTCAAATAAATGATTGTACTACTTACAACATGCTACTTTGTTGAAATCCTACTATTCTGTCTGCGCAACCTTGTACAGAGCGTTTAAAAAGTCTCTCCCCTCTGCACCATCCTTTATGCGAAAATGGCAACATTTCGGGCTGAATCAGTGATGGCGCCTTCGCCCTGGTCCGTTACGCAACAGCAACAAAGGAGCGTGATGTAAAACTTGAAATGCAGAGGGAAAAAAAGTTACACTAAAATAAAAAGCATTTGAAATAAATAGTATGTTTTTTACTTTTCATAATTATCTTATTACATCATATGTTCAAAATATGTACCAGAATTTTGAGAGCAATGCTTTACTCTTTTACATTTACTATCTCTTTCTAAAGTTTCTTGAGATATTAACATAATACACAAAGATATTGAATCTTTAAATTCCTCAATGGTCTTGGGACGAGTTTTGTAGATATTTCCTTTAGCTGCTCTCCAAAAAAAGAAATCAGGTTGAAACCTAGTGATATTGGCGGCCATAGGCTTTCGAAATTTTTCAGTTCCCGAACACGAACTTTTATTTTACATCATCCGTGTACTCTAATTTGCTCGAAACACATGTTCCACCAAAAAAATGCACATTTATCCAGTATCAGAATTTTTTAATTAATTTGTTGCATCTACATCTTGACGCACGCGTCTCCAAGCCTCTTAAGGGGCGTTGAGCGCTATGCACTGGGGAGTAATCCTCCATTAATGTCTTTATTTTTTTAATATTTGTCAAGTCTCGTCACGTCGCAGTCAGTCACCTTTTCCCCGCACAAAGTAAGCACTTTATCCCTTCAGCCGGGGGCTCGACACCGTTAGATCCCGGGGTTCCTAGCAGGTCACCCAACCAGGAACTCGCGAGTCTAGAATTCGCTTAACGTTCGTGACTTCACGGAGCGTAGTAAACGAATTCGGCTAGCGCCGCCGTCATTCAACAGTTATAATCAAGTCTCACAACCAACAAATTGTTCATGGTCAAATTGCATGTGTCGCTTGGATGCGAAGAATGCGATCATGTAATTTTATTTCAACTATTGCTTGCTTGCAGCGAGCGCGCTTCTCAGAATAACATTGGAATGCCGTCGCGCTGATTAAGCTGCGATGTGGCCGTTTCCGCATAAAGGATGGCGAGTGGGGAGACGACCACTGCGGAGAGACTTTTTGAACGCTCTGTATAATAAGCCAAATTAACCGTATGAATGAACAATAAGCATATTTAATTATCAACAATCGTAATAGTTCTAAGATAATTTGAAATGAATTCATCATGTAAATATATCATAACTTGAAGAAAGAAGTGTTCAATTAGTAGGGAACGGATTTTCATGTAAATACATATTTTTATACTTACATTCACTAATATTTTTTACACTTAACACGACATTCAGAACTAATTGGAACCATTTTTATTTTACATATTTTTACATATTTTGGTATAATTACATTTTTTACATATTTTATCTATAGCTACATATTTCGTTACATTTTAATATATTTATAGGTCGAAAATGAACATTCACTTGTGATGTTTGAAATATATGTTACTTGAAAACTAACTTAGTTACTGAAATACATAATATGCAATGCTTTTGTATTTAACGCCGGACAATCGCTATTACTTGCCAAACTTATCTCCCCCGCCCCACTGTTCTTGAAAACAGCGTAGTCGGGATCAACGATGAGCGGATGTAGTATGTAAAGCAGAAGGAACTTCAACCACGTGCTTACTCGTTTTTCATAGACCCCATGCGTAACTCGATAAAAAAAGTCAGATCATTGTCTTATCCCTTTTCTGGAGTTGGGTTAGGAGTATGCTCCCTTTACCCCCCCTCTCTTCTATATCCGGCTACACGATACTATTCACTTGAGCTCCGGCTCCTCGTAAACAACATTGTATATAATACGAAAGTATTATGTTTCGGAAGAAACTAACGAATAATTGCTTCTGTAGATGTAAAACTTTCATTCAGCCTCTCTGAATCCATGTAAAGTTCTGATCGGCTACGTACTCTGCTCGGAAAACGCTTGAAGAATGGAGTTGTAAACATTATAATGAATATTTATTTCACATATTTCCTATTTTTTCTTACATATTTTTGAAAAAATAAGTACATATATATGTACATATTTTGCTTTTTATATTACAATAAAGTCCGTTCCCTATTAATTAGAGACAGAGGTGAAGGTACAACGTACAAAAATGCTACACTAAATATACCTAACAACTACACACAAAAAAAATGAAAATTCGTATATTGATTATGGAAAATTTATCGTACAACTAGTATAGTTTGCACTGGTATGCAAGGTATTGTAAATTGAATTGTAATAAGTTTTTTCAAAATTTTGAAAAAGTCGAGATATACATCCCAATGTTATGAGAGTGTACGTAAAAATAAAAAAAACATTGAGGAAGCTAAGTGAAATACAGTGACTTCTAAAGAATAGTTTTGGAATGGATATTTCAATTGTCTGAACGTTCGATGCTGAAATATTAAAAAAGGTTTTTATAAATATTTAAGTTGATATTTGTGATACGCAAATCTACATTCCATTAAAGAGATTGAACGTACTAGTACATGGACAGATTGAAAGTTATCTCGAATATAATTGTTTGCTCGAAAAAAACAGTAGTCACAAATACCATTGTGAATACTGTTTGTCTTCATTGTCTACATTGTCTGTACTCATTGTCTTCGCTAATTTACAAAATTTCGAAACATATGACGTATTGAGATCTCAGTTTTACGCTTTTAATTTTAAAATTATTGAAAATTATTCTTGCGTTTTGGATGTATTTGGTAAAAGAAAGAACGTTTTGACAACAAAAGTTAGGTTATGGAGTAGTAGCTTATAGTTCAGCCAGCAACCACTTACTAAAAACTTTGGACCCATTGAATCAACTCTGCATGCCGCCTAAGTTTGGGTGCCTTCAGGACCAGCCCATGTACTAGCCTACTAGTTGAAGCGGCCTCCTTCCTTTAGACCTCCGTAGAAAGTTCTGTGCTTAAAATTTGCTTACTCGACTCATTGTTGTCCCCCTAATCCCACACTTAATTATATCTGTAACCTCTCCAAGTCCCTCCACTAAGCAAATCATCCTAACTATCCTAAACCGCTAAGTACTAGACTTGCTAAGTACCGGGATGAACTTGGCATTGAGTCTCATGATATCATGAAGAGGAAACTCAACCCTCTTCTCCCTTGGGAACATTTCTCTTTGTCAATCAATACGGAAGCTACCAAATTTACAAATCCTGATACCCAAAAACATATCATTAAGCAACTAATCTTGGAGTTCCAGCACAAATTTGCTAATCATAGCCAATTTTTCACGGATGGATCCAAGCAACCAATTCAAGATCTAGTGGAGCTGTTATTTCCATTATCCCACCCTTACTAATCTTTATCGCCTTCCAGATTTCTATTCCATATTCTATTGTGAAGCGTGGGCTATTATTATGAAATCTATTGATATTAGCATCCTAAAACCATTAACCCAGATATTGTTATTTTTTCTGACTCACTAGCTTAATTCTTCCTATCCATTCGAAACCGACATTCCTTAAATTCACTGGTCCAAGAAATCCAAGAAAACCTTTATCACTCCTTCCTTAAAGGATATCGCGTTACCATAGCTTGGCTTCCTTCTCATATAGCCATCCAGGGCAATGAAGGAGCGGATGTAGCTGCGAAGGCAGCAATCTCTCTTCCCGAAATTGATACTGAAGCTGGCGGCACACTCCCCGACTTTAAAAACTACCTCTCACTTGCAGTCAAGAAGCTTTGGGACCGGAACTAGAAAATGTTGCCTTCCAAATTACAAGCAGTTAGAAAGAATATCGAGGAATCTCCCATCACTTCCATTAGACTTAGCAGAAGACATCAAGTGGTTATAACCAGACTCCGTATAGGACATTTTAAACTCAGTCACAGATACATAATTAAAAAGGCTACTCCTGATCCTTGCCAAAATTTCGGACTCCCAGTTTCCACGAAGCATATTATAGTTGATTGCCACGTGATGGCGACTGTGAGAATAAACCTTAACATCAAATGATATCTCTACTGTATATTCAATTCTTATCCCGTCAAAAGAAAATTATAGAACTCACCAAATTTAATATGCTAAATAGTATTTAGCTAATGACTATACATGTCTGCCCTATGTATAACATCTAGATTTAGATTTGTGTATGTGTATCCCATAAAATGTTAACTAGTAGTGAATTTGTAAATACTGTATTTTTGTAACTGTGGTCGCCAATGACCTAGAATTTTATAAGGGACCTTAAATAAATAATTAAAAAAGAACTTTTGAAAAAAATCAGTAAGAATCGAAGAGTTAATTGTTATAATGCTAAGTAATAGCATTTGCCGTCAGTATAAACTAAAGAACAAAAATATGTATACGTCGAGATCCAAATAACAACCTCACTACAACCTAGAGCACTTGTATTTTCAAACTCGCATTTCGGAAATACTTCTGTATGATCTCTATCACGTCTCCTTAAATTTATAATTCCAATAGTATTGCGGGAATCCCAAGGTTATTGGTTTTATTCTGAGATAGCTGAACATATCATCTTCAATGAAAATCAATTGAAAATATTGTACCTCTTAGTATAATATTTACTCTATAATTTGTATAAATTAATCAATGAAATACAATATCATCAACGTATTACATAGCGCTTAACATTACAAAATACACTAATATGTGTTTTAAGTGTTGAATTATAGCTTACATCTGTTTCGCTTACATTAGATACACTCAATTACACTTCAAGTGAAACGAATTCTCTTCCACCATTTGACAATGATTGTAACTGTATCTGTTTATATGATAATTATTAATAAAAAGCTAGTTTATCATATGTGAAAACTGTGTTTTATTACTTTATGATATTACCCTACAGTCATTTCCAAATAATTACCACATTGCTGAGACGCGTTTTAAATGACTATCGCTTCAAAATCTTTTTCGGTATTCTCGAACCTATTATCACACAATTAGCATTTATTTTTTATTTCAGCACATGTGGGAGTTTTTGCCGAGAAATAGCGATTCCATCCACGAGGCAGAGACGTTTAGACTTGGTTATTGATGACATCGTCCTCGATAGCAAAGAGAACTCGATTACACTTGAGTTCTACTCGGCGAAGCATGAAGAGAAGCTCATTCGAAGCATATTCCGAGAAAGGATTCCTGGCGTTGAATTTGCACGCTAACGAATTACGAAGGGAAAGCACAGTGGGCAAAGTTGAACAAAAAGTGACCATAACACATCCGGCACGACTCACATTATGTGAAAAGCATTTACTTTTAAATTCCGTTTAATCAATTTCCTAAAGTATTAATGTCAAGAGAATCCCAGTTTTGCCATAGCAGCAGTATCCAAACGTCAGCAAGAGTTTTCAGACTAATTCATTCAAATGTACTTGAAATTTCCGTATTACTAATTTCGAATAAATGCATGCATTGTCGGACAACTTAGCTATGGATAAGTGAAATGGGTCGATGGCATTGTAAGAAACACAGAAACTCGAGAAAAGTACATAAACAATGAAACTGTTTCGATTTTGACTGAAAAGTGCAAATCCTTCATTGCTTTACTCTCATACTGCGTGTAACGACTGAATTTTCTTACCCTGTGCATTATTGCTTACAACGCAGTTAACGTCATGCAACCGTAAGACTTCAAGAAGAGCCCACGACGGCAGGATTTTCGACACTAGATTTTCTGCTAGGTCAAATTCAGTCGCTTTCTGGACGAGAATTCTAGCGGCCGCTTGCTCTGATCGGTAGTTTTCCGTGGTTTCTCCGATAAACAGGCGATTGCCGGAGAAGTATCCAAACAAACGGGCCACGGACCGCGCGTGATCTTTCCTTCCTTCTCCTTGTCCTATCCTCACCCCTTACACACATACACTTACACCAACTTGTACTATACTGTCACACATGCCGTGAGACCGGTCGAGGACTTACAATTGGCCCCGGCTGGGGCGGTGCCCCGTTGGTGGGAGATACCTGATAGTGGAAAACCCCGTTAGCCGACGGTAGGTCGGCGCCGGATCTAGCCATCCTGCGGGAGAAGACCACCGCCACCTCCCGTGTATAACATGCACTACACTTTCACGACTAATGGCCATAGTACTTGACGCGCCCGCAATTACTAACAATCAATCTATCAAGAACTGTCCATTTGCCATTAAATACTTTCTGTTCATGTGTTGCCTCATGGAACAGAAACTTCTTTTCAAAATTGTTGCTGCGCAAAGAACTGTTGAACTGTGTATCTATGTATTGTGATCATTCGTTTTCCCACCAATCAGGCAAAACGTGTCCTTCGCCTGTAATGTATTTGGTAAAAGAAAGTGACCTCCAAAATCAACCTCTAATTATTTATCAAACATTTGCAACAGATTTCCCCAGTCATGCATTTTGAAATTTTTAGGCCTTGTTTTCCTTTTTAATTCATTTCTAATAATTCAAATATATTCTTAATTTATTATTAAAATTTATTTATTTATACATTTTTAATAATAAATTAAACAAATATTTATTAAAGTTTCGATTAAAACATTCAAACGGCGTTTGTGATTTTCAGATTCCTCCAATATTGATGGAGGTGACATTACATGTGAAGCAGGTTCAGACCGGGACCACCAATTCACTCACACGGTGGCCTCACAGACGACATCGCAAATCCTGATCATCATACATGCACCTGAGGGCTTTTGGAGGCTTCTCAGCACAACACTCGTACAAATCTGGGACGGTCTTGCCGTCTGAACCCAACATTCTGTATATCAGCTTCGTATTATGTTTATTAACAGTACGGTTTAATAATGCTATGTAAACAAGGCATTAGAATAAATATTCCAAACTTCTAGGCAAATATAGGGGTCGAAGATAATAACTTGTTGCTAGTAAACATGTAGAGGAAAATGATATGTAACGCAGTTGCCTTGTGAAAATCGTGATTGTGAGGCAACTTCGATGCGCTGTTTTCCAGGGTACATGAAATTTTCATGGCTGCATTAAAAGTCTTAGATTTCTTATTAATTAGAAGACTTCTTATAGGTTCCGTATTAAAGAAGAATATATTGTGATAGACGTGACGTTTTCAGATTTGTGCAGCAATCTGAAGCAGAATTGTTCTTACAAAAGAATACAAATAAAAGATTAGTTTTTCCATTGTTCAAACTGTAGTAAATCTTAAATAATTGTGTGGAACAAATATTCAGTAAACTCTCATTAACACGAACTCGCTTAACACGAATTTCGCCGTAACACGAACAAAGCTTCGGTCCTGGCAAAGGATTGTGGTAATACGAATATTTATAATACTCGGATAACACGAATATTTATGACACGAACTCTGATAATTTTGGTCTCTTGAAATTCGCGTTAATGAGAGTTTACTGTAATATGAAAATTATTTTTAATCTATGCCGTCTAGAATGTATACTTACAGAGTATTAGGGTACAGAAGTCGACGTTTTTCAGCGTAAGCCTGAAAACGTACTTAAAGTACATTCGGTACGTTGCCAATAATATCTTGAAAAGTACTATCAACTACTAGATTTCCAGTTTTCAAGCAGAATACGTATCAACCGTCGAATAAAAGTGTCTGTATATTCTCGATCGTAAATGAAAATGGACATGTCACGAAAATGTGTCATAAAATCCTCACAATGAATAAAATATTTTCCATGACATAGTGAAGGTGCCTTTCCTTGGGACGAAGGGATTCTCAACTCGGCTTATTGGCCCCATGCGGAGAGAGTTTCTGTTTCAATCATGAACAAATCCGGATTTGTACCTTGTAATACAAGTTACTACCCTTGACTTTACAATAATTAAAATATGTTACTTTGCCCCTACATTCATCTTCAAAGTAATAGACCCTTGATTTCCTTTCCTTTTTATTACCCAATTCGCTGCGCGTCTCTGAGAGGCTGTAGGGTTCGAGTGCAAACGCTGGCGGATGTTTAAGACTAATTAGATTGCTATATTGAATTCTACCGCTGTGGGGAGGAAAATTCTTGCACTCTTACACAACACACATACAGACTCACAACTACATGCACTACACTTCCACATATATCAGTAGACCAGTCGGGAGCTTAGAGTTTACACCGACTGTGGCGGTGCCTCGCTAGTTGTGATATCTGGAGGAAGAAAATCCCACATGCCAATGTATAAGCATACGCTGGATGTCATGTTCCCGTAAAGGAGATACACCGTTATCTCTTGACTATACCATGATCTACATTCGTCACCAAAGCAGTTAATGCCTCTGAAGACGCAGAACACGCTGCTTCTTTTACGGTTTTCTCTTTCGCCTGGCACACTGTGCACAATTCGCACTCGCAGGCCGGCGTCGCGACTTGCCTCCAGTCTGCACGGTCGACTTGCAAATGGCAGTCGCTTCTAGCGGCAATGTCCCGGGGCGCGATTTCCTGGAATTGGCAGTAATACAGATTCGTGACTCCCTTGGACTGGTTCTAAGGAGGACGTTTATTGTTGCAATAGTAAAGGACATTACGTATATTAGCGTAATATTCAGCTCCTTCAAATATGACATTTTAAGTTGTGATTAATTTATTCTGTACTCGTTCCTCACTATACTCTGGGAAATAAATAAATAAAAATAAATAAATAAATTCGAAGGTGAAAACAGGAATGGAATTCAATAAAATTAATATTTATTGCATCATATTTACTTAACCTTAAACATACTTTTGGAATGCGACTGTTCATAATAAAATGTTCATTTAACAATTATTGATTTTTACTATTAATTTAATACCATGTATTGCTGATATTTATTTGAAAAGGATAAAATTGAAATAAACATTTTGTTTTGAAAATAATTTTACCGGAGAAAAGATGCCGCTACGAAACAACTAGATGTCATATTGTTACAAAACCTTTCCTTTCTTCCATTGTTACCATCCATGTACAAAAACCTAGCGTCAAATAGTATCGTCTACTTTTCTTAACTAGTGATGTTACAACAGCACAGACCTTCTTTCATTATGTAATCTCTCATTCTGAAAACGAGACCTGGGGCTTTCTTTTTTTTAGCGTCCTTGTTCTCCCGGTGAAAAAATTTAAAGAAAAATATTGGAGCGGTTTTTTAAATGTTTTCTTTCATAATTTGTACCTTCAATTCAAATTCTGTACAAACTACGTTTTTTCAGAACATTAAAAAAATCACATTAGTCAAATACAAAAGCATATTTCTTTAGATTCTTTTCGTACATTCAAAATTCTTACATACTCCTAGTAATAGGCATTAATCTCATAATTAAATAAAAGAAGAGCGATTAATTGTTCCTTTAAATTCTCCTTGCCATGAGCAACATTCCTTTAAGTTTGTTTTTCATTTTAGTTCTTAGCCGTAAGCACATTCTTATTGTTTTTACCCAAAATTTCATAACTGTTTCAAAATTCTTTTGTTTAATATTCACAATAGTGAATAAAAATGTCAGCAAACAAATATGTCTTATTTATATTTATTTATTTATTTTACGTCAAAAACAGTTAAAACTGCGTATGACGTGCTATGGGAGAAATGAATTGTGTGCATATTTTCAAAATCCTGTGACCCCTACACTAAGTCATATACTACTTGAATTTTGAATGAAGGGAAAAAAGCCCTCCTATGTAATAAAATCTATTTTCAAGGATAAATAAGCAATAAATTTTGGGCTCTTATCCATGTTGTCCTTCGGAATAATACTTCCTGCCGCGACAACATGGAAACGATAACTTGAATAACTGTACTTCCCACTGAATTCTAGAAGCCGTGCACAGAAAATGAAGTTATATTTTTGTCCAGAAGCAAAACATGGGGCCGTCTCAGCATTTGCTCAAAGGATCAGGGAAACTGGACGAAAAACCTGATCGAGATGGGGGTCATTGACCCAGAAGCTGCGATACAATACTTGTTACATATTGTTTAGAATTATACAGTCAAATGGTAAATAATACATTAAATATCACTGTTCAAATTAATGTTATTTTCCGTGTGATACTCAGTATAGTCTCTAATTGTATAGAAACTGTTATGCAGCAGAAACGATTTCTCTTGGGATTTAAACTTTTCTATCGAATAAAATCGTTTAATGTCATCTGGCAAAGTGTTGTAAAATAATGTACATGTACTGTAAGTGATTGTTTTGTAATGAGTTGTTGGTACTGTCACCTAATGAATATGATTTCTACGTCGAGTGTTATAGTAACAGACATCGGCATTTTCTGAAAATATATTCCCGCCCTTAAGGAAGTCATTTTTGACAAAATCCACTGATTCGTAAATAAACAGACATGGTAATGGTAAAATTCCTAGATTAATAAAGAGAGGCTTACAAGAATCACGTGGGTGGGATTTGGTTATTACTCGTACAATTCTGTTTTGATATCTAAAAGTCTGGGAGCTACAAGATGTATTTCCCCAGAATATTATGCCATACCTCAGGCGGGAATGAACATTCGCAAAATATACACAACGAGCAGTATGAAGGCTGACTGAATTTGCAAGAACTCTGAACGCGTAGCATAATGAACTTAATTTTGTGTTCAATCCATTAAATGGACATTTAACGTTTGACGGAATTGAGTGACCTAAACATTTTGTTGCCTTTACATCACTCAATGATACACTGTTCATTTTCAATGGAGCATAGAATGGTTCATTTGAAATGGAAAACCGCATTAAAACCGTTTTCTTTTCGTTTACTATTAATTTGTTATTTCGGAACCAATTTGAAACATCTGATATTGTCCTATTTACGGTTTCGTTATTGCAAAGGATGTTCGTATCAATCCGCCAAGAGAACTGTTCCTCCGTTTCGAATCGTCGAGGGCATATCGTTTACGTAAAGTAGGAACAGAATAGGGCCTAAAATCGATCCTTGAGGATCTCCGAGTGCATATACGAGTGCCACGAGAATACAGAGTATCTGCAAACAATATCACGTGGGTAGGGAGCCTCTGATTGGCTGCAGGACCACGAAATTCCGACACGATTAAAAAAAAACATTAAATGCTTCCGTGAAACGTAAGTAAATGCATGTAATGTAGGGGAGGCCGGGGCGTACCTTCCTTTGGGTACCGATAGAGGGCGCGTAACATTCACGTGCGATCAACTTTCCAAAGAAACGTCCATAAGATCGGCGCAACAGTGATAGTTCATTGATTGTATTTTGTATTATTGAGAACATTGGTGGTCTCGCATTTCAGTGGAAATTTTCAACGAAGCTTTTGATTCTCGTACATCAGTCTTTTAGTTTTAAATTCCCTTGTAATCACTGAGGCCATCTTTAATAAGCTCAGCAGACTTTAGAACCAGCTATTAGAACTTGTAACTCCTGCTCAAAGCATTTGCTTCCTTTAGGAATTAATGCGGTTCTACGGGTTCTCCTTTTTGGCAAGCTCTACTAGCATCGATAACTATAAAACAATTGTGCCCAAAGCATTTCCTTGCTTTGAAATCACCCCCTCCTAACACACACACACACACAGTGGCCAGGACGCTTCCCCAACGGAACAGAGTTAAATCAATTTGTGCGGAAGGAATAAGCTGGAAGCGGCGGGGACTCCATTAGCTCGAGAGCGCTTCCACGTTCGATCGTCCCCCCCATAAGACAGCGAATGCGGGGCGGGGCAGGGCGGGGCCGGCGGCGCACGCGGCCACTGATCAAAGCGCGAGTTATTGGAAGAACGCGCGATCGCGTCTACGATTTCGACGCGCCCTGCCGGACGAGGCGCGGGCGGCGATGCTAATTAACTTCTATAAATAGCGGCGCCTTCTCCGCGCCAATGAGCTCTCCGTCCGACGAGCTGAAGGGAGGCTGACAGGGACCGTGGAAAGGACCCGTAATCCAGCGCAAATCAGGTTTTTTGTTTGCTGCTTCGGTCCTGTCGTTGTAATCCGACTGATGACGCGCGTTGTGAAAATGTGGAGAGGATATAAGAGCTGGATGAGTTTGAGCAATATGGGACCGTGATTTGGGGGGGGGCGGCAAATTCAGAAGCATAAATTCGCCTGAGTAAGAACTTAATTTCTATAATTTTGTTTTAGTTCAATTGTCCTATTAGACATGGACGAACTACTATCAAAATTGGTGCTTGCTGCTGTCGGAAAAGGCTATTTCAAATACAATCGTAATCTGGGTGCCAATTACATTTCTTCGTTTTTGCTTCGACCTTTCTGGTGCTTTGCGGACGCAGTGGTGACGTGCTTTGCTCAGATGTGCGTGGAAAGAATGCTCTTTGCTATTTCAAACGACTATGACAAAAAATATTTGCTGATAGAATATGATTAATCGTCGAGTTAAATTAATCCGAACAGAAACCGTAATTTGGGACACACCTTCCAGCAAGAAAGGGATGTAAAATTGCAGTTATTTAAGATGTTCAATTTATTTATTCACTTGTACTTTAATGCATCAGTTTATCATATTTTGACTGAAAAATTAACTTTGAAATATATTTGAGTGGAAAAGCGTTGCAACATCTTTTCTCGCCCCGTAACCTCAGTTTATGAGAAGAAGTTCTTCAAATTACTTCAAATGAAGTTTTTCGAAAACTCAATAGATTCATGTGAAAAGAAATTTCGCCATATAGTAAGCTTAACGCCATTTTTTTTAAAGAGGACTCGAAGTTTTTTAAATGAAAATTTCTATTTAGGACAAGACTTAAGCCTTCTTTAATATTCTTAAAATAATATTTCGGTTCTAATATTTGGAAACCGAAAAGTTGATAAAATTTGACAAAAATTTAATTTGGGCGGCGATAGGCTGCAGCTGACAAGGAGGGGAAAAACCGTCCAATACCAGTCCAGACAAAGAAAATTAGAAAACGTTACTACGAGAATGCTGTAGCACCTCTAGTTTGGTATTAAGAACCAACAAAACATGGATTCTGGCTACACCACGTGTTAGAGAATTTTTTTGTAAACTTAGCAACATGATTACAAATGGCAACACCACGTGTTAGAGAATTTTTTGTAAACTTAGCAACACTTTTATGTTGCCAGAGCCCGACAAAAACAGTTTTTCTGCCGAAAATTCACCTTTTTTTCGGTGCACATAACTTCCTCTTCTTATGAAGAACTTCGTAAGGCGAGAAAGAAAAAATAACGTCAGGGCAATTTTCCTGGCGTGAGTAGAGGCCGTCAGTGAAGCAAAGGGGGAGGGAGGGGCAGTCCGCAGTCGCCGGTGACGAATACTTTGACAGTGGGCCATTGCCAGAGTTTCAGGTAACATCAATTAATCTATGCCCGTTAACTTTTTTCTTTCGATTTGGAAAGACGTTTTTATTTTTGCAGATACTGGAACAATGGCGAAGTGTTTAGTGTGTCCGAAAAAAACTGACTTATGTTATAAAATTCAACATATCGAGGCATTACGCAGCTTGCCACCCACAGAAACCCGAGAAATAAAAAATTCTGACATTCTGAGAATTTATAGATAGCTACTTACTGCAATCGTGAGATGACTAAAATATGTTGGCAGATACAAGATTATGGGAAAGGTACTGAAAATCACGAGGATTTACATTTTCAAACAAAATTGAGCATGAAATAATCAAGCTTGGTGTCCAAATTCTCCCATGTGACCCTTCCAAGATATTTATTTTTTAATATGAATTGTTGTTTCTGTTCGAGCTAAATTCTTTATATTATATAACATTGTGTACAAAATTATTATCCCAAAATTATCCGAAAAATGTTATGTAAAGAATGGAAATACTGGAACTGGTTATGATAAAGTCGGATATTTTTTTGAGTTTACACTAATCTATGATTTATAATTTGTGTTTATAAATTGTTCTTCTACAAACATTCTAAATAATAATTATCATTTAAAAATCCCGTAATTATTGTTTTTTCAAGTAAACGTTTTCCCCCACTTCCATACAATCATTGGAACACTGTGCACTCGCCGCCCCGCCGGAAACTTCCTTTCCTCCGCGAGTCGGCTCGGAGCAGGAGAGTAGATTTCTGTGACGTCACAGAGCATTGAGTCGGCAAGCACTGACCTAGAGCTTTCACAGAATCAATTAATGACAAAATTTTTATTTCTGAGAAGAGTATCCTTACATTTTCACTAACGGTTTCAAAGAGCGGACACCGAAATGTGTTTGGGCAAAACAAAAACTCAATCCGTTACCATGCGTTCAAATTGAACGCATTTTACATCAAGAGAAGTCGTTACCCGAACAGTCAAAAGCATTTTCATTAACATGGTACATCGTCTGTGTAGGAATAGGAGAGATAGCTCTTGCGGGAAACTCCACAGGCGGAGAAAATCTCTTTTATTCTAAATTGCATTTCAGTCTGCTCTCAGTGCCACCACTGCCACCACTGCCACCACTGCCACCACTGCCACCACTGCCACCACTGCCACCACTGCCACCACTGCCACACTGCCACCCACCGTGCGAATCAGCTTAGAGCCTCAACTGGCATTCCTGCAAAGCTTCTGGCCGGGACGGCCTAGGGTTCCACTCCCGACCGTGGCAGGACTTTCGACATTACCTAGATAACTAGGTCGACTCTGCAAGTCGACGTGTACTTGGTCGCCTGATCTCGCCATCAAGAAGGGATGATCACACACCCTCCCGATGAAAAAACTGCATTACATTTACGGAATCGATGACCGTAGCAGTTTACCAACACTAAAAGCAACCCACCATGCAGAGCAATAACCGAAGGCGATTGCGGACAATCGCAAAAGGAAGGGAGCTGAGACTTGAGAACCGAGAGTCACAAATATTGTTATGAGACATTGCTCAGCGAGCCGCGCGGTGGCTGTTCGCAAGTGAGGTTTTTATGAACTGATTAAACTAAACTATTGCGACAAGTCGCACATGCGACCCTCTGTCACGTTAATTTACTACCCGACGCATGCGCACCTCCCGAACATTTCGTCATGCCCACGTGTCCGCGCATTGCCTGCACGCACAAAGGTGTCGCAGGCGTACAAAGACTCCTGGATCTCCGCCGCGCGCCTCTGCTTTGAGATGGGAGGTGGCCTTCCATCCTCCGCCTCACTCTTAGTCACCGGCGATCGTCGGATGGAGTATCGGAACGGGTGCAGTAGGGAATGCGGTGCCACTTCGCCTGTTAATCCTTAAATATTCAGCAGACAACTAACGGCGGACACTGTCTCGCATTCTCCGATATCACCACGAGCTCATAGTCCACACTGGCGACCAATTAACATAGCAAAGTAGGTCGCTAAGGGAAGGGATCGCCTAGAGCCAATTGACGTAAAGGATTAGTGGAAGGTTCCAGAATCCTGATGATCGAACCAATCAGAGGCAAAGCATCACGCACGTGACAGCACAGAAATTTCCAAATAGGGTGGGGAGAAGAAAGAGAGGGAGCAACAGGTTTTAGAAAATAGACTGGGTACCGGGGACTCGTGCGTGACTCCTGCGAGAAACTTATTTATTTGTAATAGCAGAGACTTGTGGAGATTTGAGCTAGTGACATGAGAAAGAAGGACTTTATAATATTAGACTTAGGCAACTGATGGCGGAGTCCAATATCTTTTGGCGTGTGACTGACTGACCAGTACCTGCCGGCCTAAGCGATCAGACTATCCATCTTCACTCAATCGGAATTAATCCTGTGTGGTGGATCAGTCTGACCAACACCCTAAAAGTAATTCAAAGGGTGAGTGAACCCAGACGAGGTGGCGTATGACGGCCCGTCATTGCATAACGGCGTCGAGTTCATCACTTCGAACTTGGTCGCGGACGGCTGCTGATTTCCCGGAGAGTCGACGGAGTACGAGATCCATTCCTGATGACTAGGGGCCACTTCAACCGCACTCCGCTGGAGCATTCTGCTGAAATTGACCGGTAAAGGCCCACGGATGTACAATCCCACGAAGTAGGTAATCGATCGCCATATTTTCTGTGCATTTGCTCTCATTTAATTTAAATAACAGTTTTGGACTGGACATTTTTAAGAATCTAATAATTACAAAGGGTTTTTAAGAACTCTCTATTTGTCAATAAACGGGTTCCCGCCATTTAAGACGGGTTAGACCCTATAAAATTGCGTCTCTGTGTGTTATTAGAGTAACAGGTAGACTGAATGCATCTCTTCGACCCAGAGCATCGAAACCCTGGGATTCTCAATGCCGCATCAGGATGTCAGGTAAGATGGCGCCCATGAAACAAATTTAGCATGCGTGCCCTGTCATTCATCAATTACCAGTGCACTCCGCGTATGACGGTAAACTCCTTTCTGTAGTGTCTACTCAACGGGCCATTTACACAATGTGTGAAAATTTACTTACTTATTTTTGAATGCAATAATCGCGCCAATCCAAAATAGAAGATACCATTGTTTAACGAGGGCGTATTTGCTGTTTCTCTTCATCTGTAACCAATTCGTATTTCTCTTCGCCTCTTTGTGGATCTTTTATTCTCCGTTCTTTGGCTTATCTCCTTCAACTTCTCTGCCACTCTTGAATTTTCGTCTCTGTGGTATTTTCATCTTGCTTTTCTGGGTCTTCTCCTGAACATCATTTGTATTTTCATATTCATATCTCTTGTTCAATACTCTGCCTTCATAATTTTTCAACGTTGCCTTGGTTGAATTAGTTTATTTCTAACATCATTTTCTTTACAAACTTTACAAACTTTGGCATGTAGCGCAATCGAAGTTGATCTTGGGTAGGAAATTAGGTAGGAAATTATATACCACGAAGTTACATATGTGACATGTCTCCCATTATTTAGGAGACTCCACAGGAGATGGACCAGTGCATGAATGCCTGGCTTCGTCAGAACGAGGCATGCCAAATTCCAAAGAATAAAGTGTTGCATAAGAATCAGAAGAAATGCCACTTTCGTAACTTAATTATAAGAAAGTATAGGAAACAGCGAAAAATATCATCTTCGACCCGAAAAAAATCCTAAAATATAGTAATATTTAATCTGAGACATTCTGTACATATGTCATATTCATCCCTCTGTATAAGTCAATATTATCGATTTCGACAAAAATGTGTGCTATCATTCGAATGCCTCATTTCTTCCACCATTATTCACAATGGAACCCTCGCTTGAAATTCTACATAGTTTCCAATAAAAACATATTTGTGTTCTACAGCTACAAACACGTTACTCTCGACAATATGAGAAATGTAGTCCTGGAGTACCAAAAATTGGCTGACATGAAACGACACACGTGGATACTGACCCTTCTTTCTTCCTCGTTCCTTGGCGTCACCTTTGCCGTGAGAAGTGTCGCACTGATTACTCGAATATAGACGCAATATCATATACTCGTAAAATTAATTTCGGATTAACGTAATAAACTATTTACATTTTTGTGTGAAAATTGAAAATGATTCATGTTTTTACTTTCTCGCCTTACGAGTATTTTTTTATTTTTCTGGCTTTCCTGAGACACCACTGATACCTCTCTCCTGACCAGATGCTGCTATATTTCCCATATGTTTGTCCATATATTGGAAATTATTATTAACAATAAAACATTTAGAATGTGAAAAAACAATTAAAACGTGAATTAAAATGGAGAGAGAGAGAGAAAATCTGAATGAAAATTCTGGAATTTTACGTATATATTCCATTATCCTTCCCTCTCCCACAAATAATGGCCATTCTCATTTATTGTGGGAATTCTTATTTGGTGTTGTTGACGTTCTTATAAGAAGAAATAAAAGATGACCTCTTTTATTTCTTCTCATTCTCATTTATTCACTCTCTACTTCTTATTCTCTCTGGCACTGCTCATGATGAGCACTTTTGCGCCTGCTGGATTTCTTTCGTGAGTTTATCCTCCTCCAACCAGAACGTTTGTGTCCTAACACTGCCAATCCCAGGGCTAAATACTCTCACGTCTACCACAGCTAGGCAAATGGTCGACAATCGATAATGTGCCGACGTCGCCGACTGAAGTTTCCAGCCGGATTTTCGCAGTATTACTTTATCGATTTCAGCCCAAGGGCTTTAGATTGCCGCGCTCTGATTGTCCGAAGCAGATGCGTTGTTCCACGAAAAGGGAGCGAGAGCATGCATTCAAGCAGAGGACGGTAGCCAGGGGATACGCCCAAGGTTTAATAGCCGTACTGCGTTTTTTCCTCTACGCGTGTGTTATATTTTCTCGTTGTTTGGAAAATGTTTGAATAGGTTTCCCATTTAGCGCCTTTCTGTTGTGCTTCTGGACTCGTTATTTACGGAGTGGCTTCAATACGCTTATGCACGATGGATGGGGCAATAAAGTGATTTCTGTGCGGGATGAGTGGATTAAAGTTGGAAAGCTACCTGCAAGTATTCGCTTTTTTACGCCTAATAATGCGTTCGATTATCATACACCCATACACTTTATACTGAAGAACTACGTTCCTATCAGCGCTGTGTGTATCACTTTACTTTCACTAAAACGATTTCTATTATTTTAGATAATAAAATATTTTGTTACATACACGGGGAACGATAGTAAAATTGCTCATTGCAGAGAAGTTGGCATGTAAATATTGCAGCCGTACACATTTAGTACAGCAGAAATTGGCAAGTTCCTGAAATCAATAAACCCAACACGTCAGTAAAAATTACCTAGGGACACCATTATTGGTGTTTTGCTTTTGTATTTGAAACTCAAGAATAATATAAGATAGGATAAAAAAGTAAAGAAATGGAGAAGGAAAAGAGAAGAAGAAATACGAAGAAAGAGAGGAAATAAGACAAATGAAGAAAAGACAGGATTGATTTAGTAGGTAGCAGGTAGTGCGTTTTGTATTCTCTTAACGAATCAGGTAGTATGCAAAATCAAATTTCTGTAGATGAAGCCCCGGAAAAGCAAGGCTTCGTTAGCTACCTTAAGAAGTGACAAGTAACATTAGGCAGGCATATCAAACCGCGCCCGCACGAGCTACTTGCTCGCCTGGACAGTCCAGCGGGCAGTGACAACTTCTTCTGACTCCGCACTCATTTCTCCTTAAAATCTAGAAAGGGGTCTACATGCACCAGCTGAAGCGGCGCGAGGCGGTGAATAGTGGCATCAAGCGAAAATATATTTCCCAATTTCTTTCTATCAAATAACCAATATTGTATTATGTTTATATCCTTCACTACTTATTACTATTATTTATTTTCTTACTAAATTCTCCCTTAAATGAACATCTTTTTTCCTTTTTTTTTTTTTTATTCATTCCGTTTTTATAGTATTTACCAATAATGTGAAATAAATTAACAATTATCTAAGATTTAACAATTCTTGCTAACGGACGGACAGCGCATTTAACAGAAAAAAATATTTGTCTGTTAAACCTTCTAACCTGAACGTAGAAAGTTGATGCTTTTATATCACTCTTCAGTGAACAGGAATACAGAATCAAGATTCTTTTGATTCAGTTGTTTTATTCTCAATTGATATTTTGAAATCGGACTGATGTATTATTTCATTTTAATGGGTAATTTCTTTGCCTTAAAGATAAAATGGTAATTAATATAGCTAAATATGTGGCAATAACTGTCAAGTAACTTCTGCCAAAGACGGTCATGTGCACGATATTCAGTGACGCACCGCTACTCCAGTGGAATTTGTACAACCCTTACTTTTGAATCTCGCGCCAATTTCTTTGGACGCACTGTCCGCGAGCTCTAGTAAGTTTGTTACCTCGCCCGCGACCTTGACATACCTGCCTTAAGGTATAAACCTTAAGAAGTAACAAAGAAGACAATAATTTGAAAACATATCATAATCTTAATATCCAGTATTTGCTCGTACTGCCAGCATCATACAAACGCATACACTCTTTAAAAAGTAACTTAAATTTATAAAAATTTCTGACGATACATTTCCATTACTCGTGATCAAGGTTTATTTCTGGACGTTCTTGTTTATCATTTCCTTCGCATTTAGGTGACATTCCGATTCACACGCACGGATATTTCAGACCCGTAATCCACTCGCTCCCCCTTAGGCAGTCCACGTTCCTTTGTGGCGGTTCTTTACCCGCAAACCGCCTCCGCAACATGTTGCAATTCATGGGGGTCGCGGCGCGGCGCTTCTTTGAAAGTAGAAAGTACGTTATCAGCGAGGCTTCGCGCGAGCTCTCCTTCCATTGACAAAGCGCGCGCCAGGACGAACGGGTGATGGACTTCTTTCAGATGAAAATGAAATCCTCAGACTATTGAATTGAAACGCGGAGAGCCCGGCTCAGCACACGTCCACGGAGATGAATATGCGGTTGTCGCGACTGCACTTGCAGATTTGGGAGATGAAACTGTGGATTCGGGTTTTCGATCAGTACGAAATATGGTTTTGGGGGCAATTTTCAGTCGTCAGTCTGCAGAACACATGTTCCAGATGAGAAAGGAAGATTCTCTGATATCTTGTTATCATAGGTGATGCCACGAGTGTTTTGGAAATTGGAAGTCGAGAAATCTCCGATTCGCGTAGCCAGGGGGAGATTTATCCGAGAATTTCCGAAGCATGAGTGGAATTTGAAAGGACTATTCTACGAATGAAATCATGTCCAACAGAATTCCAGAATGCACCTAATGTTGAAAATAACTGAAAGATATTTTAAATTAAAGAGGTTAGGTTACAGTAAATACAGTGTTTATTCTATATCGACAAGCAATCGATGTATACCGACTCTTAAGACAGATGAGTCACAGTTTATGATTGACCACTAGGGAGAAGCTGTAAGACAAATTGAATAGAAAAAGCAATAAACTTTTTGAAATACACCGCCATGGTTAGGGCATTTTGTAAGTATAGTTAACCATTATTGATTTCAATTTCACGACTGGGATAGTCAACACAAAGAAACTATTTGGGATTTTCAAATGAAGTGAAAAACTAACATTTTTTTAAAAAAAATTGCGTCAGTGACATGAGACGAAAACCAATCAAATTGTTGGACTACTTTTTGTATGTGTGCCTATCTGTGCAGATTAATCTCGGAAACGGAGAAATCGGTTTTGATTGAGTTTTCACTAAAAGACAAAGTATTTTGTGAAGCATAATTGAGGCTACATTTTTAAAATCATTTTTCCATTATTTAAAGAAGAATGCTGGCTCGTTTTTTTATAAAAATTTACTCCGACAGTAATGAAGTTTGTACAGATAAAAAAGAAGAGAGAAGTTACTGTTTACCTGAGATATAAAAACATCTTCAATACCCTTTTATACCTCTCAAAGCAAAATGTTAACACTCGTTATTTTTCACAAGTAACTGTAAAACGGAAACAAATTCCACTGAAAGTGGATGAAACATTTTTAAAAGCCCAATTTACTACTTAATGCATTTTTATTCATTTAAATAGCTCTACCAGAATTTGATTATCATTTCCTATATTTCCTATATTTCAGTTGTCTACATAAATTTTGAGGCTATCGCATTCAACGAATCGTTATAAATGAAGTCTCTAAAGAAAGAGACTTTCACGGAGACGTGTCGAATTGCATTTGGACTATAAAAATATAAAGTATTTGTTTTAAAAACGCATCAAAATATTCATGTTTATTGCAACCCGCAAGTCTTGGCCGCATTTCTGAACCTATATCATTAAGTAACTTCTAAATGAAGCGTTTTAGGGCCTTAAGAACATACGTTTTGAGGTCTTTGTCCTCAAATAAACGTTTCTCACACCGTAATCTACAGGATGAGCTTTAAATTATTACATTTTTGCTGTTTGACGCTTCTCAATTCTACCTCTTCTATTCACAGCCTGTAGAATCTGCAAATGTTAGTGAAATGATATTAATTACGTGAAATTCTACGCGACTAAATTACAGGGGTGTCGCTCTCTGCTTAGTAATAACGTTAAATAAGAATATATTTTATTGACAAGGGTGTATTGTATTGTTAACAATCACAAGGAAACATAGAACAAATGACGGAGAATACAACGGTCTTGAAGAAAAATATATATATCAGGCTTAATATGGAAATGAAAAAATTAGGGAAGAGGATGGGGTTTAACATGACAGAATTTTTGCACGGATACGCTAGTTTGAATGAAACGCGTTATAATTGCGAACAATTTTATTTTATAGATATATGAATTTCAGATTTCAGTCAATAAAGATCAGATTTCATAGAGCTTTTAATGCATCGCCCATCATCAGATCTAAAAGCCTATTATTTAAAATCGCCTGTTTCTTTAAATAAAAGTATTGGCAATGTCAACTACCTTTATTAACATATTTGGAATGCTAGCAATATATTATCAATAAACCAAAAAGCTCTGAGTAATTAAAGGTACAATTGCTGCTGCACGTTAGCCGGAAGTGTGCAACAATGCATCGGTTTAAAAACGCCCTTGACAATGATGGTGATAATTGTTGTGTATTAAATGAAATTCTAGATGCAAACCACGAAATACAACTATTTTATCTTCAAAATCCAACAGAATAAACCTTTTTTTCCCGTTTTCGTCGCGACACCGACTTGCTCGCATGTCCCCTAACGGAGCAACGGACTCAGTGACTTGAAGTTAAAGTTATACTTCGTTTTTTTAACGTGGCGTTTCACGGTTACGCGCCAAAAGGGGGGGGAAGGCAGACTCCAAAAGGGAGCCGTAAAAGTAGGAGCTGTAGTGACGTTGCAGTTCCCCATTGGAGTCTGCCTTCCCTCTCCCTCCCCCCTTTCGCGCGTGACCTTGAGTCGCCACGTGACAAAAAAAGCAAAGTATGAACTAGGAGTATGCGTTTTCTTTTCTGTGTTTGTGAGTATGCGTGTGTAAACTACTAGATTCGATATACATCGTAGAAGAACCAATATGGATTCTACGCCACGATATCATCCATCTTCCTGTTTCCAGAAGTGTGCCACCAACCGGAATGAGCTACGCGCAAGTATCTTAAGGCACTACCCATCGCTATCGTGTTTTTGGCCAGTTTCCCTGATCCATTGAGCAAATGCTGGAATGGCCCCTTGATTTGCTTCTGGACGTAAATGTAGCTTCACTATGCGCACGTTTTGTTGAGCTTTCCTTTAGCTTGTAGTGGCAGTAGAGCTTAGGGTGAGTTTCTATTTGTTAGCAATAGAGAAAAATCAAATCTGTTTGTTCGTTTACCATTACAAATAAGTTTTCTATAATTTTGCAACGAAAGTATTTAGTTTTGGAAATGTGAATCTCTTGCTTATTTAAATTTATTATTATTATTATTATTATTATTATTATTATTATTATTATTAATATTATTACGTTTTAGGTGGTGAATTAAAATTTTCGTATTATTTTAACAAAAACGTTTATTTTGTGTTCTTAACACTATCACTGAAAACACTTGATTATTTATTTACACTACACTTCTCTTCCTTTATTTACACTACACTTCTCTTCAGTTATTTACACTACACTTCTCTTCAGTTATTTTACACCACACTTCTCTTGATTTATTTACACTACACTCCTCTTGCACACTCGCACAGTCCTAAGCACTGGCCACAGTTCACTGCACTGATCACAGTTCGATGCACTGGTCACAGTTCACGTCACCGACCACGGTTCAAGTCAAAGAGCACAATGACTGCACTGTTATTCACCGCGATGCACACACTTCATAGTTCAGCTTCCACTGCGGACTTGAGACTGACTCGCGGTCGCCGGCCGTCGCGTATTTATACCTGTCAAGACAATCCAGACCTTCCGGACACCGCGACTGTTCTGGAGTAATCCGCCGGCAGGTGATGCAACCGGCTCACCGGCAGCTCGTGGTCGCCGGCAGATGACGTAACCCGCGATCACAGGCACCTCGGGTGGCGCCAGGATGACGCAATATTCGTTACAATAATAATATTATTATTATTACTATTATTTTTCATCTTTCAACTATTAATAGTTAAATTGTTCTGAAGGCATTCTGAAACTCAAGAAAGCGTGCGCAAATGATTTTCTCCCCATACATCACATACAGTTTTTGACTGTTTTTGACTAAATAAATAAATACTATGTTCCCTAAAATGATACTGCTATAGTTATCGATTAAGCAAATTCTGCTCCAATTGTTGATTTCATTCAAGCAATGGCTACAATAATAGATCCATCACAAATCAAATTTGCATGGAAAATATAAAATAACAGACTGCCCATATACCTTACAAGTAAAGTGACTCCAGATAAACTACTTACTGAATGTAAGTCAATTACAGTGTCAGATCAGGAATTCTCTATCAGACCATTAATATCTTGAGACAAGAGAATTATTTTGTCGAATGTGTGCCCTAGAAGACCCCACAATGTATTAGAAACTAAATTAATGGGCTTATGTTTTCGCTGGAAACAACACGGACACTTAGCCAAGAACTTTTCTATGGAACACAGTTAATTTCTTGGACAAGAACAAATACCGTTTAACATTGAGAAAGAACAAAGAACAGACTACTTGCACCTGTCCAAGGATCACCGCCCGTCACCATAGAAGTTATCCCTTCACAGCCCGTGACCCGGCATTTCTTCCTCCCTTTCACCGTCCCGTTCCCCTGCCCCCATCTCTTCACAACCAAACTCCACACGCCACTCTCCGCAGATCCAACACCTGCAGCCACAGCAGACATCTATGTTGTTGCGATCTTCAGTTTCGCGGCTATACTGCGATTTATTTATAGCTGCCTGTGAAGTAATGAGCTGTTTCGGTATCATCCAATCGGAAGGTTGAACGTCACCATTGCGATGTAACTGTAGTGACATAAGGTTCCAATTTGATGGCACCATAATAGCCGATGAAATGTCACATGTGGCATTGGAAAAACCACAGCCTAGTGTAGAATGAAGTGACCGCTGACAACCTCTCGCTCCACAACTGCGCCATTTGTCCATCCATCTGAGAGCAATAATGAAACAATTGACGACTATTCGGAAGTATCTGATACAGAGCTACCGGAAAAAGACTAATAGGAAAAATTAGTAAAACAAACAAATTCGCTCAACCTAAGAAGATTAAAATAAAATTGACATACGAAATTTACAAGGAGGCTACCAAGGAAGTAATAGAATTACATGGAAATACAAACCCCCTCTCCTTAAATCAATTAATGAATTTACTAGACAAAACAAAAGGAGTTAACAACATAGCTGAAGTTGTGAAAATATTTACTACTAATCAGCCTGACGTGCACAGAATGTTAAGAGAAATTCGTCATACATTCCTGAAACATGTGTGAAGAATCAATCTTCATGTTTGATTTTAAATAATTGAAAAACTACAATGAACAGTGACTTGACCCAACTCACTTCCAAATAAGTTAGTAGTTTTGCGCTAGTAATGGATACTACTCAGTAGAACTGCAACTGTTTCTACTCAAGAAAGCCTTACCTAAAACCCCTCGTAATCAATATTTGCTGATGTAATTGTAATATACGTTCAACAAAAATTTTTGATAATTTCCCTAAAACAAATGAGTTGAAATGTTTAAATGACCGGGAAAAATTTAATATTATTAAAATTTTGTGAATAAAATTTTTTTGGAAGGCCGGTTTAATACTTTCATATGATTAACCAAATTTTTTGCTATTATGTCAATCCTTGTCTATCTAAAAGTATTTTATGTATGATTTAAAATTTTATTGATAAGGGCAAAATAAGTTTAATGTTGATGATGTCTAAATCAATTTTTTTATGATATAAATAATCCTCGTTTATGTGAAAGAAGGTTACGTATGGTCTAATTTTTTGTTGATATAACTGTGGTTCCTAATGACAAAGGAGTTGAAATGCGATCTAAAATGAATAAATAAGTGAAATATGATAAAACATTTTATAGCCACGGGTCACAATATGTAGAAAATAAAGTATCAAGAGTCGTCGTAGAGTGAATTAATAGTAAAAATAAATTAATTGTAATAGTAAAAATAACTTAAGTGCGACCCCTGATCTGTGCAATACAGCGTGAACTGCTTGTGACTGATTAATGTTCTGCACTACGAGGGTGGCCGCCGGCGCTGGGGGGGGGGGCCTTCTTAAAAGGTCGCGGGAGGGGCGGCTACTGCTGCAGGGTCTCTGCCCTGTTCTCTCGCACTGGCTCAATCGGGCCTAAAACCTGGTCATAATTGCAAATGGGAGCGGATTTGCGTAAAAATGGGTATCCATGGGGTTTTGAGGTCGCTAAATGCGAATATCATAAATAAATTTCAAAATTCAAAATGGCGGCTTCAAAATGGCGGATCTATTCATTTAAAAACAAACAAAAATGCATAAAAAATATACATATGGGGTTCTGGAGATCACTGATTTTAATATCATTTTGAAATGAAATTTCAGAATACAAAATGGCGGTTTGGAAATAGTAACTACTCATAAAAATAATGATATGTGTAGAAATATGGATACAATAGTTCTCCCGGTCGTGGGTTAATATTGCCATCATTGCAACAATTTATATCACTAATTTTCTTATTAAAATATTATTATAAGATAATTATAAGAAGGAGATATCGAAAAAATATACAGAAAAAATAACAGCCTGTGGCGTCGAAGACACTTCCAGGATATCTTGAGTTAAATCTTCCTACGTAGCATTGCAGTAAAGTAGCTATAAATGAAAACAAGTGCGTATATGTGCAGCTAAATGTATGATATTCTGGTTAAGGGCATTCTACTTGATAAATATAAAAATTTGATAAGGCTGAAAATTGAATAAGGCAGGAATTCGCAGGACAAAATATACAATCAACAATATACGCTCCATAGATTAGAGTTCAGCCGTATTATTTATAAAATTAATAGACACTTTTTCTTAAATATATACCTAACTTATAGTCAAAAGGGTCTTCTGTTTGGAAATATGGAAAGAATCCACAAGAAAAAAATTTAGAGACTTTTTAATTTCACAAATATAGTCGACAAGAATCAATGAATTCGACTCTTTCGAGTAAATTTACGAGACCGTGAAGACGATACAAATGATTAAAATAACGTTCTGGAGCTGAAGTAGTGAGCGCGAATGTCTTCCGAACGAGATTTGTTAAATCAGAATTCCGAATGCGCACTTTGAAATTTGCCATTATTGCCAGGTTTTTGGCCCGATTCAATCAATGTGCGGCGCGGTTCAACTGTTCGGCCTATTATGAAACCCCCAACGCCGCGCCGTCGCGACGAGACGAGACGGCTCGTGCAGTATCCAGGCGGACCTACGATAATTACGATCAACGTAGCCGAAACAGCGTGCCCCCCACATTTCTCCCACTTCTCCTCAACCTGTCCCCTGTCATTTCCTCACCGCCCCACTGGTCCTCGCGACACTTTTTCTCCAGATCCATATCTCCACAAAAATTCGCATGATCCCACAAACCTAGTGTGCTCTTAGGGACTCGAAATCCTCGTAAGACGAGGTATCGTTTCCAAGTTACGCGCGACTATAATGTATTTCAGTAATTTGTGTAGTATGATATAAACTCATACCTGCATTTCTAAAAACTATTTCTTCTTCGTTTGAGATGTATTTGTTACAGGACTGGGGAGTAGCTGCGTGGTTTGTGCCTGTGGTTTTTTTTCTCTGCCTTCTAGTGCTGCTATGGTGTGAGGAGTTACGTACACGACTGTTTGGGGTTCTCTTGGTTTCATATCTAGTAGGGTAGAGGATGAGTTTGAGTGTATAAGGGGGTAAGGCAAGGGAAGGAAGAGGAAGGAAGATCGCGCATGGTCTGGGCCCATTTGTTGGGCTGTTCCGGCATTCGCCTGATGTTGATAGGAGAAACTCCGGAAAACTCCCAATTAGAGCAACCGGCTGCAATAATTCTTCTCTAGACAACGGCTGACTTCGCCCTAGCTATTTAATTAGACCTAAAAAAATCCGTTATCGTAGGGATTCGAACCCTAGGACAGTCCGGTCAGAGTCGCTTCAGAGACAGATGTGATGTTCGCTCTGACTTAAACTCACCACTCACCCTAACTGAATACTGAGGCCGCCGAATACACAATATCCTTTTGCCCCCAGTCACGACGATGTTTGGTGGAGACTGAACCTTAAAAAAGGTCAATAAATTGGAAGGATAATTGCGTTTTTATCAATTAACTTTTGTAACCAATTACAAATATGATAACTTTATATAGTGGATGTGAAGAATTGGTACACTGTTTTATGAAAAAATCAACAATTAGGATATAGGGATGTAATGAATTTTTACCCTTAATGAACCTACAATCTTCGTAGAATTACATTTGATATGCCGGAAGGACTTTAACTGGTTCATAATGGTACAAATTGTGAGCGCCATAAATGCACCCAGAATGAGATATTCAGCAAAAGTGGTTATTGATTAACAGATTAGCGATGTAGTGGGTGGAAATACAAACCCATTCAAAATAATGCTATTGGAATCGAATGCGATGTTTTGTGAATGACAAAAGCAAAGTCAAGTTAACATATGTATTACGAGATAATTAAGCCTTTTCCACTGTAATGCTTTCAAAAGATGAGAGCAATCAATCAATCCAGCTTCAAAACTGCTAAATATGCCACTCGATGTGAGAACAGTGTTAAAAGTTCTTCGTATACTTTTACAATTTGTCACTATTTCACTAATGGAATGATATAACACTGAATCGGTTCATGTCAATTTCTCATATGGAAGTAATACTTTCAACTAGCTGATTAGTGAGAATTAACATGCCATTTATCAAATAAAAAATGGCAGAATTCATTCTTGGTTAAATAGTTGATACACCCGGCATGTCACAAAAGAATTAGTTAAATGTTGCATTTTAAATATGAAATATGATATAACTATCACATTTCATATTTAATGCATTTATTATTAGTAATCATATTTCAAAGAAACTATTAATCAAGAAATAATTCCAGTAAAATTGTAAACCATTACATCATTAAGTCATGCTTTAAAAAGTGACAATAAACATTAAATTGTAAGCGTGATACGACCAGTGAATTTATTGAGAATTTCCCATGCACTAATGACTAATATGGGAATAAATGTTAATAAACTTCAAACTACGAAGTAAACATATAATATACAAAAGTAAGTACTCTACTTATAACGTACTACCAGCTTATGATAAAATATCACGGCATCATGGAATGATTTCATAGAAATTATTTTACAGAATGAATTGAGTATGTTTCGTTTATTTTCGTAAATATCTATTTGGCAAAAAGAAACACCTAAATGAAAATAACACGCCACGTAAAAAGAAATATACTATCAAAAAAGAACAGTATCTATTTAAATTAACTTATTAAAACTCTATTATCACCAGCCCAGTCATTCACCATGTCTGGCATTTCTTCATTTAAAATTGATGATACACAATTTCATAAAAAAATACTGCAACTGTTTCCGAACTATTATTGCTTTTTTACGTTGGGCATTGAATTTCTTATTTTTCATTTCTGGGTGTTGTATTTCGCCAAAATGTGTCATATTGCTTTGATACCTTAATTTAAATAGAGATATCAGGGTTTGTTTCCGCAGAAAAATGGAATGCTTACATTCACGGCGTAACCATATTTGACTACTAAAAGAAAATCTGATGCACCTAGCTTAAATTTCGCTGACCGCTAAAATTCAAATTTTGTTTGCTCATGGATAGCCGTGATTGATTGAAGATTTAATAAATTGTTTCTTATCTTTGAAAATTCAGCAAATTAGTGAAAAAAGTCATTAAAATGAACGTATGTGAAGAACCTTGAAATATTAAGTGCGTTGAAATATCTGCAGATGGATTCAATTTCCTATTACATACATTAAACGATAATGGTCCGATAATAGTTTTTAATATTAAACACAGTCGAATCTGTGATATTGTTTTAAAACTTCTAATTTCGTTATTATTCGGGTGGTTTATTTTATACATCAACAACATTAACTGCTGAATAAATCTAAACCATGAATCCACTTGTGACATTCTTTCAAATCAGTTAATACAATTAAGAAAAGCTTAAATGTCTGACAGGAGAGATTAACATGTTTCTTTTTAATTCTCCTAAAATATTGTTTCAAATTTTGCATTAACTTTTTCTAAAACGAATGATTGATCTTGTAGTACATTCTTCGCGTTGTTCTGGTCGATGAGTATTTGGAAATGATTTGGCGCCCATCAGTCATTCGCGTGTGCATACATGCCGCCTCTGCCAGTGACATTTGCGAATCGTGAGCTGCAATCCGTCTGCGTCAGCCCGTGTGGAGCGCTTGGCGTCAGTGGGCTATTTCGAAGCCGCGGGCTCGCGCTGTTGATTGACGCGGCGTGACGTCATAGGCTCGGCACCTGCTAGAGCGTCGAGAGAGTGACGGAGGTTGAGGTCTCTAGACCTTGTGCGTTAGCGAATGTTAGCATCTGCAATGGCGGGAGTTAAGAACAGCAGCTTCCACGTTTTCTTAAAATTTTAGGGCTACAGCGACTTAATTTCTTAAATGAAACTCAGTGGATGATGAGCAAACCTCTTTCTGAATAGAACTCATGTCCAAAATTGAACAAATTCAATTTGTTCTATTTTTTTTCATATATTTTCAAACCTCAATTATCCTCCAGTAGTGGTCTCTTCTTAGTTCAATGCAGGTGATGAAAAAACATGGTCATAATCACTAAAACGTAATAATAAGCTTAATTTATCACCTGTATTTTGTTCGTTTTACTACGCACGCTTTGATGTCGTGACGAACATCCAAAAAGAGCCACGCCATGATGCATTTGTGTCTGACTGCAGTGAGAAAGGAAAATGCATTGTTGAATTCGGTTCTATGACCTTGGTGAACTCACGAAATCTAAGCGCTGATGGGTAACACATTTCTTATCTGTAGATGAAAACGTCTTGTACCATGATCACTTTCAACGACTTGCTTCGTTTCTCGGTACAAAACCATCTTGAAAGATACACTGGCGCCTTACACTTAATTGGCGCGAAAGGCAAATTATTGCAAAAATAAATTGCAAGTATGTATATTGTATATTGCAATATAAAATGTACTCCAGGTTGTAGCTGGATTCTTAGGGAGCAGATCTAGAACTATCGGTACCTCTACAAACTTTGCGCAAAATGTGGGCTGTACTCTTAATGTGCTGGAAGTTTAGCCAAGTTTTAAGACATATTTTGCGGAACAAATCCCGAAGCTTCGAATCAACTTCAATTTGCCTGGGATCTTTTCCTCCTTCCTTGGTTACCACATAAAGTCTATGTATATCAGTTCGAGAGTGGGTGACATGATGCATTCTACGAAGTTTTCTGGTTTTCGATCCATACTTCGAATTTCTTTCTCAGTCCAGTCTACTAGTCCAAAACTGTTTTTGACTAGAGGCAGTGTCAAACTACCTATTGCGGATAATTTATTTCTGAAGTTCAGAGATCACTGCAGGACAATCTAAATCTTCCGTAATACTCCTGCAAATTCTCTCCTTGTTGTGACGTTCGGGATGGACTCAGATTCTTCAATGCCAGATATTTGTAAGTTTTACCTGGCTAAGATCTTGAATCACAGAGTGCATATCAACTTCAATGTTCTCTGACGTTATTTTCCCTCTTTAAATTGATTTTTGCACACTTGGCAAGACCAATCTTCATGCAGATGCCATTGCTAAAATCATTGGCGAGAGTCATCATTTGCGAGAGAATCGCTTTATTCTTTGCAAACTCTTTAAGATCATGTAAAACAAATGTGATACTGGTCTTTGATCACCGTCGAGCTCGTAACCAAAGCCAGTGAGCGACAACTGTCTAGAAAATGGGATCAAACCAATGCAAAAACAGCAGAGGGTATAGCGAATCTTCTTGATAAATTCCCCGTAATCTGAATACTTCTTTTTTCTACAATTTCATTTCCGCTGTGTATTAGCAACATGGTACTCCACCACTTCATAGTAGCCTTGCAAAACTCACTAAGTCTAGAATGAAATTGATAGATCTCCAGGGTCTTCAAAATCCAATCGTGATGCACTGTCGAAGACCTTTTGGCAGTAATTCTTTTAGTAGTCTTACAATCCATGCCATGCTTAAATTGCTTACATTTTCTTTTCCTTAAATCATTCAAGATGATTTCATTTAGTAGCAAGATTTCTTTACAGCCGTAGGAACGTTTACGATATTCTGTTCAACTGACAGAAGGTAGTTATTCTCTGGGTGACTGTACATTTTGTTAGCTGTGGTTGCAGTTTTAACTTTGTAGTACATTACTGGCAGAGAAGTGTTTGGCCTGCCGTTCTTCCAATGAACCAATGTCCTTCCAATGTCTCCCGTTTGGGAAGCAAATAAGTGATGCCGAGTATGAGACATTCCGGGAGTTTCTTTGGTTTTCTAAAATTTTATTAACAGATTTTGCTAGTGAAAATGTATTTCTGTTAATTTTTAATCAAATAAATAAGGATCTTATCAATCTCTGGGGATTTCCAGTTTCCCATGCTCTTAATTGCTTGGAATATGTTCTCTTACGAGAATTCATGAACATGTTCCACCGTTACCACAAGTTCATCGGCAGCATCAGCTTCAAACCGAAGCGAACGTGCGTCCTTGTTGAAGGATCTGCTTTGTTTTCAGATACCTGCCCAAAACGTTTCGACGTGATCTTTTGAAGGAGGGGCAGCATTGCCATTCGGTTTTTGAGTAAAAACTTTTATTAATAGTTAATTATGCAAAAGAGTAAATCAAGTGTGCTGAGAATAATTATGGCTTTGGGTTAGTGTGCCAGGAAGTGAAAAATATTGGCGAAACACTGGTCTGAAGGGACAGCTACGTCGATAATTATCCCTTGCTCTGAAAACGTGTCGACTCTAATTATATTTGGTCTGTTGGCTTCGACCCCGGGTTCAGTGGTGACTGCAAGATTCCACAAGAGCTTCTACCATTTCGTCTCCAAAAGTGAATGAGGCTTGAACTTGTAGTATGGGACCTCTTTCGTACCATTTCGAACTTTGCAGTTAGGGCTTGATGGACTACCACAGCAATCCAAGTCAGAATAGCGTTGTGCTGACTCAAGTATTCTGTTTGTACCAAAGCAGAGCACCCGCCCATAGTTATCTAGTGATGTGAACCCATAACATTTCTAATGTCCAAAAGGAGCTGAATCAGAGTGTACTTGAAAGAAGGCTAAGATCAAACGATCCACAAGATATCCACAAGATCAATCTTATCCAAGAAGTCATGGACGAAATCAGGCCAATTCAGAATCTTGAGTGACCTCAATTTACCCACAAAATGCCGACACGGAAAGAACCAAAACCCAAATGAGAATTTTAACCACTTAACTTGGTAAAGGGCACCAAAAAATAATTTTGTGGTTATTAATACTCTACATCTTTGTGTATATGAATATGTTATTTGTTGCGGCGGTGTCCGCCACACCAAAAAGCGCGCCGCGGAGTCGGCACGCCGTGACGCCAGCGAGCGTGAACTGGGCAGCCGAGCAAAAAGGAGCCGGCCAATGAGGATGGAACGGCCGACGCGCGAAGCCTCTACGAGGAGGCGAGTCTTCGACGCGCAGCAAGATATAACGGGCAGCCGCCGGGGTAGCGGCAGAACAGTGTACCGAGTGTAATTTGAGCTTCGATTGTGTTGAGTATTGTGATCGCGACCCGGCAGTGTACTGGGTGATTTCTTCTGATTAACTGTGTGACTTCGGCTTTGGACTTGGACTTCTACGGAACATCTGGTGACTCGGCTATGTTATATAGGTTTACTGTTTTTTGGATTTTGGTGCTTTTTGTAAAGACAGCGAAGCTGTAATAAAAATCTTGTTATTGTTAATTGGCTGATTTCCATACATAACATTATTTGCTTTAATGAAAGGGGCAATCAGGAGAACTGATGTGCCCAGAAAACTTGGTTTGGAACCTGGCTTGAACATGGCAAAGGCACTCAAGAAACTTACCACTCAGCGTATAATTGAATAAAAAAAATTGCAAATCATGTTAAAGGAAGCTAGAAGGAAGAAAAGGGTTGAAAAAAGGAAACAACAGAAGGAAGACGCAGATAAATGTGACAGTTGTGTTCCAGGGCTCTGTTAATCAATGGTATGTACAAGAATTTTGTTTTTTGCATTTTCACGAAAGTTACTTTTCTAAGTTTATGTAGAATTGTGATGAAAATGTAGAATTTTTAAGTTTGTATCTACATTTAGAAAATAAAGGTACCAAATTAAATATTTTGGAAAATTTATAAATCTTAAAATTATGCAAAAATCCCAACCTTTTATGCCTCAATGAACAATCCATAGTAAAATCCAGTCCCATCATAAATTTATTAATTGACTAGTTTTACCATCCTTTCATTTCTTCTCTCACCTTCCCGCAGTCTGCATTCGTACAGCGTGCGAACAAAATGGCGTCATGCTTTGACGACTCTCTATGAACTTAATGTGTCTCTATGAACTAAACGTGTTTAATCTGTGTTACTTGGATAAGTATTCATTTTAAATAATTATTTTATTGTTCATTAGTTTATATATGATTTTGTATTTAGGTTGATGTTGATACATGTGTAATTTGTTTATGTACTTAAAATTGTAGAACCACTTAGGATGGGAAGAGTGTTCCCGAAACAGGTGTTTGGCTAAATGTAATCAAACTTAAATAGCCTACTATTGTGGTAGATACCTCACTGACCCCAGATATTTTATCATGGAGTACCACAAAATCTCCGCTGCCACCACACAATTAACACAAGGAAAGTAGAGGGAGTTAGTATGAATTAGAAAACTGGGGAAGGTAGGGAGAGGAAAATATGATAATATGAATATAACATTTTTGATGTTGGTCATGGATGCAGTTTTCCTAGTTCAACGCGGTTGGCTGAAATTTGGAAGATAATCTGTAACAGAAAAAGAAAGAAACAGAAAGCAGGCAGATGAGCAAGATATATACTGCACAGCAAGCAAATGTGAGAAAATGCATGAAAATCTTATTATATAAAATGTAATATACTTGCTTTATGCATTGAATTAGACAGGAAGATATTCGGTGGGTTTTCAGCGATAGTGTATGAGGAGAAAAGTACAAAAGTAGACCTTGACATCTTGAAATGGCGTACGTGGTGTTTAATTAGGGAGTGAAAATGGGAATAGGAGCTTATGTTATTTATAGTCAGTTGTTTTAATCCAGTCATTGAGTTGTTTTAAATTTCCTGAATACTAATTTGTTTTAGATATATGGGTATGAGTTCATATTCTAATTACAGTGACAGTAAATGACTTACTGTAGGATACCGCATTGTGCCGAGGTATGCATAGTAATCGCGAGGAACGTGATCGTTCCAGCGTCAGCATTTTAAACTTGTGCAATAAGTGAGTTTGATAGTTATTATTCAAATTCTTTTGGAGAAGGAGGAGACAATGTAAAGTTCTCCTTTTTCGATTGAGAGAATTTTTGTTTTACCGTAAAATTCCGATACGTGATCGTATCTCCTAAGATGGAATATGAAACGGATGCATGCATTTTGTGCTAATTGTAATTTGCGTTGTTGTTTGATCTTTAAGTCGTAAGCAGGAATCGCAATAATCGAAATGAGGCATTATGAGGAATTTACTAGGTTGCGGGTTAATAGGTAGTAGTTCTCTGACGTTTTAAGGAATGGAGGCCTGAGAAGACTTTTTGGCAAATCTTACCTACTTGTGCGGACCAGCTAAGTGTGTCTATATGTATTCCTAAGTTATTTAAATTGCTACACCAGGGAACAAGAAAGTTACCTATGCTAATTTCCGGTAGGGGGACTTCTTCAACTTGTTTAAAGCGTTGCGAGAGCGTATCACTAAGCTTTGCGACTTCATTGGACTTAATACGAGGCCAAGGGCTGGTGCCCATATATTGAGAGAATTTAAATCGGTGTTTATTTTCTGGACTAATGAATTTAACTCCGATGGGTATCCACTTATTTAGATCTGAAGGTTGACGGCGTACATTTTGTGTTCACAGTAACTGAGGCATTGTCCTACGTCATTTACGTAAATTAAAAAAATGCTAAGGGTCCTAGAACTGTTCCCTGCTCAATATTATGAGAGGTTTTAACGGCAGTGGATTGTTTTTCATCCGATACAACGATTTGTTGTCGATTTGAAATATATTGAGAGAACCAGCGTATTGTGAGGTTAGTGAAATCCAATATTTTAATTTTTCAAGCAGAATTTCGTGATTGACCGAGTCAAATGCTTTACTAAAATCTAGGAGAACAAGTATTGTTAGTTTACTTTCGTCAGTGGAGGTTCTTATGACATTTAAATGACTGTTACAAGCTCTAAGCAAGAGAATGTATCTAAAATGTATATTGCACTATGTTAAGTGAATATTAAGTGAATGCTTCCCCTGAAGATAATTTGGCGATGATTCGAGAGCAGCACGTGTTTCCATTGCTCTGGTTGAGGTGAATTATGCCAAATTCCGAAATCAATTATTAGTCATATATTTCTTGCCAGAGACGGATATCGTGGGGATTGTACACAGTCTGTTATTGGTATATTGCGGATGATATGGGATTATTGGGGTTGAAACAATTTTTTTCGATGATAAGATATATTGGTTGGTTTATAAATAAACTTGATATTGAAATGCGCGGCAGAGGATAATTTTCCTGTGATTCGTAGATTTTAGAAGGGAGAGTTTAGTATACAGATTTGGATAATGTAATATTTTGTTTGACGAATATGGCAACACGGCCGCTAGCAATTTCCGCGATCAATCTTCTAAATTAGAGATGAATTTTGAAATTGGGGATCGGTTGGAGGGGAGGAGCTGGTATGGAAATGTGATGTAGGTGGATCAATCAACTAAGAAGATGAAGACTAAAGACAGTTTGCAATCACCTTCTTGAATAGATGTTTGTGTGGTAACTTTTATTGTGTTTGGCGCAGTTTGAGAGATTGGACTATCTTCTTTATATAGATAGGATTATTCAGATAGGTTGTTAGTGTATCTTTGACTATTTGGGGTTAATTGATTGATTAGTGATAATGGGCGCGCCAAATGCTAAGATCAGTAGTGCCATAAGGGTAGTGCAGGTTTTACCGGAGAGGTGGCGGTGATAACTTCCTTTCTGGATGGAGAGATCCGGCATCAACAACTTGCAGGTATTTTCTCCAACATTCCCTACGCTCCTGACTGGTTTTCCAGCATAAGTGGTAGTATATTGCATGTAAATGTGTGTTTTATATCTATAGCTATCTCTCTCTCTCTCTCTCTCTCTCTATATATATATATATATATATATATATATATATATATATATATATATATATATATATATATATATATATATATATATATATATATAATGTGTGTGTGTGCGTGCAAGTAAGGAGTGAGGAAAGGTCAAGGATAAGAAATAATTTATGGCGCGTAATCTCTGGCCTGTTTGTTAGGGCACTGCTCTGACATTCACCTGGTGTTGATGTGAGAAACCATGGCAAACTACAGACCCCTAGAATTCTTCTCCAGGCAGCAGCTGAATTTCAATTAGCTATGTAGTGCGTGTTGAAAATCCTGCCGCCGTCGGGACTTCAACGCTACGACCTCCCGGTCAGAGGTACTGCACTAACATCAGTCAACGCCTAAGCGGGTGACTCTACAGAATATAATGTTCATTAGTGAGGGGACGTTTCGGGACAGAGGATGCGGTGACAGTTGATTTAGATATTTGTATGATAGAGCATGAACTGGGTTTGCCACGTTAGCATACGTTGTAATTGAAACGGTAATTTCAAAAGGAAAATAAGTCCTTGTTCCAAAGTTCTGAGCAAAACAAAAAAAAAAATTCCATCCACAGTTGTAACTGGGACATTTATCTTCTACATAAAAGTAATAGAACTAGTCGTTATTAATTGCTTGGTCAACTCTCTAACTCCAAAGGTGCATTTTTGTGATTATCGACCGTTTTTATACCTTGAACTTGTTTCCTTTATCGAATTTCTTTAACGAATTCTTTATTTCCTTAACTTTATTTCCTTTATTTCCTTCCTTATTTCTTTAACGAATCCTTTATTTCCTTTAGTTACGAAATATGTAAAAACTACCATTCTTTTATTTTTTTATTTTTGAACTTATGAAACAATATAATCGTAGAAAAATAAAAAATGATAGAATTAACATATTGTGTTGTATGAACATTAAAACTACTCTTACAAAATTAATAATATCAGCATCAACTCATCATGGATTTGCATTTGAGCCTGTGGTTATGTCAAAACTTTGTGGTGGAAATGGAGATATTCTTGGAGGTTTTATTTTAACATTTCTTAACATCGATTATTTTTTTTGCCGTTAATTGGAAGAACAGTTGAGACATACACTTTCTTGAAAGGCAAATGTGGACTTATCTTCCCTTTCATGAATGAGTACTTGATAAACCCATCAGGGTGCACAATCTGAATGTCTAGTCAAAATATACCAAGCATTCATTCAGGCCAAGTTGGATTACGGTGCAGTAGTATATAACTCAGCATCCAAGAGAACACTGAAAATGTTAAACCCAATAATCACAAGCGCATGTCGCTTAAGCCTTGGCGCCTTTAGAACCAGTCCTGCTAATAGCCTATTAGTGGAAACAGGGCAAATACCATTAGTCCTGCGACGTAAAGTTCTCTGTCTAAATTATGCTTACTCAACTTTAAGTGTCCTCCAAATCCTGCATACACAAATATTTTCAATAACCTAAAAACATATCTTTATGAGGCCAACCCTCAATTCCCACTACCACTAAGAGAGAGGATTCCTAAGTACCTGAAGGAACTTAATATTATTGATCCAGTTACCTTACCCAGATGTATGCCTCCCATCCCACCCTGGCGAGATCATAATGTAGTAACAAACATGACCTTAGCAAACAGTCCTCACCTTACTTCTGGTCCCAATGCTAATTTCAAGAATTTAATAACAAGTTTACAACGAGAGTATGTCAATTATTACCAAGTATATACAGATGGTTCTAAAAGTGATGGAAAAGCTGGTTGTGCATTCTATGTTCAGTCTCCCAATATAGTGGAATCGCAACGTCTCCCAGATTATTTTTCCATTTGTTCATGCGAAGCATGGGCAGTCCTTAAAGCCATCGAATTCAGTCTCAAGCAAACAAATTACTTGCCCATTGCAATATATAATGCAACATCATTTCGAAAAAGGGACAGAAATCGAATTTATTTGGATCCCATCCCATAGGGGAATCGCTGGTAATGAGAAAGCTGATAAATATGCAAAAATGGCAACATCATTTCTAAGTTTTGATTCACAAATTCAAGCTTTCTGGACATCTTGCTTCAAATATTGGGACTCACAATGGAAATTAAAATCATCAAAATTACATCTAGTTAGGAACTCAGTACTGGAACCAGCCCTGCCGAAAATCTGCCTTAAAAGAAGAGAGCAAGTTATCATCACTAGATTACGGATCGGTCATTTTAATCTGAAATATTGTTATGTATTTAAAAAATGCGACCCAGAACCATGCCCTAAATGTGGTGACATAATATCTACACAACACCTTATCTTAGAATGCCCTGTATAGCAAAGGAAAGAAACCTACTGAAACTAGAAACTAACCTACATAAATTGTTCAGCTCTGAAGACGGGTGTGCTAAAGTACTAAAGTTGCTAGACATTGTTAACTTAAGTAAGGTAATATAATATAAAATTGAATGTTGTAAATTGTTATGTAATTTAAACTATAATGTGATGTATACTTAATTTGATTGACATTGATTTTTTTGGTAAGGACTTTCAGGAGCACTCACGTGCTACGAGGTAACCAAAATATTCTCTATCACACGTTAGCTGCTTTACATTGAGTCACTCCAGGCTCACAATGAGGACTGTCAGGAGCAAGAGACTTGTTTCCTTCGTTAAATAGTTCAACCACCAGGTTTTGAAGTCTATGATGTCCTCGGTGTCTATTACTGTCGTCATGAAGCATTTAAGTTTTTGCAGCTAATACTAGTTCTTTCGTGTAAGGATCAGAAACTACTACTGGCTATCTTTATCTTTTCAAGACATTAGAAATTTAGTTAAACTTTTCATTTTTAGATTTATAGGGAGTAGGGGCTGTTTTATTTTCAGTGTGTCAGACGGATCACTTAGATGACTGGAAAATATTTTTTGGCAACTTCTTCGTGGCTATGTTTTCCCATGTAGTCTAATAGAATATGTCCCCGATTAGGTTATGGAATAATAGAAATATATTTCCTATTATTTCGCTATTATTATTCCTCTATAGTACAGTCAAGAATTACTGGTTTTCGTTGAGAATAAATTGATAAAATTTGAAATCTATATTGATTGTGTTTGAGAATTTCCGGGATAGATCATTAGATATTGGTGATCATTTGTGTTATGATTGTATGTGGGTGTAAGTTTGATTTTGAGTTGATTGGTGGGTGCAGGAACTGTTGGTGGGTGGGAGCCACCTTCCTTGGAACGCGATGACTTTTCAGTTAAAATGGTTTTGAACTGGGATATTGTAAATAGGAATATTTTGAAGATCAGAATTAGAGGGAGAAAAATTGGTGGTCATGGGACGTCGTTTCCTGAGTACAGCTTGTTAGTATTCATTGACGTTTGGTTGTAGAAATGATTCGTTACTTGGTAGACGAGCTCATCCTGTGGAGGTGTATGAATAGTTTCATTGTTGGGTAGCTAGGGAGCGGAGTGAGACATGTCTGGAAACTAAAACCAAACTTGATTGTCTAACAGTGTGAAAACCCATTGTTGCAAGGCATTGTGGAACGATCTCCGTCACCGGGGCTACCCCCACCTCAGATGATGCGGTCAGAGGGAGGGGCAGCTTGCTACGGCCCAGATCCATCGCCATCTCCCGGGCAGAAAGGAATGGCGTCAGAGCAGGTACGTCGCTGACGAATTCTGTGTTTCTCTCTAACAAAAGGGAGACTGCAAACAACTGTGTGAGAGTGAGGTATTTCGTAATGTTTCCTTGAATGTTCTGCTGATGTGGTAATTCAATGGGATAGCGTTCCTTCACTAAGTTTAGCACCTGAAGATGTAACAAAACCAGTTACGAAACGTTGTGAAATTACTGAATAAATGATTGTCATAAAAAACTTTGGATACTTTTATTTGTAAACATATATTGACAATCAAGAAGAAATATTGATTTAAAAAGGGAGACTGCTTGTGCAAGGCAGGCTGATAACAACTGTCGGATTATGATGTCATTTATAGAGCATGATAAAGGGTTTGATATGGTGAAGACAGATGCTAGTGGAATTATTAAGGTTGCTACCGCCTGCTGGAGGCTTGGCATTACAATCACCTGGAAGTATATTAATATGAAAATTGTTAAAAAATGAATAGAAAAAATCGATTATGAACTTTGTGGATATGACTCCACCTCCTCTTTAGATATAAAAATAGATATATTGTAAATTTGTATCCTACGATTTGATACACCCTCAAACAACTGCTTTATTGAGGCGCCCATATCTCCAGAAATTTACCCAATTTACCTAATTCAATTGATTTTATTTTTTTCTGTGTTAATGTTTCTTTGTAAACAAATATATTTATTTCCTTCGTAAATAATAAACAATTTACATGTTTCTGGAGTGTTCATATGTTTCTCAAATGCAAATTTGCCTTAGAAAGTATTTTTTCAAACCAAATTTTAGTGCTTATTGTGGCTCAACCATTCAAAATATCGAAGGAGTTTATTAGACAAAATATGTTTAAAATTGACTTAAGAGTATACTTTCAAAGTTTCGTTGCTTCCTCCATGGACATCCTGTATTTTAGGATAGATGTAGTCAATTAGGGTTTCAAAATGTTTTAAAGGTAACTACCATATTTTTGTCCTTCAGTGTTACCAAACTCCATTGTTGCGGGCAGCGCCGTCGCCGGGGCTACTCCCTGGCGCGATGTGGTGGAAGTTTCTGCCGCCCAGCGCCTTCTCGCGGGAAGGGGGAGTGGCGACGCCGACAGACCATGCACCCGAGCGGCGGACGTCAGCAACGAGGTCCTGTACTAATGTTATGCTTATTTAAAATAATCGTATGCTTTTCATTACAACGCAAGAATTACACTTTCGACAAAATTTTTTTTGGGGGGGGGACGCTATTCCCATATACTTCTTTTCATTAAATTTATCAACGACTATGTTATCAGGAACCATTTTTAAAAGTATTATAGTTCTACCTATATTTTACAAAATTTACATGTATAGTAAATTTCAATTAGTATTTACTGAGCAAAATTAATATGTGAATTAAAATGTAGTAAAATAACATTTCAGCGATTTTCAAGGAAGTAATATGTCAAATGTGGATTTACGTTGTAAGTTTAGAGTTCATTATACATTTTAATGATTTTGCATTCCAAAAGAAATAAAACAATATGCACGACAAAACTCACATTTTTTTTGTTTATATCTTTCCACATATCTGACTAGATATCCCCAAATTCTTCAACTCACATTTTTTACTTTGCCGAAATAATTTATTTTCATGTTTTAACTATGACTAGCGGAACCCGGCAGATGTTGTTCTGCCCTTCATCTCTTTCTTTCTCCTTCTCTCTCTGCGTTTCTCCCTCTCTCTCTCCCTCTCCGTCTCTCCCTGTCTCTCCTTTTTTCCTCTCTCTCCGTCTTTCCAAACTCTCTCCGTTTTCCACCTCTCCGTTTTCTCCGTCTTTCCCTCTCTCTCCGTCTTTCCCTCTCTCTCTCTTCTCTCTCTCTCTCTCCTCCCTCTCTCTCATTCACATTTAGTTGTAGATTCTGCACGCCTCTGAGCAGATGGGGTAATATCGGGAAGCGCCAGACCAGCAAAAATGTAATAGAATGTTCAAGAAGATCTCATTGTGTAGATTACGGTATAAGAACGTATCTTTGCCGTTTTGAGCTTCAAAATTTTACTTTTTAATGCCCTAGAACGCTTCGTTTAGGAGGTATTTGAAGATCTAGATTTTAAACAAATAATGCTGTAGAGTGTTGCGGGTTGCATTTGACATGTTTATTTGGTTTTGTTCTACAGCGCCATTTAGTGGAGTTACAACAAAATGACTGACATATAAACGTTCTGGATGGAAAATTACGTAGATGTGTCAACTTTCTTGGAGATCAGTCATACAGTGTCGAAGTTAATCGCTCTTATGTATCTCAACATCCATTTATATATATAAACAAACCTTCAGCATCAATTAACAATCGACCTTAGTAACAAATTAGATAAATAGTTCCTTGCGAATCATTTTACATAACTTCCCTGATGTAACGCATTAACATAGTACATGTCCGGGCTACGCAAATAATTAGCCAGAAAGTGTTCTTAGGCATCCATTCTTTAAAGAAAACTAGACCTAAAAACATATGCATTATCATAAAAATTCCCCAAATTTTTAAAAATTTAATTTTCCAAAAAATTCACTCATATTGCACATTCAAAAAATTAAAAAAAGTTAGTTGCAATCTGCCCGAAATTCTTAAATTCGTTTCGTGTTCGATCCTCGTAGATTACCACACAAACGACTGAGAAAAATGCTCCCTATTCCAAAAATAAAAATCTTGCTTCCTCCAGCATCTCCAAACACACATCTAAATGCGTATGAAAGAGCGCTGACGTTCTGCAAACTTCCTGTGTATACCTCGACACAGCTCTCTGTCCTATCATTTATTGCCACCATCATTTCAAAACTATAATGCACTACCAAAGAATCAAAAGAAAATTAGCTACTTCAGAAAATACAAAACTATTTTATGTTTGGGTAAAAACAATGTGTGGTTCATATGAGTTTGCATAGAGATAGCTCGTTTATCCAAAATTGCCTTCTCTTTCGCAATTTAATAAAAAGCTGGAAGGTGATGGCAAAATGTCTTGAGATTCGGATTCAGCGCATCGGAATGCTTAAACATGCGTCAAGTCTTTGGGTCTGACACCTTTTTTTATTTTCTATACCTGTATTATCATCATATGGTAGTATTAAGTACATTAATTAAATGATACAATAGTTACATAATGTAAGTGTATACATAGATCAGTCGTTAGTGAGTATTAGTGGAATAAATGCAAGACAAAATTACGTGGCATTAAAGGAACTATACGCACTCTGTAGCAATAGTTTGGAAATCTGCAATTTGGAATAAAACGTGCAAAAACTTTATATATCGGTTTCACAATGAGTGTGAGATAAGCACATGGAACCGCAAGTCACCTTTTCATTTTGAAAACACATAAACTTGCACATTTGAAAAACTTAAGGTGGATGTTCTAGGTTTGTGTCTCGACTGTTCGTGTTCCAATGCTCATACTTCAAGTTCGTAGACATTTGTTTTATTTCTGATTGGAAATAAAATTTAGTTTTAAATCGTCTGTATTAAATCTATTTTCAAGGATAAATAAGCAATAAATTTTGGCTCTTATTACTTCCTGCCGCGACAACATGGAAACGATAATTTGAATAATTGTATTTCCCACTGAATTCTAGAAGACGTGCACAGAAAATGAAGTTACATTTATGTCCGGAAGCAAAACAAGGGGCCATCTCAGCATTTGCTCAATGGATCAGGGAAACTGGACGAAAAACCTGATCGAGATGGGGGTCATTGACCCGGAAGCTGTAGTACAATAGTTGTTACAGGTTGTTTATACTCATTTATACAGTCCAAATAGTAAATAATGCATTATGTATCATTGTTAAAATTAATGTTACTTTTCTTGTGATGCTCAGTATAGTCCCTAATTGTATAGAAACAATTATGCAGCAGAAACCATTTCACTTGGGATTTAAACAAATTTAATTTATTGCGTAGTGTGGCAGCTAATGCATTTGATTGGAGGCAAACGCGAACCCTTGAGTACATGGGGTTAGGTTCGAATGTTCTGTAACAACTATAATTTTATACTGTGTACTCTCCTTACTTGTTCTGTTTCAACATCATCACTTCCTTTTATTCCTTCTTTTGTTCATTTACATAATTGTTTTTCGCTCACTTTTCCTAATATTTTTTTAAATTCTCGATTCATATGAATCAACGTTTCAGGTTCAGACTTAATGCCGGATGGTTCCTTGTCTTACATCGCAGAAATACATTAAAATATTCTTTTTGCAAATTGTTCACAGTTCAGGTATTCGGGTCCTAAATTTATAGTAAGATGAATTTATATGATGATATTTCGAAGATCGAAATCAATATTATGAATAATTACAAAGATTTCAAATAGATATGAATTTCAGGATAACTCGTCCGTTACTTTACAATAACTCGTACGTAAATCATGCGTCACGGTTATTCAGCTCATTTACATAGTTGTATCATTTTTTATTTTCCTACGAAACATGAAATGTCACTTCGTATTATTCACTTCCGAACGCTTTAATTGTAATTATAGTAATTAAGTTCATTAGAGGTAAATATTTCGTTCATTTCCAACTATGTTTATGTTCCATATTATGTTTGACTCGTACTTACAAGATCTTAGTGTGTTGAAGCACACGAACGCTAAATTTAATCAATGCAGTTAATTATGTCAAACAGAGGGCATTAAAATGTACCCTAATTGGGTTTCTCTAGTGTGTACAAAAAGTTAAACATGAAATGCAATGTCCCCCTTTCGTTGACAAGTAAGATTAATCATCTAAGATGGAGCTTGTCGAACATGGACTTCGATGCGTTGTTATTTAACCACTCCTCGCGCATATTTCTAAGAGAAGCAAACTTGGCTACTCTGACATCCTACGCTGTGCGACCGGACCGTAAGGTTTTAAGATCTTTGTGTATTGCAGAAATCCCCAATAGATTGAATTGAATTCACTAATGTCAAAATACAACGTACACCAATAAATACTTCGTCAACCGCCGATGGATAATATGTGTCTTTCGTTCTGCCGCATACTGCACATCATTACTCAAAATATCAATCAAAAGAAATTTTCTGGCTCGCTGAAGATACCTGAAGAGCCCACGTTATGTCTGGGAACATGTTCATGAACCATCGTAAAATTCATCGCAATATTTAGGAAGCAATTATTTCCAACAATCATTAGTTGCCCGACTGAACATGGACACATTTTTCCATTACTTAAAATACTACATTCCACTCAATTTTTAAACCAAACACAGAATCTACAATATCACTGAAGACAATTCGATGATTTTGGCCATGATATTTATATATTCATAGTCCATATCCCAAATACAATGTATTTATGGTGTAGTAGTAGTAGTGTAGTATCGATTCTTACATTTAGATAAAGAATAAACCAGCTTTCTCTCCTTCAGCAAGATACAACTCAAAGCAACATTTATTTTGAAAGGAAGCATTACATACCAACAGCCTGAATTAAACCATGATATGTTGATCAGATATGAGGGAGTTGTGATGAAATATCTACCATGCAAATATCAGAGTGATATATGAGATTAAAGTTGCCATTATACTTAATATTTCTTCGGAGAGTTTTTAATTAATTCTGTGCTTCATGCAGATCCACTGGTCGCCGTCCTCACTCCTTTTCCTGAGTTTCTTCTTGCTGCCGCTTTTTGGTGCTCATCGTTTTTACACGTTTTTGTTACATCAAGAATTTTTACAACGTTTACAACAATTTTGATTATCTATTTTGCGACAAGATTTACAAGATTTCCTACTAATTCCTGCAAACTTTACAACACCGTTTTACCAAGATTGTTTTGATACGCCATTTATACAAGATTTTTGACACGCCGTTTTACCAAGATTGTTTTGATCGGCATTTTATACAAGATTTTTGACACGCCGTTTTACCAAGATTGTTTTGATACGCCATTTTACAAGAGTTTTGACACGCCGTTTTACCAAGATTGTTTTGATACGCCATTTATACAAGATTTTTGACACGCCGTTTTACCAAGATTGTTTTGATACGCCATTTATACAAGATTTTTGACACGCCGTTTGACCAAGATTGTTTTGATACGCCATTTATACAAGAGTTTTGACACGCCGTTTTTACCAAGATTGTTTTGATACGCCATTTATACAAGATTTTTGACACGCCGTTTTACCAAGATTGTTTTGATACGCCATTTATACAAGATTTTTGACACGCCGTTTTACCAAGATTGTTTTGATACGCCATTTTTTACAAGATTTTGATAAGTTGTTTTACCTACAAGCTTCTTCTGCAATTTATACCTTGATTTACTACCTACATATTTTTCTACGATTTCTACAACTTTTTTTTTGGGGGGAATTTTTTGAATACACTTTTGGTAACTAAAACCCAAATTTTTTTTAATTTTTCTTGTGATTTTTAGTATTCGCTTAGTATTTTACGATGCCGGTACAATGTATATATTCAATGATTGCATGGAGATATTTTATTGCAACTTATTTGATTGTAAGAAGTGAAATTTTACTCATTGCTTAATTTAAGTTTTTAACATTATTTTGGGTGAGAATTTTATCATGAATTTCATTTTGGGACACTTATACAAATGGTTGTTGGATGTACTGCTAGCTTCATATATTGCAACAAATAAGCTGAAGTATTATTTAAATTGTTTTCGTATAATTCGACATCACTATATCTATATGCCTTCGGTATAATAAAATTCGTTTTTAATCGTGTATTGTTTAATAATACAATTAAATATTTTTCAAATGCTTAAATTAGAGCATCCCATTTCACTATTTTTAAAAATTAATTAAAATTTTGATACTAAATATCTTGTCTATTATGCTCGAAATTAGTTGAGCTTACCTGACCAGGAATCAAACCCGGATCTTCTGGTTTACGCTCAGTTGATCTAATCGAGCAATCGAGTCAACTTGTGCTTCGAAATGGTAGTTGGGCCCATACATTTTCCGTTTTTTATATATAAATAATTTACTTATTTCAAGGTTTCATAGTATCAATCAGCGGAACAAATATTCTGTTGTAGTTATTGTAGCAATAAAAGTGACAGAGTGAATACATCAAATGCATGTAAAGCCTATACGGCTTGCATGCATTGTTATTGCAGTATTACTCCAGTCATGGATGTTACACCTTTTTCAACAACGATACATACTTTCTTGTATGTCGAGTCTAGATTAATGTTGGAGACTGCAAAATCGGTGAGCATGTCTGGCGTTTTAGCTTGTTTAGATCTCATATCTGGTCAATTGTTCAGATTTGTGGTGTCTGTAATAATGTTTCTATTTCAGTTTATCTTTTAGTCTTAATTTTAGCATCATCATCGAGCGTTTGTGTCCTCTAACCTTACGGTTATCGACTGATCCTCCCTGCCCTCAGTTAACACTCCTCCCTTTTGGCATCCTAGAGTTCCTTGACTCCACTTCCTAACTCCGCATTCGCTCGTAAGCTCATTCCTGCCACGCCGCTTGTGGCTCAAAAGTCCGTGGCTGTTCTTGCACCCTTTCGCTCAAAAGCCCGTCACGGCGCTTGAACCTTTTTGCTTATAAGCCCCTGGTGGTGCTTGAACCCTTGGTTCATAAGCCCGAGGCGGCGCTTAACTTTCTTTAAGCCCTGGGGGCTTAACCTTTTGTCATAAGCCGGGGGCGTTTGAACCTTCCTCTAACCCTGCGGCCCTTAACCCTTTCGCCCATAGCCGTGGGCTCTTGAACCCTTCCGCTCATAAGGGTACAAACACGTAGAATGTTGACTCGCCGACACCTGGACACACAAGATACCGATTCGACAATGTCGAGATCTAGCGGTTCTTTCTAGTACTTCACTCCCCTGCGTGTGTGAGGAAGAGAGCGGACTGCCGACCATGCATTTATCGAAATTATTTCCAGTGACAGCCAAGAAGAAAATGTGCTATTTTTATGAATAACAGTATATCAAAATATGTAGCCAGGGAATAGTAGTGCCACTGAATGCGCGTCTGAACATTTATATTCAAAATAGAGATTAACATGATCTACACTAATGTAATTTACGAGAATTGTTAAGTGCGTATATGTTTTACAAAACATTATTATTGATAAATAAGGAGCTGATAACTCTCCCAATAAAGCTATTAAATTGAATTCAAGTAACGTTACAAGGCAATGTACAGACCGACCGTCCAATTCATCAATTTTGGGAGATATATTTCTTAAGTTCGTGTATAATCATCCAATTGCATCCAATCATCCAACAGGATTTATGACACACGCAATACAGCTAGGCCGAATTCAACCGCTGTCTAAAGGAGAATTCTAAGAGACCGGCTGCTCTGACCGGTAGTATTCCGATGGGGGTTCCTCCCATCAACACCAGACGAATCCGGGAGCAGTACCCTAACAAACAGTTCTCAGCGACGCGCGATCTTTCCTTCCCTTTCCTTGTCCTATCCTCACCCCTTACTTACATACCCTTGCACTTACATATACTACAGTTCCACTCGTGTTAGGAGCTTAGAGCCTGTCGGTGCCTTGCTGGCGAGAGATTCCCTGTTGGGCAAAACGCGGACGGGTAGGTCGGCGCTGGATCTCACCAGCCATCACCACCACCTCCAGCGATAAAAACATGCTGGTCGCCTACGAAGGTAATGACCTCAGCAGATGGCGTGCCCGGAATCTCTTATCCATGTCCGCGCGCGGGTCTAAAGTGGGCGGGGCGGGGCGGGGAAGCGCGCATGCTCATCCACTTGGGCCAGTGTCGCGCTGTGCTCCGCGCGGACGCCGCACAGTGGGGCCAGAATGGGGAAAACTTGGCAAAAAGTACTGTTAAGCGTTTTTCGTTTGGGCGTCTCGGAAATAAAAACACATTTTATAATTAAATAACAATTATTTAATAGTTTAACTTTCAAATATTTATTTACATAAATTCAAGGTTAGGACTTTCTTCGTGTGACTTCTTCAAGAAGTGAATTTGTACCTGAAGCCATTAACATTGGTGTAACTTCTAGGTCAGTGTCTTTGTGATAATTTCTCTCTATGCGTTTGAAAAAAAAAAACCGGGAGTAAGATGCAATTAACAGCCTGCAAAGGGCTTCCTTTTTCTTTTTCTTCTTCTTTTTCTTTTTCTTCTTCTTCTTCTTCTTCTTCTTCCAGGTTCCACTTTTCCTTCAGTTGTTTTTCAGTGGATTTAATAACATCATACAGATCTCTTCTTGCTAACATATAGCTGTCAGTGCCGGATCATTTAGGGGAAAAAAAGAATATTGTAGGTAGAAAGTCTAGCCTGAATTAAAGAATCAGCTTCAATATCATACCCCGAAATGCCCGTAAAGGAACTAAAAGACAATATGAAAAAAAAAAAAGATTTAAAAATTTCATTCCATTGTGACACATTAAGATTCTGCTTGGAACCGGGAGCGGTAGCTCAGTGCAACAATTGATGTCATTGCTGCGCTTCTGACTGGGTTCGAGTCCTGACGGTGGCAGGATTTTCGACACTAACTTTCAGCGGGAGGAGAATTCAGGGCCGGCTGCTCTGATCGGTAGTTTTCCGGGTTTCCAAGGAGGTCCTAGGTTCGAGTCCTGACGGTGGCAGGATTTTCGACACTAACTTTTCAGCTCCGATCAACACCGGCGAATGCCGGAGCAGTACCCTAACAAACGGGCCACGGACCGCGCGCAATCTGTCCTTCCCCTTCCTTGTCCTATCCTCTCCGTTTACACACACACACACACTTACACTAACATGCACTATACTACTACATATCCCGGGAGACCGGTCGAGAGCTTAAAGCTTGTAGCTGGGCCGGTGCCTCGCTGGTGGGAGAGTCCTGGTTAGGGGGAAACCCCACTAGCCGGCGGTAGGTCGGCGCCGGATCTCGCCATCCAGCGGGAGAAGATCACCGCCATCTTCCGAGAAAGAACATGCACTACACTAATGGGAATAATGACAGTTGACGCGCCCGGAAACACGAAAAAATCAATTCTACTTGGAATTACTAAATTATTATTTCATTATGTTTTTTTTAGAAATAAAGATTTAAAGAACAATCTGCAGGTATCGTAACTATAGCACGTACAATTCTGCCAGTCGAAAGAGCAAAAATATTTGGATCGAAAAACACACCTTTCCTCTAACTGCAAGAGCGAAGAAGTGCGCTGCGCATCACTAGTGCAAGTTCACACTTGCACTGCAAGGAGTGGCGTCATTTCAGCTCCCTCTCCTGATCGGGGAACGATGAAGGAGACATTTTGCTACACATTTCATGTGATATGGAGCTTGTGAAGCACGTTTTGATTTTGGACTTTTTGCCAACTTTCCCCTCATCTGGCCCCGCTGTGCGCCGTCCTCCCCCTCCATTCCCATCGACGACGACGTCCTCCCCCAGAGGCGTCGCTGCTGCTTATTATTGTTCTTATTAATTTTCTTAAACTTAATCGAATCTTATCTTTGTACTGAATCTTATTCTTCTTTTCCGTGTTCTTCGTTATTTTGGACCCTTTATTATATCTTTTCGTTGTGGCGCAAAACATACGAAAACGCGTGAAAACGTGCAAAAACGCATGAAAACGTCCGAAAACCCTCGAAAGTTGCGCAAACCCGCAAAATCACGTGAAAACGTGCGAAATCACGCAAAACATGCGAAATCACGCGAAAATGTGCGAACACGTGCAAAAACGTGCGTTCAGGAACGCTGTCGAACAGGATAAACAGTATCCTATGTCCGTCTGCTGGCTCTAAGCTTCCTGCTCACCAAATCGGTACAGCTATTCTTGAGTTATAAATAGTGTAACTAACACGACTTTCTTTTATATATATATATATATATATATATATATATATATATATTTCACACTACATTTAGAAAACATTTAAATAAAAATTAATCTCGTCATTTTGAAAAAATTAAAAATGTTCCAGAGGTTTGATGTAACTAAAAATGTCAACAGTTCTGAAATCGCAGGTCAGGCCAGATCGATTGGGGGAATATTCATTTTGGAAAAAAAATTACGAATAGTTTTTGCGTTAGTTGATCATAAACGGACCGACGGATGGACATACAGAGGACAGATAGACAGCAAGACTAGCAGGCATGCTGGCAGGTAGACGTTTTGAAATGCCACTTTTTCGGAATAAGGGAACCGCAAAATGTATATTTAATTAATCTTTCGAAATTGATTTTCTTCAGTATTACATACCTTTCTCCACAATACATATTTTACTCCGTATATACACGTACGTACACATGAAAGTAAAATAGAGTAGTAATTACTGTTACGGCTACTACATTGTTAAAATCAGTTTTTGTGGGAGAGCAGTGAGGTGAAATTTGCTCCGCCACATGATGAAGCAAGGTTAATCTCTGTAGCCACAACGATTCTGAATCCCGGAATATCGCAGTTACCTGGTCAGCACGTACAAGCATTAGAATCTCGTTGTAAATACTAAATACCCCAAGGCCAATATTACACCTGCTATGCGTTATATTCATATGCTTTTAGTACATCTCCATGTGGATCTCCTCAGCGGGCCTCGTGCTCATGCAGGCCCTACTTTTACCTGTATTCAAAGAGTATACACCACTGCAGTCTCGGATTTTAACCCTTAGTTACTCGCGTTGTCGTACTTTTGTACGCCACTGGAACTATTATCGCCTTAGGTGTCAGATAACATCAGCGCGCGTTCTGACATTTGACCTAACCTCTCAGAAGGCATTCAGCAGCGTCCTCCTCGATTCTCGGTTGTGTAAGATTTCCTGCAGTGGCTAGACAATTGTTTTTCCGTTGGAAAGTGTCCGTTGGCGTACTTTCTACGCCGCGCGGGTACCAATGTGTTTTCACATTTTTAATTATAAATTTCTTTTATTTTAGATTAGTAACAGTGCTGAGATAAATAATTTATCGAAAAAACAGTTATGTGAATTATTACACGAGCAATCGTCAAAATACGAAATTTGGGATGCTGCAAGTGTTCTGAGAAGGAAGTTGCAGTTGCCGAGAGTGAAGATGACCCGTGTTCTGAGCTTGATTATGGTAATAATTATTCAAACAGCGATTTCGAGAGTAGAGATGATTTGATTGGTGAAGACATGGTTACGAAGTGGAATAAAACACCGCTTGTCAGCAAATTTACAAAAAAATTAAAAGTCGTAATGATCAAAAATATCCACCACAAAATTAAGAAATTACTGTCACATTTGCGGAAGAGCAAAAGACTGCTGCTCTACTACAATTATTACTTTACTTACTACTAATTGATGGTACAAATTTGCAAGCAACGAACATATTCTTAAAGTCATCAAATGCAAAAATTGTTCTGAAGACTACATGCTACATTTTATATTATTATTTAATTAATACTGTATAATATCTTAAATAAAACTAAATAAGAATTACATCCAAATATTATTCAGGCTTTCAAGAGTTCATTTTTCTAACAAAATAAGTACACCGCGCGGGGACTTGTGTGACAAAACATAGCACGAATAACTAAGAGTTAATAATGAATTGAATAGCCTGAATGACCTACTCAATGCTGCGATTTGTCGGAATTGAGAAATACTGTTAGTTCAAATGTAGTATGTAATTTCACGTTTTTACTTTCTCGTATACGTACGTATATACGTAGTATAGAGAAAGTTATGTAATGCTGCGCAAAAAAAAAAGTCAAATTTTCGACAGAAAAAAAATTCATTGCCGGGCCCTAAAAACAAGAAAATGGATAAATCCAATTGCTAAATAAAGAGAAAAATTCCTCTAATACGTGGTGTAGCTAGAATCCCGGTTTTCTGGGTTCTTGATACCGAAAAATCAATTGAAGGCAAAACGTCCGTCCGCTTGTCTGTTCGTCTGTGAACACTACTAGAGCCTAAGCCATTCGTACGATCTTCTCCAAATTGAAGAATTCCTAATCGATCTGGCTCTAGTTGAAGCTTTGTAATTTTGAAAAACATTCTTTAAAATTTAGGGGACTTTGCATGAAGCCCTCCGGACATTTTCAAAATTTTCTGAAAACCGGCTCCAACTTTTTTCTTTCAATTTTTGGTAGGGTTAGTGGTAAATACGATGACTTAAACGCTATGTTACTCTATTATTTTGTTTTCCAAAATTACAGAAATGAATTTTTTTACTTCTCTTCCGTTGTTAAAATTTACTGTACATATGTATTTCATTGTTCAAAGCATTTCTTAACACATGAACTTCAATATATATCTAAAGATGGATTTTTTAAAAATCCGTAAGTTCTCCATAATCGTTTGAGAATTTTCTGAAATGTTTGAACAAATTTTCTCAAAAACGATGGAAAATTTTTCGCGAAATTCTCCCAATGGAAAAGAGTAATTCTCTCCTATTCCAAAATTGATTTTGGGGCCCCAAAAAAAAAAAAAAAATTGAAAAAAATTCTAAAAATTTTTTATAACTTTTTCTCGGTGTATTGTAAATTTCACCGCAAATGTGATTTTTCTGCATTCGCTCGCCTAGAGATTTTGCCAGTGATTTAGGGATAGAACAGTTACCATGACAAGAATGTTGTTATTAAACAATGTCTTGATACAGTTTAATCACGAGAGCTATTATCTGTCGTATATTAAAAATTACCTGTAAGTGTGTGTCAGTCATAATACTTTCGTGTTCCGGTTTAAGTAGTGTATTAATTACGTGGTAACATTGTTACGTGCATCCGTTGCAATCATTTTATCATTACTCTTGTCATTACATATATCAAATCGCTACTAAGTAAGTAGTTTAGTAGATTAATTGAAATTTTACAGCAATATTTTGCGTTCAACATTTTTGCATCGTTTGTAGTTAGAACATAGTAATTATGTATTGCTTTCCCTGCTTCAAAGTGCTTGAAGTAATACTTGAAGTAAAGTCGAATTAAAATTTTTGTTTTCAAAACTTCCTCCAATTGTTTCTTTTAATGTTTTCCTCGGTTAGAGCAAAGAACACAAAAAACGGTCCATTTTCGTTGAACTATCTTATTTTCGAGATTTACATTATATATAAGTTAAGCGCAAAAAATGTTGTAACAAGATAAGATATATTCTGCAACTAGAGAACCGAAAAATTTATAAATTGCCACAAATTATTTTTGATACCGATAGGTACCAGCCGGGAGGAGAGAAGGGGGCAAAACCGAAAATCATACGAAACAGATTAGGAAACTAATTAGTTCGAGAAAGTCTGTGCCAGTCTGTTGTACTACTAGTTATATTATGGAGCAAGAAACAAGCTACCACATCTGTAAATTGTGGCTTAGAACATTGGGCTGTCAGAACGTGCTGTATTGCATTCTCTGTACAAAAATTCTGCATTATGTATGAAGTGAATTGCATAGAGTTTTCTGACACTAATGCCTGCGTTGTAAGCAGTTTAAGGATTGAAGGATTGCTTTCGCTGTTGTTTATATATATATATATATATAGTGAAAATGCATCTATTACAATCAGCCACAAGGATCAATCACAAATGCTACTACAGATAGGCACATACTTTCTTGTAATGTTTTTATAATTTTCTTGGTGTGGAGTGGTTTTACGGTCTTGTTTCATCCCCTTGCAGCTCTCATCTATCGCCGCCCAAAGCATATTCTTTGAAATTTTCTCAATTTTACTTTTTCGTATACATACGTATATCCGGGAGTGAAGTGAATGAATATGAAGTATAGAGGAAATTATTTAATGCAGTTTCATGAAGTTTATACGTACGTACGTAATGATTTTGATATACTTACGTACGTAAGTACGTACGTAAGAATATTAAATAAGAGTAAAATTATATTATTTAAGAGCGCTATTTTTCAGAAGATGGTGTTTAAATTTTTCTGAAAATGCGGCATTTTAAGCTAATTTTCACAAAAAACGGTTGTATTTTTGAGAAACATTACTTGACATTATTTAAAGCACATAATACATATAATACTGTGAAGAAATTGACACTTAAGTACGTATTACCGACGTACAAGACCAATCAAAATAAACTTTGTGTAATACTTAAAAAAAAACAAAAGAATAGCGCAATGTGGCGTTTCTGTCATCGTATAGGGTTCCTTTGGCACTAACAATAAGAAAAAATTAGAGAAAAAAATTGAGTCGTTTTCGAAAAAATCTTGTTTTTGTAATTTTTTAAAATTGCAAATATTCCACGCACTATTGCACGAAAACGACTACAAATTATAAAAATATCGACATGAACTTATAAATTATTATTCAGGTCTGTTGGGGACAACACATTTCATTTCAAAGAAATGCCTCTACTAAAATCCAATTGTAAAAAGTTGCCAGAAATACAGTTTTACAATTTCCCGAAATTCAGAGTTAATCCTGCAAATTCGACCAATAACACCATTATAACTGTATTTAACTCTATGCATACAGGAAAACTAATAAAAAAATTGAGCCGTTTGAAAAATTTCGAATATGTTCCTAAAATAACTGTATTTAACTCTATGCATACAGGAAAACACAGACCAGACAAACGGACCAGACAGACGGTCCAGACAGACAGACCAGACAGACAAGACAGTCCAGAAAGACAGTCCAGAAAGACCAGAGAGACCAGACAGGCCAGACAGACCCTACAAACAATACAGACCAGAAAGACAAGACAGATCAGACATACCAGAGAGACCAGAGAGACGAGAGAGACCAGAGAGACCAGAGAGACCAGAGAGACCAGAGAGACCAGAGAGACCAGAGAGACCAGAGAGACCAGAGAGACCAGAGAGACCAGAGAGACCAGACAGACCAGACAGACCGACGCCGACAGACCGGACAGACCGGACAGACCGGACAGACCGGACAGACCGGACAGACCGACAGACCGGACAGACCGGACAGACCGGACAGACCGACAGACCGGACAGACCGGACAGACCGGACAGACCGGACAGACCGGACAGACCGGACAGACCGGACAGACCGGACAGACCGGACAGACCGGACAGACCGGACAGACCGGACAGACCGGACAGACCGGACAGACCGGACAGACCGGACAGACCGGACAGACCGGACAGACCGGACGACCGGACTGACCGGACTGACCGGACTGACCGGACTGACCGGACTGACCGGACTGACCGGACTGACCGGACTGACCGGACTGACCGGACAGACCGGACGGACCAGACAGACCAGACGAACCCGACGGACCCGACCGACCTGTCCGACCGACCGACCGACAGACTGACCGACTGACCGATCGATCGACCGACCGACCGATCGACCGACCGACCGACCGATTGACCGACCGACCGACCGACCGGATCATATTTTTTTACGGGGTGTTAAATAACAGAAGAAAATATCTACTACATAATTGGTTTCATTACATGTGGCTTAATATACTTTAAAATTACTTCGTGAATACTGTGCGTTATTGCATATATATGTCGTTTTTTAAGATTCTTTATTTCGTAAACAACGGAGTATAAATTTCTAGTTGTCTTAAATAAAGTGTATACGTTTTCAATGATTTTTGTAGTTTAAGCATTGTGCTCGTTGTACTCTCTATTTGAATTTGATTCTTGCATATTTTGACCATTACGTTTGAGTTTACACAATATTTCAGAAATGCGTTTTCTTGTTCATAATTTTCTAGTAGGTGTTAGATAACAGAATATAATGTCTACTTTTGTACAGGATAGGTTTCATTTACTTGTGGCTTACTATACTCTAAAACGATTTTTAATTTTTTTATTTCGTAAACAACAGGAGTAATAATTTCTTTTAGTGTTAAGTGATAGTGTGATCGTCGTTAAATGTTGAGTTTGTTTTATGCGATTGTGCTGGTTAGTTCTCTCTATTTTTGAATTTGAATCTCTTGATGTTTTGACCATTGCGATTTAGTTTTACAATATTTCTTAATTCGTTTCCATTCAAAATTTGTTTCTTGGTGTTAAAATTTAGAACTGAGTGTGTACTATTGATTGTATATGAATTTTTGTAATTGGTTGTAGTGTTTTGAGGTCGTTGGTACTCTTTAGTAATATACGCAAATGTCGTGCGGTTGCATAACTAGTTGTGTTTGCCGATTTTTTCGTAAACCGTTTGAGTAATGACTTTCATTTTAGAGTAATAAATTAGTAATAAATGTGCTATAAACAGTCGCATTAGTTTGGATCGTTTGTGCTCCTTTTTGAATTGGTTGTGCTAGCGTGACAGTCACGCTAGCACAACCACCTTTATTTAGAAACGGAGGAGTAATAAATTTACTTTTTGGGTAATAAATTAGCAATTAATAAGTACTAAATATTCCACTTGGTTTGATGTGGTTGTGCTATGGTGGTTGTGCGAGCTTAACATGGCCGATAAAAAGAAGAAAAACGAAGAATTTCCGAAGAATTAAAATGTATTTTCAAGGATAAATCAACCATGAATTTTGGACTCTTATCCATCGTTTCCCTTCGTCAAGAACTTACCGCCGCAACAACATGGAATCGATAATTTGAATAAGTATACTTCCATTAAATTCGAGAAGACGTGCACTGGTAATGAAGTTTACATTAACATTAAGTTTGCAGATAGAGAGACGGCGGCTACGATGGATTACGTTTTAAAAAAAAAAACACTTTTTCGTATAGGAGATCTGAAAATCGTATTTTCGTTGAAATATGGATCTCGATTTTCCGCAGCATTACATAACTTTCTCTATAATAGGTAGTATATTGCTGGGAAGATACGAGAAAGTAAAAGAACGAAAGTACGAACGTATACGAGAAAGTAAAAGGCTCCGCAATGTCTATGTGCACTTGGAGTCTTGGCTTTTCAGCTTTCTCCCAGCTTGAAAATTGTTCAACCCACTTGTTTTAGACGTTTTATAGTTACCGCAGCTCCCTTTCTTGTGTCCAGGGGCTGTCTCGTTAACGTGACTCTGCTCTCTGAATCGATGTACTTGCTGATATTTTCCAGATGGTCGCATTTCTCGTCCGGTCCCACTATCAGCATCGATATTGGGTCTGCGCTTCTATTATGTGAGATCGACCTCTAATGTACCTCCAAAGCCTAATCGGAAAGAAACATTGCCCATAGTTTTGTTTTTTCCTTGTTATACCCTACCATTCTTTTGATACATTAGATGAAAACCTTCCATTAGGTTAAATTGTACTCACTAGGCAATTTGATGAAATGTCTTCTCTCTCTAAATCAATTTTTTTTTATTTGAGCGTAATTCTTCTTCAAAACCTTTCTCGCATTATTAACGGTAACCTAATATTATAATAATACATATTTCTGCCAATATTAACACTTACCATGTTACCATGTACAGAGCGTGAGGTGGGAAATTTTAAAGTCAATACAAAAAAAAATTATACAACCAATTCTGCATTACATTCAGCAAAAACGTTATTGCCCAACGAAGAGATGTGACTCCGTTTGTTTTAATGTGTCGTTACTCCATTATTTTATAACATGATGATAGCATGAGGAAGTTTGTCTTCACTAAAATAAGGGTTAAAAATTTAAAAATTTTTAAAAATTACTGAAAACGGCTCACACTTAAAAAATGGAGATGAATCCATTCAACGGTCTAATTTTCAAGATCAAATTTCCTGAAGACAAAAATACACAGTGAAATTTTGCAATGTTAATTTTTGCAAGTTTTGAAAACGCAGATATTTCTCTGAAATGGGACCCGGACAATTTTATAAGCGCACTTAACCCATTTTGAGAAAATATTTTTAATTGCTACTAATTCATGCAAATGCGTGAATAAGTGTGAATGAGCGTAAGGAAGGCTTGCTCTATTTTGGAAAAATTGTACTTGGCCTTATTCAAAGATGTGTTTTTGAAGAAAATATTTCATTCGGAATACAATCTTTATCTTCAATATTGTGGTAGGCAAGGCGAAAAAATTAACTTTTGCAGTGTCGAATCTTCCGACAATTCAACGAAAATTAGACGTGCGTTATATTTAAGAGTAATTTAGACTATCCGAGAAAAATGCAACGCTTTGATGCAAACATTTAAGTCCATTTTTGAGAAAATTTTGAAAATGATTTTAAGACTTGATGTCAATTACCCTAAAATATCAAAACATCCGTGTCCAATTCGCAGAGCTTTGAATTTGGCCAGATCGATCGGGGAATATCAATGTAGGAGAAAATCGCCTGAGCGATGTAGGCGCTAGTATTGATCAAGCCCAAACAGATGGACGTATTGCTGTCCAATGTTTTGGTATCAAGAACCCACAACACTACCATTCAAACTACCCAATGCGTTAGGTGACGTAATTTACTGCAAATATGAACAAGGTTCATTCATTTTTCCGATATTAGGATTACCAGGTTTATTAACGCAAAATTCCTACTTTTCGTTACTGCAATACAATTCTCCCTTTACTGTGTATGTGCGTAATAAGAAAGTAAAAATTACGAAATTTTATTCAGAAGGATGCTCAAACGACTTTCTAAGAATAAACCATTGCTGATTCAAATATTTAGGTACTAAAGGAAATATGACATTGTAAATTATTTTACTGGGGTGGATGCTGGAGATAGAACAACCTGTCCAGAAACATCGTGAAATTATCGTAAAAACTATTATTACGGAATACAAATTTTTTTAAAAAAATTGTAATTATTTATTTAAGGTCGCCTTATAAACAGCTAGGTCATTGGCGACCACAGTTACAAAAACACAGTATTTACAAATTTACAGTTACACATTTTCATGGGATACACCTACACAAATCCTAAATCTAGATGTTATCATAGGCAGACAATGTATAGTCACTAGCTAAATACTATTTAGCATATTAAATTCGGTGAGGAGTTCTATAATTTTATTTGACCGGGATAAGAGTTGAATATACAGTAGAGATTATCATTGATGTTAAGGTTTGTTCTCACAGTCGCCATCACGTGGCAATCACCTAGAATATGCTTCGTGGAAACTGGGTGTCCGCAATTTTGGCAAGGATCAGGAGCAGCCTTTTAATTAGGTATCTGTGACTGAGTTTAAAATGTCCTATACGGAGTCTGGTTATAACCACTTGTATGTCTTCTGCTAAGTCTAATGGAAGTGATGGGAGGTTCCTCGATATTTTTCCTAACTGCTTGTAATTTGGGAGGCATCATTTTCCAGTTCCGGTCCCAAAGCTTCTTTACTGCAAGTAAGAGGTATTTTTTAAAGTCGGGGAGTGTCCCTGCCAGCTTCAGTATTAATTTCGGGAGAGAGATTGCTGCCTTCGCAGGTGCATCCGCTTCTTCATTGCCCTGGATGCCTAAATGAGAAGGAAGCCAAGCTATTGTAACGCGATATCCTTTAAGGAAGGAGTGATAAAGCTTTTCTTGGATTTCTTGGACCAGTGGATTTAAGGAATGTCGGTTTCGAATGGAGGATAGAACTGCTAGTGAGTCAGAAAAATAACAATATCAGGGTTACATGATCTTAGGATGATCAATAGCTTTGATAATAGCCCACGCTTCACATGAGAATATGAAATAGAAATCCGGGAGGTGATAAAGATTCGTAAGGGTGGGATAATGGAAATAACAGCTGCACTAGATCTTGATTGTTGCTTGGATCCATCCGTGAAAAATTGGCTATGATTAGCAAATTTGTGCTGGAACTCCAAGATTAGTTGCTTAATAATATGTTTTGGGATATCAGAATTTGTAAATTTGGTAGCTTCCGTATCGATTGGCAAAGAGAAATGTTCCCAAGGGGAAGAGGGTTGAGTTTCGTCTTCATAATATCATGAGACTCAATGCCAAGTTGATCCGGTACTTACAAGTCTAATACTTAGCGGTTTAGGATAGTTAGGGTGATTTGCTTAGGAGGCCCGCTTCAACTAGTAGGCTAGTACATGGGCTGGTCCTGAAGGCACCCAAACTTAGGCGGCATGCAGAGTTGATTATGGGGTCCAAAGTTTTTAGAAAGTGGTTGCTGGCTGAACTATAAGCTACTCCATAATCTAACTTTGGTTCTATCAACGACTTGTAACAATTGATTAGAATAGTAGCGTCTGATCCCCACTTGTGTGAAGATAAGATTTTGATTATGTTGAGTCTAACAGAGCAATCAGCTTTGAGGATAGAAATGTGTAATTTCCACGAATGCTTATGGTCGAATGTGAAACCCAAAATTTTGCTGGTAAAATTTAAAAATTGTTAACTGCAACAAATATTAATTGCTTGTAAGAATAGGGATCTCGAGACTTGTACTAAAAATAGACATTCATAATATTTCAACAATTGCGTACTGTACTGCATCGGACTGTACTGTACGTGACGACCTATAGAGGCGTGGTGCGAAGGTCGCGCGGGGGGGGGTGCGGGAGGGGGCGGCGCTGGCTGGAGCCGGAGGCCTCTGCGCGCCCCCGCAATCTGCCCCATCGATTCCTCGCGCTGACAAATTGCCCCAGTCGATCCTGTTACGCGCGTTTATCCCGGCCGCTGCGTGCGGGCGGCCGCTTGCCCCTGCCCTGCTCTGCCGCCCGGATTAGCCCCCGGCCGCCCTCGTTCGCTCGCTCGCTCGCTCGCCCTCGTTCTCTCCCACTCCGCACGCGCGTCTTCTCACGTTTTTTTCGTTAATTCAGCCTCTCTTTCACTTCTTCATTCTCTCTTTTTCTTTTTCCCAAGTTTCTCTGTTACATTTTTTGTTCTTCGTTCTCCGTTTCTCGTTCGTTTCTTCACGGTTCATCGTTCACGTTTATCGTTCACGGTTTATCGTTCCGGTTTCTCGTTTCCGGTTTCATCGTTTCGCGGTGTCATTCTTTCACGGTTTCATTCTCTCTCGGTTTCATTCAATGTTTCAATTTTTCAAAACTTCGTTCTTTGACGGTTATTTAGTCGTTAGGGGTGTGGTTTAATTAAGAACTAACATTTTTTCTACATCTCTCTTAATTTCATGGGTTTCATCGTTGGATTTCGTCGTTGCTTACGTACTTACAACTATCTTCATCGTGACAATTCTTGATTTTTGGTTCTTTTTTGCTTTTTTATTTTACTTCTTTCTTTCTAGTTGCCCCACATCATCATGTAATGTTATTCTTATAATTCCTCTCCTGTCCCCGATTCTTTTCCTTCTGATTCTTCCTGACAGTGCCCTTATCCCTCACCTTTACCTCTACCTTGTCGCTCCTCATCACTTTAATATGTCTCTCTCTCTCTCTCTCTCTCTCTCTCTCTCTCTCTCTCTCTCTCTTATCGCGTTCATGGTTTCTTCTCTGCTCACTTTTCGGGTCTTATTGGCGTGTGATATTTTTCTTTCTCGTCTCACGTTATAAATTATTTGCCTCTATGTTTCTACAAAACTTATACGTCACCAAAAAATGCATACATTTAACATGCTGAATTAACTCAGGTTATTACTGTTTGGTAATGTACGTTTTTTCATTGTTTATTGGTAAATAACGGTATCATGTGTGGTTATTTCACATATTTTAATAAACAAAACGATTATATGTTTTATTTTGACGTAACATTGAAATTCAATTTGAAATTGGTGGAGAGTTTAGATAAAAATCAGTTAATGAGTACAATTTAATGAACAATGAATACAGAGAATTGAAGTACATGCAATAAATCTCACACTGATATCGAATTGCAAATGAAACAATAAGTTCAAAATATTACTAGAAGTGTTTATTTTTTGTGAGATATCCTGATTGCTTCTATTTATTAAAGATCGAAAAAACCAAAAGTATTTTAAAGTACGTGTAGCAACTGTTCCTTCTGTGAAATACCAGAAGGTATTTTTAAAAATATTTGTCTTTTTCGTGAAGAAAAAGGACTGTTGCTTTTATTGCAAGTGAAGACATTGCTTAACGGAACGAATTAAAATAACGTAAGAGTTACATATAAAATTATTTTTTACACTTTTTAAATAAAGGAATAGTTTTCGCTACCTTAAAAGGTTGCGAGGGGTTCATTGCCATGATCATAAAGACGTTTTTGTCACAGATGAATAGATGTGTGTTGGATGGACATAAGATGGCCAGATGATGGTCAAGTATTTGGCGTCAATTAAAAAAATACAGTACCAAATTGAAATTGTTATGAAAACGAATTAAATCTTCTGATAAGAAAGCTTTTAGAAGATTATTCGTACATCATAACAATTAGGGTCACATCATTTTTGTACTCTAATAGTAAATTGTAAATAATATTTTTGCCAGGAAAATTAGATATCCTATTTCACGTAACCACATTGAAACATCGTTCATTGATTTGGATATCAAAACATTGTAAGGAAAATACTAATCTGGCTCTTTAATGCATAATTCTAGCATAAGACGTTTGCTGGCCTAGTTTTGCCAGATGTCTCAAGCAAAAATTTTACTTTTTTTACCATTGGCAGGTTTCTTAACTCTCCGCCTGTTCATAACACATCTCAGGTCTTTCTGTACTATGGGCACCCAGCGCTTTTAAAGCCTTTGCTTCTTTTAGTGTTCTTCATTCTGGACCATCACCCTCATCCCCATGTCGATGTATTAAAGTACAAAACGTCCACACGTCTGATCGGGTTACTACTTGTAGTCCCAAGTAAAATAATATTTTGCTACAAATGGTAATAGTAAATTTTCTGATAAGAGCAACGTTATCAATCTGGAATGATTAAAACTCCCATTGCAAAGAATGCATATCACGACATTTAAAATTTTACTTCAGAGACTTTCTATTTAAAACCCTATGAGTTTTCCGTTTAGATAAAAGTTTGATCTTTGTATATCAACAAATTTAATTATGTTATCATTTTTCTTATTAACAGATTTATAATATAAACACAAAATTTTAATTATTTAAAGAAATAATAGAATTGATGCCTCTCTCGAGTCATTTGTTCATTAATTCATTTTACGGGGTTTGTTGAAAGACCTATTGAACTATTAGAAGCGTTTAGTTTTTCATCTTCTAGAGCGTTCAAGCACGTGAGTTTGAGAATAAATGTAGCAAAGCGAAAATACCGTACGTAGTTCCAAGATCATTACAAATGGAAAGATTACGGATGTCGCAATACAATGTCCAGCTGGATTTAGAAACATGTGTTATTCCACAAAATAATTAGTGATTGCTACAAAAAAAAATCAGTGTTGAAAATAAGTGTTGCAACAAGTTTGTAAGTTAAGGAGGACAGCAAAATTCTTTGCAATAGTTATTCAACACACATACATCGTTGAAAATATATAATATTTCGATTAATTTTCAAAAACTATGTTTAATTATGTTACAGAAAAGTGACTGTATTTTTCCAGGATTTGTAAATCTCCCGTATTGCATTAATATTCGACAATGGGTAGGAACGACATGTAGCATTATTTTAGCGGTTTTCGATTTTGCGTTTAGTGATTATATAGCACTTTTCGGTAGTAACGTTTCTACGGCTGTCCCTTTTCTGCGATGTGATCAGTTAGTATTTGATTATATTGTTTAAGAACACATTTAAATGTGGCACTATTCCTTTCCAATTTTTTCTTTGGTTACCATTGCAATATACCAACATTAAATTACTTTCAACACCCAGACACGTTTCTTGTACGAAAAAGTGACAGATCCCGAGGCATAGTGTGATTTCTTTTTTAATTTGTTGCGTCTACATCTCCAAGCCCTTAAGGGGCGTTGAACGCTTTACACTTGGGAGTAATCCTCCATTAATGTGCTTTACTTTTTAAAAATAATTGTCAAGTCTCGTCACGTCGCAGTTAGTCAGTGCCTTTTACCCTTCCGCCAGGGGCTCGTCGCCGTTAGATCCCGGGGTTCCTGGCCGGTCACCCAACCACGAACCCGCGAGTCTCGAATGCGCTTAACCTTGGCGACTTCACGGAGCGTAGTAACGCTTCGGCTAGCGCCGCCTATTACATAAAGAAATAGAGATACGATAATTTTCTACAATTATTACAAATCATAAAATGTTCTGTATTCATCGTGTTAATAACAATACAATTGTTAAATGATTAGGTCTTGAAATGGATAAGAGATTATACCGTATTATATTAGTTCGTAATCATGTTAATGTAGCAAGAATTTCATTACTACTCAACATAATGTCATGAAGTTTAACTTTACCTAATCAAAGTGAATAAAAGAATTTATCAATGAGAAATGTGTGCCTTTAGACCAATAGAAACCGTTGATTTGCAAAAGTACAACAGTTTTGCAGGCATTTTCCAAAGCAAATAGAAAATCTGAACCGCATCTCGATTTTTGAAGTTGTCTATTACGTATATTTCTAACTTGTAAGAAAACTCTTATAATCCCTGATCATGATTTGGAAGTCAGAGAGTTTTAGACATAACAGAATGAAGTGTGTCCGTAAGTTGATTTAAATCACCGCGAGAAAATTCGTACGTGATTTATGCTGGTGAGTTTCTTTCAGAAATAACGAATATACATATATTTACAAACCATATAAGTAAAAATTCTTTAAAATTCTAAACATACTCGAATAAAGAGAAAATTACCTGTTCATAATGTTATTTTTCAAAAAAATCGAAACTCTTTATATATTCTGAATTTTCTTGAATGTACTTATATCAAAATAAGATGATTATGCGTATTAATATACAATAAAATTACTGTTTTTAATAGAAATCAAGAGCTTTGCTACCATATTAAATTATGAGTACACGATACTTAAAAAATATAACAAATTTACGGCATTTTCCTTCGCATGAAGTTTCTTTATTAAATAGAATCTACGAATCATAATTCATTAATGTTCTAAAATAATTTTGTTGGATCAAAAACAAATTTAATGAATGAATTAAATACTGGATCAACTGAACACACATAATTCTCTGCATACATATATCAATTCAATTAACGTTAAAAATAACATTGCAAATGCCGCAGGATAATTTTATTTTTCGAATATATGTTCATTATTATGACTTTATTAATGTGACATTTGCATTCGTGAAACACAACTGTGTAAATTAAACGTGTTTATATTTTGAAGCAGATACAAATGTTTCCATTACCCAAATTATACTTTTCGAGCATCGTAAACGTTTTACATCACATGTTTGTGCCCTGCGAATCAAAAGACACTACGTGTGCGAGGTATCCTTCCAAATCGATCGATACGGGATGCTTTCATGACCGTCGGCTTCTGCCCCTTCTCGCCTCCCCCCTCCCCGGTGCAACACGAGCCGCTCGTGGCAGCCGGCCGCGGATGACAGGGTCAGCAGCGGCGGCGGCCTCGCGCTATACCTTGATTGAGTGATTCCGCGCGCGTCAACTACTCGGGTCATTAGTCCCGTACGTGTAGTGCATGTTTTCCTCGGGAGGTGGCGGTGATCTCCCACTGGATGGCGAGATCCGGTGCCGACCTTCCGTCGACTAACGAGTTTTCCGGAAACAGGTATCAGCGGGGCACCGCCCCAGCCAGGAAAAGTTCTAATTCTCCGACCGGTTTCCCGGAATATGTAATAGTGTAGTGTATGTTAGTGTGTGTGTGTGTGTGTGTGTGTGTAAGGGGAGAGGATAGGACAAGGAAGAGGAAGGAAAGATCGCGCTCGATGCGTGGTAGGGTACTGCTCCGGCATTCGCCTGGTGTTGATCGAAGAAACTACGGAAAACTACCGATCAGAGCAGCCGGCCATTAGAATTATCCTCCAGACAGCGACTGAATTCGTCCTAGCTGAAAAGCTAGTGTAGAAAATCCTGTCGCCGTCGGGAATGGAACCTAGAACCTCCCAGATGCACAGAGCCACCGCTCGCGGTCCGCGTCATACCGTTCTCTAGCTTAGATCAGAGGTCCGCACCCTTTCTGGAGTAAAGAGCCAATTTTTTCCCGAAGTGATCACCCGTATTAAAGTATTAATCCGTTAACGTATTGAAACGTCAACATAGTTCCAAAGAAGTTCAAGGTAGCTGAAATTAATTTGGAACAGAATAGAGAATTTTATTAAGAGACTTCAACTTAAAATGGGCTTTTTTAAGCTCTTTGGATTCGATTCGAATTGATTCAATAATAAGGCCCAAGTTTTTTCACAGTACGTACATGCAACAAAAAGGAAATGGTGGCAAACAAATATTACGCTGTAATTACTCGCATTGCATGATATGATTTTTCATACAGTTTGCTCACTACGAAAAGGCGGTGAACTCGAAAACTCACGAAGGTTCTCCCTGTGAGCTGGTAACGCTTGTTTCTATTCGTTTGGTTATGAGTGTGGCGTCGGTGAGTGTGGAGAGCAAGGTTAGCTAAACCTAGGTTTACAAGTACATGCATGCGATCTGCCGGGCATTTTGATTTGTCAGGGAAATTTTTATATTTGTTTAGCAATTGCAATATTGCAGTTAAATTTTCAATGTGAACTATTAAACTACTCGAGAGCCAAAAGTATGATTATTCTGAGCAAATTCTCATCTTCAAATTGACTCATTATCATTATCTTTTTTCAAAAGTTGCACTTACCTTTTACATAACATTCTCGCTACAGAGTAGAGAGAAAGTTATATAATGCTGCGCGAAAAAAACGGCGAATTTTCGGCAGAAAAACTCTTATATCAAGGCCCTGGTAAAAAGAAGTGGATAAATCCAGTTACTTAATTTAGAAAAAAATCATCTAACACGTAGTGTAGCCAGATTCCATGTTTTGTGGGTCCTTGATAGCAAAAATTCGAATAAGGGCAAAACGTGTCTGTCTGTCCGTCCCTTCGTCCGTCAGTGAACAACACTAGCGGCGAAAATGATAGGTCACTTTTCTCCAAAATTGATCTTTCCAATCGATCTGGCTGATGTTACAGCCCCTTGAATGTGAAACAGATATTTTAATTTGGGAGGTTCTCTACACAAAGCTCCTGGCGCATTTTTTGAATAAAAAAGAGGCTCCATCGTTTTTGATTAATTTTGTTTTTGGATAATGTGAAGAACGTTTAAGAGAATTGTGCAAGTCTCATGTTCGTTGAAAGCTCTGATTTTTCAAAAATTGCAAAAATTTAATTATTTTTGGCTACTTTCAAGTTGCTCAGTTTGAATTTTTCCTCGTAGACGATATTTGAACTTCGGGATATTGATACAATATTTAAAAATCCTTCCCTTGTAACCATAAATAATCATTCATCGTCTCACTTGACCTTCAGTACCTTCAGTTTTCAATTTCTTCCATTTTTTGCACCACTATAGAAAATTATTAAATACTGAATATTTCATGGCTTTCCTCAGGGGATGATATTGGATGCATTAAAACATTATTTAATCGCACACTTTCGTTTGGTGTTTTGACATTTTCAATATATCACCAGTTTAATACAATCTGAAGATAGTAGTGTCTCTGAAGTGTGATAAATTGTTCTCATGACCTACACCTTCAAGACCTTTAATTACATTTTCGTTAATAACTGCAAACTAATCTTACTACACAAATTAAAAAACTTACTACAAAATTTTTTTTAAAAAAAATTGGAATTATTTTTGAAATCCAAATAAGGAAATTATGTGCATTTTCTTTCGTTTTTCTATCAAAGCCATGTTTCAATAAAAATGAAAGGAAAGTGACCTACTCTTATCAGGAGGATGTGGGTACTTACATAACAATAAAATGGATGGGAATCAACTGTTTAACCAGTGCTACCAACTTCCGAAATTTTAAGTAAATGGCTACATCAGTGTGACTTTTAGCATGACGTTAAGTATGAACACAATCAAAATTAAAGAAACAGACTTTTTATTAGAAACCGAGACAGACCAAAAATTCTTTTCCTACAAACTCATACACATATCAAAATTAATTATCCTTGGTGTAGCAGATCCAAAGTAAATCAAAATTGGAATTGAAATTCTGTCGACATTATACACCCTTTTCACAACAAAAATTTCATAGGTGGTATTTATTTGAAAATATTACTTGTTTTAAGCGCTATTTGGATATTCTCTTGGATTGCATAATTTAGCAAAGGTATAAGGACGGGAACAAATAATGCGTAATTTAGGGGTGTCCTTAAACTTTAAACCTAGACAATATACTACAAAAATATGAAATAAATTTACAAGCCTCTATAAGGAAACAATTCTCGCTTACAGACACAGATATGCTTTAGTAGACAAAAACCTTTGTTAAATGTTTAAATGCACGTAGGAAATTAATGCAATGATTGTACTTTTAAGAGATTTAGAAATTTTCGATTCAAAATGTTAATTTCACTCGCAATGACAGGTTGAAATCTAACTGAAGGATTGTTTCTTTTCTTTAGCAAGGGAAATGGCAATTAAGATACTTAATGCATTATTTAGCATTTGGACTGTATAAATGAGTATAAACAACCTGTAACAACAATTGCTTCTGGACATAAATGTAACTTCATTTTCTGTGCACGTCTTCTAGAATTCAGTGGGAAATACAATTATTCAAATTATCGTTTCCATGTTGTCACGGCAGGAAGTAATAAGAGCCAAACTTTATTGCTTATTTATCCTTGAAAATAGATTTTATTACATGGGAGTTTTTTTGTTGTTTTTTCTCCGTTTTAAAATTCAAAATTTATTGCTTATTTATCCTTGAAAATAGATTTTATTACATGGGAGTTTTTTGTTTTTTTCTCCCTTTCAAAATTCAAAATTTATTGCTTATTTATCCTTGAAAATAGATTTTATTACATGGGAGTTTTTGTTTTTTTCTCCCTTTCAAAAATTCAAAATTTAAGTAGTATATGACTTAGTGTAGGGTGAAAATGTGCACACAATTCACTTTTCCCCATAGCACGTCATACGCAGTTTTTAACTTTTTTTTTACGTAAAATAAATAAATAAATATAGCTACTTTTCGGGGAATAACTGTATCCAGTGTTGTGCGGCCACTCCGAATCAATTTGTGCAACTCTTGCTTAAACTCGCGCCAGTTGCTTTGAACGGAATGCCGGCAAATTCTAGGAGCTAGTTACCTTGCCCGCATCCTTCACATGCCTGGTTTAAATCAAACGTGTCTGGTGAACAAATCAATGAAATTTGAGGAGAAAACATTCCCAAAAGCTTTAGTAGAATTCATTCAGATCGTCTTGCAAATGGTCTTAGCTTCACTCGTCAGTTTCTTTCGGATCGTAGAGGATCGTAATCGTCTCTCTTAGGGAAAATTTGCCAATTCGTTTCTTCCTGGAATATGATTTAAAACATATATTTATGAGAGTGCGTAAGAAATTGTCGATAAAAATTTATGGACAAGGTTCAGTTCTGGTACCGGATCCGCTAAATCTGTAAATATTCATATTTTAAATAATTTCGGCACATGTGTCATCGCGTATTAGTAGTAGTGTTTCTTTTGAAACTGATGCAATTTATTTACCGGGTAACATTACAAAAATTTATGCAAAGGATTTTTAAAGAAAAATTCTCAATTAACAGTGCATATTCTCTCTCAGAATTTCCAAATTTTATCATTACATTTGTGTTTAAATTTACATCTTTTATCCACTTCTACGTCCACCTCCGTCTCTGATTCGCAAATTTTCTTTAATTATGGAAATATGTGATTATTTGGTTACCCTGTGATAGTGTCAATGAAACGATTTGATTTAAGGGCTAAGAACAGATTTGACTATGTTGCTGTCATGTTCAGTGCTCTGGTGGCTACTGGCAGATGCGAAGCAGTCATTCAATTAAATCATGATCAGATATTATTTATACGCTTATTTTTCTGTTTATCTCTTTTTCGTGATCACACACGCTCTACACGCAATCGCACATGCTCTACATAATATTCATCACACTCGTACACGCGCGCGTACAAACACACACACACACACACATGCACCCTAAGATAGTAGTTATATTGACAACGTTGTATTCTTTCCATACATCTGCTTATTGAAGATTATTAGCTTACGTCGTACGTCAAATATCACAACAGTACAGCTCTAATTTGATCACTTTTATTATAAATAGTAATTATACAAGTAAATTGTATCAATCACGGAGTTGGGTACTCAGTTGCGAGAAAAAGGAGTTTAACAATTTCACAAACGTGTTTACAATATTTACTTGATCGGCAAGTAATCGGACATGTCGTAATTTGTCGACCGACATGTCGTAACATGTCGTTGTTAATGTTCTACTGAAAGAAATGTAATCAATATATTTAAATAATGTGTATAACCGATGTAAATATGATGTTAAATGTTATTGTGTGTCTTAAGCTATTCTTCCTTTATATGATTCTTTTCATATTTTCATTTAATATGTAGTTCTAGAAGCAAATTTTAAATTCGTTACATATAGTACATTATTAGAGAGATATGAAATAAAATAAATATTCTTTTCATGAATATTTTGTATAAGAAATTTATATTGTGTAAATGAAATTGGATAATAAAAGAATTTCAGGAGTTTCTTCGTAACGCTTCACTTAAGCGAGAACAAAAATTATCATTTCAATATAAAGAGTACAAAGAACCAGCTTAAAACACTTCAGTAACGATTTATAAAGATTGATTGCACCAGTCGGTGGGACACCACAAATGGTAAAATCAGTAGACCAACAGCTTCCGCGGAACCTCTAGATGTCTGAATTCTCGTCTATTCGAAATATCACTTATTAGGCCTTTTAATAAGATATTCATATACACGAAAATATAAAGAAGATGGAGAGCCAAGAAACAGAAAAGATACTTAACAAGCGAATCTAATTCTTCAATTGTTGTTGAAGGTGGATCATTTTAAAACGCTTATACACGATTTATTTCCAGTCTTCGTTTCTGGGAATAAATCAATTGAAAAATAATTCTTTAATTGTGTAAATTTCCTGTTCAATTATACAATTTTTTAAAAAAGTATGTTTCTGTAAAAATTTCAAGTGTCAGAGAATCTTAACAAATAGCTATAAAATGTTGTGTTTCTCATTTTTAATTTATAGTGAGAGGAAGAAATGGAAAATATTCAACCTTATCGATATTACTACTTTAATGTAATTTAAACATATATATTCAAGCTACTGCCTTTCTACAACTTTTGTGTGGTCATTTTAGTGGCATCTTCTTTTTTTACTTAATTTAAAACACTGAGGATCTTCTTTAGTGTCATTTAATCTTTGATCTACCATTTCAACATTTCTGCCCCTTTTCCCGGTCTCAATCGTGCCATCTCATTCCAATGCCAACTGCCTGCACTGCACATTTGTCGTCAGCAATTCTCTTTTAACAGAAAGGTTTCCTTTGTGCGTGAGCTTTCTCCGCTACGTCGTTCTGCTACTATGAACTGTGATATACATCACGAGCCGACTCCCACGTTGCCACTTCGAGATCGCAGGTGAGGTTGCCTTTTGGGCGAGATTTTCACACCGCACGCGCGCACGCACAAAGCCATGTAGCCGTCTGGCCTTTTGGAAGGTCACTCGCTACTTCCAACGCACTGCTCTTTTCGAAAATCGACGAAAGCTTTTCAGAAAGAGTTTTGCACACCTGCCTTATCCACACCAAGAGACACACTTCACTCAATATAAAATTTCTGTATTCCAACGAAACCTTTAACCAAATCTTTGAAAGGATCAACACTTAAGCAATTTGAGCTTAAAAAAATAACAATGTTTCATATGAATCAGATTCAACAGGCTCTGAATAGTGAGGGAGTAGAATCAGAATCGTCGAACCAGCAAAAACGTAATAGAATGTTGAATATCCTATTCCAATAGATTACGGCTTGGGGAACATTACTTTGAACATTACTAAATATTTAGATTTTATGGCTACAAAACACTTGGGAGTTATTTAACAATTAGATAAAAAATACGACCGAGGTTTGCTGGTTGCATTTGACATTAATAGTTAGATGAATTTTTAAACAAATTCTTATATTTTTAAGGTCAAATGCAATTCGTCACCTCTCCGTGAAATTCTCCTTCTTTAGAGACCTTATTTATAAAGACTGGCTATACAATTGAAATAATTTAGTAGACGATACACATAGTATAGGACTGTTTTATTTTTTACTCTGAATTTTATAACTTACACTACAACTTACAACTACAATATTGAAGATAGAAATTTTTCCTTGTAATGAAATTTGTGGTCCATAATTAGTTCTTTCATTAAGGTCATGTAGATTTTTTGGCAATATTGCGTGAAATATATGCAATTTTATAAAATAACAAAACAAGATTTTCTCAAAAACTGCTCCAAATTTGTTCTTTAAACGTGTATTAGAGACAGTGCGAAATGTAATCCATAATATGACAAAAACGCCATGTTGCTTTATTCTTTTGTTGTTGTTGTTGTTTCAAAAATTACAATGATCGTTTTTTGACTTCTCTCGCGTCGTAAATATTTACATTAGCGGCGATTTGTTGACAATATTGTATTTATGAGTGTATGTGTTTCAAAGAATGTCATAAAATGTCTCGAAAACTCAAGTTTTCTGTGAATATGAGCTCAGAGACGCTTAAGCGTCATTTTCACAAAAATGGCCCCACATGTTTTCTTCAAACTTTTACAATGAATATTGCTTATTGCATTGTTTAATATGACAATGTTCTTTGTGAAGTATGTCTTTGTTTTGTTTTTTGAAAATTACACATTTAAAAAAAATCTTTCACGCCGTTTATATGCACATTTCCAGAGATATGTAAAAACAATTGATTTGTGAGTCAAAGTGTTTTAAATCACTTTAAATGAAGGTTTTTCGAAAACTCACATTTTTTTTTGTGAAAAAGAGCTTCGAAATTCGTTTTTACAGTTCGCTTAACCGCTATTTTCTTGAAAACGGCTCCAAATTTTTCAATGGAAATTGCCATTTAGGACAAGGTTATACTGTCCTTTAATATTCTTAAAGCAATATTTCGGTTCTACTATTAGGAAACCGAAGAATTGAAAAAATGTCAAAAACATGTTCTTTGAGAGGCGATGGCGGCTACCAAGAGTATGTGGCAAGTCCGAATAGCTAGCCCGGACTAAAAGAAATAGAAACCTAATACGAGGAAGTCAGTGTAATTCTGTAGCTCTTCTAGTTTTCTCTGCTTTGTTGTTGCACGTGGTTGTAACTCTGGTTCATTGTGCATGTCACGTCGCCATTGTTTTGTGGTCAGCATAAGTGCTACATCTCACATACCTCCACATGAGAACTTCATTTTGCATCGGTTCATACGACCCACCATAGGACTAAAAACTACCCAAGAGACCGTGAACATTCGCTTTCCCATCAAATCGCCGCTTTTGCTTCTCAATGCAAACAAGCAAACGAGGCACCCTGCGATGGAAGATCGCGAGGGCTCAGTTTCTGAAAAGCTGCGCTGGTATTTTTCCGAAATGGTCTCGTGACGGCGTATAAATCCCAGGTCTCAGCCGTAAAAGGAGCAAGTGCAACGCACACTCTGCAATTCTCCTCGAAAAGGAGTCGTTAGTGGAGCTAACGTGTTTCAGTAAAAGGTGTTCACTGAAGTACCACCTTTAAAATCGTCCTAAAGAAATAAAGGTGGAGGTAGAGTCACATGCAGCTTCGTTGGTATCAAAGTGCTTTCCCAAAGTGTTTTAAAGCGCATTTTCTGGCAGAACTGTTATTAGGTTTACTTGTAAGATTTAGAAATTTTAACTTTATTGCTTCTTTGCTGCATTTTCCATTGTTTGGAAGTATTCCGTTACTGCTTAATGTTGGCTTAAACCTGGGTACGTCAACAGCTGGTTATTAGACCCGTTAGTGTGGAGAATGCTTTCTTCCGAGAGAAGGCGGTGCTCCTTCCCTATTGGATCGCGAGAATATCCCCCTCCAGTCACTCACGTCGTCAAAGTTTTTTTCTAAAAAAATGAATTTTTCTTTAAAGATTTGGGACGGGTGGATCGCATGACCGGAACTATTTAATGTAAGTTCTAATTTCACTAAAATGTATTAATTTTTAACAATTACACATGTCAGTTTTTCTAACCATTGGCGCCTCTTTAATAGTTGCGTTCAAGTACATTTCATTATTTAAATATGGTATTTGAATATTAGTATTACATATTACAGAAATATATGTATATACATATATTTAACAAAACTTACTCAACAAATACTTATATATAACAAAAACTTCTCATCATCAGGACTTCAAAGTTTAATCTTCCTGACTAGACATCATGAGTTATTTACATACATTGACAGACGAAAACATTTTTTATCAATAGGGTTTAAAATCTTCCTATGGGGTTTGATTTTTATTGAAATCAATATTTGTGCCACTAGTTTTTTAAGTAAGAGAACGGTGTAATTGAATTAATGAAGGAAACAATTTAATAAATTAAAAGGTATTTTAAATTAATTACTTTGAATGGAGCGTTTCGTAGTTTAGAGTTGGTTAGAACTTCCAACATAAACATTTTCCACCTTATCCAGAGTCAGGTGCCTGTGTCTGGTATCTACATCTCCTCATTACCCGGTTGTGAGAGGATGCTCTAGTTTAAACGATCTCAATTTTACGAAGCTAGAACAAGATGCCTTAAACGAAGTTTCTGAAAGCATGTAAAAGAGTTTCATGTACTGAGCTTGTTACCAAATACTATCAGCATCTTGATAATGAGTTTTTAGAAATATTCTAACGAATCCTGTTAGAGGATCCTGTTGGAGTATTTCGGACAATCGGTAAATGCTATGATAGAATAATATATCAAAAATTGTGATAAATAAATTATAATTTATTTTCAAATTTGCAACAAGAATTTAATTAATTCTCAACCCATTTTCAATTTTAAATTGATAATTGAGAAAGTAAAGTGGTATGATTATTTTAATTATCTTTACAATTTATTAAATACTACTGATAAATTACATCAATAATTATATGTAGAATTCAGTAATACAAAAAAATTAAAAAACAGTATAATTTTATTCCTAAGTGGGTTGAAAATAATTAAATCCTTGTTGCAAATTCCAAAATAAATAGTCATTTTAATAAAAATAGGACAAGATTAAGTAAAAAATTGATTAAGTTGCATTACTTTCAATTTAAACTTTTGAAATATTTATTTTATCCACTTCTTTATCTTTTAAAACCTTAATATATATAGAATAGCTATTTCATGAAGGTCATGAAAGATTTTTCTAAATTTGAATAGTTTTCGTGCAATCGTGCGTACAGTATTTGAATTTTTTCAAAAAAATACGTAAACAAGATTTAGTCGAAAACTCCTCCAATTTTTTAAAAATTTTTGGTACGATTAATGCCAAATATATACGATGTCATAAACGCCATATTTCTCTATTCTTTTGTGTTTTCAAAAATTATACAAATTTGTTGTTTTTTGTACTTTTCTCTCATGATGGTAATACTTATTTTAGAGGCATTTTTTCACAGTACTATATTTATGAGTATATGTGCTTTAATATTAAATAAAGTTTCTGAAAAAACAACAGTTTTCTGTGAAAATGAGCTCAAAATTCCACATTTTCAGAAACGCTCAAACGCCATTTTCTAAAAAACGGCTTCAATTTATTTTCGAATATTTGCGGTAGTTCTTATTGTACTACTGTTTAATATGATAAGTTTATTTTAGTATATAATTTTGTGTTTCCAAAAATTACAAAAATTAATTTTTTCAAATATCTCTCACGGCGTTAATTTGCACATTTCCATAGATTTGAATACATTATTTCATTTGTGAATGGAAATGCTTTAAATGGCATCCAATGAAGGTTTTCGAAAACTCAATACATTCCAGTGAAAATAGCTTCAAATTTAGCATTTATAGTAATGCTTAATCAACATTTTCTTAAAAACGGCTTCAAATTTTTCAATGAAATATCTTTTTAGGTCGAAGTTTTACTATTATTTGATATTCTTAATATAATATTCCGGTTCCTATATTAGAAAAGCGAAAAGTTGAGAAAATGTCCAAAAAATTGTTCTTTAGGCAATAGATAGATGGCAGCTGGAATGAGGATGGGGCAAGACCACAAAGTCAGTCCACACCTAGGAAATTAGACAACTTTACTACGAGAAAGTCTGTGCCATTCTGTAACACCTCTAGTTTGCCCATACCTCTCAGCGCTACCTCGGCCAAAAGAGAACACTTTTCAAATGGAGCTCTATGGCAGAAGGGAAGAATCTCCTACCTTGAACCGACGTCTATTGACTTCTTTTTGAGCCTGATGAATGTGCCACGGGTGATGAGTCAGGCAAGGGTCAGACGTGGACGGTGCAACTCGCTGGTAGGTGTAATCTTACGACTTACCCCCTTGCAATTTGACGCATGTAATTTAATTTCTTGTGTATTGAAGTAGTTTGCAATTATGATCAGTTTCTTTGCTCCTCTTAAGAAACACCCCAAGCTAACTACGTCCTTTTCTGGCCAAGTGGACAAGAAATTGTGCAAATTATTCTTGATTAATAATTATAATATTAATAAATATTATCTGTATTAATTATGATTTGGGTTATTTGTATATAAAAATGTTTGCTGCGTTTTTTCACAAATTATTATATATTTGCATGTAGCATAACTTTGCACCCCACTTTCAATGTAAAACTCCGGGTTTCGGAGCGGAGTCTTCACTGACATGGGAATCAGAATTTTCTTTTCTTTTACATATTTGATTTTGCCATAAAATGCTATATTCTAGTATATAGCTGTTCCACGCCTTCTTTATTTCACATACTGCTCTCCATAAAACTGTGTATGTTTCCTACTTCTCCTCGACTTCTAAAGTACGACTTTACGCAACGAAATTATGAATAACCATCAGCAGGCTCCCTCGTGCAGGCTTGTCTGCTCTGGGATGAAACGACGAATGCCCAGCAAGCGAGTTTCTTTCACCGGGAACTGACGCATAGAAATGTAAAATCTCGTTCAACCGAGTCGTCACTTCAACCGAGTCGTCACAGCGCGGCAGAATGGCCTAATGAAATGGTGAAGACAGGCAGGCAGGGTGGATTTGGGAGAGGAGAATGATGGAAGGTGAATGGATGGGATGGGGGAGGACATGGTGATGCAAACAAAGGGGAGAAATGCGGAAAGCGTAACTGCGAGGCGAGGTGGTGTGTGGGGAGCAGTTGCCAGGCACGTGCCGGGAAGGGAAGAAAAAAGGAGGGAATTGATTAATTGATGTTTTCAGTCACAACTCCTATGGTCATCAGTGCAGTTAGGGTCGTGAATGATTTTATGCCTGATGGTGGCGATGTACCTTTCTCGCTGGATTGTGTGATTCGGCGCCGATCTACACGTCGCCACATCTTACGGGCGATTTCTCTCCAGATATGCCCAAGCGACGCACCGACCTAGCTGGGACAAGCTCTAGGGTCGCGTTCGGTATTTCAACATGTGCGGTACTGTCGTGCATGTGAGTAAGTGCGTGAGGAGGAGGGCAAAGAGGAGGGGGGAGCAAGACTCGGTGACCCACTGCTAGGGGAACGAGACCGGAGGAGCGGAAGGGAGAAAATAAGTAGTGGCCGATTAGGGTGGGAGTGAGTAGGGTTGGGGAAGGGTGGGATGTATTTGTTTATGATTTCTTGGCTGTCCGGATGGCGCCACGTAGCGGGCAGTGAGGCCGACGTTTCACCTGTCTTGTCGCAGGCTTCCTCAAGACAGAGACCCTGACTGCCCTGAGGAAGTCTGCGACATGACAGGGGCTCTCAGTATTCTATGCGGCGTCACCCGGACAGCCAAGAAGTCATTGACTCGAGTCGCGGAAGCTTACGTATAAACGTACTGGTTTAATTTAAAGAAGGGCGGGAGGGCTGGGTGGGAGAAGCGGCGTGGAGGGGAACGAAGCGCAAAGAACGAGGGTGATGAGTCGGTTGAGGGTGGGAGGGGGTAGAGGTGGGGAGGAGCGGTGGTGGAAGGACTGAAATGAGAATGAGGATGTGCGCAACAGGAAAGCGCGATGCGAGGTTGTGTTAAGGGGCGCTGTGCGAGGCGAGATGCGATGAGGGTTAATAGAGCATGGAGATTAGGGTGGAAATATGACATGTGTCATGAGACGGCATGGGGCATACAGCGTGAGACCGAACGAGACGGACTAATTCAGACCGGGGGGGGTTAGAGTCCCAAAGGAAGCAGATTGCGACAGTAGCTAGATAGGTAGCTTGAAGACTGCAGCGGTCTAGAATTGAAGCTGCCGGCTGAGATTTGATTGAGATCTGAGATTTTACGTGGTTTCTCCAATCAATATCAGACGAATGCCGATGCAGAACCTAACAAACGAGCCACGCATTACGCATGATCATTCCTTCATCTTCCTCGTCCTATCTTATTATTCGCTGTTTGGTACGTGCACTACATCACCACACACTTTGTGCGAGCAGTCGGGAGGTCCGTGCTTGTCACGACTGATGCGCTGCCCTGCTGAAGGATACCGGAGGGCGAAAACCAAGCGCAATCCAACTTGTAGGTCGACGCCACTTATCGTGTTCCAGTAGTAAAGGAACACCGCCACCTCTCGGGAAATAATGAACCCGGAACATATATACCACAGACCATAATAGCGAACGCGCTGCATAGTCTGGACCAAACAATCCATCAAGCGTACCGAGGCGGGTCACGGTGGACCGGAGTGGAGTGGCGGGGCCGGGCGGGGCCGGCGGGCCGGGCGGGCCGGGCGGGCCGGGCGGGCGGGCGGGAGGGGCGGGGCGGGAGGGGCGGGAGGGGCGGGGAGGGGCGGGGCCGGGCGGGGCCGGGCGGGAGGGGCGGGGAGGGGGGGGGAGGGGCGGGAGGGGCGGGGAGGGGCGGGGAGGGGCGGGGAGGGGCGGGGAGGGGCGGGAGGGCGGGGAGGGGCGGGAGGGGGGGCCGGGCGGGGCGGGGCTGGACAGAAGGGCGGGGTTGTGACGTAGCGCGGGGCTGCAGTCGTGGACGCCGTGCGCACAAGGACGACCGTTTCTCACTGCAAGAGTGCTCCCAAAAATACGGCGCCCTCTCGAATATTTTTCCAGGCTCACTCGAGGCGCGCGGTGTTTACGCTCGGAGCGGGGGCCTGAGCGAGGGGCGGGGAGGGGGCGGGGGGCGAGGGGCGGGGCGCGCGCCGGCGGCGGAGGCAGGCGGAGCGCTGCGCCTGGAATTAGCGGAGCAGTGGTGGGAGCACAGTGCTTGCGAGGATGTCAGTGGGAGCGCGGGTGACCATGATAGCGGAGATGACGGTAGGAGCGTAAGTGATGTAGTAACGGATGTGATTGTGGTAGCGGGGTTGATGGTGGTAGCAGGGATGACGATGGTAGCGGGGAAGGCGGTTGTGGCGGGGGTGATGGTCGTAGCGGAAATGACGGAGATAAAAGGGATGACGGTGGTAGCGGGGGTGTTGGCGCAGTGAGTATATCAGTCAGCGCCAAGACGTCAGCGGTAGTCAGAATGGCAGTTGTAATGAAGTTGAGGTGCAAGGGGAGGATAGCTTGAGCCGGTGATAGTGTAGGTGGTTCTTGTTTGGGAGTAAAATACGAGTAATAGCTTCAGAAAAGCAAAGAAGTAAATGGTGGTGATGATATGCTTAATGACAGTTGAAAATGTGAATTTGATGACACAGTGAGTTTTGATCTCCGTGGATTGTCTAATTTGGCGCAGAATGCGGGATACGTTTGATTCAAGGGCGGTCAGCGAGCAGTGGATTGATTGGTTGGTGATTCCGGGCGCTTCACGTCATTAGTCCCGTAAGTGTTTCCCCGAGAGGTGGCGGCGATCTTCCCCCGCTGGAAAGCGCGACCCGGCACCGATCTTCCCGTCAGCTTGTTTTTCCCAACCAGATATCTCCCATCAGCGGGGCAGCACCCCTCGCATTAAGCTCTCGACTAACTTCCAGATATGAGTGGTAGGGTAGGGCATGAATGTATGTGTGTAAGTAAATGGTGAGGATAGGACAAGGAAAAGAATGGAAAGCACGTGGTCCGTGGCCCTTTTGTAAAGATACTGCTTCGGCATTCGCCTGGCTTTTATCGCAAAAAGCAAGGAAAACTACAGAGCAGTCGGCCGGAATAATTCTCCCTCAGAGAGCGGCTGAACGCGACCTAGCTATATGTACCTGGTGTCTAAAATCTTGTCACCGTCGGAACTGGAAACCTGGGATCTCCTAGTCGGAGGGACTGCAGTGACATCAATTCTTTGATCCCGGTGAATAAGCTGATAAGTCACAAACCCTTGATTTTACAGGGGAGCAAAAAACAACTTTCAACTGCAGTAAATCAAGGCGTAATGATATTTAGACGAAGGTGATATTAAAACAGAACTCTTTGGGTGTAGGTTTTGTGTGAATATCATTAATCCCTGATTTACAACATTAGTTTAAAGTTGTTTTTTTCTCCGCTGTAAAATTAAGTTTTTTTGACTTATCAGCTTATTCGCCGGAGTTAAAGAATCGATGCCTTGAGCCTAACGGAGCGAGCAGCTGGGCGGTGAGAGTCAGAGGATGGAGGTGATGATGGCCAGTCACAGGGACGTGAGATGAACAAAGCTGGACCAGAACAAGAGGGAGGCAATAAAGCCGAACCGAGTCGAACGGAACCGAACAGAAAGGAACAGGGAGCGCTGATTGTCACGTCCAATGGTTCACACCTTCAAAGGGCCGCGGACACACGGTCGTCCCTTTAACTCGCCCTTGGCGCTTGCCCAGGCAGAAACCGCACAATTTTTTCAAGTTCACGAGTGCACTTCGTTTAAAGCGGCACTTATGTAGAAATCCCCAAAATGTTATGTACCCAAGAAGTAGCAACACTCATATCGTGCACAAATTTATAGAACGATTACAAGGCTCTGTTCCTGCACTATACCCATTAGGAAAAAAATAGTTTAAAATGTTGGTCTCGCCAGTCTGTATATTCCTCTACAAGGGGATCGAAAGTCCAGAAAAATGCTTCTAAATTCCGGCAAAGTACCACTATAAGCGCATACTGTTATTATTAGCATTAACAACATTGCGTAATTACGTGAACAATGTATCGAAATAGTGATCAGGGGCATTGTCTTCAGAAAAGAAAATTGTTTGAAAAAGATTAATGGAGAGTTCTGGAATCTATTAGTGTAATCTATAAGATCTATACTAATAGATTCATTTTTCTGGACATAGATATATCGGTTTCGACACAAAATCCTCCAGGCACAACTATATCAGCAACTATTGCCGTGATCTGCCAATCACTCTTTAACTCCGTCTCCGCCTATGCGTTGTACAGTGATCGTTTCCTGTTCCTCTGTGCTACTTCATTGACCGGGTGTGCAGTCGTGAAATTGCGAACAATACGGTAGGGGCAGGGTACATCAGTTTTGTACTGTGTTTAACCCTTTCATCTTTAGTGTCTCGTTCACATTCTTTTGCTGCTGAATGTCACGATTTCAGACTTTGTGATCTTCAATTCTTCTGTTTGCATTCTTCAATCATTGTGTTTTGCCTTTGAAATGTATGATAAGAACAACATTTTTTATTGTTGTAGGGCATAAGGTACTTGAGTAAATTCTTTTGTAATACTTTAACTGCAGCATATATTGAAAAGTTTTCGTCGAAGGCTATATTATTTATACACATGAACAAGAGAAACTTTAAAATTCAAGCTACTCCCTATGCCATATGTATAGAAATTATACTCATTTTATATGCATAAAAAATAACAATTAAAAGGAAACTTTACACATTGAAGAACTAGAAACGGTTTTTATAATATAAATATTTATAATATAATTTAAAACAAAAAAGCGATGTACGAGAACACAGTACATACAAATCACACAAAATCTAGTAAAATATAATCCAAAATTGACTTCCACATATGCATCTAAATGACACAATTTAGACACATAAATTTGAAATTTAAGGACAAATTGTAATCACTTGATTCGCGTTCTTTGAAGTATATTCTCTTCTATTTTTATCCGATCTTTCATTTTTTGTTGTGGCATGTGTTTCCTCTCTGTCCGGTTTCTTGAAATATGTGCTTGCGATTATTGGTACTATTCTGATATGAATAATCTTTTACTAAATTTCCTACGTCAATAAGTAATAGTGTCATTTTTCTAAATTTTGTAATTTGTGCCTTTTTATTGTGAATTTTCAATTTTTTAAAATTATTGTGAACAATTGTTGTGAATTATTCCTCACTCTCGTATCTGTTAGCAATTCAAACGCCTCTTTTCGATACCATTTGACACTTTACCTCACTGATGTGCAGTAGGACGCCTTCTGATCTGACACATCAATAAAATATTTAGCGATGTTATATTCTGTTATTGTTGATGGCTTTATTGATATAGTGTTGCATCTTAGAATCTCTTTCATTTATGGCAAGCTTTTGGTCTTAAAGAAAATAACATCTTCCTTGGCCAACTACAACAACTATGTTACTTAACCTCAAACACATTTCACCCTCTCTTTAACCCTGCTGTTCTGTTGGAATTTAGTATACGGTTGTATTGATCGGGTCTGTATGACCAGGAAAGTTGTTTTGCATGCTAGTAATAATTAAAAAAGAGATCTGTTGGATCTACCTGTTTATAAAGTTGAATGTTGTATGCAATAACATTAAATGTTGACACTAACTGAAGTTATTCAATTATTAAGATTGCTTTAATTATTTGTTGTTATATGGGCAAAAATAAATTGCTGATGGTTTATAAAGATGTTTTATTACAAATACCACCGAAATTGTAATTTTTTTCTTAAAGATAATGAAAATAAAACATATAACTACTCCATATCGCCTGAAGAAATTGTTGAAATTTCCTTCTTTTTGGAAGTTATTTTTTCGTGTGATACTTCCGAAATATCATATACACACAAATGGGAGACTAACCAACGTCCACCAGTATCATTGAGTTAATTCTCTTCAATCCAATTAGGATTTATTGAAGTCCATAAAGCGAAATCTTATATGTGATAATTCCGATCATATTGTACCACAGAATGAATGGTTCATGATTAATTTACCTCTTACAAATAAGAGCATTAATATGGCCATGAACATCTCCTTACATTTGTGTTTTGTGTATGTCAATTTTGTCTTGAGAAAACGCGCTAAAATTCTAGTTTTTTTTATCTTGGAAAATAGTGTTTAGTAAAGAAAACGACGAAAAGGAAGTAGTTTGAACCTTCCTATTGCTTACTTGAGTAAACGTTCTGGATTAATGTTTCCATAGATGCCCCAAATTATTTTCACTTTTAGAACTGTTCGAAAATCTTTGACGTACAAAAATAAACGTATGTAAAATTGTCATTTAAGCAAACGACTTACTAGACCAATACTTTAATGAGATAAATTTAGAAAATTACACTTCGAACAATCATCCACAGAAATTCGACCTGTAAGCTTGTTCTGAAGCGCAATTCAAAACGGAGCTTTCTGGAAGTGAATTACACAAATGAAGTCGCACTAAAGTGCATATCCTGTCCTATGCGATTTCAGTAGTATACAAACCTTTTTCGACTCTCACAGGAGACTAATCTTTATAAATGAGGTCTCTAAAGGAACAAAATTTGGAACGATTTTAGAGAAAAAAGTTGTTTTTTATTTGCTTATATTTTTGAAAAATTGAACATCAGTGAATATGAGACCTGCACCATTATCTGAAGCGTCCTTTACGCTATCAGAGGGCAAAGTGTAATAAAAACAATTGGTGCCATTTTTGAGAAAACATTGGAACTGTGGAACTGGAAGACTAAATAGTCTTTAGATAAAGTACCCTCAAAAATCAATATCCGTTTCAAACTCCCAAAACCTTGAGTTCATTCGTATTGATCGAGGAATGTCAATTTTGGAGGAAATCGGCTGAACGTTTTATACTCCGATTTATTTAACTTGACGCCTCAAGGCCACGAGCTGGGCGAAGAGGGGAACACTTGTCATCCAATCGGAACCTTCGTTACGATTTAAATTTTTGGTATTGGTATCTCGTTTCAGCTCGTGACCTTGAGGCGCCACGTTAAATGAGTCAAAATATACGCGCTAGCGTTGACAACATGCACACAGACCACAATCGTTGACGGACTGACAGACATACGCTTTGCCGTCAATCGATTTTTCGGTACGAAGGACCCACAAAATATGGATTCTGGCTACACCAAGTATTAAAGGAAGTCATTTGCTATAAACAGGAAGGGAATTAATTCACTTTTACGTTATCAGGGCCTGGTAATTAGAGTCCTTTCTTCTGACGAAAACAACGTTTTGAGCATACGCTTATAATATTTTCTCTTGTTAGGAAGTGTGAGAAAGTAAAAATCATCCACTCGCGGGACATTCGGACCTTTTTCTGGACATTTTTGGCATTGGTTGTCCTTTTGGGCGCGAATGCAGACGGCGTCAAAGGCTGATGGCTAATTCACAAGATGCTTCTTTCCATTCGCTCTGCTCCTCGCCAAGCATGGCCGACTCGCCGTTGCCAGGCACCGACATCAGTGCACACAAGACAAAACAGGTGAAAGCGAATTCGTTCGGTGATCCATATGGACTGCGGGCTACTGGTCAAACGGCTGTCGGGCAATAACGCCTGAATTGTGGAGATCACAGGGTTGTGGATCTGTTTCCATGGAACTTCAACTTTGAACGGAGATTTCTAGTAATTTATCAGTGCATCTGAATAAAGGGATTCAATTAAAAGGCGTCGATTAGAATAAACCTTATGAGATTACGTTAGGATTGATTCATTCAACTGTTAACAAATAAAAGTTGTCAGATCACAACGGGAGTTTGCGTTATATACTGATGTGTTGCAGGTGACGAAATTTATCACTCAGAGTAATATTCGTTTATTCAAATAAAAGTTCAGTTGTGTAGGGTGTTTATGTAAAAAGTTGACTCTTCGTAAATATTTTGCTCGATGGCAATAGAACTCGCTCTAAAATATTTGTGACTAAAATATATAATCTCCAAATTGCTGATGATGTGATGTTTTTACATACAAAATGTTTTATGATATGAAAATTACCAAAGGATTAATAACATTAGAATAGGAACCAAAATATCTAAAAAAGGAAAAATTTTTTTTTATAAAAATTATTTTTTCTTTAAAAATATTCTTTCAGTCATCGCTCCATCAGATATTTCGAACTAATAGAGGAGAAGAGAGTAAAATAAACCTCCAGATTTATTTCCACTTTTAAAAAATGAATTAAATGCCTCTTTGAAAAACCAAAATATCATAACTTTATCTTCACCATTTGTGTAAACTTCATAAAAAATATGAACTTTCTTAACCGTTCAGAAAATGGATAAAAATCAATAATACAAAAGAAGTCATATTATAAAAAACGTTATGTGCTGATATACCTCTTTAGTATATTAACTAATACATGGGTTTAGAGAAATAATTACATATTTACGTACGTCAATGCTACTTATTACAAAAACGTGGACCATAATCATTTACAAAAATCACCAATGTAAATGTCCTTTTCGTCTCCAGCACGGTCATTGTGCGCCGACATTTCATACTGTCCCTGAAACCACAGTTCTCCACGGAGGTCGGCTGGAAATAGTCCGCCACAAACCAAACAAGGCGTTTGACCGTCACGACTATCAAACCCTACTAATGATTCCAAAACAGAGATCCCTAGATTAATAGTTTAATTCTTCTGATTCCTCATATTCAAAATTTTCTGTTTAAAACCTCATTCATATGCGGTTTTTGTTTTCTTACCAGTCTGTTTTGAGATTTTCCTCTTTTCATTTTTAAGTTTTTTTGTATCTGTAGGCAAAAGGTTTTTTCTCTAGCGGCTATAAAAGCCTCCTTGAAAGGAGATGATATTGTCGCGTGGCCGCAGACACCTGGCACCCGCGTAAGCATATTGCGTCGCTCCGCGTCGGAAAGTGCGTCTGAGCAGTAAGGCCTATATAACAGCTTGACCTCCGCTTAGCGGGGGGACGAATACTATTTGTGAGCTCATCGCCCGTGTGCACGCACCTTTCACTCCTCCATCGGTTCAGTTCGGCCCAATGGCCCAGCCAACATCCCTTCTCTCCTCTGTCGGTTCAGTTCCCTCTCCACCCCCGCCCCCACTAGTCGACCTTGCGGAGGTACCTTTCACTCCTCCTCCAGTTCGGCCCAAACTGGCCCAGCCAACATCCCTTCTCTGACCTGCGGAGGACCTTTCACTCCTCCTCCAGTTCGGCCCAAAGTGGCCCAGCCAACATCCCTTCACTCCTCTGTCGGTTCAGTTCACTCTCCACCCCTGCCCCGCTAGTCGACCTTGCGGAGGTACCTTCACTCCTCCTCCAGTTCGGCCCAAACTGGCCCAGCCAACATCCCTTCTCTCCTCTGTCGGTTCAGTTCACTCTCCACCCCTGCCCCGCTAGTCGACCTTGCGGAGGTACCTTTCACTCCTCCTCCAGTTCGGCCCAATGTGGCCCAGCCAACATCCCTTCTCTCCTCTGTCGGTTCAGTTCACTCTCCACCCCGCCTCCGCTAGTCGACCTTGCGGAGGTACCTTCACTCCTCCTCCAGTTCGGCCCAACGTGGCCCAGCCAACATCCCTTCTCTCCTCTGTCGGTTCAGTTCACTCTCCACCCCCGCCCCCGCTAGTCGACCTTGCGGAGGTACCTTTCACTCCTCCTCCAGTTCGGCCCAAACTGGCCCAGCCAACATCCCTTCTCTCCTCTGTCGGTTCAGTTCACTCTCCACCCCTGCCCCGCTAGTCGACCTTGCGGAGGTACCTTCACTCCTCCTCCAGTTCGGCCCAAAGTGGCCCAGCCAACATCCCTTCTCTCCTCTGTCGGTTCAGTTCACTCTCCACCCCTGCCCCTGCTAGTCGACCTTGCGGAGGTACCTTTCACTCCTCCTCCAGTTCGGCCCAAAGTGGCCCAGCCAACATCCCTTCACTCCTCTGTCGGTTCAGTTCACTCTCCACCCGCCCCGCTAGTCGACCTTGCGGAGGTACCTTTCACTCCTCCTCCAGTTCGGCCCAAAGTGGCCCAGCCAACATCCCTTCACTCCTCTGTCGGTTCAGTTCACTCTCCACCCTGCCCCGCTAGTCGACCTTGCGGAGGTACCTTTCACTCCTCCTCCAGTTCGGCCCAAACTGGCCCAGCCAACATCCCTTCTCTCCTCTGTCGGTTCAGTTCACTCTCCACCCCGCCCCCGCTAGTCGACCTTGCGGAGGTACCTTTCACTCCTCCTCCAGTTCGGCCCAAAGTGGCCCAGCCAACATCCCTTCACCCTCTGTCGGTTCAGTTCACTCTCCACCCCGCCCCGCTAGTCGACCTTGCGGAGGTACCTTTCACTCCTCCTCCAGTTCGGCCCAAACTGGCCCAGCCAACATCCCTTCTCTCCTCTGTCGGTTCAGTTCACTCTCCACCCCCGCCCCCGCTAGTCGACCTTGCGGAGGTACCTTTCACTCCTCCTCCAGTTCGGCCCAAACTGGCCCAGCCACATCCCTTCTCTCCTCTGTCGGTTCAGTTCACTCTCCACCCCCGCCCCCGCTAGTCGACCTTGCGGAGGTACCTTTCACTCCTCCTCCAGTTCGGCCCAAAGTGGCCCAGCCAACATCCCTTCACTCCTCTGTCGGTTCAGTTCACTCTCCACCCTGCCCCGCTAGTCGACCTTGCGGAGGTACCTTTCACTCCTCCTCCAGTTCGGCCCAAACTGGCCCAGCCAACATCCCTTCTCTCCTCTGTCGGTTCAGTTCACTCTCCACCCCCGCCTCCGCTAGTCGACCTTGCGGAGTCCTGCTAGCAGCTTCCCGCCCACTCCCCTGACCGCTGTGCACTTCGAGTGTCGCTTGCTCGTCTGCTGACCGCTGCAGAGTGTCTCTTCCGGAGAACAGTCCTTGGCGAGGCTGGGCTACGTCAGGTGCCTATGTAAGAAAACCACCCCAATAAACTGCTGTTTGCCATGACTGGGGTCATCCCTGTTCTTATTGCTCCCTCTCATCCGCCTTAGGCCTTTAAGAGAATAGGGAACGGCCCAGAGGGCACCTTCTGCCCTTAGCTCCTTCCACTTCTTCGCACGTGGTGCCCGACCCATCCATCCCCCCCCACGCCAAGATAATAATCTCTCTTAAAATAATAAGATCTCTCTCTCTCTCTCTCTCTCTCTCCCTCTCTCTCTCACGCTCTCTCATTCTCTCTGTCTCCCTCTCTCTTAGTCTCTCACTCTGTCTCTTTCTCTTAGTCTCTCTCTGTCTCTCTCTCGTCTCTCTTTTCTTTCTCTGTTCTCTTTTTTTCTTGTCTCTCACGCTCCCGCGTACGCAACGATACTTGGTGGCTATCACCCCAAAACCACGCTCTAAGATCGATAACGCTTCGCAAATGTGTCCTGCTCTCTCTGAAATGTATCTAGGTTGTTTATGGAAAAGAGTACATATGTTGCATACCTCCATTTTTATTTTACGTAAAAACAGTTAAAAACTGCGTATGACGTGCTATGGGAAAAGTGAATTGTGTGCACATTTTCAAAATTCTGTGATCCCTACACTAAGTCATATACTACTTAAATTTTGAGTTTTTGAAAGGAGAAAAAACAAAACTCCATGTAATAAAATCTATTTTCAAGGATATTAGCAATAAATTTTGAATTTTGAAAGGAGAAAAACTCCCATGTAATAAAATCTATTTTCAAAGATAAATAAGCAATAAATTTTGGCTCTTATTACTTTCTGCCGCGACAACATGGAAACGATAATTTGAATAATTGTATTTCCCACTGAATTCTAGAAGACGTGCACAGAAAATGAAGATACATTTATGTCCAGAAGTAAAACAAGGGGCCATCTCAGCATTTGCTCAATGGATCAGGGAAACTGGACAAAAAACCTGATCGAGATGGGGGTCATTGACCCGGAAGCTGTAGTACAATAGTTGTTACAGGTTGTTTATACTCATTTATACAGTCCAAATGGTAAATAATGCATTATGTATCATTGTTAAAATTAATGTTACTTTTCTTGTGATGCTCAATATAGTCTCTAATTGTATAGAAACAGTTATGCAGCAGAAACGATTTCACTTGGGATTTAAACTTTTCTATTGAATTTAATCGTTTAATGTCATCTGGCAAAGTGTTGTAAAATAATGTACATGTATTTATGTGAATTTTTTGTAATGAGCTGTTGATACTGTCACCTGATGAATATGATTTCATAATGAATTTTTTTTTCTGAAAATATATTCCTGCCCTTGAGCAAGTCATTTTTACAAAACCACTAATTCGCAAATAAAAAGACACGGTAATTATAGAATTCCTAGATTAATGAAGAGAGGCTTAGATGAATCACGTGGTGGGATTTGGTTATTATTCGTACAATTCGTTTTTGTAATCTAAAAGTCTGGGAGCTATAAGATGTATTTCCCAGAATATTATGCAATATCTCAGGCGGGAATGAACATTCGCGAAGTATACACAACGAGCAGTATGAAGGCTGACTGAATTTGCAAGAATTCTGAAAGCGTAGCATAATGAACTTAATTTTGTGTTCAATTCATTTAAATGGACGTTCCATTTAAGGTTTGACTGAATTGAGAGACCTAAAAATTTTGTTTCCCTAACATCAGTCAATGGTACACTGTTCATTTTCAATGGAGTACAGAATTGTTTATTTGAACTGGCAAACTGCATTGAAACTGTTTTCTTTTCGTTTACTATTAGTTTGTTATTTCGGAACCAATTTGAAAATCCGATATTGTACTATTTACGGTTTCTTTATTGCAAAGGATGTTCGTATCATCCGCAAAGAGAACCGTTCTTCCGTTTCGAATCGTCGAGGGCATATCCTTTACGTAAAGTAGGCACAGAATAGGGCCTAAAATCGATCCTGAGGAACTCCACATGCAACGGGCAAAGAGTCGGAAAGGTGCGTACGTAATGTTCCATCATTCCAGTAAGGTATTTCAACTCTCTGAGATCGTTGTTTAAGGTACGAACAGGTCCATCCTATGGGACAAATTAAATACGAACTAAGGATCGCTGCGACTTTCGAAATTTCGGAAATGTTCACAGCGCGAAGCAGAATTAGCGCGATTTTAATTCGAAATAATTGAAAAGTAGTCAAATTTGAGAGTTTTGAAGGACAAAAATCTCCCTCGTACGACTTTTGTCGGATGACAAGAAAGGCTTTCTCATGTCGCAGACTTGCGACACTTAAAAATACCTCCTGAGTAGAACACGATTAACTTAATTACATAATAATACCGGTACTAGATGTTGTTGTGGCTATAGACGTTCCCTTTATTCTGATAACGATAAAAGCTCATAACGAATTTCATACTGAAATGGAGATCCTTGGTAGCGATAGAGGGCACACGCTGTAGTTGCATCACAGAGCAACTATATCACCGACGGAAATATTAATTTGCGAACAATTGCTCTTTGGTAGACTTGCTGATTACTGGGTACGTGTATTTTATTTTCAGCCCCACTCGCCCTCCCTATCCCACCCCACGCCTCGTCCACAATTCCCGCACTTCACGCTCTGCCCGGCTCCTTCACCTCCCCCGTTCCCCCAACAGTCTTAGATTCCCTGCAAATTAAAACACTTCTGGTGGCCTTTTGTAGTTTTACCATACTGGAGGTAACATTTAGATATTCCACTCCTCACATTTCTTTCCGACTAGTCAAAATTATTTGTGCAAATTTTCAGAGCAAGGATGCCTTTTTATCAAACGAAACGTCCATAGGTGCAACCATTGTTTATTTTCACCGACACATATCCATTTCTATGCTTTATGATTCCAATTCAGTTCCCACCAACTTAACAATAAACTCCGAAAACTGTCAACTTTCAATGTATTATTTTCAATTCGAGGCTCTCAGACCACGCGCTTTAGCCCGTTCTCCGCTGGAGTTGCGCGTTCAGGGCCTTTGAGGATTACGCGGTGAATCTCTCACGCGAAAATCGTCCGCCGTTAAACCCGGACGGCGCGGCGCTCAGAAGTTGCGCGGACGGGGGCGGGGACGGGTTGCGGGGGCGGGGGCGGGGGCGGGGGCGGGCGCGCGGCAGAAGGCCCCCAGTGTTTGGAGCGGCGGTTTCCGGCGCGGCCAGCTGCGACCCGCAGACCGCGGAGCAGGGCCGCGGAGCTCCATTTCCAGATCAACCGACTCTCCATACGAGCTCTGAAAGCACAATTATTCTACGGTTTTGTTATAATAATATTATAATAGTAATAACGAGTGTACCCATGCGAGAACTCTCGCATGTTAAACCCCACTCTAATTTTTCTTAAGGGTGTCGTGAAATTGAAATATAGGGTCATGTGGTTCGTTTCCATCGTAGTTCCTTCCACAATTAGGTACACAACACTTGTAGACCCCGGCAAAACGTTAAATGAATGGTTGCACTACAAACATTAGAAACAATCTTCATCGGTATCAAGCAACAATTAATAGTACTTCTAGTTGTTGCTTGGAGAGCGAATTTTGAATTATTAATTTCCCAAATAAACTTCATCAATCTGCGCAAATCATGGTGTACACAGAAAGCGTAAATACAAGTTGGAGGAATCTAAGCCTTTTAAGCGTGACGTCAAAAGATGGCCTCTAGCACCAAGGGCTCACGGAGTTCTGTATTCCTCCATATATCTGTGGTACAGAAGGTTCAGGCCAGTAAGCGATTTTAATGACAGGTTGTATGACAAATGAGCATCGCCGAGGACCGCATCGCAATGCGAAAATATTCTTCCGCCTGTCAGCTGAGTAGCTTTAACAGCTGGCCCATTCGCTGGCCGAGTTTTGTTATAATGTAATTTGTAATGTAATTTCAGTGCATGGAGGTTAGAAACAGTTTTCACGAAAAATTAATTTAATTCCGCTATCAATAATGATGAAAAATTGTTCGAAGTGCTACAAAACATTTCGAAATGCTGTTGAGAACATGTGTGATTGAGTGAATTAAACCATCTGACAGGAGTATGATAGGGAATAATGCTGCAAAACTCCCACGTAGGCCTTGTAAAAACTATTGGAATTTTGTTGGTACTTTCGATCTTGCGTGTTCAGATTATTCAAATTAATTTATGTACTATACAATGTTTTGCATTATGATACCAGATATTTGTAATAGCTATTTCATTCTACATTGTTCTTATGACATGACATGACATTAACTTATAGATATGGTTAGTTATTTGTTCAGTGATTCTTGACTGGTAAAACAATGCTTTATTGTCATGTTAGTTATGTATAATTAACATGAAACTACTATTCATTTGCTGATTTCTTTTTACAATACTGGGTTCTCCTGATTATACAACTTTGGAAAATATTCACATTACATTCAAAGATTTCTGTAGGAAAAAGGGTACAAGTTAGTAAATATTCTCAGAGTACAATTTGGCAGAATTCTCAGGTTGATCAAAATTAAGATTAACAAGTGCTATGAATTATTGAAGTCTTGTCATTTAAAGGATATATAGAATGTTAATATAATCAAATTAATGAAAGATAAATTGTTTTTCATTATAACTTAGCAAATTTTAACCTTAGAAAAGAAAATTGAAACATTTCATACCTTCAATAACTTCATTATCTATAAACAAAAGTCATTTAGAAGATGGGTATAAAGGTAACATAAAAAAGCAAACATATAAGTGAACAATAATTCCCTTTATTTGTATTGTTATTTATTTGAAGGATACAACATTTCCACCAAACCTATTTGAAGTTCAATAAATTTTATCCACTTTGATAATTTAAAGTCAAAATGTACAAAATCAAAATGAGCTTCCCAAGTCCTTTTATAACATACTAAAAATCCTAACAGTTCATGGCCTACTATTAACTATTTTGAGTGTCAGCCTACATTTGCCTGAGTGAGGAGTAAACTGTGTCGATTTTGAAAAAAAATTATACATTTGAATTTTAACAAAGTGGATAAAACAATGTTCGTATTGTAACATCTTATACAATAACACTTTATTTGTTATCAAACTAGACCTAACAGCCTAATTTGATAATTTATAATATTGTATTGCATTAAGATGTCTTACAACACAAGAAACTAAAATACTGCTCAAAAGATGAAACTTTTCATTAAGTCTGCATTTCTAACTCTTTTTAGAAAGATATATTCTACTACTTGAAGTTAATATTTGATGAGACTGAAAGAATGTTATTAGAATATATTTTCAACCCATTCATTCAAAATCAACACTACTTCACATACTCTCATTCACACTCATTTTACATACCTGGTTCATAGACATCAAAATTAACTTCAAATAACTGAAAAATTTCTTCCTTTTAATAAAAAAATTAGAATTATATAATAATTACTAAAAGAATTTACACGGAAGTTAACATGTGCAGACATAATGATGTGACTGGTTGTGTCTTCTGAAGTATACCTACAAAACCTACTGATAAGGAGGGCAAAATGCTATATTACTTCTGGGAAGCAAGCAAAGGACCATCCCGGCATCTACCTTAAGCGACCAAGGGAAACCCAGATAAAACCTTGTCAGGATGGTGGCTTAAGGCCAAACACACACAAGACAATTAAACATGCAATAATAATAATAATAATAATAATAATAATAATAATAATAATAATAATAATAAAAGATAAAGACTACTTATCATGCAATATATAATATAAAATACTACTACATATTCTATAGAATAAAATTAAATTTGTTACATTGTATACAAGAAATACACAGTTAGGACTTTTAAACTTTTTTCTCAACCCCCCCACTGCTCTTCACCTTCATAAGACTAACATTTGTTACACTACAACTCCCATCACCAACAAACCATTACAGTCCCACATGCTTTCTAACTACTTCAAGTACACTATATTTATTTTCAGAGAGAATTAAGAGTACATTCAGTTCAACTAATACATATAAACAGCTAGTCACAAGGAAAAGTAAATATAAATAAAAATATTTCGTAAACATGAAGTGGTACCACAGACTGTCTCCCCCAACAAAAAACCCACATTGCACACACAAACATATGTTTTGAGTTTTAGTAGTTTTTTCAGTTCTAATGCAGCACATATGTTCCTTTCTGAACATCATATATTTACAAAGTATTCGCTATTTGTCATTATTTGACACTATTTCAATAGTAACTATTTACTTGCCCATGATGGTGTAACACAGATTTGCAGCTTGCAACTCTGCACCTGAGAAGAATAAAAAAATTGTCAAATCTTTTTGCAAATCAATGAAATATACTGCATTGAAGATGTAATGATACTGACCATAACTCTCTTAAGTAGAGACACCAGAGGGCCCGGGAATAGGAACAGCGAGGGGAATATCATCATCATCATCATCATCAGAGTCATCCTGGATATTTACAATGACAGAAATCTCTGAAGCATCGTGCCTAACTTCTACTCTCAATCTTCTTCTATAATTTTCTTGTGTGCACATAATTTTTCCAGCTAAAGCAGAATAAAGGAGTACTTTATATTAACAACTTTCTGCAAAAGAAAAAATCAAGGCAATATTTTGCTTTTCATTTTAAGTCACTTACTTCTCCGCAGAAACCTGGTTTAATGCTTGCTTCCATTTTCTTGTCACTGCTTGGTGGTCAAAAGTGGTGCCACGATGTCTCTGGTAGTATCTTTTGCATTGGCTCCATACCAACTCAATGGGATTGTAGTGGCAATGGTACGGGGTAGCCTCAAAACTTGATGACCTGCTTCTTCAATAATTTCATCCACAACATATCTGCACCACATACACTGATATGATTTTTCAACTAATGACAACATTGGCAATCACATCATCATGCAAAAATAAACTGCCTTATTGTATGTTTAATTCAACAAAACTTATGCTTATTGCAAGAGTACCTTTTCTGAACACAAACTTCAGAAGCTTTCAAAAGAAGACTCTTAAAAGTATGCTCAGGCATAAATGGTATATTGTGCTCACGAAGAAACTCCTGCAGTTCACTCTTCCTCCACTTGGATGATGGCCTTTTCACTTTCTAGAAAATTAGAAATGACAAAAGGATGTTTATTTCAATTTTATTCAAAAATTGCATTTCTTTTTATACTCTCTTTAAATAAATATAAAAGAAAGATAAATAATAGATAAATAAAAGAAATGCATCTATTGGCAATCTAGTTCTCTAAGAGACATTATTTTTACTGATTTAACTAAAATCAATGAACACAATTTAAAAGAAATGCATCTATTGGCAATCTAGTTCTCTAAGAGACATTATTTTTACTGATTAAATATATTCTTTGAAAGAATAAGTTTTACATTTCTAAAAGAACACTTCTTGAAATGTTACTCACCAGCACAGAATGAACAGGTGCATTGTCCATTACAATAACTGATGGTTCTGGCAAACGAGGTAGTAATTCCTCTTTCATCCACTTTTGGAACATTTCTGCTGTCATAGTTCCATGGTACTCATCTACTTCTTTGTCTTCGAGGGAAACAATAGTTCTGCATCCTGAATGAAACCATTTGCACCTCCTGCATGTAATACTACATACCTTTTACCTTCATCTAAATTTTTGCTACAGCAGCTCTTCTTACTTTTATCTTGCCATGACTGAGAGGCGTAACCTAAAGGATAGATTATTAAAAGCAATTACTAAAAATGATGTAGCAAAATAAAATCATATTAAACCACTATGATGGTGCTTCAAACTGGACACAATATTCATGACACTCATAAGTCATTACACTCACTGAAATAACTACAATTTCACAAATCATGCATTTCATTACATGCAAATCATGCCTTCTTGATTCACTTATGACTTTCTATACTATACTATAAAGACTTTCATACTTTTCAACGCTACAAAAATTTCTTAGATTTTTTGCTTGCCTTTTGAATAAAACCATGTTTCATCCAAAAACACAAATTCAGAACCTTGAGCCTTCAGTTTCATATATTCCATCAAAAAATCTGATCTTGCAACAACAATATCATTTCTTTCCATTAGTGACCTGCGGTTGTCTGTCTTTTTCCATTCAAAACCCATGGCACGAAGCAGTAAGACAAAGTAGTTCTCCCCCCAGTAAACCCTATATCTCTATCATGTTTGACTGCAGTCAAAATTGAGTTCAGAGTAACACTTTCACCTGAGAAAAACGTTGTATTTACAAAAAAAACATAGGAAGTTGCTTACATGCAAATATAAGTAAATTACTTACCATTCTCATACATTGAATAAATAATGCGCCTAATTAAGCCCTGTCCAAAATCATCCACTTCACATGTTTTCTTCCCTTCTATTCCTGGACGCTTTCTTTTTGGAGTCAGTGCAGTATCAGGGTCTTGTTTCAAAATCTGTGACAGTAAATTTAACATTATCCAAGACAATTTCACCTGATACTTTTATTACAATTTTACTTACTTTTGAACAATGTGAGTTTTCAACTTCAATGCATAGGCAGTCTGGTCAATAACTGAAGAAGTTTCTATATTGCCTCGCATCATCAGCTCTTCTACATATCTTGCAATATTAAAGATGTCTTCTTGGCGTTGATGCTGCGTCACTTCTCCCTTCTGCGGTGGACTCATTGCTAAAGTTACTCAGAAATTATTAATATTTCTAATAAACTACATTAAATATTATTACAAAATAAATATCTTCTATAATAAATAAAGTAATTATAAATTAAATATATTATAAATAGCTATTATTAATGTTATTAAACTGTAAATTTAACTTATTATTAGTTTCTATTAATGTTATATCTAATAATACGGTGAATTAAATATAATATAAAAAATATTATAAATATAAAATAAATAATGGAAATATCCGAAATATGTGGAGTGAAATCGTTCACGTCTGCTCTCGGCTGTGTCAACGATCTCACAAAGGTTCAGCAGGCGCAGAAGGGACAGGGCCCCGTGGGTAAGCAGGCAAATTACACAAAAAAGGGTCATAAACAAGCAAGGTCCTTGAAACTCTGACAAAAGGCCCGCCCTGGACTCGCCAAGAAAAGGAAAGTCCCGTTAGCTGAACCACTGAATTTCTGCAACGAACTCTTCGCATTCGAACTGAACGCAGTTCACGTAAATTATTAACTTTTAAAAATAGTAATCTTGAACCTAGTTTCAGAGTATTTCAACATCATTTTATTACTATAACACAATATTTTTCATTGAACTTTCTCCTTTGTCGGATTGACAATACATTAGGTTGTTCCACGGCTCCAAGACACGTTAGCCAACGTTCGCGAAATGAAAGCGAATCATTTCTGCATATTAATAGCCGACCACGCCCCAGACGAGATCCTTGCGGTTTGGCGACAGTGGCTGTCAAAAACCGGTCACATGACTGAACGGTCTGTATTGGTAGTATCTACGAGCGCCGAACCGGCAAATATTTTAAATGTCCAAGAATATCTTTTCCTGTACATTACGATGTGTTCCTGTAGATTATGAAAAACGTTCCTTTGGGACCATAGACCTCAATAAGACCTTAGAACGCTTTGTTTGGGTGTTATTAAACAATATATCTGCACGAGTGTTGCGGGTTGCATTTTACATTAATATTTTAGATGCGTTTTTTAAAATAAATCCTTCATATTTTTAAAATCAAAGTTTATCTCGTCACGTCTCCGTGAAATCCTCTTTCTTTAGAGGTCTCATTTATAAAGATTGGTTGCGTGTGAGAGCCGCGAAAGGTATGTCCATTCTACTCAAATGATATAGGAGACGATAAAATTTAACGACGCGAAGTGCAGTCCGATCTTTTTATAAATATGCAGGTTGCGCGGGGATTTGGCCTCAGCGAACGAGGCCACGGATGTTGGGAAAAGTGTCGAAGACGGAAGTTGGCTTTTCGCTACCCGAAAGTTGTACTCGTGTTATAGAAGATGCTGGAAGTCACTATTGGCTCTGATGCACTTTGGATACCTATTGTAGTTCTGGTTCACTCGGTAAAGAAAGTTCTGTGCATTGCAGAGATATCTTCCTGTATATTGTGCCGTAATTTTTCCGTGTGGGTATTGGTCGCCTATATTCGATCTTTTAGGAATCCCCAAAGAAAGGAATTGCACGGAGTCAGATCACGAGAGCGTGCACCCTTAAAGAAACTGAATCAGCGTGTTATATTGCGGAGTACTGTTGAAAATCACCATAAGCTCTTTATTTGTCAACATTTGGAAGAAAGGATCTAGGATAGATTTACTTAATGATTTGACACATTTTACGTATGTGCCACACAAACACTTGCTCTTCGAGAATGAACTTCGAGCGAGCCATCACATTTGACTATTCAATAAGACTAGAATGCAGGCTTTTTTTAAAATTATATTTTGGATGAAATTACAAAGTTCAGTTCAGTACTTTACATTTGTATTTGCAGTCTTACAATCTAAATACTAACACTGACGTACATCTGACAAGGACACTCACAGAGCACCTCAATTTATTTATTCAGTTTAGCTGAAAATGTCCAAGAATGCATTTAACGGTTATCTCTTTTTTATTCGAGTTTGACTTTCTGTATTGTGACATACCGATATGTCACGTTAAAATAAACTAACATTTATTTGTAGACAATATGGTGGAACATGCATTACGAAATATCACGAGAGCTAGAGCTTAGCAACGACCGTGAATAAACAATGTAGTTTTTGTTTTTCTAAATGCATTAAGAGATGGCTTGGCGCCGAAAGTAGAAAATTTGGGATTGGGCGAAGAAGTTTAGACGATCAAAGTGTCAGCTACACCAAAATATAACGAACGTATGGATTGGCTGGGTGAGAGAAGGACGGTCAAATGTTATGAAAAAAAATGAAGGTAGTTTAATACGAAGTCTTCGAGGGTGAATCATACAGGAAGATTTCATTCTGCCTGGCATCGTGCTTCTGAACTGATCGTAGGTTCGTGAGAGGAACGAGTACAATCTAGATAGAATTGGGTTATCAGTGAAATTTTAAGGACAGTGAATGATATTGCAGATATTTTCATGTGGAAGCAATATTGATGTATAAATTGGAACTTTGTCGGGAGTGGTAATCGAGTTCGGGACTATGTCATAGGACGTAATCGGGACTGATAATTTTGATAGTTTGAGACCAGCTTGGATAGGGGCAGAAGAGGATTTCGTGGAACTTTGGACTACGGCAAGCTCGCAAGATATTTCGACTGAGAAGTCTACGAGGACATCAACGAAGAAAGATAAGTTAACCGCGGTATAAATTGTAAATTGAAAGATATCTTGATCAAAGGCCTAAAATTGTAAATTCACTGAATTGTTTGCTAAAAGCGTAAAAATAAACCTTTGTTGAATTTTGTTCTTTAGAAAAGAAAGTGATCTTTCATTTAGTCAACCCAAACAGAAATGAACTAGGAATAGAATCATTCTATTTCAGATTCCCAGCTGCGCTGTATAGTCGGCGGATCTTATAATCCATTATAGAGGTAATAAGGATTATAATATATCGTGACCCATTGACCCAGCAAGCCGGACGCTAAGATCTTTAGCAGATATAAATGTAGAGAGAGGAAGTATATTTTCCCAGTTTGAGATATGTTTTCGTTGCTCAACGAAGATTCGAGTAAAGGTTATAGGTAGGAAATATGATGACTGGTTTGATGTTTAGTTCGGTGTGTAGTTGCGTGTTGGAGAAGAACCAAGAATCTTGTTTAATGTATCTTAAGAATTTGTTTTGGATGACATGTCATTTTTGTAAGTTATATTTGACAGCATTTGTCCATATTGTTCAGACCTATAGGACAAGGGGTCTGATGATGGATTTATATATGGTTATTGCGCTGTTGAAAGACTGTTTAGTAGTTTTTTTTTAATTTTGATTTTGGCTTGAACTTAGTTATGTGATGATTGATATTTTAGTTGGATGGTAGGAGAGTACGGTTTGAATGTGGATATTTTAGCGTCTGATATGGTGGGATTGATTTTTATCTTCCATTTGGAGAAGCAGCTTTCTAATGTATGAAGATGTATTTGGATTTCATTTGCTATGACAATTAATGATGGACGAGGTATATGGATTGCAGTATTATCCGCAAATTGAGCTATTTGGGTTAATCTGGAGGTAGGAATGTCCTCTGTGTAGAGATTGAATAGGAGTGGGGAGAGGGGGGATCCTTGTGGGAGTACACCGGGAGCGGTAGCTAAGTGCATCAACTGATGTCACTGCAGCGCCTCTGACCGGGCGGTCCTAGGTTCCAGTCCTGACGGCGGCAGGATTTTCGACACTAGCTTTTCAGCTAGGTCGAATTCAGCTCTGTCTGGAAGAGAATTCTAGCGGTCGGCTGCTCTGATCGGTAGTTTTCCGTGGTCTCTCCGATCATCACCAGAAGAATGCCGGAGCAGTACCCTATCAAACGGGTCACGGACCGCACACGATCTGTTCCTCCCCTTCCTTGTCCTATCCTCTCCCCTTTATACACACACTTACACTAACATGCACTACACTATCACATATTGCGAGAGACCGGTCGGGAGCTTAGAGCTTGTCCCGGTTGGGGTAGTGCCCCGGTGGTGGGAGAGTCCTGGTTAGGGGGAAACCTCACTAGCCGACGGTAGGTCGGCGCCGGATCTCGCCATCCAGCGGGGGAAGATCACCACCATCTTCCAAGGAAAACTATGCACTACACTTGCGGGACTAATGGCCAAAGCAGTTGACGCGCCCGAAAACACGGAAAAATCAATCAATCAATTGTGGGATTGCAGACTATTTGCAGGGCGAGAACTTGAGCAGCGTTCCCAGGAGAGTTCAGCAGCTACTGAGGGCCCGTCTGCCAAACAGACTTTTCCACGATCGTGGCAAAGTAATAAGATAGTCGCAGTGTATTTATTCGTTACCATAGAAGTTAGAATAGTTTTTGTCAATTGTTTTCAGAACAGAGTTTCTATCGGTAGGGTATCAAATTAATTACATAAAAGAATAATAATTGAAATTAATCTAATGTAACCCTTAATATATTCACTGTACAATATATTCACTGTTTGTAAGGAAAATGTGATATAAGTAATGTTATTAATGTTGATAGGACGCTGTCATAATTTACCGCCCTCCCTCAATTGACAAATTTGCGTTTTTTCTTCCTTTGCCTTCAGTAACATTTAGACATTTTCTCAGAGTTTCAATTCTCTGTAATCACAACTGTCTGGACGTTAATAAAGGTGAGACATTGTTAAGAAACTCTTGTGCAGAGACAAAGCGTTAATAAAAAAGGACCCAAATCACACAATTCAATTGCTTTTTTATTTCGTATTAATTTTTCTTTGTGAAACAATACAATCATTTTTTTTAAAATAACAAACAATTTACAGGTTTCTGGAGTATTTATTACTCTGATATGCAAAGTTTTACGTAGAAATAATTTTTTCGTTCCAAGATTTTAGTGCTTATTGCGGCTTATCCATTTGAAATATCGAAGGAGATTATTAGACAAAGTAGCTTAAAATTGTCTTAAGAGCTTATTTTCTAACTTTCGTTGTTTCCGTTCCTGTATATACATTTAACTCCTCCTCTCTCTCTCTCTCTCTGTATATATAATATATAATATATTTATATATTATTAATGTTCCTATAACTGCATCTGTTTTTAATTGTATATAACGTACAAAGGTGTATTTTTAATAGTTTCAATTGTATTCATTACATTTTTTAATACAATTTTTTATTGAAAATCTTATAATAAAGCTCATATGAGTATTTGCTATTTGCATCAAGCTTCTAATTAAAGCAAGCCGAAATATAGTTTAATAAATTGAAATGTAAATTTTACTAATACAGGCTTAATATTTAGTAGAATTTATATTATTTTTTTTAAGTTAGCTAAGTTTTCTTCTTCTGCTTCATAGATTTAGGCATTAAGGCCTGTTTTCAAATCAAGAGAGTGAGTCTCTCCATCCTATTAATGGACGGCCAACATTTCTTCTTCCTTTAGGATAATAGTCGTACATTATTATGGAAATTCTGCTTGAAGGCATGCGTTGAATATGATCATGCCATTACTCCTTAATGATTGAAGTCTGTCCATCAGATTGAATAAATTCAGTTTGGTTCTGATGTCATCATTATGTTGTCTAAGATATTCTAACCTGCTACTGAACGTGAGAATTTCATTTCGGCGCTTTCTATTTTCCTTGTCTTTTCTATTTATTTTCCAGTTTTCGCATGCATAAATTAGCATGGTTACTGCCATTGCTTTGTAAAATTTGAGTTGCGTGGTTTTTAAAGTCTTATTTTTTAATGTTCTTCTTATTGTCCCACACATGTTATAATTTAATTTCCGGCTTATGTCATTTTCTGGCAGCAATTTCTTGTATTTCTTCGTTCAATTTTGAACACCCTTCTTATTCCTTGCTTTTGGTCTTTTACCCAAGACTTCTAATTCTTGTAACTCTTCTCTGTGCCAAGACTTCTACTACTCAGCCATGTGCTCTTTAAAATCTTGCCATTCAACATATAAATCTGTACCGATTGCTCTTTGATCTAAAGAAGTTAGCAGTCGTGAGCAGTATAATCTTCTTATACTCTCTTGTAGTAGATATACTTTCAAACTGGTTTTATTTTGCTCATGTTTTTCCTATGGATCCATTTCTTGTGGGTTTTAAGTTTACAAAGAACTAAGAATTGATTTGTACTAACGTCTCATCTCCTAGTATACTCGTGTATCATTCACGTTTGGGGAAAGTCTCATGTTGGATAGGATGTAGCCGATTATTGATATCGTGCCTCTTGCTGACCATGTGCATTTATGTTTATCTTTAAGGCGGAAAAGGGTATTAGTTATTTAAAACTCGTTAAAAGTAACAAAATGTCTCAGGGCTATGCCATTCTCATTTAAAGTTTGTTCTACATTAGACCCAATTAGTTAACTAAGTATGCTCATTAATTCCATGAAAAATCGTTGATTATCGCTATGTTAATAGCACGCGTGCAATTAAAATTCCACCGTGCAATTAAAAATTCACATCTACCAATGAGAATTCAGAAAAGGAGCCAAATTGTTTAAGTAAGATACTATAATACAGACGTTGCCAAGGTATTTGCAGTGGTCACAATATTTATACAATTTGTATTGTCTCATACCTGTCTTTAATTTTCGTGGGAAGTAATGTTTTCATGACTTTGTCAACTGCTTCTAATATTTTATGAGCAGAATTTTCAATACCTTCCATTTGCAAATATTTCGTGGAAACAAAAACATTGCAAGGCCCACTGAAATAGATCTTTTTCAGAAGCAATACTACATCATGCATATGCTTCGGATGGGAAAGAAGTGCTTGAATTTTGTAAAGTTCAAATTATTCTAAAAGGGAGACAAAACATATTGAACGTAACTTGCTCCTCTGGTCGCCCATTTTCTTGAACATCCCACTCATGCAATTATCCTACTATTTATACACACGTTTCGTTAATTAATGTAATAGTATTTATGGTGAGATAGAATTTATAGTTTTCTACTTTTTCTGTGTTTGGGTGTAAGTGCTCTTGTTCGCAATGTTTTATTTGTTTGGATATTGGTGACCTTGTTCCCAAAAGATTTAAAGTATAGCAGAATCCAAAGCATTCCTGACATCTTGAGACGTATATTCGAGCACGAAAAATATTGCTCTTTTTATGATGTAATAAAACTTCTAACGGATCAAATTGTCGTTTGATCACAGAGATTCCCCGCGAGTTTACTGGTGCTACGTCTTTCTTTTGATGGTGAGATCTCTTCGTCGAAACATACCCCGTCGCTGTTTCTTTGAAGTGCACCGAGATAGTAAAAGTTGCATTTGTAGATTCACTGTGAGGAAATTATTTTACTTTCTTGCTACCGCTACCGCGGTAAAGTTATGTAATGCAGCGCGAAATATCTGCAAATTTTTGGCAGAAAACTCTTTATTACAGGGCCCTGGACCAGGAGACATGGCTCTGAACATCAACTGATTGCACTGCATCCCCTTTCACCGGAAGGTCCTAGGTTCAAGTCCCGGCGCGGCAGGACTTTCGACACTAGCATGTCGAAATTAGTCGCTGTCAGGAGGAGAATTCTAGCGATCGGCTGCTGTGACCGGTAGTGCCGGAGCAGTACCCTAACAAATGGGCTACGGACCGCACGCGATCTTTCCTACCTCTTCCTTGTCATATCCTCAAACCTTACACACACACTGACATGCACTACACTACCACACATGCCAGGGGACCGGTTGGCTACTCCCAGCTTTTCCCGGCTGAGGCGTTGCTCCACGGGTGGGTCATACATGGTTGGGGAAACCCCCGTTGCTGGTAAGTCGGCGCCGGATCTCCCCATCCAGCGAGGGAAAGATTGCCACCTCCCAAGGAAAACATTCACGACACTTACGGACTAATGACCGGAGTAGTGTACGTGCCAAGAATTACTAACAATCAACCAACAGGGCTCTGGCACAGGGACTGTTTCAAAATTTTCAAAAAAAATGCTCCATCGTTTTTAATTAAATTTTGTTGTTGGATAAGTTTAAAAAGAACGTTTAAGAAAATGGTACAAGAGTCTTTCTCGTGAAAAATATGATTTTTTGAAAATTGAAAATTTTAAAACTTGTTTTGAGTCTTCCTAAAGCTAAAATATTAAAGATAGAGATCACTTGATAATATCTGTTACTTAAAAATAGGTTTTAAAATAAGGTCATTTACAACATTTCGAAAATTTGAATATTTTTCGCTTAATTTTGCGGGAAATTCTCGTATAGGCAATGTTTTAATTTTTTTTCTCAAGAAAGTCTCCATCGTTTTTGATGAAATTTTGTTGTTGGATAATCTGAAAGACGTTCAAGAAAATGGTACAGTCTCATGTTAGTTGAATACCATGATTTTCGAAAATTGAAGAAATTCAAATTTTTTCGGCGTCTTTCTACTACTACAATTATGAAGATTCAATTTATTTCTTAAAGAAATGTTTTCATCAAAAACACACCTTCCAATAATGTCATGTTCAATTTTTCAAAAACATGAGAACTTTTTGCGAAATTTTAATCATAATAGACAAATTTTATTTTTAACCCTCTTTTTCTTAAAAACTTCTCAATTACTTTTTATTAAATTGAGACCTTAGATAGCATAAAGGACGCTTAAGAGAATGATGCAGGAGTCATGTTCGTTGAAACGCCTGATTTTTCGAAATATTTTCAGAATTCAAAATATTTCGGCGTCTTCCTAAAACTGCAATTGTGGAGATACATTTTTTCTTAATGAAATGTATTTATAAAAAACAAATCTTCAAATAAGTTCTTTTTTTGACAATATGAGATTTTTTAATTTCGAACAATCGCCCGTTCCGAATTGACTGACTTGGCGTCTTCCTACAACCAGAAATTGTACTGATACAGTTTTTTTCTTGTGAAATGTGTTTATCAAAAATACGTCTTCAAATATGGTTTAAATCTGTTCGTCTGTCCGTCTGTCCATCCGTCTGTCCTTCTATGGTCATTACCACTAAATTTCCTTGAACTGAACTATTGAACGGAGTGAACCGGAATGTACAAAAAAACATCAAAATACAGCCCACTCCTCCCCAAGCAAACCGGCCCGTTCAACGTATCTGATTTGCTTTCATCCTCTTTTGACTGTGTGCGGATTCCCTTGCTGATATCGTAGGCTTCCGCGGCCAGAGTTATGATCTGGGCTGTCCGGGTGACGCCGCGTTGAAAGCTGGGGTGCCGACGTTTCGACCGACATATCGCGGTCCTCTTCAGGGCTGTACTGCCTGCAAGTTTTGTATGTATCCTCCCCGTAGAGGTATGTTAGATGATATCGTAGGCTTCCGCGGCCAGAGTTATGATCTGGGCTGTCCGGTGACGCCGCGTCGAAGGCTGCGGCGCCGACGTTTCGACCGACATATCGCGGTCCTCTTCAGGGCTGTACTCGCAGTACCGCAGTACCGCAGTACCGCAGTGCAGCCCTGAAGAGGACCGCGATATGTCGGTCGAAACGTCGGCACCCCAGCCTTCGACGCGGCGTCACCCGGACAGTCCAGATCAGGATTCCCATGCTACTGACGCACACTACTTACAGCACTACTGACTTCAAAATATGATGCTACTACTATAAATGTTAAAATTCTACAAACTATCGGGTGAAAATTAATTCTGAATGTACTACTGACCAACGTCAGGAAGAGGTTAAATATGTTGTAAATGACAATGTAATCTACTTTAATTTAACTTTCTGTGAACATCACTTACTCGAACCAACTTCAATGTTTTGTCCTTTTGCTGGAAATGAAAGTAATATTGTCGCAATTAATGAAATGTTTCATTTCCTAAATGTTTCACTAATAAATGTTCGTAACGGAATTAGCACACCAATTACAAATTGTAATGAAATTACAAAATTTGATATTCTGAATTTGTATCATTGGCAATGGAATTTGCTCGGTCAGGTGGCACAAATGAAATTTTCCCCAACATTTTCCACACATATATTTCCCTCAATTCAGATAATCAGTGATTCTCACAGCGTTTTTAAATTTCTTCAGAATGTAAATTAGGGTTTCAGATCGAGTTTATACATAGTTATGATGTATTTCTCCCCTGAATAATGAAAATAATCAACATTATCAAGTGACTAGGATTTAAACTATGTTCGAAGACAGTTCTTGCTAGTGCATATTAGTTTTTTCAAAAATAAAACTAAAACTTACAATGAATTCCTATGGTCGCCTAATCGCGGCTCTCGCCCGGCATGTTTCGGCGCTGGCTCATCCACGTGCGTGGGCCCCGCTGGGCTGACAACTTCAGGGCTCTGGCGGCGTCGGCGACCGAGGGGTAGTCATCCATTTTACGAATTTCCCACCCTTCTTCTCCCAATAAATCCTCTCTAGATTCTCCCAAGATCTCCCCTTCATACCTATTAAAATATGTTGAAGTAAAAGTAAACAAAGTCTAAATCCCTAAAACGACTTTATATAGTCTTAAACTTATATCTACGTAAAGAACTCGAAATACGAACGAGCACAGGACATCAGAAAACAAAATGAACGCCTGCCAAATATTTACTTCAAAAGACACAATGTTTTGATAAGATTTTGGAGGTTTTCCAGTTTTTTATTTCGAGAGACGCGTCCTAACCTTTCACGCATTCAACACCCAGCCTCTGACCGGAAGGTTCTTGGTTAGAGTCCTGACGGCGGCAAGATTTTCGACATTAGCTTTTCAGCTAGGTCAAATTCAGCCGCTGGCTAGAGGAAACGTCTAGCGGCAAACGCCTCTCAAAACGGTTGTTTTCATGGTTTGTCAGATCAACACCAAGTGAATCCCGGAGCAGTACCCTACGAAACGGGCCCCGGACCGGTACAATCTTTCCTTCCTCTTCCTTGTTCAATCGTCTTTTCTTACTTTCATTTACACTTACATGCACTAAGTTATCACATGTGCCGGGATACCAGTCGTGAGCTTATAGCTTGGGAGAAACATGGCCGGGGAAAAATCTGCAAGCCGACGTTTAAGACGGTGCCAGATCTCGCCATCCAGCATTTGCAGATCACCACAACCTTCTCCAAACTACAGGCACTACACTTGCGGGACTAATGACCTCGGCGGTTCACGCGCCCAGAAACACGAAATGATCAACCAGGTTAACACAGTGCGGGAATCGACAACTTGAGAACTGTACAGACACTAGGAAAATTACTCTAGCAAATGACTCAGCTCTTTGCAATGAAAGGAAGCGTTACGGGAAGGGAAACGAACTTTTTAGGAGTTTACGTCAGGCAGTACCATAGCAAACAACTACTTGTAGTGTTTCTTTTCTTACAGCAATCCGTTCTCTGCTAATCGTGTTCTTTGTCTGATCAGAGACTTTAACTCTGATCTACTGACTGTACTACTCGTGCAACTTTTCTTTAACCATGGATTGAAGAAATGCGGGCGGAGAGAGGGTATTAGTTATAAAGGTGGCCACTAGAGTATTTACAGTAATGCCAACGTCTGGAATATCGAAGTCAAACCTGCTACGTGCGTGGCTAGGTCATTGCTCTGGGTAGGCAACAGCAGGGACAATAGATATCGAGATTTAGGTGCCTCCCTTAAAGAACCTGGATGTACTCCAGGCATTTCTTTAGGCTTCCTCGCTGCGAGCTTTTGCCTTCAACTGTTTATTGCTCAAGGAAGGGGGAAGCAAGGTCATCGTTCAAGAAAAGTTGCGCAAGTAGTACGTGTATATTCATAGCATGGGGGCACTACATTTCCAGGAGCTCCAAACATGTTCGTAGCACATAGAGCGCAGGACCCGATAAACATACTGTGAAAAACCACAAAGCCCCGATTTTATTTAATTAGAAAAAACGGTATCGAACCTTATAAATACAACGTAAATGCATGCACCTAGAACGCTTATAGCCACGGAGTACTCGTTGTCAGGACGACCGGTTAACAACAAATTTTGTTCTATGCGCGGACATGATGCTATGCATTTGGGAGGAAGGAAACAAGGCCCAGAGGGATTATATAAAGAGTGCATGGAGGAGGAAATGAAAGTTGTGGTTTTAAAAAAATGTCAAAATACTCACTCTCTTGCGCGACGTCGAACAAAACGGACGCTCCGCCCAAAAACGGAACGAGTATTTTTCAGTTAAAATTGGGTTTAGTTATTCAAGGATATTCTCAATGATGAATTAAGTGTCAATACTTGGTTTTTAAACTTCTCTGTGATTGGTCAAGAACCTGTATCATAATAAAATCTGTATCGTAATGAGTATCATTATGCAACTGATTGCAGCCATCAAATGACATCATTATGGAACAGGAGTAGAAAAAAGTAAGAACTCAACTTATTAGAATTAATTGAAATAACAATTCGTCACAGGTCGCTAAATCGTTTGAAAAAAGAGAACGAATGGAAATTGAACTCCCTAGCGTAACAAGCTTCAAAGGGGATGGGAGATGAGCCTTAGCCGTGTCTGCAGCCTGGCCGGAACACTGCGACATTTCTCCTTTCATCGGTTGTCATCAGTTCCCGATTCGGGGGCGGCCATTGCTCGCTCGCCCGCATCGCCCGCGCCGACACAATAACGAGAGCGCGCCCGGGCGTTGCTCCTGTGGACGCGCTATTCGCAAACCCATCCTGCACACGGCCACTCCCACTCGCCAGCCGAGCCCAAGGGTCACGCTCTCTGCACAACTAGGTCAAATACTTCTGGTCAAAAAATTTGAAGAAGAATTATAGCGGCCGGCGGCTTTGATCTGATTTCTCCGTTAAATACCAGGTGATTGTCGAAGCAGTACCATAAAAACGGGTCACCCTTCCCTTTCTCATCTTTGCCCCCTCCTTTCCTCTCACACACTCACATGCACTACACTGCCACACTGTGCCTGGAGAACAATGGACACTAATGGTCGAAGAAAATAATTTGACATGGGAAGGGGAAACGAATTTTTTAGGAGATTACGTCAGGCAGTACCATGGAAAACAATTATTTGTGGTGTTTCTTTTCTTACGGCAATACATTCTCTTCTTATCCTGTTTTTCCTCTGATCGGAAAATTTAGCAAATCCATTTCTTAAGGGCTATTAAAAACTCGAACTTAAAATTCAATATTTATTTTACGAATAGTCCGATATTTATTTTACTTTTTATACAGAGGGCGAGTCTCTCTCTCTCTCTCTCTCTCACTCTATAGAGAAGGGACTAGGAACGCAACCGGTGGGGTAGTACAAGAAATCGATTTAATTGTGATACAAATTCATTTAGAGATTACAGAATCAAACACTGTTTCCATTCTTTTTCAAATCTTCTGCAAACGTCTTATCTATCCTACGTTTGCGAACAACAGTTTTCTACTCTGAAGAGAGTGTTTATCAGGGCCCATAAGCAGACTCCGATGAAATTAGGAAATGTTCTCTGCTACTTAACATTCAAACTCTATTTCAAAGTAGTGATGAACTGATAATGAAAACATTTTATAAGGTAATTTAAAATATATTAATTTCACTTCTGACACATTTTATTACAAATATTATATTTAATAAGCGCTTTTAAGTCTTGTATGTTATCTTGTTATGTATTATGACAGAATGCAAATGTAGATGCATGATGAGGCACATTAGTTTAGTGAATGAGACACCGTATTTATCTCAATAACATGTTGCAAGATATGACCACCATTACATAACTTTCTGTACTTTTGTGTACGAGAAAGTGGATATATCTATCGTGACACCGGTCTTGTGAATGTCGCGTACCGACCGCCGTGACAGCCTCGTTTGACCTCTCGGCGCCCACCCGATTCGCGCACGCTTCCAACCCCCCTCTTTGACCCCCTAAACCCCCCACCCAACCCAGTCCACTCCCTCTCCGACCGCCCCCCCACATCACAACGCCCAGCAAGCTCCCCCCCCCGCCTGCCGCCCAATCTCGCGCGCGCGACCGCCTGGCAATTTGTTTCGCGCGTCCGTCCCTTTCGCGCCCTCCGCGGAAGGGGCTCCCCGCGCTCCTAAAGGGCCAGAGGGGCACCGCGGACACGCCCACCCCCCAAAGATTTCCAGTGCATACAGGAGTTTTTACTTTTGCGTTACGGAGTAGAGAGTAAATTATGTATTGCTGCGCGGAAAACGGCGAATGTTCCGTAGAAAACAGCGTATTACAGGACCATGGTAACGAAAAAGTGGATACATCCTGTGGCTGAGTTTAGAAAAAATTCTCTAAAACGTAGTGGCAATGATGGAATGATGGCAAAACATCTGTCTCTGTCTGTTTCAGTTTCGGTCTCTGTCTCTGTCTCTGTCTCTCTGTCTCTGTCTCTGTTTCTGTTTCTGTCTCTTCTTTTGCTTCTGTCTCTGCTTCTGTCTCTGTCTCTGTTTCTGTTTCTGTTTCTGTCACTGTCTCTGTCTCTGTCTCTGTTTCTTTCTCAGTCACTGTTTCTGTCTCTGCTTCTGTCTCTGTCTCTGTCTCTGTCTCTGTTTCTGTCTCTGTCTCTGTCTCTGTTTCTGTCTCTGTCTCTGTCTCTGTTTCTGTTTCTGTCTCTGTCTCTGTCTCTGTCTCTGTCTCTGTCTCTGTCTCTGTCTCTGTTTCTGTTTCTGTCTCTGTCTCTGTCTCTGTCTCTGTCTCTGTCTCTGTCTCTGTCTCTGTCTCTGTCTCTGTCTCTGTTTCTGTTTCTGTTTCTGTCTCTGTCTCTGTTTCTGTCTCTGTTTCTGTCTCTGTTTCTGTCTCTGTCTCTGTCTCTGTCTCTGTATCTGTTTCTGTCTCTGTCTCTATCTCTGTCTCTGTCTCTGTCTCTATTTCTGTTTCTGTTTCTGTCTCTGTCTCTGTCTCTGTCTCTGTCTCTGTCTCTGTTTCTGTCTCTGTCTCTGTTTCTGTCTCTGTTTCTGTCTCTGTCTCTGTCTCTGTCTCTGTCTCTGTCTCTGTTTCTGTTTCTGTTTCTGTTTCTGTCTCTGTCTCTGTTTCTGTCTCTGTCTCTGTTTCTGTCTCTGTTTCTGTCTCTGTCTCTGTTTTTGTCTCTGTCTCTGTCTTTGTCTGTGTCTCTGTCTCTGTCTCTGTTTCTGTTTCTGTTTCTGTCTCTGTTTCTGTTTCTGTCTCTGTCTCTGTCTCTGTCTCTGTTTCTCTCTCTGTTTCTGTCTCTGTCTCTGTCTCTGTCTCTGTTTCTGTCTGTTTCTGTCTCTGTTTCTGTCACTGTTTCTGTCACTGTCTTTTTTCTCTGTCTCTGTTTCTGTCTCTGTCTCTGTTTCTGTCTCTGTTTCTGTCTCTGTCTCTGTTTTTGTCTCCGTCTCCGTTTGTCTTTATCTGTGTCTCTGAGCGTGGGTGTCTGTCTTTGTGTATGTCTGTTTTTTATGAAGGCAGGGGATAATCTTCCAATGACACTACGGAGCCCGAACTGTGCAGCGTGTAAGGGTTCACTGCTAGCCTGTGCCTGCCCACTAAAACCATTGTCCGATTCCCTACCCGCGGAACCGCCATCAGGCATTGCATCACACAAAGGGAAGATCAGCTTACCGCTCTATACCAACTGATGTCTTGGTATATTCCTTCGAAATCTTTCTTTTACTCGAAGCGTCCTTAAAAATTTCCGGCATACGTGCCTACCACACTCCAATTCTTTTGGGACACCAGCATCCTAGTGACGGTGGTATCAGGAGTCACCATCTGCAGGAGGAATCTGAGGACTCTTCGCGGATTCGGTGGTATAACGGTCAGCGTACCGGACTGTTGTATCGGGTTTGCGGGTTCAAAGGGCAAAAAATCCTTCGCATGCCTTCCTTCGGAGGGGAAGTAAATCCGGCTGTCCCATGTAGTAGATTTACTGCATGTAAAAGATCCTCAAGCCTAAAAGAAGCCTCTGAGCAAAATTGATATCCGCCTGTTCGTCGCCCAAGATAATACCTCCTTTCTCCGCTAGGTGGTGAAAGGAGCGTAGCGAAATTTGCGTGGTTAGACGGAAGAGCGGGACTGATGGTCCGAGTCTCGCCACGTAAAATAAGGCATTAACTAACTCTGTGGTCTACATCTGCAACTAATGGATCACAGGTTGGGCACGAGGAGTAATCGTCCAACCGGAAACGGAGTATGCATATGAATTGCATGGTCTGACCTTTTCCCTTGATAGAGGACATTTAGGGGGCAGATCTCAACACAATGCCCTCCTTCACCGCATCAATGACAATTCTTGGACCTGTCAGACCCTTTACAGTACAATATTATGGCGTTTGACAGTTTATAAGAAACCTTCGTATGTGTATTACTTCTGGGTATGGAGTTATCTCTGGGCCTTCAACAAAACGAGTTGCGACGAAAATGCAGAACTTTGCAAAATTCGGCACATTAGGTAAAGGGTGCACATACAATCAACGCATTATGCTGCAACACAGTTTACCAATGGGCATAAGGAGGAAACAATGCAATCAGGGCTTGAACACCATCTTTTCATGTTCTTCTGAGGAACACGAGTTGTTTTATGCCGCAATAAGTAGAACTAGCGTACCCAGCGTGAACTCTCGCACGTACTCACCCTCTTCCCCGGTTTCCCATTTCCATTTTAAGCCAGGAATATATGTTTCTTCAACACTCTCTTATACTTCGTCACTTGTTCTATATGTCTCCTTGTAACTGATAAGAATACAATACCCCCTTGTCAATAAAAAATATTCTTATTTAACAATATTACCGAGAAGAGAGGCACACCCGTGCAATTCTGTCGCGTAGAAAATCAATTAATTTTACATTAAGTTCCAGATACTCCACATCTCTAAGTAGGTAGTTTCAGTTTTAAGGCCCTAGAACGCTTCTTTTAGGAGTTATTTAACCATATAGATTAAAAAATACTACCCAGTGTTGCGGGTAGCATTTGACATGAATATTTTTATGCATTTTTTTAAACAAATTCTTCATATTTTTAAAGACAAAGTATAATTAGTCATATCTTCGTGAAATTCTGTTTCCTTTGAGACCTCATTCATAAAGTTATTGAACAGTGCCATTACGCTAACCGTTAGAAAAGTTTGAAGGAAAAAATGAGAGCCATTTTTGAGAAAATGGCCTTTGAGCGTCTCTCAAAACGAGGAAATTTGAGCTCTTTTAACAGAAAACTGTTGAATTTTCGAGAAATTTTATTTGACATTATTTAAATCACATGTACTCATAAATATAATAATGTGAAGAAATGCCTCTAATTAAATATTACCGACGTGGAACAAGTTAAAAAATCTTCAAATTTCTCATTTACACTAACGCTTGAATGCTAATTTGCTGAAAACAACTAAGTTTTTCATTGGAATTTACCATTTACCACGAGGGTTTACTCTTCTTTAATATTCTTAAAGTAATATTTCGCCTCTACTTTTAGAAAACTGAAGAATTGAGTAAATAAAAGAAATAATGTGCTTTAGGTTGCGATAGATGACAACTGGCGAGAGGATGGAGCACGATCGTAAAGTCGGTACACTCCAAGGGAAATGAAAAAAACATAATACAAGAAAGTCTGTGCCATTCTACAGCACCACTGGTTTTCTATGATATACAAACTACGTGTATAAAATGGCGTAAATTTCATTCTCATTGAACTTTCTGAGTTTTCGAAAGTTGGAAAAGTTTCAAACAATGCGAGAAAGTGTGTGGTGTTGTGGCTCCACTCGTTTTAAGCCTATAGCTAGCCTTTCGAGTGACGACAGCCACTGCTCTGTTGTTTTTCTAATCCCCTCCTTGCTTAAACGTCACCCCTCGGGGGGGGGGCGTTGCTTATCGCAGGTGCGGTCCTCCACACACTTGCACGATTCCCGTTCCTCACGTACATGTAGTCCGCGGGTGGACTTGCCTACCAGTCCCTGTGTTAATGGGCCGAGTGGGCAGATGGAGCTGGAGAGGAAAGGACAGATCGGAAAATGGCCCCGAGCGAGCGTGCACGTGCTTCAAGCGCAGTCTCCGACGCCAACCGGACAGTCAATAAGGGTTATGCGGGATTCGAACCCGTAACCCATCCCATGGATCCGCTACTCAACTCGCCTCTTAGTGACCTCCGCTGTGGATTGATTGTGCATCAACTGCTGAAGTCATTAGACCCGTGAGTGTAGTGACTGTTTCTTTGTGGCGGAGGTGGCAGCGATCTTCCCCACTGGATGGCATCAGCAGACTGGCCTCGAGCAGGCTCGGGCCCGCTCTCCTGGGGGGTGGAATGGTTCGGAAGAGTTTTGTCAGTTTGATGGCATTTAAGATTTACCAATAGCTGACTGAATGAGAACTGTTAACAGTGTCTTTCTCTTCCTCTGGTGGTGTTAAGCCGATAACATTAATTATAATAATTATTATATAATTAAATATATAATTATTAATATTATTTATAACATTGAAGTGAAGTCGATACACAATTATAACTATGTATTATATGGAAATGTATGGATGATTATTACGGAAACGATTGAAGTTAATTCCCAACATGTTTAAAGAAGTAGTAAAGAACTGATCTAGTACTCCTTTAGAACAAAAGATTTTTTACACTAATTGTCGTTGAAAACATTTGTACACATTTTTGTTTAAATATATACTATTTTGGAGCTTCAAGATTTTTCTTTTTCAAACAGCATTTCTAATAACTACTAGCAGTGAAAGAGGAATTATTTATAAAGAAGAACATTAAATAAATTGCTTTGTTGAATAGTGCTCACCCCATAATATTAAATTTCCATCATCTTTGCTGCAAGATCAAGTTTAACGTTCCACGACCTAATTTCATAAGAGAGCAAATTATCTCCGAGTCGGGGCAAACTTGCGACCTTCCAAGAAATTTTGAGAATGATGCCTGTTCTTTCGAGATAGCTGTGCCTCTTAGCATAAATCAACCAACGGTCTCTGCATAACATTTATGACCCCGTGAATCACGTTGCTTCTTACACACGGAAAGGCCGCATACCGTCAAGATGCATTAGTTATGACCTCTCGACTCAACTTTCCATCTGATAACTACATTTCCTTACAACTTGAATATCATAGAACACAACCATTTAGTATTCTGTTGGATATTGATGCTATATGAAGATATTTGACACAGAGAAATAATATGTATATTGACGAAGGTAATATTTATATTTGAACATTAAGGGTTTTGAAGTAGTATTTGAGCATTCTTCTCACCAGATTTCGTGATTTTTGCTTTGAATTAAGTAAGGTGAATTTCAGAAGTGTTAACGCTTGTTATTATTAACCGCTTTTAAGGGATAATACTAAATGTTTACAATATCTTAAAATTAAAAGAATGAATGCTTTTTTGTCATATGTTCATTGACTCCTTTAGTTGTGTGATTTGCAATCCATATATCGAAAGAAGTTGGACGTTGACTTTGCGCTAACCCGTGAGTGGAAGTTTTGTTGTCTAATGTGTGTGAGTGTGAGGTTACAGTTAGCAAGCAAATATAGCGAGATAAGTTCAAAATGTGAGTGTTTTTAAAAGCAAAGATCCGTGAGTTTTTATGAGTGCAAGGTCCAAACATCGTTTAAAACGCCACAAAAATGTTAATTAACGTTAATTAAACAGAAGTTTGGATTTTCTGCTGTTGTCAACTACGATAGTGTCCAAGTTTTGATAAAAATAAAACATTACAACTACATTCCTGCAATTGTCAACTACAACATACATGCCGAGATATTGGTAAAAGTAAAACTTTTTTTTAAATTTGTTGCGTCTACTTTGACGCAACGCGTCTCCAAGCCACTTAGGGGGCTTTGAGCGCTTTGCGCTTCTCGGAGTAATCCTCCATTACTAACAGCGCTTTTTTGGAGTAATCCTCCGTTAATATTATGTCTGTCGCGTCTCGTCGCAGTCGGTTGTCAAGAGGACCACCAGGTAGCATCTCCGCGTACGCGCCTCCCACGTCACTACCCAGCGGCCAGAATTAGGAAGGAATAAGGGTAGAGGTAGGGTTTAGGACACTTCACAGGGGTTGGACTAGCCCTTGTGAAGCAGCCAAACTAGTTTTGTTGGAACAAATTTCACATGAAATTCGGCGGGAATCGAACCCGGTTCTCAGTGGTGAAAGGCGACTTTGCAATGAGCCATGAGTTCAGCCATTTCAATTACATTTTTCGGAACATGTTTAATTTGACACAATGAATATTGATTGTATTGTTCCAGAATTTGTGAACCTCTCTTATTTTATTAGTTTTAGAGAATAAGTACTGACAAATATGAAAGATGAAACAATATAGGAAGGGATCTACACCTGTGTGTGTGTGTCGGAATATTGTTCGTCAGAAATTGATAAGGGCTTGTTCGGAAAGTTAAGGTCAGCCAGTAGAGGCTGACGGTTAATCAATTGTCGATGGCAAAGCTCGATTTTTAGACTTACACCTATCTCGACTGCCTCTTAAACACTTCCGGCCGACACACGACAGGGAAGCGTATGTGTGATAAATGTCACTAAATGTGAGACATATTTTCTCGTTATTGCAACAGTTCGCACCGTGGATTTCAATTGGCCTGCCAATATATCTCCCAGAATCTTTTTGTTCCCCATGCTGAATCTTTCTGTTTGAAGTCTAATCTGTATGTGTCGACGTCTGAAATGATTTCGCGACTGAATCTCACAATCTTTCTCTCCTCTGTCTACGTCGCCGCTTCCTCACCACTATGTGATTGCAATCCGTAGTCGCATTCGCTATTTTAACTTTACAAGACAAGAACATTCTACGAAACTCCACGGAGTTTTGGACAGCAGTGTCCCGCTTTCCTTTCTGACCTCGATACCAGAACATCTCATTGGATGTTGATTTTTATTATTATTTCTACGAAGAAGGGTTGGTCGGAGGTGCACACTTGCACATGGCCAATTGCCTTGAAATATAGAACTCAAAGGATACTGGCCACAGTCAACTACTAGATGGGTGCTGTTTTTCGAAATTTGTTGGTGAGGCTGTCCTTTCAAGAAGTGTGTGGGGAGGCTGATGGAGGCTAGCGAGCGGTTTTACGACATTGGCCCAAAAAATGCTTTCTTGGGCTCGAGGGTGACGAGGGGCGGGTAGAACTCCTAGGGGTTTCTTAGGCACGCGAAACGTAACTAATTTAGAATGTGGGCGAGCGCTTCTGCGCGTTGCAATGTGTTCACAATTGCATATTACTGATATGTAAAGCTCGCAGAAATTGAAATATAACTATGTATATTCGACCTTTCAAGAAGTGCATATAGTTTTGTTAGCTACTAAGGAACTCGAAAAAATCCAAAAAGAAAAAAGCTTTTCAGTTTTGACTAAAAATGGAATTTTGGTTGTATTCCACCTATTCTCATACTGCGCTTATCAATTGAATTCTCATCCTCTGTATGACAGAGTTGACGTCACGCAACAGCAAGACTCCAAGGAGGAGGAGAATGCAATTCAATCCACACCACATCCAATTGATACCACAAAAAGTAGCGTATGAATAGATATGAAACCGGGAGCGGTAGCTCAGTGCATCAACTGATGTCATTGCAGCGCCTCTGGCCGGAAGTCCTAGGTGCGAGTCCTAGGTTCTAGTCCTAACGACGGCAGAATTTTTGACACTAGCTTTTCTGCTAGGTCGAATTCAGCCGCTGTCTGGAGGAGAATTCTAGTGGCCGCCTGCTCTGATCGGTAGTTTTCCGTGATTTCTCCGATCAACAGGCGAATGCCGGAGCAGTACCCTAATAAACGGGCCACGGACCGCGATCTGTTCTTCCTCTTCCTTGTCCCACTGGTGGGAGAGTCCTGGTTAGGGGGAAACCCCACTAGCCGACGGTAGGTCGGCGGCGGATCTCGCCATCCAGCAGGGGAAGATCACCGCCATCTCCGGAGAAAAAACATGCACTACATTAATAACCAAAGCAGTTGACGCGCCCGGAAACACGAAAAAATCAATCTATATATATGAAATTTTCAAGGCTCCACTTCCGGATCGTTGCAGTGCCCTTGCAAAGTTTGGTAAAGACTCACACAACGCAAATGCGGAAAATAAATAATTTAAATAATATGTTTGTAGATGCACCGCGACTCATTTTTCGCCTCTCGCTTAGAGCACGTGGTTCCTAGTATATTCCGCCAGAGCCCAGTAGTGCTGCACAAAACTTGTAACTAATTTATTCGCTAGGGGTCAGTAGCGGTGCAAGAGACGAGAAAATTTATTTAAAAGCAGTATGTTGTAAAATAAAATGAAAGCAAATTATAGTATTATATAAAAATTTGAATCAATTACGTTAACAATAATGTTAAACACCGTAGTTTATATAAAATTGATCTTTTCCCTCATTCGCAAGGATTGAATATGAAGAAAGCCGGGCAACGCCGGGTATTTTGCAAGTGCTTTATATTTACGTTTTGCTTTATGGATCAGCAATTTTTTAAACAAATGTTTGTGTGTGATGTACTATTTACTATTGTACTATTTACGAATACGTTATTACAGTATTAGTAAACACTATTAGCACGTACGTACAGTATTTAATTTACTAACACTACAGTATTAGTACACAGTTACAGTATTTAATTTATGAGAGTAAATTATTTTTTGTCCTTGAGGATTGTGCGTTCCACTTTTTGAAAAACCATTTTCATTGGAGTTGTTCAGGAGCATTTTTGTTGTTGCAGGTCTGTACTTGAATGCTATTGAACTTTTCTAAAATCATTCATTTTAGAAATCATCACTATTCCTTTCTCAGCCTTTAGTTAGTTATTTGCAATCGTCAAAATGTTTTCATTGCTTATCTCATGATAAATTAAATATGTAAGAAACTCCAGTGCAAGAAATAGAAAATGGGTATGTTCTATATTTTAGAAACATATTTCGTCATGTGTAAAGAAATTCAAAATTGCTTTCATAAACTCAGATGTTCAGTTTAAAAAGAAGGCAACGCCAATTAAATATTCTGTATGCGCTTTCTAGAGGAAGGAAAAAGTATCATAAAATAAAAGGCATCCAAGAGAAGAAAAGCTCTGCTTGTCGACGTTCGTATTTTGTAAGATTCTGTTTAAGTGTGAATTAATACATAACATGTAGGCTAGGGGAAAGGGAATGAACAAAATTGGGGATATCGAAGACCAAGTGTTATCTGTTCGAATTATGTACACGTTAACGTTCCCTTGTATTGGTTTTCATTATCATTCGAGTCAATAGACGCATCTCTCAACAAACACATAGTTGTCGTCAATTGTGTATTTTCTTCGAAGTAATAGCACTCACCCATCGGATCATTCGCTCCGACTCCTCAATTGCTGAATTGCCCATCCACGTGCAATAACACGTTTCGTTACCCGCGAGGCTCGAGCGGCCTTCGGCGACAAGTGACTTCCTCATTCGGGGGAGCGCGTGAAGTGTCCTCGTGGAACAAGGCAGAACAAGGCCCTTGAGGCCGCACGGCCCGTGGCTCGCTCGCGCGCCCCGTGCCTCCCCAACGGCCGGGGGGCGGGCGCCCGGCCAAAGGGCCCAAGTGCGTGCGGTCCCAGCTGGCCAATCGCCAGCCGCCCTACTGCAGCGCCCTGAGGGGGGGCCACGAAACGCGACACGCAAACGCACTCACACCGCGCACGCCTGGCACTTCCGTGCGTTCCCCGCTGCGTACCCCGCCACACCCCTCGTCACATGCCCCGCCAATCACCCTGTCAATCACCCCGCCAATCACCCCCCCCCCCCCCCCCCGCCACTCAACCGGCCAAACACCACGCCTGGCTTCACACCCGCCTTTACCCGCCACTCTGGCCCCCTCCCAACGCCGGGCCCACCCCCCCCCCCCCCCCCCCCGCCTCGCGCCCCCCACGATTTCCGCTCCACGTCCCGTCACGCGCCCCGCCACTTTCCGTCACACACTCCCCCCCCTCCACGCCCCCCTTTCCCGTCATTCCTTTCCCACAGGCCCCCACCCCCCGCATGGCGCCCAGCGCCCGGGGGGACATTTTATTCACGCGCGCGGCGCTTGCAACGCGACGATGGCTCGCGTCGCAAATAGCGCGCGGCGCGTGACGGTGGCCGCTTCGGGAACAACATTGCCCTCCGTAGTGCCGCTTGTGTTTGCTAATTAATGGCCGGTTTGCATCAACACTCGTCGCTGTAAATGGATGCGAAGCGCGCCTAAATATAGGGCATAAAAGTGTGACGCATTCGGCATAAACACGTTACTTTATCGTTGGGTTCTATAGAAGGACATTATTCGTGTATCAAGTATCTATTGCAGAGTTTTTCGGTGAACTACTGATGACTTTGTTAAAAATGTTGGTAGTCATTCAATGGACATTAATGGTTCGAGATTTAGAGTAGTATACAGCTGTATTCCATTTCAACTAGAAGGAGGTTGGTGATACTACAAACGAATTGATGGTTGGATATAATAATAATAATAATAATAATAATAATAATAATAATAAAAAATGAATTAATGAAAAAATAACACCATACACAGTCGTAAAATAAGCATGAAACAGTGACACATTTAATTTATTTTCATAATACGGAACCATTAATGTGGAATTTGTTTTCCAAGTGTAGGAGCCCCAAAGGCGTTGATGCCCCCTCCATCGATTCCTCGACTTTTCCGTCGTGGACTTGCTCAGAAGACGCCACGCATCCGAACACGCACCGGTCGCGTTTTCTCACAATTCATTGTAAACAACCGGCTGCCCCAATCCCGGTTACCATGGTGTGCATTTATAGCACGGAATGCATTCTGTAATCATACGTGTTAATGCTTTGAAGTTACGAGACCTGCAAACATATTAGCGGCGCCAGAAAATTTTCTGTAGGTATTTCTTGTCAAACCGATGAAATTTTATTTAAAAACGCAAGAACTGCTGGATTGTAATAAAAAAATGTAAGTTCATGTATTACCCAAAAGCGAATACGAAACAGTAAAAATATACATATCACGTCGCAAATAGCAATATACTTATTGTATTTCATTTTATTTTCTACTTTTTTCTCTTGATGTTACAAATGTGCGTATAACCATTATTTTCTTGTTTATTTCTCATTTACATGTTCAATGTCATCTCAGACTAATATTAACAGTAGAATATTTGTGAATTTGTCTGAGAGGATCTTTCAATACAATAAACTTCGGTTCTTGGTGAATTGTTCACATGTGTTTAGTTATGATAAAGCACTAATTTTGTTGAAAAAATATGTTCTAAAAATACGCAATGTAGTACTTTATTAATCATAGTCTATCTCAATGTTTAAGCTTGGAAAATCCTTACGGCCATATAATGAAGATTAGTTCTTGGATCTTAGTCAGAGTAAAGAGTAGTTTAGTTGTGAGTACCTTATATCTAATGTGTGAATAATCAATAGATGAAATTAAACAGTCAAATTATTTCCACGACAAAGCCCCATAAACCAGACTTCATATTTCAGTGTTAGCAGTTTACACAGGGTTTTGCTCTTTTGGATGGGACTTACCTTTTTCTAGTTTAAATGAGTAAGCTTTCATTTTGGAGTCTAGATATACGAATATCACGTCAAATTAGATGTAGGTAACACACTCGTATTTGGCTACCTACTGTGACGTCGTGGGTCGCACAAATCACAGACAACATGGCTCTGGTATATACACAGTTCATTTACATATATACACAGAACTGCCCTACCATTTTCTTCAAGAGCATGTGCTCCCCGTTTGCATTTGCTAACTGTCGAATGTACAGTTAACACGAGCCTGGCGCTCATACCCGCAAGCTTCGGCCTCCTACGCACACCGGCGTCTCGCGATGGTCTCGCGACAAGTAAGGAACAAAAGGCTACCCATTTGAGAGCCGGCCCGCCTTTATAGCCTCGCTGAGGCTGCGCGCCACCCGCCGGGGCCACTACCCGCTGGATGCCTGTGACCGCCGGGTCTTACATTTGGCGCAAGTGTGACGCGTACCCTCTCGAAGTGCACCCTGGGCTCGGCCTCCCTCGCTTCCTGCCCTTTGTGGTGCATTCTGCACGTGTCCACTCTGAAAGTGTCCCGATACCCGCTGTGCACCACGCTGCCCGTGCGTTTCAGTAGCGGACGCTACACTACATTACACTACTTGCATCTTCCTACCGTCCTCCTTTCTTTTGCACTATCCATTCTACTTTGTTTGGTTTGTTTTTTTCGTGTTTCCGGGCGCGTTAACTGCTCTGGTCATTAGTCCCGTTAGTGTAGTGCATGTTATTCCTCGGGATATGGCGGTGATCTTCCCCCGCTGAATGGTGAGATCCGGCGCCGACCTACCGTCGGCTAGTGGGGTTTCCCCCTAATCAGGACTCTCCTCAGCGGGGCACCGCCCCAGCAGGGACACGTTCTAAGCTCCCGACCGGTTCCTCCGGAATATGTGGTAGTGTAGTCCATGTTAGTATAAGTGTGTGTGTGCAAGGGGAGAGGATAGGACAAGGAAGAAGAAGGAAAGATCGCGCGCAGTCCGTGGCCCGTTTGGTAGGGTACTGCTCCGACATTCGCCTGGTGTTGATCGGAGAAATCACGGAAAACTACCGATCAGAGCAGCTGGCCGCTAGAATTCTCCCTCAGACAGCGACTGAATTTGACCTAGCTGAAAAGCTAGTGTCGAAAATCCTGCCGCCGTCAGGACTCGAACCTAGGACCTCCCGGTCAGAGGCACTGCAGTGGCATAAGTTAATGCACTGAGCTACCGCTCCCGGTTTCTACTTTGCCGGTGTAGGATTCGTTCCCTAACGGGTAGCTGAGGGAGTCATAGTTTCATATCAGTCTTTCTTTTCGAGATTGCTGCTGATGTACCCCATAAGTCCATCGCAGTGAAGCTCAGCATTTTATAGCGGTCCGGGAGGTCTGTCTGGAGAAAAATATCATTGCCAACGCGCAGTGATCGTTGCAGAGGGAGGCATGTGAGCTTCGGAATACAGGTATGATTGCACTCCTAATAGAATCTTACTCACCACGTAGTAATATATCAAAAGGGAAAAGACTCGCTGAGGCTGGATTTTGCTTCTCGTGGAAGAAAAATTAAGGCATACAGGAATCAGATTAAATTGGCCGGTATTCTGGTAATGTATGTTCAAATACCCCGTTATTCTTTCTAACACCGGCCCGGTGGCTGAGATCCCTAAGGCAGTAGTGTCGTAGTGATCTCGGACCGAAGGGTCGCGGGTTCGAGTCCCTCCTCGGGCATGGTTGTATTTGTGTTTGTCCTTTCACCCTTTTTCATCACCATTTCGTTTTATCTTCATAGTTACCATAACGTCAACTCCAGTAGTGGTCGCTGATGACCTAGATGTTGCTGCGTCCTTAAATAACCCCTCAAAAAATTCTGTCAAATAATTTTGTTCAGCTAGATACAAGAATTATGCTTTTTTTCGGTATCAAGAATCGACAATAAGATTTTTCTACCACATTTTCAAAAATTGTCCCTTTTCACTGCAGAATTACAACGCGTCCTCTTTGCAACCTAGGTAGTTAGTTGGGAAGTAGAAAGTAGAGGGAAGAAGTATAAAGAGACCTGACCCGAGAGAGACCGACGCCTGTCTCGTGTCGGTGCGGAGGTCTGCTTTGCATTCCGCCGCCTGTGCAGGGAGCTTCTCCGGAGATAAGAGGGCTCGTCCGGGCTGTCGCCTCTCACCCATCATCTTTTGCCGCCTCCTCATAAAGCGGAGCGAGCTACTTCATCGACTTCCGGCTTCTTCTCTGGCCCGCCACCGCTGCTAGTGTGAGGGGCTGTTTCTTGTCGCGGAATATGGAGGACATTAAGGTGCGCTTTTCATTAAGGTTTTACGGTGGCGTAAACCACGGCGTAAAACATCAGTGTTGGTGTAATCTTACTTTCCGCTCGCGAAAAATAATTCTGCGTGTGGGAGGTGTTCTATTTTCGGATAAGGATCTTGTTATTTACACGGCGGTGCCTTATGGGTGTTGTTTCTTACGAGCAAATAAGATGGAATTGAAACTCATCGAAGAACGATGGCTTTGCTATAATACTAAACTTTCATTGGATACCATCAATTTTGTTGCATCTGTTTTAAAAAAATTAATACTTACGATAAAATCTAGAAATTGTAATTTCTAAGGGCAATCTTTTTACTAAGTTAGCCCTTGCGTACCTTTAGTGATTAGTTCTATTTGTCTTTTTGAGCCCTTTTTCTTGAGCTTTACGGTCGTGTTAGCACACCCTGCGCTGATACTGTTTAATAATTAAGAATACAAGCAAGGTAGTCCAATAGTTCAGTGCATTCAGTGTATAACTTTTTAAAATTTGCTGTAGAGAGATAGTTAATCACTACTATATGTAAACCCTTTCTCTTATTCTTCCAATTTTTATTTGTCTTTTAAACATTACACCCTCACATATTTTCGTTACACCTTTCAGCTTTACATTGCATTTTCTCTTGTCTCCCTCCTTATCTCCCTCCCTCTCTCTGTCTCCCTCTCTTTAACTCTCTCTCTCTGTCTTTCTTTCTCTCTCTGTCTCTCTCTATCTCTTTCTCTGTCTCTCTTCCTTTTCCCCCTTTACTTCCTTGCTCTACCTTTCTCGTCAAAATGTAACGTGTGCATGAGAAGTCGTATAGTGTAAACAGTGATATCACATTCAAAATTGTTTGGAAACTCAAACCGTGTGATATACCTCAAAACATCAACTGTTACCATTGCTCTTCCTCCCAAGTCCTAGGGTTGAGTCCCGTCGGTATTGGATTCGTATACTAGCTAGATCAAATTATTCCAGTCTGGAGGAGAATTCTAGTGGCTAGTTTTCGGTAGTTTTGCCATCTAAGACTGGATGACTGCCGAGGCAAGACCCTTAGAACCCGGGCCACAAAGAATAGTTTTTACTTTTTCCCTACATACGTTACGTAATGCTGTAAGTTATGTAATGCTGCACGAAGAAACGGCACATTTTCGACGAACAAACTGTTACAGGGCCCTAGTAACGAAAAAGTGTATAAATCCAATTACTACATTTAGAGAAAAAAATCCTCTAACTCGTGGTCTCTAGCCAGAATCCACGTTTTGTGGATCCTTTATGCCGAAAAATCGAATGGTCATTTGTCGTCAAGCGTCCGAAAATGTCTGTCTGTTCGTCCGTCCATCCAACCGTCCGTCTGCCTGTCTGTCCGTCCGTTTGTGAACAACGTTAGCGGTTAATCCATTCAGTCGATTTTCTCAAAAATAAATATACCCCTCATCGATCTGGCTGACGTCGCAGTTCCTTGTATTTAAAGCATATACTTTAATTTTGTATATCGCAGTAAAATGCGTTGGATTTGATTTCGGGAAGAGGATTATAAATAAAGGAGTAAGGCAGTGAGACAGTCTTTCTCCAACACTCTTTAATATATATATATATATATATATATATATATATATATATTATATATATATATCTGGGATATATAATTAAAAGGTGGAAGAACGCGGTACCTTCAGGAATTTATCTGGGCAACAATACATTTGTAAATACGCTTTTATATGATGACGATATGCAGGTAATCCTATAAGAAAACGAAGATAATTTGCAAAGATCTATTTACCAACTGGAGCAAATTTTTATGGAGTACACTCTGATAATATCAGTTAATAAAACCAAAGTAATGGCTTTTAAAGAAAAAGAGTCTCTAAGGACAAAGACTGTGCTTAAAAATATGGTTTTTTTTGAACAAGTGACGCATTTTGCTACCTAGGGTGAAATTACATATGGAAGAGAGAGGAAGTCACCAGCAAATTCATAAATTTCAAGCAGTTTGTGGAACTATAAGTAGAACGTTTAGAAAGAAAGCCCGAAAAGAAACCCAATTAAAATTTTATGATATTATGGCCCTCCCAGTTTTACTGTATGGATGTTAAACTTGGGTTCAATCAAAGATTTTAGGAGGATTGAATCAGCGATTTTTGGAGGGACATTAAGAAAAAAAAAAAAAAAAAAAAAAAAAAGGGTGACACATATTAGAAATATGCCGCAAGACAGAATTCCAGTGCAAGCCCTGAATTACAAGACTAGAGGAAAGAGAAACATTGGAAGGCCAGGAATGAAATGGAAAGAGGCTGGAACAGGCAATATGTCTAATCCGTAAAGGAAGATGATGATGGTGACTTTAATTTTGGGGATAGATTACATGAAGGCCCTGGACCTCTTCCAAATTTTCAGAAAAATGGCTCCATTGTTTTTTAAAATAAATTTTGATGTATAAAACAAGTCTAAGAGAATGGTGTAGATCTCATGTTCGTTAAAACCCCTGACTTTTCGAAAATTGCAAAAGATCAAAAGTTTTTAGGAGTCTTCCTACAACTAAAATTATGAAGATAGAAATTTTTTTTCCCTTAATGAAATATATTCCCTAAAGATTTAGAAATTATCATATATAATTTGTCATATATAATTTTTCAAAATTTTATTATTTTTCGCGTAATTTTGCGGAGAATACGGGCGATAAAGAAGTGATATTTTAGCAGCACTAGTTGTTTATTTCTTTATTCAGACAATCAATTTTTTTTATAACGGATGTCACTAAATGGGAATAACACATAAAGTCACTTACTGACATTTACAAGAAATGTTTATAGCAAGATAGATCTTCAATTAGAAGTTTACTCATTCAGGATTTAAAATCCCTTTTGTTTTCTTGATTCTCTGCCGAATCATAGAGAGCAAAACATTTTCACTATTTTTCTTTTAATTTTTTGGCTCTTCAGCTCCGTCAAAAAGTAAATAGGAAAGCAAAATGGAAGCGATCTGTTTTTTCCATGCGTTTTACTTTGCAAAATTATGTTATTTTACCACTGGCCACACTGCTCGTCAATGAACAGTGAACATCGGTATGTCCCTAACGCTGGCAGTATGTTTGCTGATGAAATTATTGACAACTCTCTCTCCGCGAATAAAAACATTTTCAATGCAGTTTAAAATGTAGTCAGAGCTCTAACTACTGTATTTTATTGAATATTTTAAGCATTTTTTAAGCAAAAATGTCAACAAACTTTGCATTGGGCTAATAGTATTTTTCCAATGGTCTTTTTTTTCCAAAGAATGTTCCAAAGAAATACATTTTTTTTCCGATATTCCAATTGTAATTTTCTTAGAACATGCAAGCAATGAAAACCGCTGGGATTAAATATTGTTGCAACGAATGATAATTCTAGTCTCAAAAGTAAGTTAATAGCATATACTACTAATAAGCACTCCTTACTCGCGCTCCTGTTGTTGCTTCTTCTGGATTTGACCACAGTTCCTATAGAGAGTTTTTTTATTACCTTGTTTTTTTATAATTACCATAATATTCATAATCCATATAGGCCTACATATTCCATCACATCAAAAAAAGTTATTGTTTGTACCGCCTCCTGTTTTATTTCAGTAGTATAGATACCCTTTGTGGCTCACTCACGCCACCAGTCTTTATAGATGAGGTCTCTAAAGAAAGATACTGTCACGTAAACGGTACGAATTGCACTCTGACTTTAAAAATATGAAGGATTTGTTTAAAAACGCGTCTAAATATTAATGTAAATGCAACCCGCAACACCCGGTTGCTGTTTTTAATCTGTATTATTATATACTTCCTAGACGAAGCGTTTTAGGACCTTAAAAACTAAACTTTTAAGGCCAAAGGCCTTAAAGAAACGTTCCTCACACTGTAACCTTTAGGATGAGATCTTGAACATTCTATTAAATTTTGCTCGATCTACACCTGTCGATTCTACCCCACCTCTTCAGAACCTGTAGAATCTACAACTGTGTGCGAAATTAAATTAATTATTTGGTATTCTACGCGATTGAATTACATAGGTATACCTCTCTGCCCGATAATAACTTTACATAAGAATAGTTTGCATTGAGAAGTGTGTATTGTATTGTTGTCAGTTACAAGGAGACGCACAAGTGACGGAGGATAAGAGGGTCTTGAAGAAAAGATATATCTCAGGCGTATTATGGAAATGGGAAAAATAGGGAAGAGTGTGGGGTTCAAGATGTGAGAGTTCTTCCATGGTTACACTGGTATTGCCGATTCCTAATGCGCGCACAAATTCAAAGAAAACTATGCCAAATCCGGTTATGTGAGATGTGCATTTTGGTTATACATCCACGAACTCATGGAAAATATAGAATCAATGAAAGAGTTACGATTTGACTGAAAATGCCAATACTTGATGGGGTAATTGCACCTTTTCTCACGCAGATCGTACCCAATGAACACTCATATTACGTGCTCATTACTTACGACGCAGCTTACGTCATGCAACACAAAGACTTCATGAAAAACGCATCCCGCCATTAAAAATTGTTATTTACGTGTTGCTTTATGAAATAGCAACTGGGAGAGGTGTCTCAGAACATCAACTGATGCCACTGCAGTGCCTTTGGTTCGAGTGCCAACAGTAGCAGGATTATCGACACCACCTTCTGTACAGTGCCAGGTCGAATTCAGCCACTGTCTGAAGAAGAATTCTATCGGCCGGCTGATCTGATTGGTAGTTTTTCGTCGTTTCTCTGATCAATACCAGGCTATTCCCGAAGCAGTACCCTAACAAATGGGCCACGGACCGCGCACAATATTTTCTCCCCTTTGGTCGTCCTATCCAGGGTCTTTCAGCTCTCATGTAACGAACGTGGTGAAGAACATTACAGTGGCGTCCTCTCTTGCAGCACCTTCTTACAGGAACTAAAATACAAATTGCTGCCATCGATACTAAAAACGTGCATTGGCTCACGAGGCGCAAGCAGGCGCGTAAAGTTACAAAAGATAGCGACAATGTTAGTGCTTTATTCAGTGGTTTCTTATGTGTATATATTATGAATAATTGAGCATTAGAAGACTCTTTTCTTTTTTCTCATAAATTAGCCAATTTTTATGTGCGCAAGTTGGCGAGCCTAACCAGCAGTTGTACCCGGTGATACTAGCACCTCCTATCATAGAACCTTCCAACCCTATCACCGGTTTTGATGGAGAATTGCAAGGCCCTCGTCCCATCCTCTCCCTTACTTACGCACACTAACATATGAACTGCCACACATGCCGGGAGAATGGTCGGGAGCTTAGAGCTTGTCTCGGCTGAGGCGGTGCCTTGCTGGTAGGAGTTACGTGGTTAGCGAAAACCTCACTATGCGATGAGTAGGCCGGCGTCGTATCTCACCATCTTGTGGGAGAAGATCACGGCCACCTCCCGAGGAGAAAACATGCATTTCACTTACAGGACCGTCTGTGACCTTAGCATTTGGCGCCCCAGGAGTCACTAATCAATCAATAAAAAAACGTGTTTGTATGATTTCTATGAATAGAGCTCTTGTACTAGGTATTCGTGTACATAATGCTCTGTTAATTCGTGAGAACTGTTTTATTAAGATATTTTGTTTCTTGCAGTGTTACACTGATATATGTTTTTGTTACTCTTGGGCCGTGTGCGTGTCGCTTTTGGGGTACCCAATTTGTATGGATTTCTTCAAAGGCATGTTAGTTGCTTCAGTTGTGCATGCTTACTAGGATGCATGCTTCAGTCGTACTGTTTTGATTGCTGAGAAATTTAAGACATTTTGTATTCATATTTTACCACCTGTGTTTGCAGCAATTGCCTGCTGACTCCTCGTTAAAAATTAAAGCATAACGTGCTAATTATTTATACACAGAAGCCATGTTGTGTGAAAAAACTCGATAGAAGGCAAGTCTGCCACAATCACAAGCCGTAAAGTTCGAATGCGTTGATTACTATGAGCTCACGTAAACAAACATTGAATTTAAGAAATCGTCATTTTAAAACTATTTGAGGGAATTGAACTGATTTACCCATAAAAACTACTTGACTGTCCGAGAGACGCCGCTTCCCGTGGAAGGTTAGTTAGTTAATCAGTTGATGCCTTATTTTACTTAGGAGACTCGGACTATCATCATAATGTTCCATCTGCGTCCAGCCAATTTCGCTACTTTCCTTTCACCATCTAGCGGACAAAGGTGGTATCATCTCGAGCGACCAAACAGGCGAAATTGAATTAAGTTCAGAGGCTTCTTTTAGGCTTGAGGACCTTTTACATGCAGTAAATCTACTACACGGGACAGTCGGCTTTACTTCCCCTCCGTTGGCACTTGTGCCTAGGAAGCGATGTCTCGCGGCCAGCGAAGTAGTTCGTGTATCCGGCCGCGGGAGCCTCCGCTCACCGCCCGCCCGGAGCTGGCGCCGCCGCCTGCAGGCGGCAGCGGGCGATCGCCCGGTGACAGCAGCTCACCGCGAGGGGCGGTGGAGGGCGATTGGCGGGTCGAGGGGGAGGGGGGATGACGGGGTGGTTGAGTGATTGATTAGTGATTCCGGGACGTCAACTGCGAAGGTCGATAGTCCCGTAAGTGTACTGCGTGTGTTGATTGCGAAGGTGGCGGAGATATTCCACCGCTAGAGTTGTGAGACCCGAAGCCGACATACAAGTCGGCTGGTGGGGTTTTCGCTAACCAGATATCTCCTACTACTATCACACAGTTCCAGTGTACACAAGCGCTAAGTTCCCCTCTGGTCTCCCGACAGATGTGGTGGCATAAGTGTGTGTTTAAGGGGTGAGGATAGGACAAGGAAGAGGAAGAAAAGATCGCGCGCGGTCCGTGGCCTGTTTTCTAAGGTGTTGCTCCGGCATTTGCCTGGTGTTAATTGGCGAAACCACAGAAAACTACTTATCAGAGCAGCCGGCCTCTAGGATTCTCCAGACAGTGGCTGAATTCGACGTAACTTTGAAGCCAGAGCTGAAAATCCTGCTCCTATCGGGACTGGGGCCCCAAGATCTCACCGTGTGTGGGAGAAAGGGATGCGGAGGCAATGGTGGCAAAGCGTGGAGGCCAGAGACGCCGGGGGGGGCTGGGGCATATGTGGCGAGCGGGGGAGAGCTGTGGGTCAGCACCGCGACGGGCAAAGGGTGGCGGCCCTCTCGGCTGGCGTTGCTGAGCGATGTGAACAAACTTCTTCTTAATGAGACCTCTCTCACTTGGTAGAATTATCAAGGGCAATTTTCATAGCAGATAATGCTGGGTAAGGTGAGTGAATTCGATCGCATCAGTAAATATGTTGCGCAAAGTAAGTTTTCCATCAACAAAAAGAAAACACGATTTCCTGCACAAACTGTGTTGTAGCAGATACAACGCATGTTGCACTATTTTTCCACGTACTCGCCACCAGAACTCATACCGTGAGGTCAACCTTTGTATCAAAGTTTTGTAGGAGTCTGTGCTCGGGGATAGGTGCAACAAGGTTTGGGAGCCACCTGCATCTCTGTATCTCTGTGATACGCGAAATATTAACCGAGTAAACATTTCTTGAGGTGTAAGAAAAGGTGAAAATTTTTAGGTGCGAGATCCGACCTACAAGTGGATGATCCATTATCTTCCAGCGAAACTGCTGTAGAAGATCTGTTGTGAACTGAACCGTCTGTGTCCAACAATGCCATCTACTCAAAAGTTCTGATATCACCTCCAAAGACATCGTAACGTATTATGTAACAGAACTGCTGAATGTTTTCTAAACAGTTTCTATGTTTTTACTTCTTTGAATGACATTTAATGGATCACTTCGCGTACTTTTGTTCACATGATTCTACAAAACGTTTCATATTAGTACTTGTCGGTTTGTTTTTACAGAAGAAATCAATGGAAACTTTCACAAGGAAATGAAAGAAAAACAGGTGATGTAGCGTGAATTGCACTGATGGAAAATTTTGTTAATTGTTCCTTGATAGACAGCAGGAATTGGTAGATGTCTGAATCAACTATTTCTTCCTATTGCGCATCCATCACGAATGAGCTAGCTAATAAAATTTGCAGTAGTGTTAAGATTAATATTTAAGTTTCCAAAAGACATTGTGTCTATTATAATTGAAAATTAAATTATTTATTTTTATCACATCTAGAATAGTGATATAGAGTAGAACAAACCTCTTTCCTTTAATTACACCCATACACTCGTGCATTGTAAAACATTGTGGTGTAGGCGATTGTAAAGGGTTGTCAAATATTTTCTACTTCCTGTGGAAAACGGAGTATTTCAATGATAAGCATTCGTGGAACGAAGAATTAATTTGTCGTTTCCGTTTCTGTAGTTAGATTAGAGATTGATAATTTTGGATATTTTTTACATTCCAATCTAGTACTCATTAGTATAAAATATTTGAATTATTTCTTGAAACTTTTTTAAATATAATAATTTTGGCTTAATTTTTAGTTGTTTGGTGTCAAACCTTCTCCTCTCCTTCACCTTTAATATCTAAGTTAGAGATTTTTTTCTCGACAAAATATTTTTCCAAAATTATAGCTTTCAATCAATTAATATATACTTGTTTCAAAATATTAATATTTTTCACGTACTTTTGTGCTGTATTGATTGCATTATCCGAGCAATGGCTGAAGTGGTAGGTGCAATACAATAATATGACGTAATTGTTACCACTGATACGAGAAAGCATGTGATCTATTAGTACCACTTGTCACTTTTTAATTGAATATGTAACGTATGACGTAGTTCTATTGTACAAATATTCGTTATCCCACACGATGCCGCATAACTGTTTAGGAATCACTGGGCAGCAGCCTTGAATAGCAGACGAACGTTCCCAGGTGCCGCTTGAGGAGTGGGGGGTGGTTGGGAGGGGAGGGGAGGGGAGGGGTAACGCCCCGTGCAAAGCGCACTGTGCGCCTCGCATTCTTAATGACTTCCTCCAACAATTAAGGCAGTTATCTGCGGGTTAATGTGTACTCTTTTCATCGCAAAGCTTAAAATGCTAACGAGGTGGTGATAAGCGAATGGAATTCAATTAATGGTGTTACAAAAGTTGGAATCTTATATGTGTCTACAAATTGATTCAATTTTAATTCATTCAAAAGATTTTTCGTTATGTTCAACAATAAATTTCTTCTTTTTTCTCGTACAATTTTATAAACGCGTGTTACACGGCTGTTCCTAAGATTAAAATAAGTGTATTAATTGCCAGGTTTTGAACGATGCAACTTTATTAGATGTGAATTTTCATGAGTATGATCATGGTTTTAAAAAATTCATTGTTTAGTTCTCAAACGATGAAAAAAAGTAAGAGCTATTTTCTGAAGGATGGACTTATCACAGTTCAATATGCATTTTTTGTTATACTTTTCTCGCTCTTTTGACTCTTAATATGTTCATTTACTTCCACGAAAAGGAAAACTTCTGTTTTACGCACTGAATTACGATAACGGAGATAAATATCATACTACTGGATAATTAATGGAGTGTTCTCATGTGTTTGGGATTAATGTTCTTAGTGAAGTACCATAATTAATGGACTGTTATTCCAAACTGATATGTATCTGGAAGAGATATTACGGCAAATACGTTCTGGGACTAACATGAAACTTTCAGTAAACTCATTTTGTCTTTCTTTTTGTGTCCTGGTTGGTTCCAGAGTGCACTGAAGAAATATAATTAGGTCCCAGAGCCGGAAAAGTGAATAGTTTATAAAAAAGGAAACGATAATATAAAACAAAGTGAAACTCCATTTTTGTGCCGATCAGTGCAACTAGACTGGCATCAACACTATGAGTTAAGGAATCTGCAACATAAATGTAATAAACATGTTCGTAATTAACAAACTCTCTAAAAGGAAATAAGACTGCCTCCACACATCAGGGTATCAATAAAAAGTATCTACATACGTTTTGATTTTAAAATTCATTCTTTCCTCTGATCCTATACATCACGGTCGGGCGATCCTTGAATCCTACTAAGCAGATCGCTACTTCTCATTTCTAGGTTCCGGGGCTTAACTCTTGGTCTATCATTGTGTAATTTGTGGTGCAACAAGAGACTTAGTGGCAGATTTTCTCGCAGTTGTCTCGTATTCTCTCCCTCTTCTTTCATTCCTCAATATAACCATTTATCTCACTTACGGACAAATAGGCGCATCTACTAAGAGTCATAATAAAGATATTCCATGTTTTTTTTTTTCTTCTCTTACTTCGTAAGAAGATAAAGTATTGTAATCGTGAGGCAGAAAACGGTGAATTTTCGACAGAAAAACTCTCATTACCAGAATCTAGTAATGAAAAAGTTTGTAAATTTTGATGATATATAATAGTAAATTACATCCTCTAACAAGTTGTGTTATTAGAATCTGTTTTGTGTGTCCTCAATATCGAAAAATAGATTGACAGCAAAATATTTGTCTGTCCGTCTGTGAAAAATGATCACCTAAACCGTTCAGACGATTTTCACCAAAATTAATATTCCAATATCTATTTAAATGAATTCGATGTCCTCTGAATTTAAAACGTTTATTTCGATTTTTGGGGTACTTTTCTTGAAACCTCAACATTTTCAAAATACTTTCAAAAATGACTCTATTCTCAGAAATTATTTTTTTGTTTAACTTTACCTCCGGTACCGTAATGACGCATAAGGAATGGTGTAGGTCTCATTTTCGTCGAAATCTTTTAATTTTTCAAATTGCAAATTCAGAAATAATGCGAGAAAGAATGTGCTGTGTAGTAGCAAACTGGTAGAGGGCTGCTATCGCGTGATTGGAGGTCGTACCCCTAGGCGGCTTCCTGCCAGGGAACGCTTCCCATGTTCCGATGCCTCCCTCGCAAGCGGTTCGTTTTCACTTTGTCGCCTCCGCGTATCAGCCTTTCCTGTCGAGAAGCTTTCGAGGCTTGGATCGCAGCTCCGCCTTCTTTTTTCTCCTCTGCCGTTCTCACATTCCTCCTTACAGCGTTGCCAGATGCGCAGCCTGCTTGTCCGCTAGGTGTCGCTTTGTTTTTTTGCTAGAACTCCAAATACCAATCATCATTTTACTTGCTACCTGAATATTACGAATTATAGTACATATTAACTGATATTGCTCGCTAAAATTAGAAGAAAAAATAAATATTTCATAACATTACTTAACATTTACAAAAATATTTAACGTTAGTAAAATGCAATTGACAAAATTAACATTCGTTTTTATGAAAAACAGAAATTAAAATGGTTCAATTTGCATTCAACTGAAAGAAGTGAATACGCTTTTCGAGGGCGACGGGTCGGAGGGAACGTAAGTGTCCCCAGCGCGCTGCAGAATCATTAGACTGATTGGCCACTTAGTGTTTCCAGGCGCGCAAACTGCGATGGTCATTTTGTCACATAAGTGTAGTGAAAACTGTTATCCTGGAATCGGGCGGTGTTCCCTCCACGCTGAAACTGGGAATCCGTCGCCGACCTAAATTTTGGGGTTGGAGTAGAATTCCTCCAGATATTGGTGAACGTCTGGTTAGGTATCAAGTGTCAAAAGTCCACTACGTTGGGCCTCGCATCTTGGAAACGGCAAGCCAGCAACGCCATGATGACGGACCATAGCTCCTTGTGAGTCTTCGTAACCCGCGTGTAACTATCAGTCGCATCAGAAGACATAGTTTTATCTCCTAAGAGATTTTCCTTTTGACAGCATTAAACAGACATAAGGAAATGTTAACTCGACCGGCACTTTCTGAAGGGAGAATTAATAAAAGGTGTAAATATTGTAGTTATGTGAAACAAAATAAATTTCGTTGGTTAGAGACTCTTCGTCCGTTCGTCGTCGCGCGTAAACAGTCCAACCGACTTTCTCCAAAATTTATATTCTTCCATTGATTTAAATAAAATCACGGCCCTGTGACTTCGAAGCGAATATTTTGGTTTTGAAGGTACTTTGCATTACGCCTCAAAACATTTCAAAATTTTTCAAAAATAGGATAGCGTAAAGAACGCTGAAGAGAATAGTGCAGTCTCCTTTTCCATAAATTTATTGATTTTTCATGCAACTACAATATTGAAGACAGATTTTTTTCTCGATAAAATCTCTTCTTAAAAGACAGTTCTTGAAATAAGGTCATGTACAAATTTGTCGAAAATATGAGTAGTTTTGCCCAGCTACTTGTGGATTACATTCAAGACTGGGAATAGATTTCTTCTACATTATTGAAGTAGTTTCACGAAGCTCTTTGGTTAGGTTCACGTTCATGTGAGTTTCGGCAAATTGACATACCAGCATCTTCAAGAAGTCTTGTTATGACAGTCATACCCATTTTGTATGTCTTCAGTGTCACTATAATCACTTCCACCTCTTCTAACCATCTAGAGAAAACGATATTGGGGTCTGTGTCAGCACAAGACACAATGTTTAATGAAAATGCCATTACAAAGAGAGTTACGTAACTGGCGTGGTGCGAGGGGAAAATCACCGCCATCTCCCGAGAAAAAAGATGCACTACACTAACGGGACTAATGACCGAATCAGTTGACGCGCCCGGAAACACGAAAAAATCAATCAATCAAGCAAACACGCGGAGCAACCACAATTTCCTTTACATCGGCTTCTCCTTCCGACTTATCCACAGAAGCAGCGCTTCTAAGCACGATTTTAGAAAAAGGTTCGATTCGTCGGAATCATGAATACGCCATTGTCAGGAGCATACAATGCTTTAGCAAATATGGATCATTTATCTCATAGAAATTTCCCGTAAGATACAAAACTGCCCCATCCTCAATTCCGTACAGTCTGAGTTAGCTCCGTGCAATAAGTACCGCCACTGCAGTAATCCTGGTCGGAAAGCCCTATTGTACGGATTCCGACGGGGCAGGATTTTTCGACACCAGGACAGAGACAGATAGTACTCAGAAAGCAGCAGCCAGGACGAAAATTGCAATGTTCTCTGCTCTGATCGATACTTTTCCGTGGTTTCTCCGATCAATACCAGGAGAATGCCGGAGCAGTATCCTAACACGAAGGCACAGAACAACACGCGATCTATCCATCCTCATTCTTGTTACCTCCTCTCCCCGTTCACCCACCCAACTACTCCTCCATGCTCCATGCACGTGTGTCCGAAGTCCAAGAGCTTGCCTCATCTGGGAGGAGATACCTGGGGAAGGAAATATCCCGCTAGATGGTGTGTAGGTCTGCGCCGGATCTCCCGTTTCAGCGGGGAGGAACACCCTCTCCCCCGGGATATAAGATGCACAACACTTAGAGGACTAATGACTTTAGTATTTGACCCAGCCATGGGAAACAATTGAATGAGGCCAACGCCCCTCTCCGCGCGTTTCCTGCGCGCGTGCGGGCAGGGGGGCACGCAACGGGCGCTCAGGGCCCAACACAGCGCGCCGCACGCCAATAGGGGAGGCGACAACGACACCAGACTAGTTTTATCGCTTTTTGGATAAACAATTTAAGCCTTAGATGCAACAAGAGCGTGAATCCATTTACGCTGTAATTGCATTAACGTCATTTTGAGGACCCCGGCTTCTCTCTCTACACGGAGATACCATTTTTAATTGTCTACTAAAGGACAGGAGAGTTGTTGATGTAGTGTCCGATATTACGCTCTTCTTGCATAATACGCTGGAACTGTTCTGCGCGCGAACCCCGGAAGAAGAGCGTGTGACCGGGAGCGGTAGCTCAGTGAATTCAGTCGCTGTCTGGAGGAGAATTCTAGCGACCGGCTGCTAGATTTCCGTGGTTTCTCCGATTAATACCTGGCGAATGCCGGAGCAGTACCCTAATAAACGGGCCACGGACCGCGAGCGATCTTTCCTTCCTCTTCCTTATCCTATCCTTTCCCCTTACACACACACACACACACACACTAACGTGCACTACACTACCACATATTCTGGGAGGCCGGTCAGGAGCTTAGGTAAGTCGGAGCCGGATCTCGCCAACCAGCGGGGAAGATCACAGCCATCTCCCAAAAGCATGCTACGGGACTAATGACCAAAGCAGTTGACGCGCCCGGAAACACGAAAAAATCAATCAATCAATCAATAAACGAGCGTGTGCTGTGCGTATGTAGGGCTGTGTAGGCGAAGGAAAAATGTTGGCGTCTCGTTATCGATCTCCGTCTGAGTCTAAAGTATCTACTTCAGATTTTGATTATATAAATGAGAGTGTACGGTTTAGTAACAATTAGATGCCATAAATAATGGAAGAAAAAAGAGACAAAACAGCAAAATCTGGAAAAGAAGTGTGGCACAAGAGAAACTCAGGAAGAAGTTGTATCTCATGTACTGGGAAAGAGGTCACTACGTAAATAGATGCTGTAAAAAAGGGTAGGTACATTTATTTATGTTTTTATAATATTCAGAGTTTGTGTGTGTAGAGAGTGTAATGGTTTACTCATGTTTCTATAATACTTTAGATACTTTGAAAACTTCCCCACTGCTTCACAAAAGGGTTTTTATGCCATTTTGGGGGTGTGGTGACAAACTACTACAGGATACTGTTTTGCTTGGCTATGTGAAGAAGTAGGACAAAGTGTTTCAAAAGCAAAATAATTGAACGAAAGAAACCTGTTATGGAGTTACAGCGTGAAGGTAAAGGATACTGAAAAGCCAGTGTGAAGAAACTTTTAGTTGACATTGCTCAAATCTGATATTAATTGAGAACTGTGCAAAAGACCTTGGCAACTGGCAATATGTCAGAAGAACGGCGTGGAAACATTCGGAAAGCCCAAACAAGATAGCAATCAATGTTTGGAGTCTTGTTGAAGAGCACTTGGGACACAATTCCGAATAAAGAATCCTATTACACTGGAAATAGAACAATCAGGAAGTATTTTGAAAACTCTCAGTTGAGTGTGAGTAAACTCTACAGTGTCTTTAAACAATACTTTTATGAGCAGACTGGGAAACCACTTGCCATGAGATGTAGTACATTTTACAAATATTTCAAAGAAAATAGTCCGTATTCTTTTAAGCATCCCAAAACTGATGTCTGTGACTTTTGCACTGCATGTGAAGTTGCCCTCACTAACGATCCCAATGATATTTGTAAGATGGAGTATGATTACCATAAAAAGCAAACTGGGCTATATGAAGAAGTAGGACAAAGTGTTTCAAAAGCAAAATAGATTGAACGAAAGAAACCTGTTATGGAGTTACAGCGTGAAGGTAAAGGATGTTTACAAGCAGTTGAAACTGAAATATTAACTCTTTCAAAATCTGAGAGAAATCTTCTTGTATTAGAGTTTGATTATGCTCAAAATTTCCCATTACCTCGATTAAACGTCACTTCTCAGTTCTATAAACGTTTATTCTGGTTGTTAAATTCAATCTTTATGCCTATAATGATGGGAGCAGCAAATTATTTTGTTTCTTAGAAAGCGAGTCACCAAAAAATTCAAATTCAGTGTGTTCTTTCTTATTTCAATTCATCAAAAATAAAATAAAGGAATTAACAACGGTTACTATACTAAAATAGTACTGTTTTCAGATTCATGTGTAGGACAAAATAAGAACAGTACATTTATAATGTTGAGTCTGTGGTTGCCATAGTCATTAGATATAACTATAGAACATACTTGTATTTTTCCTGTAAGGGGGGCATTCATTTAATTAATGTGATAGAAACTTCGGCCAATATAGAAAACGTTTAAAACAAGTAGATACTATTGAAGTAGCTGAAGAATGTTTTAAAATGATGAAAGGGTGTAGAAAGAAGCCACAGCCATTTGAAGTAATTTGTGATGGAAATATTGTAAAAAATTGGGCTCAAGGATTAAAGCCAATGTTTCTGAAGGAACCTAAATAGGAAGGCTGCAAGTTCAGAATTTAGAAATACGTTCGTTTGCTCTACAGAAAAAGGGAAGTGGGAGCATCTCAGTCATATGCACCAAACATTGAAACGTTTGTTTATTTGAAATAGAACTGTATATTCTTGGGCATTCATAATTTAAATTTAAGAGCAATAGAAAACTCAGGGTTCAAGAAACGAAAGAAGAGGATGAGCTATCTTTAACTAATGTTTTAAGCCTCAAAATGCCCAGTGAAATAGTCATATTTGTCATGTAGTGAAAATGTTTGTGACACTTCAGAGTCTGATAGTGAATAATAATAAATAAAATTTGAATAAAAAACAAAATTTGTTCATGAAAACTACTGCTACTCTTTCATTTGAGTAAATATCCTTCCACTCTTCCATATCCAAAGTCATATTCAAAAGATTATTAATTGAAAAATGGATTTATGTAATGTATACCAACCATCATGCAATAACAGCGTAGACACCTTTTTTGTCAAAATGTTTGTACTAAACCAGCAACACATTTAAAAATGTTCATGACTTGGAATGTAACCTCTATGCATGCGAGTTTTATTATATACCATTGAAAAACAAGTAACTTAAATTATATTTTGCCCAAAGAAAAATAATATTCAAACTTCATTATTTCTTCAAAGCGTAAGTAGACTTACGCTCTTATTGCATCTAAGCCTTCAATTACTGTTTCATCATTTAGAACTTCTGTTAAAAATACATTTCTGAACCCTAAGTGATAGTTTTACTTCTTAACGCTTATAGGTTGTTTGCAATACAATTCCAAACACTCACCATGCGTAATCGCTTACTGGAAACTCCGACGTATAGTCCGGTCTGCCCATAAACATGTAAAAACTTCTTTTTTGTATAATAGTTGTGAAATCGGAGCTTCGAAGTACATGTTGAAGGATTCTCTTGATCGGATTGTTCAAATAGTTCGTCATAAAAAGGCCATGGCCATCTGTGTTTCCACAAAAAGGACCGGAAGTTAAGAAGTTTTTCTAAACACGAAAATCCTTTTATACCTTCCAAACCTTATGCCCTACAACTTTATGCCTTACCATACCTCAAAACTGAAAATATTTTGACACAAACTTGCAAAAAATAATTATAATTTCTCACTAAATACACGTCGTATTTGTTTACTATAAAACTAGTGGTACTGTAGCAGCGCATACTTTCTCTCTTTATTTCTAACTTTTGCAATTTTTGAAAATCCAGTGCTAAACGAAAATTAGACGTATGTGGTTTGTAAGAATCCTTTGCTTTGTCCAAGAAAACAATTAAAGAAGAAATTTTGAGTCATTTTTGAGAAAGTGTTTTTATATAAATTGCGTTAACTACAAACAGAAATTACGCGCAAATAACTGTTTAAACAAATTTACATGACCTTTAAATATCTAATTGTTTAGATCACATTTTAAGAGAAAAATATCTGTATTCAATTTTCTACATTAGCAACGATTTTTTGGATTTCTGAAAATACAGAGTTCGCTGGAAATGGGACCAAGAGAAATGTTTTACCGTACTTTGATACATACGAAAATAATATTTTCGAAAAATTGTAATTAACGTATTTGAAGGTAAGTATTTGAACAGATTTCATATAGAAAATATATCGATCTTCAACACGGTAGTTGTAGAAAGAAGCAGAAAAATTATAAACTTTTGATATTTTCGAAAAATAAGGTATTTCAATGAAAGTGAGACCCACGTCATTGTTTAGCGACTTTTACATTATCCGAAGAGGAAGTTTAATAAAAACATTTGGAGCCATTTTCAGAAAATTTTGAAAATTTTGAAGTTCGGCGATGGTGTAACGGTTAGTGTATACCCAAGTTCGCGGGGCGAAAAAATCCTTCGTACGCCTCCCTTCGGAGGGGAAGTAAAGCCGGCTGTCTCATGTGAGTAGATTTACTGCATGTAAAAGATCCTCAAGCCTAAATGAAGCCTAAATGAGCTAAATTCAAATTGTCTGACTCGTCGCCCAAGAGACCAACCTTCTTTCATCCCTAGTAGGCGAAAGGAGCGTAACGAAATTTGCGTGGTCAGACGGAAGAACAGGCCTCATGACCTGAGTCTCGCCACGTAAAATAAGGCATTCATTCAAGCTTCATGTAAAGCATCTTCAGAAATAAAAATACCCATTTCAAGCCCGTAGAATATTGTGAACGTTTAAATTGATTGGAAAATATCAACTTTTGAAAAGAAAATAGTATCTAAACGGTTTAGGCGTTAGCGGTGGCCACATATCGACGGACGACAGATGTTTTGCCATTAATCGATTTCTCGGTACCAAGGACTCACAAAACAGGGGTACTCACTGCACAACCTGTTAGAAAATGTAATTTACTATTAATAGGAACAAGATGCTTTTGCCATGCTTTTGTTACGAGGGTTTGGAGAAAAGAGTTTTTATGTTAAAAAACCACCGTTTTTTTGGCTTACGATTACAGAAGTTTCTCTTACGATGCAAGGCAAGAAAGTGAAACTGTTCTCCTATTCTCTCCCCTCCACCTTGGTGCTCTCCGCGGACCGAAATGGGGATGGTATGCGACTGGTAAGGACCGCAGGAGATGCTGTTTTTGTGCCCCTCCCCGTGTCTACCGTTCGAATGGGATGGGCGGAGGAGGGGGGCGGTGGGAGCTGTGAAACCGGCGCAGCACGGTTGCGCAACCTGGTGGTATTGTCATGTCAATGAGCTCAGGGGCGGCGCCGCAGATGACGCGAGGAGCCGAGCGCTCGCGTTCTGCTGCGCGCGCTGGAGGAGGAGAGCGCTGAAAGTGAGTCACGGAAGCTTTGTCTTATGATATCAGTATTCACTAGTGGTGCTGACAAAGCACATACTTTCTCGCATTGTTTCTAAAGGCTCCGTAATGTTACATTAATACATAAACCAGCAAAAGTGTTTTCAACCAGCAATTTGTTTTTTCTCTCCGAGACCCGATCTCACACAACCACGAACAATACCTGAAAATGGGAGTAACACTATATTTTTACCTTCCCTGATTGCATATGTTGAGGAAATTTAAAGACAAAATTTGGAGCGGCTTTTGAGAAAAGTTTTTCGCAAATTTCAAGCTCAAATTACTCAAAAACTACTCGTTTTTTCAAAAAAGTGAAAATGATCTTATTTAAAGTGATTATTTTGTACAACTGACTTTGTTTGAGACAAAAATCTTTATCTTCAATTTTGTAGTTTTGGAATTATTTTTTGTAATTTTTGAAAATTCGGGGTAACAACGAAAATGATACCTGCATCATTTTTAAACGTCCTTTGCACTATTCAACAACAAAACTGATACCAAAAAATTAGAAGCTTTTTCTGGAATATTTTGAAAATGTCCGAGGGGTTCATGTAAAGTACCCCCCCAAAAAACATTAAAATATCGGTTATTCCAGGAGCTGATTCCAGGAGGATCGATTTTTTGGTATCAAGAAGCAACAAAATTTAGATTTTGGCTATGCCACTAGTTAGAGGGTTTTCCTTTCTAAATTTAGCTACAGGATTTATCCACTTTTTCGTTACCAGTGCTCAGTTATAAGAAGTTTTCTTCGCACGATTACTGTTCGAAAAGTTCGTTTAGATGCATGATTTTATAACTTCTTACGAAAAACTTGTAAGGCGAGAATGTAGAAAAGTAACAAAAGCTAGGGATAGTGAGTGTTCTTTAAATGAGGGACTCCGGGGACGTCAACTACTGCAATGTAGCCCAGAAGGTGGCGGTTTCCTTGTCCCTGTGGAGAGTGCGTGTTAGTGGGGGATAGCAGAAGAAAATAATGAGGAAGAAATGATTGTTCGCTGGCCTTGGCGTGTTTGTTAGAGTACTGTTGCGGCATTCGTCTGGTGTTGATCGAAGGAATCACGGATAACATCTGATCAAAGCATCGAACCACAAGAAAACTCCTTAAGTGATTGGATTGGTACCAGCTATTCAGCTCTTGTCGAACATCCTTCACCACCGATTCTCTAGCCATAATAGTACTACATGGTCACACAAAGCTGAAGAGACAATGACGTGAGTGCAGTTTTGTCGCAATCAGCAAAATTAAAGAATTAAAACCATTCCCTAACGTTGAAATTTCATGAAACACTTGTGAAAACATTGCTTCCAATGAAGTCTTATAAAGTTTCTCGAAACTCAAACGTTTTCTTTGTAAAGGAACCAAATTTTGCATTTTTAGAAACGGTCAAATGCCATTCTTTCAAATACGGCTCGAAATTACTAAGTCGACACAAAAGTCAGCTACATTCTTTCTTTTAAAAAACAACATACAACAACACAACACACACAACACACACACACACACACACACACACACACACACACACATATATATATATATATATATATATTAAAGTATATCTCACGCCTTAGATATATACAGTTCTAGGAATTTGTATACATTATTGCAATTGTGAGTAGAAGTGCTTGAAATAATTTCCAACGAAGTTTCTTGAAAAAATCAAACGTTTCTCGAAAACTCAAACGTTTTCTGTGAAAAAGAGCTCCGAATTTCGATTTTACAGTATCGTTTACTCTTCTATAACAATTTTAAATTATATTTCAGTTCTACCGAGAGGAAATTGAAAAATTGAGGAAATAACAAAAATGTACTTTGGGTGGCGATAAATATCAGCTGGCAGGAGGATAGGGTAATATCGAAAAGCTACTCTACACTTAAGAAATTAGAAAAATATCTATTACAAGCAAAACAGTGCCATTGTGTAGCGTCACTAGTTTTACCAATGTGCAACACAAAACACGGAATCGTCACAAACCGTGTTTACTTTGATTGTTAACTGGAATTTAAAACAAATCTCGTGTGTGTCTCATTAAACATTAAAAGACAAACTGAGAAACCAAATAGAGTAGAACAAACGGAACCATTAACATGAAATCGAATCCAGTAAAGCGGGAAACTTTGTATTCACACAAAGACTCGCCTTATAATATCGCCATATAATTCAATTACAGAATTTGAACTACAAAAGACAGTGAATAAGAGTTTAAAGTTTTCAAAATAAGTAAGAATTTATTTTAAACTAATCGTCTCCTATATTTTGTCAGTAATATACATAACTTTTGCGGCTCTCACAGGCATAAATGAGGTATCTAAAGAGAGAGAATTTTACCGAGACGTGATGAATTGCATGAAAATATGAAGGATTTTTTTAAAAAACGCATCTAAATATTCATATCAATTGCAACTCGCAACACTCAATCGGATGGTTCAATCTATATCGTTAAATAACTAGTTAATGTAGCCAAAGGCCTCAAAGAAACGTTCCTCATACCATAATCTACAGAATAAAAATCATGAATATTCTGTTACATTTTTGCTAGTTCGCCGCTTCATTATACCCCACCTGTTCAGAACCTGTAGAAACTGCAACAGTATATAAAATTAAAGAAATTACCTGATATTGTACGCGATTAAATTATACGGTGTAACTCTCTGCTTGGTAGTAACGTTAAATAACGATAGTTTGTATTGACAAGGGTAACCGCATTGCAATAACATCAACCGTTTAAAAATTTCAAGAATTTTAACGGTACGAACGAAACGACGTTCCGGTATCTCGGGCATATTTATTAAATTACATTTCAATCCGGGGAGATGGCACTGAGGTGTTATTAGTTTAGTGATATTGGTTTAGTGGTGAGTTGTACTTGACATTTACATAATTGAAATGATTGAAGGCGTTGTCATTGTTGAGGTGTTAGCCGTGGAACTGTGTTTTGACTGTTGGCGATGTGTGTCAGGTTTAAAGAATTTGTTGACGACGAGTGTCTGTTCTGGTTAATTCTTGTGAATTAAGCGACTTTGCTGTGTTTTAGGGGACATCTTCTAGAGATTGTAGGCCTGGCTTTTACTTTTGGATACTGCATATTTTGTTCATGAGTGGCAAATGGAATCTCTTGCATGACAACACACGCCCGCCTGCCGCGATCAGTGAAAGAAATTTCTTGAAACAACCTAGTGTAACCGTTCTCGCACATTCTCCGCACTCATCTGATCTGACGCCTGGTGAGTTCTTTTGTTCGCTCGTATGAAAGGGGTTCTGAAAGCCAGACTTTATGCAGTCGTACCAGACATTCAACAACGTGTGACATCTGTGCTTCTTGGAATCCCCAAAGAGGCCTTCTCTAACCCATTAAAGTAGCTTTATAGCCGATGTCGAAGTGTTTGTGGTCTATAAATGTTACTTATGACGATGAATAGAGGTATTGTTTCCACATTTTATTCATGTATCCATTTAACGAAACTTCCAGACGGATATTGCCATTAATTTTGAAAATTGCAAGAAGGCCAATGTGAGGCTGTTCTTCAAGACAACGATGACAAACCGTTTGCATTTATTTGTGCAAAAAACCTGTGAAAATGTTTAGGTTTTAAACATAGAGAGAGTAGACGCAGACGTAGAGAAAGCCGTAGATGCAGTCGCAGAAAAGACGTAGAAAAGACGAACGCAGACTAGAAAACGTAGAGGAAGACGTAGACGTAGAGGAAGACGTAACGTAGAGGAAGACGTACACGTAGAGGAAGACGTACACGTAGAGGAAGACGTACACGTAGAGGAAGACGTAGACGTAGAGAAAGACGTAGTCGTAGAGGAAGACGTAGACGTAGAGGAAGACGTACACGTAGAGGAAGACATAGTCGTAGAGGAAGACGTACACGTAGAGGAAGACGTAGTGGTAGAGGAAGACGTACACGTAGAGGAAGACGTACACGTAGAGGAAGACGTACACGTAGAGGAAGACGTACACGTAGAGGAAGACGTAGAACGTAGAGGAAGACATAGTCGTAGAGGAAGACGTACACGTAGTGGAAGACGTAGTCGTAGAGGAAGACGTACACGTAGAGGAAGACGTACACACAGAGGAAAACGTACACGTAGAGGAAGACGTACACGTAGAGGAAGACGTACACGTAGAGGAAGACATAGTCGTAGAGGAAGACGTACACGTAGAGGAAGACGTAGACGTAGAGGAAGACGTACACGTAGAGGAAGACGTAGACGTAGAGGAAGACGTACACGTAGAGGAAGACGTACACGTAGAGGAAGACGTAGACGTAGAGGAAGACGTACACGTAGAGGAAGACATAGTCGTAGAGGAAGACGTACACGTAGAGGAAGACGTAGTCGTAGAGGAAGACGTAGTCGTAGAGGAAGACGTAGTCGTAGAGGAAGACGTACACGTAGAGGAAGACGTACACGTAGAGGAAGACGTACACGTAGAGGAAGACGTACACGTAGAGGAAGACGTAGTCGTAGAGGAAGACGTACACGTAGAGGAAGACGTACACGTAGAGGAAGACGTAGACGTAGAGGAAGACGTACACGTAGAGGAAGACATAGTCGTAGAGGAAGACGTACACGTAGAGGAAGACGTAGTCGTAGAGGAAGACGTAGTCGTAGAGGAAGACGTAGACGTAGAGGAAGACGTAGACGTAGAGGAAGACGTACACGTAGAGGAAGACGTAGATGTAGAGGAAGACGTAGTCGTAGAGGAAGACGTAGACGTAGAGGAAGACGTAGTCGTAGAGGAAGACGCACACGTAGAGGAAGACGTACACGTAGAGGAAGACGTACACGTAGAGAAAGACGTAGTCGTCGAGGAAGACGTAGACGTAGAGGAAGACGTACACGTAGAGGAAGACATAGTCGTAGAGGAAGACGTACACGTAGAGGAAGACGTAGTCGTAGAGGAAGACATAGTCGTAGAGGAAGACGTACACGTAGAGGAAGACATAGTCGTAGAGGAAGACGTACACGTAGAGGAAGACGTAGTCGTAGAGGAAGACGTACACGTAGAGGAAGACGTACACGCAGAGGAAAACGTACACGTAGAGGAAGACGTACACGTAGAGGAAGACGTACACGTAGAGGAAGACATAGTCGTAGAGGAAGACGTACACGTAGAGGAAGACGTAGACGTAGAGGAAGACGTAGACGTAGAGGAAGACGTATACGTAGAGGAAGACGTACACGTAGAGGAAGACGTACACGTAGAGGAAGACGTAGACGTAGAGGAAGACGTACACGTAGAGGAAGACATACGTCGTAGAGGAAGACGTACACGTAGAGGAAGACGTAGTCGTAGAGGAAGACGTAGTCGTAGAGGAAGACGTAGTCGTAGAGGAAGACGTAGTCGTAGAGGAAGACACGTAGAGAAAGACGTAGTCACACGTAGAGAAGACGTACACGTAGAGGAAGACGTACACGTAGAGGAAGACGTACACGTAGAGGAAGACGTAGTCGTAGAGGAAGACGTACACGTAGAGGAAGACGTACACGTAGAGGAAGACGTACACGTAGAGGAAGACGTACACGTAGAGGAAGACGTGCACGTAGAGGAAGACGTAGATGTAGAGGAAGACGTAGACGTAGAGGAAGACGTAGATGTAAAGGAAGACGTAGACGTAGACGTAGAGGAAGACATAGACCTACAGGAAGACGTAGACGAAGGAAGATGTAGACGTAGCAGGAAGATGAAGACCTGACGACATTTAGAGGAAAAAGACGTAGAGGAAAACGTAGATATCTTAGAAGACAAAGAATACGAGAATAGAAAAACGAAGAATTTCCTTTCACGGAAAATGAACTAAATTAATAAGTGGAGGGCCGTGTGTGTCTCCATGAAGAGCATAGCGGTGTCATGGAGCCGGTCGCTGCGTCTGGCCTGCGGGAATCAGCGTTATGTCTTCAAAGAATATTGAGAAGACGTTAATTTTTCTACGTGGAGAAATCAGGATAAGCCAACTGACCCGGAGGTGCAAAGGTAAATGCGTGTTTGCCGACAACGGTCGTCAAACAAGAAAAGTCAAATATCCGAAGAAATTTTAAAGCGTCGGCGACGCCACATTCAGCTTGTTCCATAAATTGGGATGTGCTAAAATATTTTATTTAACACTAAAACGCCCGAGCCTGGGGTTTACGTAGAATGCCCTTCTCCCGTATTTTATGGCAGATGTATTTCAATGATAATTCATCAAATTTGTTGAATTGAAACACAATAATGTATATGAACTTTAAAGAATATTTTCGTAACACATTCAACTACTTTAAAGAAAATTTTACAATAAACTCAACGAAATAAATACGAATATCTGGAGTAACTCTAAATTTTGTGTCGTAAATTACATTATTTCTGATAGCTTTTCCTTGTATATAAAATAAAGACTTACATTTGCTTGCACATTGATTAGCAACAGAACCATTTTTATTGTGAGTGGGGTGACTATAGATCATCATTATCGAATTGAAAACAGAATTATTCTTTCTAATTGTCATCGGGGTTGTTGCGAAATCATCCAAGAATTACTTCGACAAGTACGCCTCTCAGACTTTTGAAACGAGGTATAAATCACTGAAACAGAGAGTAGTTATTTATGATACGAGTGGTAAAAGTGACATTTTAATTTTAACGTTGGAAAGGTGAGACAGAGACCAATAGGCTGAGTGGCGCAATCCTGAGAGTCTTATACAATTTTAGGTGACCTCGCTGACTTACCGTTTTACTTTAATCCAAGTATACAAATCAGTTAATTGTGTACTATGTTACGATAGTGTTAATATTATCTGACGCGGGCTGAGAACATATTCGGTTTTCATTGTGACAATCACACTGTTTTATCTGAACATTTGAACATCGTCTCACTTTTAGGACTAGTGCTTTAAACTGATGTTTTAGCATTTTCTATAAGCCATAAAATTAACAGCGTTTACTAATGGCTGTTTAAAAAAGTTTTTTTCAATTCAAATAGAAGCTACCACACAATATACATGGAAATTTTATTACTCGTCTCCTGTATTTCATCGCTAGAGAACTGGAACTCTGCAAGTTCTGATCGCTAATTGCGGTATCAAAAATTGAAAACTCACTTCAATTGATCAAGCAGGCTTGTGAGAAATTCTTCTTGCTTGTTTATAGTATTACGTGCTGCAAATACTACAAAAGTTAATTTATTACGTATGTTTCATTTGTAAGAGTTAGAAATCACTACTTTTCCTAACATCGAAAGAAACGCAACCCGTATGCACCACAGGCGCTTCGTTCGAATTGGCAGAGTTTGATTTTAAATTGTAACTGAGTTTTAATAGGTATAAATTACAATATTTCAATATTTCGTTTCAAAATAAATCCATTTCCAGTATGCGAGAAATGTGAGCTGTTGTAGCATATCTAGTTACTGTCGATTTTCAGAAATAATGTTAAGATTTACAAGAAAAACTGTTACTGAATGGGAGTTCTGATTACATCTACGCACCAGACATCATCTATTTCCAGTCAAGTTGGTAATACTAGCCTTCTGGAGGGAATATCTTCCTGACAGGGAGGTAGTTTCTATTGTTATCACTGCGAGAGCTGTAAGTACGCCAAGAGTCTTCGCCCTCCTAATGTTCTTCATTAGACCAAAATGTTTAAGGAAGGGTGGTCATTGTACTTGTGGTTTGCGACCTTTTCATGTAAATTAAAGGCCCGTAGCTTTTATACTGATTTTCATGTACATATTCGTATACATGCATGCTTTAAAATCTGCTTCTGAAGCAATTTATTTATCAATTGATTTGTTCATACTCATTGTGTACTATTTAAATTTTTTCTGTCAATCGTTTTACGGAATTTGGGATTAACAACTTTGGTTATCCACAGGCAGGCAGGCAATGCTTGCGCCAAAAAAGAAAAGAATTGATTTTCGTCAAAGTTAGTAAAATTAACAAAAAAATTAATAGTATTTGAAATAAGAAGAAAGAAAAACAAGAAATTTTCTGAATTTCATAATTAAAAGGGGGACTATTAATATGATATTTTATTACCTGACAGAGACAGATGTTCCCACTTACGGGGAAAAATCATGTTCCCACCAAAGGGCTAGAGAACAATTTTGAATTTCCAGCCTTCATCACGTTACAAACACTTTCCACACGTAGCTGCGTGCCACCCGCTCGAGCGCTGCTGCGTCAGACGTGTGTAAACCGAATATCCAAGCGAGCGCTCATCGTCCGTCGCGAAGCCAATCTTGCGTCCGGGGTGAATCCATCGAGCTCCACACCCCGGGGCATTGCGCGTTGTCACCGCCTCGCCCCGCCTCGCCCCGCCTCGCCCCGCCTCGCCCCGCCTCGCCCCGCCTCGCCCCGCCCCCCCCCGCCCCGCCTCGCCCCGCCTCGCCCCGCCTCGCCCCGCCTCGCCCCGCCTCGCCCCGCCTCGCCCCGCCTCGCCCCGCCTCGCCCCGCCTCGCCCCCCCCGCCCCGCCTCGCCCCGCCTCGCCCCGCCTCGCCCCGCCTCGCCCCGCCTCGCCCCGCCTCGCCCGCCTCGCCCCGCCTCGCCCCGCCTCGCCCCGCCTCGCCCCGCCTCCGTCCCGCCTCGCCCCGCCTCGCCCCGCCTCGCCCCGCCTCGCCCCGCCTCGCCCCGCCTCGCCGCCCGGCCTCGCCCCGCCTCGCCCCGCCTCGCCCCGCCTCGCCCCGCCTCGCCCCGCCTCGCCCCGCCCCGCCCTGCCTCGCCCCGCCCCTCGCCCGCCTCGCCCCCGCCTCGCCCGCCTCGCCCCGCCTCGCCCCTGCCTCGCCCCGCCTCGCCCCGCCTCGCCCCGCCTCGCCCCGCCTCGCCCGCCTCGCCCCGCCTCGCCCCGCCTCGCCCCGCCTCGCCCCGCCTCGCCCCGCCTCGCCCGCCTCGCCCCGCCTCGCCCCGCCTCGCCCCGCCTCGCCCCGCCTCGCCCGCCTCGCCCCGCCTCGCCCGCCTCGCCCGCCTCGCCCGCCTCGCCGCCTCGCCCCGCCTCGCCCCGCCTCGCCCCCTGCCTCGCCCCGCCTCGCCCGCCTCGCCCCGCCTCGCCCCGCCTCGCCCCGCCTCGCCCCGCCCCTCGCCCCGCCTCGCCCCGCCTCGCCCCGTTCCTCCGCGATCTCTCCTTCCTCGTCCTTGTCCTATCTTCGCCCCTTACACACACACACTATCATGCTATACACACACATCACACCTCGTTGAAGGAAACTCGTCGGTAGCCGACGGTAGGTCGGAGTTGGATCTCGCCATCTAGCGGGAGAAGACCACCGCCACCTCCCGAGAAGAAAATGCACTACACTTAGAGGACTATTGACCTCAGTTGATACACTAGGAAACACTAATAACCAATCAACCAACCTTATTCCAGGCGCATTACCTTCTAAGGTCATTAGTCCCGTAAGTGTACTGCATTTTATTTACCGCGGGGTGTGAAATTACTCTTGCCCTGATTTTCCCCAAACAGATATCTCACAACTGCGGGGCACCGCCTCAGCACTAAGTTCCTTCTTGTTCTCCCGGCATGTGTGGTAGTGAAGTGCATTTAACTGTGTGTGTAGTGTAAAGAGTATAGGACAAGAAGAGGAAGGAAAGATTGCGCGCGATATACCATAGCCCGCTTAATAAAGTACTATTCCGGCATTCGCTTAGTGATGTTCGGAGAAACTGCAGAAACCTACCGATCAAAGCAACCCGTCGCTAGAATTCTCCTCCAGACAGCGGATGATTTCGATCTAGTTATGCAGCTAGTATAGTGTAATTCTTTGAGTTATAATAATATAAGTGTTTCTAAAACATGTTATGTAAACATCCCTTTTCCGGATGAATTACTCAGTCTATGCCAACAAATAAGGCGTTGCTTGAAATCTGGAAGTCCTCGATGACTATACGTAAAACTTTCAAATTCTTCTATGCTATTTAAATATTAATAATATAAAACAATTGAAATGTTCACATCAAGTACATTCAGGCAGAGACGTGTCAGTACAAGGACCAGTGCTGGCTGGACGATGGAAGCGAATCTCAGAGCATTTTTTGTGCGCAGTGTTAGATTCTGCAATTCAGTGCTGTTTGAAGTCGCATTTGCGTTTTTCACTGTACGTTTCAACTGCGCTTTTGAATTGGTGTGTAATTTTTAGTACAATGGCAACGATGATCACAGTGAGAACGCCGAGGTAAGACGGGCAGGAGCCGAGTCAGGCGTGACAGTATTGGGTGTGGAGCGTGGAAAGGAGCAAGGTGAATTTGGGGAGTTCGGCCAGACGGGAATACAATACAGGGAGAACTGATTCCTTTTCTTGTATGAGTAGATGAATATAAATTAAAACCCGGGTACGTAAAACTTAATTCGGATTTAAACGATTTAATCGCATAGGTTGCGATTTAATCGCACAGGTTTTCACTAATATGGTAGAATCCAGTAAATCACACCATTATAGCACGATTAGTTCATGTAGATTGTTCTTCACAGTCACTGCATTCTGCATAGCTTTTTTGAAGAATGAAGTTTTTAGGAGAATCTATGGTATAGAGAATAACCACACATGAGCGACGAAAGAGGTCGTAATTATTTTTGACTATTCACAGGTTTCTCGTAAGCAACAGACAAACCTAAGTTATTCCCAGACAACCGTGGTCTCCTGTTTACATTCTGTATTCTGGAAGGACCCTCATTTAAGTTGATCTGCCCGGTGTCGCAGGGTGAAGCGCGCTGTTCCGTTGCGAAAAATTCTCTCCCTCTCGGAGTTCCGATGGGTGGGGCCCTGGTGGGGAGGCGTGGCCGGCGGCAGAGGCCCCGCCCCCCCCCCCCACCGCCTCCGTCGCCGCCGATGGGCCGCAGTAGCCTTCGTGTCGCCAGTTTTCACCATCGGTGTTGACGCTAGAGATATATTTCTCAATGCAATCGCGTATGAAAAGATTTTTAAATCATGTTCTGATGCATTTTTGAAACTATTAGCAATTTTTGCGCACTTCGAGTCATAATGTTGAAGTATCACGGCAATATTACACTCTTATAAAACCAATAGTGGAGTAGATTTTTCTTCTCTATCACTGACTTATGCAGAAGATTTCTATGCCGAATGAAGTTTTCGCGAAGATATCCCTACGACTAAGAAAGAGGTCGTAATTCATTTGAATTATTACCGGTTCCTCTTAAGAGACAATCGTATGTTATTTCCAGACGATCGTGCTCTTATTTCTACAAAGCATGTCCTGAAAGGTCCTCATCCTACAGTGAATGTCTGTACGTTGTCGGCGGTGGCCGGCGCGACACAAGTACACCGCTCGCGGGGCGGGGCGGGGGCGTGGGCGGCCTGGAGCCGGACCACGGCGCCGCCGCCGCTGCCGAGCCGCCGCAGTAGCCTCCGCGCCGCCGCCTCCGCCGCCGCCACCGCCGCCGCCTCCGCCGCCGGCGCGCGCCGCTCCGGCAGTTCCGCGGCGCCCACCGTCGGCCGCGCACGCGCGCCGCGCCCCGCCCGACGCCCCGCCCGCGACGCCGGCCCGCACTCCGCCGACGCCGCGCGGCGCGTAAGCCGCTCTCGCCCACGCGCTCCGCCCCTCCGCACACCAAACAAATTCCACGGCTTCCCCTCGCGAGCGGCAAATTCCTCTTTCCTCGCGCCGCCCTTCACGTGGGACGTGCGCCGGGGATCATTAAGAAGAGACTGAAGAGGAAATGAGGGCTGCAATTGGGCGGCTGGCAACTTTGCTAATGAGTATTGATCGTCCGTCTTGGTCGTGTGTGCTACTGGCGGGCGGGCGACGCGCGGGGGAGGACGAAGAGGCGGAGGCAGAGGAGGAAGAAGAAGAAGAAGGCGAAGAAGGGCCCTAACGCCCCCGAAGGGCGCGGTGGTGATTGCGCGCCGCGCTCCCAGCGCTGTCGGTTGGTGGTGACCCGCGCGGGCCGGCCCCGCCGCCGGCTCTTGCCTCGGCCTCCGCCTGCCTCTCCGGCGCGCCTCCCTTTACGCGCGCCCGAGGCGACCCCACCTGTTGAGCGGAAAAAGTGGGCACCTGCAAGGAGAGCCGCGACCTCCTCACACGGAAACGAACAATTATATAATCTAATATTCATGTTAGTGCGTAGTCGGTTTCCCCCACGTAGTACGTCGCTGTCATCTGTCTAGTGCATGGCCCTTCAAGTAGTTTGACATCCTCTGTTTACTGTGCCAATACTTGAAGACTTGTTGAATTGTTCAGGATTTGTGTAGGACGGTCATCCGTCAGTGTCGGTTGTCGTGCGGTGTGCGCTCGTACAGCTCCGACTGTGCATTGCACTTGCGAGTGTTGAGTCGTTGTGAACCCGTTCGTGTCGGAACCTTGCAGTGACCCCATGGAAAACGATATTTTTTCCGAATGGGCTCCGGCAACGGGAGTTGGGTCGCTGTCAACGCCTCCACGGTGTCTCCGTGGTCGGGAGAAGACGACGACGGGTTTATGGAGGACTACGAGTACGACCTGGAGACGGCGATGGGGTTTTTCGACTGGTGGGAGCTCGTTCCCACGCTGGCCGTTTACGCCATCACGATGCTTCTCGGAGTCGCCGGCAACGCTCTCATCATCTTCACGACGGCGCGCTATCGACGCATGAAATCCACAACCAACGTCTTCTTGTGCAGCCTCGCGTCGGCCGACTTGCTGTTGTTGCTGATCTGCATTCCTGTCAAGGTAGGCACCTTTTTGTTCCATTGGGGCCCAGAAACCAAAGTTGTTTTTGATTTACAGGTGTCGACGAAGTTATGTTGATCAAGTGGTGGTGAATATCTCAACAACAAATATATTGGTTAATAAGTTAAGTAAATAGTACATTTGTTTAAATTGTAAAAATCATGTTTCAAACAATTAAATAAATTAAGGATTTATGTGAATTATGATATAATTAGCATTGAATTTTCTATAGTATGAATTAGACAAAACTATTGTTTTTAATATTTTTGACAAATTTGTTTCGTTCGTTTCTTCTCGTTTGACAATTTTTTGGGTATTAGAAAACCTACGTTATTGGGGATATTTTAGGATACACCCAATCTTAAGTCGAGATTGTTTTTCACCTCTGGATATTAAAGAAAAGACGAGGTTAATTCTAGTATGTAGGTAGTGAGGATGGTTGAGTGTGAGAAAGATGTCTTGAAGTTATGGACGTTTAAGTCGGTCTTTTGCGAATCTCCATTTAAAGCGAGGGTGTGTTGTTTGTACCCAACTTAGAAACATCGCCTGAAGCAGCATGTAGGAATAATCATCATATCCATAGGACGTGTATCCTGGGATGTTAAAACTTCTGCATACCGGGAATTCAATGTCTTTTGTGACATAATATGTCTCTGTATTAATGTTACATCGGCAAGTTTTTGTATCACATGATCCACTTTTCCAGAACTTCGTTTACCTCTCATATCTCTTCATATCTAATTTTTTATTACTATTATAACAAAAGTCTAACATAATTACGTTCGTTTATTCATTCTCTTTTTATGGTTGGCTTTTATTTCCAATACTAACTGGTGGTTAATGTTTTATTACATTCAAAACATTATATCCAGCCCCATAAAGCTATAGAAATGCAAATCAAAATTTATTTCTGCATTGTAGCAAATTGCTTGGATAAGGTAGTGCATGTGCTTTACCAAAAACGTTATTCACGGTTGAGGAAAATCAGGTTTGAGTGATAAACCTTGTTATATAAATTTATAAGAGTATTCTTCTAAAACCCAAAAACGTTTTGATTTATCGATATCGTTCTTCAACAAATAAATTGTCTTTTTAATTTTCTTTGTGAAGAACTGCGTAAAAAAACTAGAAAATTTATGGGACTTACTCGATTACTCAGAGTGGCTTTCCTAAAATAGTTAAAGCTATAAATGTTTGTAGAATCACGAAAAAATGTAGTGAAAAACGTATTGAAACTGAATTTATACATCAGATTTGACTTCGTAGAATAGTTTTCACGTGATTCAAATAGTATATTTAATTTTCGTAATGTATTCACATGTATGTTTTTCGTAATATGAATGTGTTGTAAATGTGTTTTGTTGCTTGTTATTCGAAACTCAATATGTGTTTTGCTATTCTGTCCTTGCAGGTAGCAAAATGGTTTTGCGATTATATCGTTTGATCTGCATTAAACGATATTTTCGACTGTCTTCATTTGTGACCGTGGCATATATCTATCAAAGATAAATGAAACCTGTAATGAAGTTGTATCGATGTATCAATTAATTGTGAAATAAACCAAATCACTTGATGTCTATGATAAAGTAAGATTTTGCGGACAAATTAATTTTCTATGGATGTAAAGATGCACGATTATTTTCGTAAGAAAGTCGAAAAATAATTATTTATAATCTATATTTGAATTAACTAATTGAACCCTTTTGTGTTTTCTTGTATTTGTGTTCATTTTCACAGCGCATTAAATTAACTTTTTAAATTTTTTTTGACTACGTCATGTAGTGTTACACGCGAATCTCACAGCAGAGGCAACTACGACCCCACAGCCTTCGCGTCCTCGGGTTTCCAGGCCGGCTGAAATTAACTTTGCGAAATTGCTAAACTGCATTTACACTCGGTTGTAGATCTTGTCGAAATAAATTAATATACAAATTAAACATGATGTTATGAAATAGTTTTTTACGCAAATATATGAAGTACTAGCTCACTCGGCGTTGCCCGAACTGATAGGAACATGAAAGGATATAAAACAGATATAAACGAATTTCACAATAAAATAACATATATCACAAATACTTCCTTGGTAATAGGCAGCATTTAAATAATGGCAAAAAATGGTCCCTTTCAGGAAGAGACTAATTGTGATCCTTTTGTTAGATGTTGATTTTAAATTTCAATATCACATGATAGTAATCCCAAACCCATTTTAAAATGAGAGTATTAATTTTATTTAAAAGAGGGCTGGCCAAATATTTTTTCTACGGACTCTTTGAGACATTTTTATCACCCCGTCCGTTTAGAGCTCATATTTTAATAGTGCGTTAAGTTCGGACTCTCAATTGTTTATTTTTATTAAAAATAAAATAATTAATAGAATAGTAATACCTATGTAATGTTTTTGATACAACAAAAATAAATAATACGATACACTAATATTAAAATTAATTTAAAGAAATAAAATGTTCATTAAACAAAATTATCAACAAAAAGTAAGAAAAACTTATCCCATTAATCTTTTTTACTCTGAGTCTTTATACACCATTATTCGTCGACATCCACGCGTGCTTTTGGAAATTGCCTGTACGACAGTTTATGAACTGGAGTAATGAACTTAATAACCTTCATAATGTGGTCAGTATATTAACACCAAGCTATCGAATAGCCTACACAATATATCTACAATACTTCTATGCCACAAATAACACAAGGCAACAAAAAGCGACTTTTTTTGGTGTCTCAAATGTTAGAGCTAGATATAGGTATTTCAGGACCGCTGGTTCGCAAATGCTAACTGCTTGGCTGTATCAGCACTACTTTTGAAGATACTGTGAAAGTAACGGTCTTCGCCACTTTGAGAATACCAGTTAATTTGGAATAAATATAGTATATTTCATTATAAACCGACCAATATCAATTCTCCGCGTCTTCTTAGTAATGTGCACTGTTTCTTTCACATATTTTTTGGTGCTTAAGTCATGTATCTAGAAATAAAACTTTGCGTTTCTTAATCATTATAATTTATCCAAAGTCTCCATACCTACCGCAAATTTTGTCATTTTGCAAAGTTTTCCGGTCGCTTTCTTACAACAAAAAGCAACAATCTACACTAAGCAGCTTTTCGTTTTGAGTTAGTTTATTACACCTGAAGTGAATGCAGTTACATCTAATGCACGCTAATTTCGGTCTAACGTGTTCTTGCAGTATGAGGTAGTCTTCAATTTGCTTTTGTTAGTTCTATATTTGTACGGTTTCCTTCAGAAAGCAGCCGGTAGCGGTAGCTCAGTGCATCAACTGATGTCATTGCAGTGCCTCTAACCGGGAGGTCCGAGGTTCGAGTCCTGACGGCGGCAGGATTTTCGACACTAGCTTTTCAGGTAGGTCGAATTCACTCACCGTCTGGAGGAGAATTCTAGCGACCGGCTGCTCTGATCGGTTTTTAATTACTTTTATAATAATCTTCAAAACTTTCGTCATGTAAAAGTGTTTTTGTGAGTCTTCAAGACCTCCTTTCACGGTTGGAATAGTCTATTTGTTATGAGAATCCGTAGATTACGCGTTTACTTGTAGCGAAAATTCAATTGTATTTTCATATACTGAGTTTTGTAAACTTCTTTTCAAATTTGAGACTACGGTATTGCGATCCCTCGTGTTGTTGCGTTCACCGATGCTCACTCTCTGGATGCAACTCGTACACCTGCCCAACTTGTGGGGGATCGCATTCCACCGCATGCCGTTGGGCTTCTTGACAGCACACGATTGTTAACTGCAACGATGGGTACAGCATCCCCAAAAAGTTTTGTGGTTCTATTAGAAACTCGACCACTATCAATGAAAACTTCGAAAGAAACTCTGGGAATTAATAATGAATGAATGCGAAAGACAATAACAAATTTATCCTGACACAATCAAATATCTAATATACACATAATTTCCCCTCTCATATGTACACTTTTTGTAAAACACAAAACACACACACAGAAAGAAACGCACAATACTAAAACAACAACAAAGTAACAACTGTACTTGAAACAAAAAATACCCTGTTATGAAGTTACGTAGTATTATTGTATAAGACGTTAATCATAAATTGCGCCTAAGGATCCTTCCTATCACTTTTGCAATGCTTTCTAGAAAGGAAACTTGAAATAATTACCAATTATGTGATCATTAATTTTTTCTCAGTACAAATGTTTTACTCTTCGCTTAAAATCAATTATTATATCTTACAAAAATAGTAGTAAAAAAAAAGTACTAATAAAAAAATACATAACGTTTTCTTTTAAATAAGAAGTTAATTTTTACTACTTCATTTTTCAATTCTTACATATACTGAAGCCTTACAATAAATGAATATTCTCCCTGCTCCTGTTTCTCACACCAGTTTAAAAGTATTTCCGAATTAGAACGAATTCCACTGCTATCATTCAATACTCCGTCTGGCTTAACTTGGGCGCGCCTTGCAAGTGAGGTCGCCGGCCCTTCCCTTCCTCAGCGAATTCTAGTTCAAACGTTCTGCGAATAGCAATTGCCAGTGTCAGCCGAAGTACGCACAAACTTCTACCGAAAGTTTCACACTGTGAGCACTGACGAGTTGAGATGTAAGAAACTGGAAACGCCTTCCTTTATATGTAGATCCTCGACGGCGACGGCTGACGGTTTTCTTACGCTGGTTATAATCCCACTCCAGAAGCTCCACGAAAAGTGTAGAATACGGCAGAACAGCGTTTTATACGCAGGAGTAGTTTTAGTGGATAATACGGATCTCGTATGCATTCGTGTTGGCTTGCTTGTACGTCTTCAGCTCCGTGACCAATTTCTCCCCAAATATCTAGGAAACCAGGTATCCACAATGCCAAATTTAGACTAGGCAACAAAAATAATTGAGTATTCAATAAAAAAGAAGAAAACAAGGCGATAAAGAAAGTAGCACGGTATAAGATAACTAAACACGTCTTTGTCTTTGGTTACGCACGATATATTTCAGATTTATATTCGTATTATTTCGAATTTTCTCCAAATGAAATAAAATCCTTTTAAGACTAATTACCTCAGTACATGAGTTCAAAGCCGATATGTCCTCTGACACTCCGGTGCACACGTCCTTACTTGAACCCAAATCCACTTAGAAAAGCTGGAGATGGTTAGTTGGTTGATTGTTAGTGATTCCGGACGCGTCAACTAATGGGGTCATTAGTTCCGTAAGTGTAGTGCATGTTTTTTCCTAGGGAGGTGGAAGTGTTTTTCTCCTACTGAATGGTGACTTCCGGGACGGACCGACCTACAGGTTTTCCTCATTCAGGTATCTCCCATCGGGGAATCGCCTCAGCCGGGACAAGCTCTACGCTCCCACTGGTCTCCCGGCATGTGTGGTAGTGTAGTGAATGCAAGTGTGTTTGTAAGTAAGGGAGAGGATAGGACGTGTAAGGGAAGGGAAAGATAGCGCGCAGTCCGTGGTCCGCTTGTTAGGGTTCAGCGCATGGCATTCGCGTGACATATGCTGTCCCTGTAGTTTCCTCCTTCCTTAGGTGTCGAAGCAGTCGTTCCTAGTGTTACCGCCTCCCCTATCTTCTACCTCTCAACGCTGCAATCCTACAGCGCGTGCATTCACGCCGCGTACTACGATTGAATTGCGCGCCAGGAAGCAGAAAGAATCTTAGTTGTCACGAAACAGACATTTTCGACCGGAAACAGTTTTCACAAACTTCTATCAAAAACAATAACAGTCTATTTGATTTTCTTAATCTCTTAAAGGAACATCATTTAAGAAGGCCTTAACGGAATTCTTAATTCTTCTGATAATAATAATAATTAATTTGATGTAAAATTGGTTAACTTTAATTCTTTTTGCTACCTGCACATTTTTATCGTCAATTTTCATGCTAAACTGGTCGTATATTTTTCCTTGTGTACGAAATTTGTAATTCACAACAAGAATAATAGAAATAGAAATTATAATATGAAGGTATATTTTGAAGAGAAGAGATTTAAAGAATTGGTCTCAATTGCAATAACCGACCCCTACGTGCTTATTTATAGTAGTTTATATTCTATCATTCTTCTGGCAGGGTCGGCTAAACCACGTAAAGACAAATGCGTTGTTACATGCTGTGTCGTCATGTCCATTTATAAATGTTGATATTGTAATCCATTTAGAGAATTTTGTGAAGCATTTCGTCCTAACTGGCTGTTCTTCATTACATCAGACAACGCCATTAACTACATGAGTGCACATTTCGCATAATATGCATAAGTTTAACCCACAGTAGGAACCTATTTACAGTATGTTGTGTTGGAGTGAAACTAGTATTTTGTATTAATTGACTGAGCTAATAGAATCATTACTTTCATAAAGTGAGTTTATCCCCTTAGGTTTTTTTGTTTTATGTTCACTGTATTCAAATAAAACATACACTGGAAACGTTAAATTTATCAAAATTCCTTTTATTTGAAAATCTTCTGAGTAGCTTATACATTATGACCTTGAGCATGTCAATGTTTGTCTTTCAACTTTATGTTCCTGCACATTTATCAGCTATGAGCTTTTCGCAAAATGTTATATTAAGTTGAATAAAAAGAAAATTGTACACAATTCTCTTCTCTTAACCCAACCAGTAATTATTTTCTGTTTAGTCTCCAGCTACACTTAACCATTGTAAAATGTTAGTAATTGTAAAGCAGCATAAATATGTAAATAAACCTTTGTTAAAGTTTGTGATAGAATCTAGTACGACAATTGAGATTCATGAGCGTCATTTAGATGGAAAACTCGTCAGTTGAGTTATAGGAAAGAGCGAGTAGTAATTCGAATGCCAAGACCTTTTTTATCGCGTCCCGTGTTTTTGTTTTGCGAAACTGATGTCTGTCACAAAATATACACTTCGGATTTAATTCATGGTAGTAGGGCAATATACTATGACCGCTCACGTATTACTCGTGAAATATAAGAAAAGCTAATAATCTGACCATGTAGTAGCAGACTCGTCCAACATAAGATTTGAAAAGATTTGAAATCACTTGCGTATTAAACGTTGAATGATTCCCGGAAGAGCCTGAACGAAATTCGTCAGAACAACGATCTCACTGGGAGAGATGGCTCAGTGCATCAACTGTGTCACTGTAGCGCCTCTGACCGGGAGGTCCTAGGTTCGAGTCCTGACGGCGGCAGGATTTTCGAAACTAGCTTTTCAGCTAGGTCAAATTCAGTCGCTGTCTGGAGGAGGATTCTAGCGGCAGGCTGCTCTTATCGGTAGTTTTCCGTGGTTCTTTGATCATCACCAGGTGAATGCCGGAGCAATACCCTACCAAACGGACCACGGACCGCGCGCGATCTGTCCTTCCCATTCCTTGTCCTATCCTCTCCCTTACACACACACTTACACTAACATGCACTACACTACCATATATTCTGGGAGACCGGTCGGGAGCTTAGAGCTTGTCCCTGCTGGGGCGGTGCCCCGCTGGTGGGAGAGTCCTGGTTAGGGGGAAACCCCACTAGCCGACGGTAGGTCGGCGCCGGGAAAGATCACCGCCATCTCCCGAGAAAAAACATGCACTACACTAACGAGACTAATGACCAAAGCAGTTGATGCGCCCCGAAACACGAAAAACCAAACCAAACCAATCGAACAAGGATAATAAAGCCGGCCCGGTGGCCGAGATCGCTAAGGCTGTAGTGTCGTAATGATCTCGGATCGAAGGGTCGCGGGTTCGCGTCCCGCCTCGGGCATGGTTGTACTTGTGTTCGTCCTTTCACCCTTATCATCACTCACCATATCGTTTCATCCACATAGTTACCATACCGTTAACAGCAATAGTGGTCGCTAATGACCTTAGATGTTGAAGCGACCTTAAATAAACCAATTTAAAAAAGGATAATAAAAACTATTATAAAAAAGTGAAGAAGGGATGTCGAAGAAGGGATGACTACAAAAACATTGGGGAGCGTGCCTAACAACCAGCTTCTTTGGACAGCCAAGATTCTTAACTGACCACCAGTGTGTGAAAGAGAGCGAGGAAACTATAATCGTATGAATATCTGTATTACTAATTTCCAAAGCGCCAGAAATTAAAGAAAACGACTGCGGAGAGATGTCTCCGGTATCATTAAATACTTAGGAACTAGGGTAAAATCAAAAACAGTGAAATTATTTTAATATTGATTGAAAAATGGAAATATTTCATTATGTCATTCCGTATTGACTTATAATGTGCATACCGACTGACTGTTTATCCGTCAGGACACAGATAACGTCATATGACAGTAAGTCTGCAAGGAAGGGACCACCTTCCATTAAATATGTGCAATAAATATTGCCGTTAAATATTGTTATGTAGTACGTGTTGCGTAATGAAATTGCAATTTTTTTTATTCTTAGCGTGCAGATAACTGCTGTAGTATAATTCATATACTCCAATATTTTCGTAAAGTTGTTCTTCTTAAAAAAATAATTTGCAGCAGTATTATTGGCGAGTATTTCTCGTTTTGTTCTTGAGCAGTGTGTATTTTGGAAAACCTTTTCGCGTGATTTTGTTCAACAGCATTTTTGCTGCTGCAATTCGTAAATTATTATGAATTGTGTAGAAGATTCACGATAGATTTCTCTTTCAAATAAGCAACAGTAGAAGTAAACTTAAAAAACTTTCCCATTTTTTTTCATGGACGTGGATATTTTAGGTTAGCTTCCTCTGTACCTCCACTGGACTCAATCACTGCAGTATTCGTTACGCTGGAAGGAGTCAGCGAACTCTCTGCACCGAGGGGGCGTCGATACGGAAAAGGTCGTGCACCCGATGGCTGTCCGCACCGCTGCCTGGGTTTATTTATCTTCCTATGCAATCGTCGCGCCGCGAAGCATAAATCGGCTTCAGGCCAGCACCTGCTCTGGTTTCAGAATGCAGGAAGCGATCCAGGTAAGGCTAATCGGCTTCAGCCAGCACCTGCTCGGTTTCAGAATGCAGGAAGCGATCCAGGTAAGGCTATGGGGGGGGCGATTGATTGATGATGACGGACGCGTCGATTGTTAAGGTCATTTGTCCCGAAAGTGTAGTGAATGTTTTATCGCGAGAGGTGGCGGTGATCTTCCCTCGCTGGATGGCGAGATCCGACGCCGAGCTAACCGTGGGCTTGCCGAGTTTTTCTTCAAACAGGTAAGTCCCACCAGTGGGGCACCGCCCCAGCCGGGACAAGCTCTCCCTTCTCACAGACCTTCCGGCATGCATGGTAGTGTAGTTCATGTAAGAGTATAAGGGTAGGATAGGACAAGAAAGAGGAAGAAAAAGTCGGGCGGCCGATTGTTGGGTCACTGCTTCGGAGAAGTTCCTAAAAAACGGTCCGTGACCCGTTTGTTAGGGTACTGCTCCGGCATTCGCCTGGTGTTGATCGGAGAAACCACGTAAGACTACCGATCAGAGCAGCCGGCCGCTAGAATTCTTCTGCAGACAGCGGCTAAATTTCACGTAGCTATCTAGGAAGTGCACAAATCCTGTCACCGAGGCCCTGCAGAATCATCAATTGATGCCCTGTGTCATTTAAGTCGGTCGAAGAGGGGGACGAAAAACCCGGCATCGTGTAGTGTGGATTAAAGTCGAAGTGAATGTAAATTTCGCGGCAGCAAATGTTATCCGCGTGCGACTTATTAGGTTTAACAGGATGTTGGGAAAGGGTGGCAAAATATTCTTCACCGTCGCAAGTCAACCGGAGGGACAAACCAACGAAGAAACGAAGCGTGGTTTTCTATCTTTGTTTAGGAAAGATCTTACTGACATCAGAACTTTAATGATAACAATCTACCTACGCGTTATATTCGTTTTCCAATGCTTACAGGATCTTTAAAAAACGATGCGAAGTGTCTCCATGCGTAATTCCTTCGTGGAAACTGTGCGGTTTAATCACTGCATTTGCATTTGCACTTCATCTGCATTTATCAGACGTTTATTTCATGTGGGAGATATTATATCATTATTAAGATTAAAGTTTTTTTAAATTTCTATTAATTTTGAAGTTTTTACATCTCAACCTTTCAGGGCTACTTTTCCTCTGTTCAAAACCAAAAAATTCTGTTTTTTTAAAATATTTTCTTACTCCATATAAGACAAAAGGTTACCGTTAATGGAAGTATTTTATCTCCTCCAACGCCAAAGACCAGAACGTTTTTGTCAATATCTTGAATAAAAATGTCTGTCTAAAATAAATCTGGAATAAAAATCTAAAAACATAAATCTCAATGACAGTCTGAAGATAATGGAAAGTAATAATCTTCAATATTTTTACGCGGAAATAAATAGCATAAAACCTGCAGTGCGTAGATAGTAAAAATAGGAATTTAATGATGCCATTTTAAATGCTTTAAATGTAACATTGAATGCATTACATTTCTTAAAAAAATTAAGAACCATTTCATCAAATACAACATAATTCGAATTTTTTGCATGTTTTCAAAACTCTTAAAATGCATTATAGTACGATTAGTAAACGTCGCCTCAAAACGTCCCATTAGAATATATTTCTGACACTCCATAATAATGGCTGCACCTTTTCGTGATGTGGTAATGGCTCGTGTACTCCCAATGTCCTCGCTTGAACGAACGAATGAATTAATAAATCGCCTCAACTTGGCAGCTGCGTTTTCCGACTATCCGCTCTCTCTGCTTCCCAACAGAAGGTTCTTTTTCTCGTACTCCACCATTCGTCAACATCTGTAACCCTATTCCCTCCTACTTCTCCCAGACCCCCTTCCGCTCCCATTTACCAATTTCGTATTTTATTCCCTCCTATTCTCCCCAACCAACCTATCTTCTTTCCCTTCTCCCCGTGTATCACCAGCTATCCATCAGTTGAAAGTTGTATAAGTGAAAATTGAATTTTATTTTTCACAGAGTGAATTCAATTTATCTCTAGTCCTGTTCTTAAGTTTCAAAGCCACGCTGATGTTTTGGGAATAAAACAAAATACATTTAGACGTATTTAACGCGATTTCTGAGAGATCCATTTAAGTAGAGACATTAAAAGTATCTCCAAAGGTTTCATTTTACGACAAAAATGTCTAGAATTATGTTTAGAATGAGAAAATTAATCTTTAAACTTCCAAAATAACAAAATACAAACAGAAGGGATTAAAAATAAATAAATACTATGCTGCCTGAGTGAAATTTCTAATTCCTTTTTAAGAGACGCCCAAGTAAACTTATTTGGTCGATATGTTTCTTTCCACATACATAATTTATTTACGCTTTTCGCAACCACATGCGTCCTAGAGTAAAACAACTGTATTTACGCCGATATTGTATCGTAACGGTAGCAATGCTATTGTAGTCTTACTACAACATTTTATTAAGTTTTTGTCTTATGAACAACTTTGTAAAATTGCATTACTCTTTCTCTCTCAATTCATTTTCTACGACTAGGTTGTGTAATATTAATTCCTCGTTCTTTACAGTCTGAGTTCCTTAATAAAATTTATAAAATGGCAAAAATAGATTACTAGTAAACCAAAAATTCCGCAAAACCTATTGTTTTATATATTATATACTGATTTTAATTGCATTTCAGATTCACTCTCAAATTTGTAAGAGAAATTAGGTTTCTTTAAATAATGATAATAATGATAATAATAGTGTTAAAATAATAATAATAATAATAATAATAATAATAGTAATAATGCCAATAACAATATCAATAACAATAACAATAGAATATTAGCATCAACACTGAAACGGTAATACGAAATAGGATGTAATATAAATGACTATTGTGTTCTTCTCTTGGTTGCTCAAATTAAACAATGTGAATTCGTGCATAGCAGCTGTATCGAATTCGATCTTTGAAGTAGTGCCCGATACCATTCCCACAATATTTTATTTGATGCACTCATAAAAGTGAACGTGTAAATTCAAAGAAACACTGATGGAGTGCCTTGACAATACCATGAATACCACACAATACCTCACAATACCCCGAGCTTAAAAAATGATGCATTTTCACTGAAAAGGAAAATGACATGTCAATGAAATGCTTTTATCATTCACACAGAAAACGATGTTGTGGCGATTACAATGCATCATCATGTTTCACAATGAAATTTTAATACAAAGCTTTTTGATTTTTGAGGAATATTGACGTTAGATGAATTTTATGAATGAAGTGATAAAGTTGTTATTTATGAAAACATTAAATAAATTAAATCATAAGAGCAATAAGTTTGAAAACTTTGTAATATTGTAGGCGTATATGTATTTTCCACGCAAAATGAATATATAATTATTCAAAGAGAATTTACAAAATAATAAATATTTTATTCATAATTTGAGTAACTATTAAAAGAGAGAAGGTTATTTTGTTTTTCACTGATACGTTGTTGCTTGTTACTGTCTTCGATATGGAGCTCAATATGCACTACATATCGTACCTGGATTGAGAAGATCGTGGTTACGAGGGAAATCTGAAACCAGTTGAATGATGCTATACGTTCTCTTTTGGAGGGAATTATGAAAGGGAATTATGGGAGAGAATTGTGTGTGTGTGTGTGTGTGTGTGTGTCGGGGGGAGAATATGAAAATCAAAACGTAATCAAGTTACCATGTAGATAATTAGTAAACCTGAATCGCGCCAAAGATCCTTGGGCTTTTGACGACGATCGTTAAAACGCCTTTTAACGCCAATTCTGCATAAATATCTATTAGTTTATGGCGGCATAGAGAACACTTGTGCAATGGGAGCAGCATAGTGAATATTAAATTCGTTCTTTTAAAAAGGGGGGTGCCTATATGTGACTAGGCAATACATAAAATAAAGGCTATACTTAAAACGAGGAAGCCATACTTAAAAACTAAAGAGGGGAGGCGCGGTCTGTAGGCAAATATGTTATACAGATTCCACGCATACGAGAAAATGAAAGAAGCATGCAAGAAAGCTGATAGAAACAAAATTCATATGCGAAGCGTTGTTGAGAAGCAGATGACGCGGAATGTTTTCTTTGCAATGGAATTGGGAATCGTCGTATCAGGCTTGCAGTCGATAGCGCACAGCCACTTCGCCAACGGCGTCAGACTCTTCCGAAGGATCTCGCGGAAACAACGCGCGATTGCGGGAAGTTCCCCCGCGCGCGATGACCGCTTCGACCGCCGCTGCCCCGCCCGCCCGCACTCCGCCTCCCGCCCCGCCCCACCCCGCCCGCACGCACCGATCCACACCCCACCCGCCCCGGCCCGCCGTTCGGTCTCGCCATCCCCGCCCCGCCTCGCCCCGCCCGCCTCGCCCCGCCCCGCCTCGCCCCGCCCGCCTCTCCCGCCTCTCCCGCCCCGCCTCTCCCACCCGCTCCGTCACACGCTTGCCCGCCCGCCCCACCCCGACTTGCCCGTCGGCCCGCCATTGCCCGCACCGCTTCACCACCCACCCACCTGCCCCAACCGATCCCGCCTGCGCTGCACCGCTCCGCTCCGGCCATCTCCACCCCCACCCCGTCCTGCCGCCCGCCCGCTCCCTCACTGCTTCACCACCCATCCGCCACGCCCCAACGCCCGCCCGCCGCCCGTCCGCCGCCCGTCCCGCCGCCCGTCCGCCGCCCGTCCCGCCGCCCGTCCCAAGGCTCGCGCCGACCAGGTCCGCCTGGCCCACCCTCCTCGCCCAGGGCCGCCCGTCCACCCGCTTCGCCTCGCTGCCCGCGCCCCGCCCGCGCCCGGCCCACTGCCCGCCCCGCCCGCCCCCGCCGCCCGCTGTGGCGTCGCGTCGGCCTCTTGTCGCCGATGATGGATGAACGTCCTCCTCGGCGCGGTGCGGCGCGGCGGAGCGTCGCGCGTTTTCTCGATTACGCAAGCTCTCCGCCCGCCCACCGCAGCGCTCGCTCTGCTTTGACCGGCGCCCGTTTCCGTAATCTTCTCCGTACTCGATGCTCCTGCACAACCACCCGTCCTCAACAGCCCGACCACAATCGTCCGGATGCAACAGCCCAGCCTCCGCCGGCCGGTCTCAGGCACTCAGCTTCGTCACTCTGAACCGTTAGCAGACGTCAACCGTCAGCAGACGTCAATCGTCAGCAGACGTCAACCGTCGGCAGACGTCAACCGTCAGCAGACGTCAACCGTCAGCAGACGTCAACCGTCAGCAGACGTCAATCGTCAGCAGACGTCAACCGTCGGCAGACGTCAACCGTTAGCAGTCGTCAACCACCTGGACTGAACCGCCCTGTCTCGACCGTCAGGTCTTAATCGCCAGACTTCAACCCCACAACCTCAACTGCCTCTTCCCAGCTTTAACGTCCCAGCCTCCATCGTCCGACCTCAACTTCGATCCCTCGACCTCGACTTGATGTCAGTGCAACCTCGACACCCTGGCCTTAAACGCCCGGTATCAATCGCGCGGCCTCATTAACCCTGCCACAATCACTCGTCTTCAACCGCCTGCTACAACCCCCGGCCTCGACCACCTGGCCTCGGTAGTCTGGCTTTAAACACCACTTGATTGAAATGATTGAAGGAAACTGATGATGATGGCTAAGCCATCGAAAGCTGTTATTTTTAAATAAATACTATTGTTGACAATGACAACGCCTTCAATCATTTCAATTATGTAAATGTCAACTACAACTCACCACTGAATCAATATTTAAACACCACATCTCAATCGCTCGGCCTCATCGATCCAGCCTCAGTCATCGTTTTCAAACGCCCCGTCACGCCGCCGTCCGCTCATCGCTGCGACCGCTCCGCTTTGGCCACTGCCTGCTCGCCTGTATCTGCATCCGCCCATCCTCCACCGTCCGGTCTCAACCGCCCAACCTCCATCGACGGACCAGGTGAATGCCGGAACACAACCTAGCCCACAGGCCACAGACTTTCCGCGATCTTTCCTTCCCTTTCCTCGTCCTATCCTCTCCTTTACACACTCACTTACACTAACATGCACTACACTACCACATATGCCGGGAGATCGGTCTGGAGTTTACAGCTTGTCCCGGCTGGTGCGGTGCCTCTCAGAAGGAGATATCTGGTTGGGGAACCCGCTAGCCGACGGTAGGTTAACGCCGCATCTCGCCATCCAACGTGGTAAGATCATCTCCACCTCCAGAGCAAAAACATGCACTACACTTACGGACTAATGACCTTTGCAGTTGTCGCACCCGGAATCACTGGTAATCAATCGGCAGGCATCAGTCACCTGTATGTAACGCTGGTCCATAACCGCTTGTCATTAACCGCTGACTAACCGCTCGGTCCTAACAGTTACGGGCTTACTGTTCGGCCCCATCCACTCGTCCCTATCCACGCGGCCCTAACGGCTCTGCCGTAAAACCCGTGCATGCTGCCGTTGACATCGTTGCCTTCGAGCGTATATTGGAAGTCTCCGTGAGTGGATGCAATGAGGCCTTGACTATCTGGCTACTGTGTTTCCCGAGAAATGTTGCTGACTTTCCGGATGGAGCGTAATGAATATTCTAAGCGTGCATTGTAGTATATGGCCAGCGAGTACGGTCGCTCGCTGGTTGTTAAAACGAGCGATGTGTCTGTCGAGTTGCTGTGTGCAGAGGCCAATCAACTAACTGGCGAATGTTTAGATAAAAAGCGGAAAAGAGAATATACTAGAATTAGAATCGCTATATGCCATACTAGTAAAACATTTTCAGGGTCTCTGTATTTACTTTCTCACCTTACTTCCTAATAAGAGAAAGTATTGTTATCATGCATTGGAGTACGACCTTTTTTGGCAGAAAAACTCTTTTTTTGCCGAACTCGGATAACGGAAAAGGGGACGAATATTGTTTCTCTATAGAGTAAATTGCTTCCTCTAAATCCTTGTGTAGTCATAATCCATGTTTCGTAAGTTCTTGATATCAAAAAATCAATTGCCGAAAAAATGTCTTCCCGTCTTTTCATCCATCTCTCCGTCTGTGGTCAACGCTACACTCAAACCGTTCAGCCGATTTGCTCCACAATTGATTTTCCTCAATCGGTTTTTTAATTTTTACTTTCTCGGCTCACTACGTTTATCTAGTAAAGACAAAAATTGTAAAACTGGGGTGAAAATTGGCGAATTCTCGACAGGAAATCTCAATTTGTCGTTGTACGTTTTGTGGATCATTAAATAAGAAAAACTGATAAAGTCTGTCCGTCTGTGTCCATCAACGCTGCTCCTAAACCGATCATAGGTTTTTTTAAAAATTGGTATTCCCCGGGATATCTGAACGAACGCGAGGATCTGCGAGTTTAAAGTGGACAATTTGATTATTGAAGGTACTTTACATGATGCATCAAAACGTTTTTAAAATTGTCTTAGCTATTCTTGGCATGTTGACTCGAAGGAGTTAAGCTTGATGTCAGCATGGAGAAAAAATTGACTGATTGGAAACACTTTTGTATGTTCATTTAGTAGTAAAATATTGCATAGTCGTTAAAAATAATGCAATATTACAAATGATGTGCTATTTTAGCACTGTTAGTTTCCGAAACATCTGATGCGAGACATCTAAATTGTTAAAGCGAGTTCATACAAAGCGATACCTCTCGTATCTTTCTTTAGTCTTATCATTTTAAATTTAACAGAAGTGAATGATAAGCAAATTAGAGGTGCTTCAACCGCACATACTTTGTTGCATTACTTGTAGGGGCTACGTGATGTTAAAAAACAATTTGAAGCCCCAAATGTGTGCTCATTTTTTGGAATCTAGCACTCAAGAAACATGTATTCTGCCTAAACTGCAAATTTGAAAAAGTAAGTTACTACATTTGGCGAAAAGAAAACAACACCACAAACGGATATTGTTAATTGTGGAGAAACCTATATGCAGTTCCAACGTTTTCAAAATATTCTCAAAATTGGTCCAATTTTTCCCCACTAATGTAAAAACGTATCCTGATGGCAATGACGCAGATCCGAATTTCTCTGAAACCTCTGAATTTTGAAATATTGCAAACGTTTACACATTTGCGAATATTACAAAAAAAGTTAAACGTTTTGAACACACTCCACCAACCATAATTATTGTAAATAAAATTTTTTCTTAGTGTTTTCACTTCATAGTTATATGTTCAAATATTGTCAATACAAATATAGAATAAATTAGGAGACAATATAGAAAAAAGTCTATGAAGCAAAACTACTACATTTTTCAAGGGCACAGAAGAACTTAGTTTATTTTTAGATTTGAAGAAGATGCCATTACTTTTCAGAAATTATTATCCACAGATGAATTTGTCAGAAATGAGTTTGTAAGAGAAGCATGAAAGCAAGAATTCATTAGACAAAATCATGATGAATGAGAATTAATCATTCTTTCTGAGGAAAATTATAATGATCGTAAACGTATTGCCTTGCAATTTTAAATTTAGATTTGAATACATTTATTTGACGATCTCTAGCGAATATTTTAAAATATCTCCGAAAGATCGTGTTGCTAATGTACACAGGTGAAGCTCCAAGGCGACAAACCGTTTGTGTAAGAGCGATTGTTTCAAGCGGCTGTAGGCACACGGGCGCACTTTAAGGAACGTAAATAACGTCCGTTACGCGAGCTCGTGTGCCCGCAGCCATAGCTGTAGGATAACGTGGGTGCGGACCAACCAATTGGTTCCAATTTCTGCAACTCACAGTATCTACGTACAGCAGCTCCCAGCAGAAGGCGTGAGGCTGGGGGGCTGGGGGCTGGGGGGGGGCTGGGGGCTGGGGGCTGGGGATGGGGATGGGGTCTGGGTGGCTGGGGCTGGGGGCTGGGGCTGGGGGCTGGGGGCTGGGGGCTGGGGGCTGGGGGCTGGGGGATGGGGTCTGGGGGGCTGGGGGGGGGGAGTAAAGTCGGAGACGAAGTTGTGAGCGTGACCTCTCGCGTTGCGTGGCCGCGGGGCCGCGTGGGTCGGCGTTGTGGGCGAACGAGGCGAGGCGAGGCGAAGCAATGCGAAAGCAGGCGACCAACATTGGCTCTTCCGCTCGGACAGGTTGCAGCTGGCGCTGCCCTCTGCCGCTGCAGCCGACGCGCTTGACCGCTGCGCTCGCGTAAACACCCACTCCCCCGCGGCGCGCGGCTTTTCCTTTGAAGCTGCCTTTCCCTTCGCCCTGCCGAAAATTGATGTCACTTTATTTACTAGCACTCTACAAAGTTTCATTTCATTAGTAATAAACCAAAACTTTATTTCTAGACCTCTTACTCGTCTTCTTCTAGACTTCCAAACCCCTTCCCTACTTTTTGACCTCTTTTCCTTTTCCTCTTGTCAACCCCATTTGAAGGACAATTCTCCGACATCTCAAATTCTTCTCAACCTAGTGGCAATATCTCGACTCTTTGATTTATTCTCCATTTCTTTTCGACCACATCTCTTGCAAATAACAGCATTTCACTTATGTACATCGGTAACAAGGTTTTCAAGAGAAAAATAACTTAAGTGCGTTTCGCTGAGACAAAACAATTTAGTAACACAGCCTCACAAACAACATCATTTATTTTAGACTTCAAAAAAATTAAAGATACTGCTTGTAATTCATATCGGTTTTTAAGTGCATTCATTTGGAACAGGACAAGAAATAATTGACCATTTATTCTGTTTTAAAATGATTGCCATTTGGTTTTGCTTTATGGACTGCACATCCCTATCGAATTTCAAAAGAAATTAAAAGAAGACTTTGAGGACATGGGCAACTTCCACATGTATATATGACATTTCGGAAGTATCTCACGAAATAATAATCTTCAGTAATTGCTTAAGTATTTATCGCCCATTTGCAAATGTTGCCTTAAAAATAATAGAAACAAAATATATAATTTCGTTATATTTGTAGTGAAGCATACTTGCTAATCAGCAATTTATTCTTGTGTATGTTACAACAAATTATTAACATACTAATAATTAAATAACTTATTTAAGTTTTCTTGATTTCAGAGATCTTGTAGTAATTCATAATATAGACGTGTTACGGAGGTAATCAGACCACAATGAATAAGAAAAATTGTTATCTGACTCATTATACACTAATACGCTTATTACCAAACTAGTTTCGGGGACCTTTTCCCATCTTCAGTGGTACAAACAACATAATTACCTAAAACGTCTAAAACAATAACAAATGTTAAATTAATACAATGTATTTTTATTTTTTGTGTAAATTATTGTATCAAAACTCTTATATCAAAAACACATATATTAACACTAATTTGCAGAAAATAATTATAATATATTGTGAAATATATGTAGCATTAGTTCCTTTTTCCTCAATTAATTTGCCTCTCCAATAGCGGTGGGTTCCGATCGACCTGCACGCATTCGCTTCTCACAAATAAGTCAAAGAGTTAGCAAGATGGTGTGTTTGGCGTGGGCTCAGGCCGACCCGGAGCAAGCCGTTCTTTTTCACTCCGTGATGCATCTCCCAGTCATACATCTTCCCGCCTTGCACTCTTATGCTGTGCAACTTCCCGCTAAACATCTCCCGCCATTAATCTCCCGCCAAACATTTCTCCGCCATGCATCTCTCGTCATTCGTTTCCCCGGCATGCTTCTCTCCCCTTCCTCATAATGTAATATCTCGCCTACATCTCTCGCCAAGCAGTCTTTTAAACCCGGGGTTCCCCTGCATCACGTTCCCTCACCCCTGCCGGGAGGTCCTAATTCGAGTCCCGACGGCGGCAGAATTTTCGACTTAGCTTCAGCTAGGTCGAATTCAGTCCTTGTCTGAGAGGAATTCTAGCGGCCGGCTGCTTGATCGTAGTTTTCCTGGTGTCTCTGATCAACACCAGGAATGCCGGGAGTACCCTAAAAAACGGGCCACGGACCGCGCGCGATTTTCATTCCTCCTCTTTGACCTATCCTCCCCCCCCCCCACACCACTTACACTAACAAGCACTACACTACCACACATGCTAGGAGACTGGCCGTGAACTTGTCCTGGCTGGGGCGGTTCCCTGCAGCTGGGAGATACCTTGTTGGGGAACTACTTGGCGGTTGGTCGGCGCCGGATCTCGCCATCCAGTGGGTGAAGATCACCGCCACCTCCCGATGACAAAATATGCACTACACGTACAGGACTAGCTTACCTCAGTAGGTGACGCGCGCAGAAACACTAACAATCAATCAATCGATCCAAGCAAATCCCAACTCTTTCAGAACCCATCCATTATCTCCCCGCTATGCATTTTCTCGCAATGCACCATCCTTCCATGAATCATGTCGCATTCCACACCGCTTTGTTCCGTTCCGCCTGATATGCATCTTTGCGCCGTATCCCGCCCTCTCAACCTCCCCTCCCGCACATCGCGACCGGCGGCACAGAAGGCAGCGGAGCGGAAGACGCGACGTCGGTGGCGTCGGCAGCGGCCTTTGCGCCGAGTGCGCGGCGCAGGTGGCGCAGCGGGGCCCTGCGGTGAAGAGGCGAATTAGCGCGCGCTCCCCTGAAACCGCCCGGCGGAAAATCGGCGCCGACGGAGAAGCTAGAACTCCACGCGGAGACGCGCGGCCGCCGCCGCCAGCTGCACCGATGACGCCTCCCCTAACACGACCACCGACAGCAGCACTCTTGACTTGGCCCACGTCTTCGCCTGCACCCACCACTTCGCCTACGCCATCACTTTCCCTTTGCCCGTGCCTTCCCATGCCTCTGCATGTCTTTACCCCCGTTTACCCACGTCATCGCCACGTCTTCGCCTACGTCTGCGTCCACGTCTTCGCCTAGGTCTGTGTCCACGTCTTCGTCCACGTCTTCATCCACGTCTTCATCCACGTCTTCGTTCACGTCTTCATCCACGTCTTCGTCCACGTCTTCGTCCACGTCTTCGTCCACGTCTTCGTCCACGTCTTCGTCCACGTCTTCGTCCACGTCTTCGTCCACGTCTTCGTCCACGTCTTCGTCCACGTCTTCGTCCACGTCTTCGTCCACGTCTTCGTCCACGTCTTCGTCCACGTCTTCGTCCACGTCTTCGTCCACGTCTTCGTCCACGTCTTCGTCCACGTCTTCGTCCACGTCTCCACGCGGAGACGCCGGCCCCGCCGCCGCCAGCTGCACCGATGACGCCTTCCCTAACACGACCACCGACAGCAGCACTCTTGACTTGGCCCACGTCTTCGCCTTCACCCACCACTTCGCCTACGCCATCACTTTCCCTTTGCCCGTGCCTTCGCCATGCCTCTGCATGTCTTTACCCCCGTTTTACCCACGTCATCGTCCACGTCTTCGCCTACGTCTGCGTCCACGTCTTCGCCTAGGTCTGTGTCCACGTCTTCGTCCACGTCTTCATCCACGTCTTCATCCACGTCTTCGTTCACGTCTTCGTTCACGTCTTCGTCCACGTCTTCGTCCACGTCTTCGTCCACGTCTTCGTCCACGTCTTCGTCCACGTCTTCGCCTACGTCTGCGTCCACGTCTTCGTCCACGTCTTCGCCCACGTCTTCGTCCACGTCTTCGTCCACGTCTGCGTCCACGTCTTCGTCCACGTCTTCGTCCACGTCTTCGTCCACGTCTTCTTCCACGTCTTCGTCCATGTCTTCGTCCCCTTCTTCGCGCACGTCTTCGCGCAAGACTTGCCAAGCCATCGCCCCCCCGCCTTCGCCAAGCAATCGCCCTGCATTGCCCTCGCCTTCGCCGCGTCGTCTTTGTCGCAAGCGTGGCGCTGAGATCGATCCGCGCGGCGCGTCAGCAAAAGAGCGAATGCGGATGACACCTGGAGATACGCCATGCGCCGCTTTGCGAACAAGAGGAATGAGGAGGAGACAAGACGGAGTGTGACATGCCAGTAATAGGAATTCGCGAAACATATCACTTGATGGCTACTTGACACATTACGTAACTCGAGGAACCAACTTTTCAATTCTTCTTTGTGAAAGGGTTCTATTTATGTGAGATGGTAGCGTTTCCCCTTAAATGAAGGAATTCGATTATATAAATGTGCACGAGAGTTTAAAACTTGGGCTTAAAAATAAATACATTTCCACGACTTCTATTATTTGTATTTCAGTTGACATTTGAGAAGTTCCCAAAATTCAATTTCCCACCGTGGGCGGATCCCCAACGGAATTTAACCCCACTGAAAAACATGTTGAAAAAATCGCTATAATATTGCGTTTGACCGGAAGCTATATTTAAAATAGAATTTTTGTGAAAGGTTCTCATAAAAAAATAAAAAACAGTGTGTTGTAAATGAAATATCTGGTCTTGTTCATTAATCGAAATTGCAATTATATTCGTTTGTACAATTCATTTGTCTTTCATGCGGATATGGGGCACAGTCACATTATTACCATATATGTGTATTAAAAGCGTTTATCAGTTATTCCTTTCTAAACATAGAGTTCCAGCTCTTTACTACTGTAGCAAAATGGGCAATTGTTCGGCAGACAAATTCGTATTGCGGGTCCCTGATACAGAAAAAAACAATCATTTTTTTCGTATAAGTAGTGAATTACTTCATCTAACACGTTCTGTAGTAAGAATCCACTTTTCTTGGGTCCTTGATATCGAAAATTTACTTCACGCCAAACGGCAGCTCGTCGTCAGTCTGCCCGACCGTCCGTCAGTCAGTCTGCCCGTCCGTCATTCAGTCTGCCCGCCGTCATCCAGTCTGCCGTCCGTCATCCAGTCTGCCGTCCGTCATCCAGTCTGCCGTCCGTCATCCAGTCTGCCCGTCCGTCATCCAGTCTGCCCGTCCGTCATCCAGCCTGTCCGTCCGTCATCCAGTCTGCCCGTCCATCATCCAGTCTGCCCGTCCATCAGTCAATCTGTCAGTCAGTCATTCCTTAAAATAAAAGGGATATTTCGATTTCTGGGGGGTACTTTACTTGAACCTTAATATTCCCAAAATATTGTCAAAAATTGCTTCAAATGTTCTGTTAACTTCTGTTCTAAATAAAGAAAAATGTAAAAATGTCGCAAGCTCATTTTCATTCAATTATCTAACTGTTGGAATTTTGCAAAATTTCAATTTTTTCGGCATTTCTTGCAACTACAATATCAAAGTTTTTCTTCAAATAATTTTTCGTCACGATTAATTTTTAATTCATTTATGCTATTTTTTAAAATATTAGTGCTTAAAATTAAAAGATTCTAAAAATCTCAATTTTTTTAATTTTTTGTTGGGATAAAATTCCAATTACACTGAATAATACAAAATCAACACCCTTTTGATTTATTGTTTTGATTTTTCAAAACAAAACTATTATATCATTGAGTTAAATATATTTTAGGTAAAAGTAATCACACGCAGATAGACAAAACCAATAACAACATTGATTTCACTAGTATTGTTCAAATCTTAGTGAATAAATAAGATATCTATCGTGGGAAAATAATTGAATTATAATAAATCATTTCATTCTTCAGTAGTTTTTAAAATGTAGGATCTCTTTCGTTTAAGACATTTTGTTTCGGGAAATTTCTGTGGAATGAAATTCCATCGACCACAATTCCCTTGACTGTGATTCCCTCGTAAGTCTGCAATTATTAGGAATCGATTGCAGTCAGCGGCGCGTTCAGGCGCTGGGGCTTTCCATCCATCACCCAGCACACATCACGTGGCCCCCCGAGAGAAAACACGAACGTTCCAACGGAGCATCCAACGGTCGATGGAAGGACGTGAAGAGCGATACAGGCGGAGGGGTTTGTCTAACGTGGTGCAGCACACATGTCGCGCTACTGCCGCCAAGTTTAATCTTCGTTAAAGCTTAATTCACGCAGAAATTGAACTTTCGCTGGTAGCTTTGCGTGGTGTAACGTGTTGCCGTCGCAGCTTGTGACTGTTTGGCAGCTAGTTACTGATGCTGATTCTGTGAATGTCTGATTATTGGCATGGTAAACCGTATAGACGAGCACCTCCGCTCACGCATGCGCAGGAACCGAATTTGCGCCTGCGTTCGGACCTCCTCTGTAGACGTGTGTTCATTAGCACGAGTACTGAAGACATTGTTGCACCGGACACTAGCCGATTTTCCTATGCACTGTGCAGGGATGGAGGGAAGGGATCGCCAAATTATTGAATGTCGAGTCGTAAAGAGTTCACAGTAGGTTTGCCGCTCCCAGAGTCGGTGGATTTAATTTAAATCACAAAATGCGTCTAAGAGGATGAGAGTTAGCGGTTTCTAAAATTTGATAGTTTCAACTACTGACTTCCATCGCTAACATTGATAGTCTTGTAAATAGGGTAGAATCACGAATATCAATAGTTGAATTTGTGGATCGTGGCTACGTCAGGGCATTAGAACGTGCATTTTCCCAAGTTGGAGAAATTACTATCGTTAAACGAAGTCACATACGCTTAGAACTCATACATTTACGTTTAAAATTGAATCACTTAAATTTATTAAATACTTTTAAAATTTTAAAATTAATTGGAATTTCTAGTAAAGTCTATTTTTTGTTTTTTTAAATTATAAAAATTTTCACAAACCATTAACAATAATTATGACAGAATCGGAACTATTGGTTGATAAACTATTGATGCTAATGAAATCATAATTATACTGACAATGAACCGAACACGTTCTACGTCATACTTCTCATACTCGCTTTTTGACAAGAAGGTGCAAAGTAGTTTGCAAGATTTTAGTTTCTCAATGGTAAATTGCGGTGTACTCCAGTGCATGAAATTCCAGTGCAGAACATTTAAGTCAAAAGTAAAAAAGAATAAACGAAAGAGTTTGGGAAGTTAATATTTTTTGAATGCGTTTTGGTTGTTTCTCATCAATAAATAATAAAAGGTTTGCAGACTAACTTGATATTTTCGTATGATTCACCCATATAATATTTATATGTTTGTATATTTATTTGTTTTTTTCTTTTTATTTATCTATATACATATTCAAATTAAATAGAAATATCCCCGTAATGTGGCTGTCCATTAAACTTCCTCTTTTAGTGCACTTCTAATTTATCAAATACATATACTGACACTCAATACCAAACTATTCCTTAATCCACAAGAGTCATTGTTTTGCACATTACAATTACATTTCGACACTTCGTAAGACAGTTGAAGGTCGGATGTAGAAAGTCGTGATTTCTTGAAGGTTCAATGCTCACATTCAAATACATTTAATCGAAATAAAGTAAATTCTAATTTTCTTTAGTAATATATCAATCTCACTAACGTGAGACACCATAAACGGTGTGGATGTATGACACTGAACATATTTACTACATTTTGTTTAACTTAAAAAAGGGTTTTAAAATTCTATATTCTAATGATTAAAATAAATCTATCTCTTTATGCGATTAAACTGTATCAACTCGCGCAAAACTAATAAGGTAATTATGTGCTATCTTATTCTTGAGAAATAAAGGGTGGTATTTGAGCGTTGGCTTTGATATATTAAATTCTTCCGCGCTCCAGAACATTAACGTAGAACTTTTGGCATCTTCTTGCCATTGGATTGTAACCTTTGAGTCCCTTGTAAAAGTTTCTATTGCTTTCAATGGATCAATTGGTCCGTGGGTCTGGAGCAATAAAGCTATGGAGGACCAATAAATTAAATTGCAATATTCAACTCAGCGAAATATTTTCTGCATTGGGATTTTAATAGCTTTTAGATGAAAGACGAGTACTCAGGAAAGCCGATTTGAGAATTAGAGTAGCATTAGCAATATCTTTTAATTTCAAGGGATCTAAATAGTCGTGTTTCCGTAATTCTCATAAACAGAGATCAGCTATTATATTTGTTTAAAACAATAAACAGGTGTCATTGTTGTCAGCTTCTGAAAAAAATTTCACACGCTTACTCATCACGGACCTATCTTACATACCTATCTAGCCGAAATAGGAAAATTGTACATGTCATTGACCTTATTTGACTATTTATTATTACATAAAATTGAAAAATATATCTTAAATATATGACTTGGCTGTTGAGTTCAATTTAGTTGACACGGCCATAAAATTAGTTGACCCCGGTTCGACAATGACAATTATTTTTTTCTGTTGGTTAATAATGACTATCCCTTACAATTAGCAGATAAATATGTGAAAAACTAGTTAAAGAACATAAGCAAGGCCCGAAAGAGGGGTAATAACGCCAGACTACAGAAACTGTGGGGGAAGAAGGACAAGGAAAATTATTCTATTATCTTATTTCCAAAACTAAATAGAAAAATAAAAAAAGATATTACGTAGTGAGAAGGTGTTGAACTTACAAATAGAGCTATAATAAAAAAGAATGCATTTGCAAGAAATGCTGAAGATTCAAACTACTCACTGAGTAATGTGTTTGTAAGGACTGTAATTTGCAATATGTGGACCAGACGAAGAGAAAACTGAAAGATACTATTAATTGGCAAGGAGAAACATTCTCAAAGAACACAATAGACAAAACTAATTTACAAACTCAGGTTGTAAACTGTCAAATAGAATTCAGTGAACCACAGATTCTACCGGTGGAAAGAAGGTGCAAGGATAGACTGATAATGGAAAGTTAACAAATTAAGATTCAGCAGACAGTGAATTAAATGGTAAAATTAAACTCGTTCACTAATAACTAGACAATATTATTACTGAAATACGTTAATAACAAAATCTAAATTAAAGACAGGTTTCATTACAAAATTGCCGCCATTTGAAGGAAAACCCCTGCCTTCCCATACTAACCCTTCCGTCCTCCTCGATCTCCCTTTTTCCTGTGTCCACACTACAACTCGAACTCCCATCCCGAACATTATACTTCATGCAAATGCTTGTAAGATGACAAGATATGATGTTCGCAAAAAACAAATCTTTCTTAGATTGGTGTGGAACGAATGACTCTTGATTGAAAGTAGCCTTGTCTTTTTGTAAGAGATTTAAAAAAAATTGTAATCGCTGAACTTTCCCTCATAGAAGGTCAGACGAGAATACCAGCAGCGAGAAAGCTCTTCTGTTGGTTGTTACAATTTATTATATTAAAAAACCGTAGTCTACATCTCAGTATAAATGAATCCTTGAAAATGTTTTTAAATCGTTGTTTGTATATTTAGTAAGTAAAACGAATTTAATAGTATCGTAATAGATCTGAAGATAGATTGATTAATTCCTAAAACGTCTTGAAGACTCAAGAATGTGTTTGGTGTTGAATTTTACTTGATGTGTTATAAATGAATTAAAAACTTTACTCTCCAAAATTTTAATGAGACCTACTCTTTCGAAAAAAAATACTTATTTTTTCCGCTTTCAATTTAGGGAATACAAGTATTTCTGCATTCATATTTTATCGCTAGCGACTCGAGGATAGAAGAAGAACTCATTCAATGAAGAAAAAGTTCACAGCAATCAACTTTATAAATACTACTTTATTTGTAAAATTAGAAATATGTAAATTTTTATTTATAGACCCCAGACCGTTTACTCTGACCTTTTGTAGAAATTACAAAATATAATTTTATTATATCTTTTGGGGCTGGTAAAATTTATTAGAAAAAATTAGGAAAATGTTAGTTTTTTAAACATCAGCCGCGTCGAGTGTACCCTAGTCGTAAGCCTGGACCTTACGGCTGGAGCATTCCAGAGATAGAAAGGTCTCGGGATTGTCCCCGGAAATAGGTCAGAAATGAACTTGTAACCAAGTTCAGTTTGTTGCTCCCACCGAAATTGAATGCTCGGCTCTCAACTCTCGTCAAGATTTCCATGATTTCCCTCACCACTTTCAGGCAAATGCCGGAGGCCCACTCTACACAACAGCCCTGTGATCGCGCACGATATTTTCTTCTCATTTCCTTTGCACAATCACCATCATTTAATTTTCCATAATCTGGACTGGCGTGTCATGGGATAGAATGTTCTATTCTAAATCACAAGGTAATAAGCGCCAAGTGCCACCGAGGTGGTCTCACAGACCCAACGACAATATATTGAATTATATTAAATGACTACAGTAATAAATGTCGTTGTTATAATTTTTATTTTTATTATATCCAGTATGTTATACATATTTGTAGATTTCTCATTACGATATCTTTTGTAATTTTTTTATCTCAAAATGAAAGTTGTGGACAGATTGTTTCATTATCCTTCATACCCCAGGTTAATCAAAGCGGGATTACCACAAGATCCCCCTCTCACCCACACTGTTCAATCTCTATGTAGCAGACATCCCCAAACATCCAACAGTAAAAACCGCACAGTTTGCAGACGACACCCTTATATTCGCTTCCAATCACTCTCTAATTAACATTAAAAACAACATACAATTATATCTAAACCTAATAGACAGTTGGTCATCCAAATTAAAAATAAAACTAAACCCAAACAAAACTGCAGCAAATTGTTTTTTCTTTAATGCCATACACTCCACCAACCACATTAACGTTAAATAACGAGCCCATCCCGTGGTACCCCCAAACAAACTCATTAAATATTTAGGACTGCACTTGGACACCAGATTGACTTGGAAACAACACATAGACATCAAAATTAAAAAAAAAACATCAACAAAATTCAAATAATACAGAACCAATTCCTACGTACCATCACTAATGGGCCCTGGTTCATATCAAATCATCAATTACATAATGAATTCAACCTCGACTTCATTATTCACCACATTACTTACCTATCCCATAAGTTCTTCTCATATTCACCATATTCAAACATTATCCTCGTTCAACCTCTGTAAAAACCCCACTCATCCCACTCGCATCAAAAATAAATATCCATTCCACATATTTTGTAAATTATTTTCAGACCTAGAATAATATCTACGAGGTGCCATCATGGTTTCCTCAACCACTGTATCAGAGTTAAGTTAGGTTAAGTGTTATGAGTTAAGCCATCACTGCATATGTATTGTTTAATAGGAACTGATCTATGTACAAAACAATCAAATAATAATAAAAAATATTGTTTCACCGAAAATATAGCATTAATCTTCAAGTATTGCAAGAAAAGAAAAGGCACTTCCAAAGTGTTCTCTTGATCATGTGGGTAGGCTAATAAACGTATTACATACCAATTTCTTGGAATTAATTATTATGCATACCTCCGACGTTCTAGAAAGTTTAGGTAACATATTTCGAGTTTCTCACCATAGTTCTATATTTTTATTCATTCCCAAGTACTTTTCGAGAAATCACTGGTTCAATGTTCTTGGACATAAAAGTAACAGCGAACAAAACTAATTACAACGAATTGTCTCTGATGAAACGCTTATTGCACTAAATTTAGCAGCCGACAACGAGTTGACGAATGTTTAAGAGCGAGTTTCTTTTAATTGGTTATTTAAGGTCGCATCAACATTTTAGGTTATTATCGACCACTATTGCTGTTAACGCTATGGTAACTATGAGGATGAAACGATATGGTAATGATAAGGGGTGAAAGGACGAACACAAATACAACCATGCCCGAGGCGGGACTCGAACTCGCGACCCTTCGGTCCGAGATCACTACGACACTACTGCCTTAACGATCTCGGCCACCGAGCCGACTAAGAGCGAGTGTGGTTCTGCAACTGTAAATAATACTACGCCTTTCGCTCCTTTGCCAGTGACGTAATCGTGCTCCAAGAGCATCAACTGTCAATATATCTAACGCACTAACATTCCCTTAATCCGCTGAAAGTTCAATGAGAAAAATACTTGTTTGCGACACGTTTTTCTTGAATATAGAGGGAGTTAGTGAAAAACGATTGAAACTGGTATTCAGTTTGCTGTTGCACGTAGTCGGTTACTATATGCAGTCAGTTACATTAATATTGGGGAAAATATGAATTTATCACGTTTTGTAATTTATTTATGAGTATTTGAAGGAAAAACATCAGGATAATAAATATAAATAAAAAATTATTGTATCGAACAAAATGAAATAATATTTACATAAAAGTTAAAAAAATATTGCATACAATCTTGTACGAATATTACAAGATACGTAATTTTACAGCCACTTTAATATTCGGGCAACACAGGAAAAGGTTATAAATTAACATGCAAAACTACAACTTAATATTTTGTAGCTAGTTCCTTTGTTTTAACTCTTCTCCAGTATTCTTGGCATTGAAGTTACTTTTTTTTTTACTTTTACTTTTCTTTTGATCGCATGTATTTGCGAATCCTAATTTCTAATTCGTGCCAAAGATTCTCAATACGGCTCAGATCTGTGGATTGAGGTGGCCATTCGATAATCTTGGAAAAAATATACAGAAGCCATTCCCTCATAACGCGAGCCTTATGTTTCGGGTCTTTGCCTTGATAAAATTTAAAACAGTTTCTAATCTTCAGTTTTTCTGCGCTCCCGTGCAAATAAGTTCTTCAGAATATTCAGATACTGCATTTTATCCATGGTATCTTGAATAAAAGCAATTTCTCCCACTCCACTGGCGGTTATGCAGCTCCAAATCATCACGTTCCCTCCTCTACGTTTTATTGTTGGAATGAGATTCTTACTATTAAGCTTTCTCCACACCATTCGCCTACCACAGGCACTTCAAACCGCACCCGCACGAGCTACTTGCCCGCTTGAGGAGCCCGGTTGCTCGTACGGGCAGGGCCAACTTTTGACTCCGAACTCATTTCTCCGTAAAATCCAGAAAGGGGTGTACATGCGCAATTTGGAGCGGCGCGAGGCGGTGAATAGTGAAAATATGTTCGCTAGTTTTTTTATATCAAATAACTGAGAATTGTATTATGTTTATATTCTTCACTACTTATTACTATTTGATGTTTGTTTTCTTTCTAAATTCTCCCATATATAAACATTTTGCTAAGTGACAGAAATATGTTTCAATGGTGAATTCTTTCCTTGTTTTCGTTTTGTGTTGTGTTATTAAATCATTCAGTTATTTATTGTATTTAACAATAATGGGAAATAAATTAACAAGTCTCCATGTTAACAATTTTGGCTTTAAACGGACGGACAGCGCTTTTAACAGACAAGAATATGTTTTTTAAACATTCTAACTTGAACGTAGAATGTTCATGATTTTATATTACTCTTAAGTGAACAAGATTACAAAATCAAGATTCTTATGATTAATTTTTTTTTTGATATTTTACTCTTGAGATTTTGAAATCGGACAGATGTATTATTTCATTTTAATGGATCCTTTCTTTGACTTAAAGAGAAAAAGTGAATTAATATAGCTAAATTTGTAACAATAACCGCCGAGAAACTTCTCCCAAAGACTGTCAAGGGCCAGGTATCCAGTGACGAACCGCCATGCTGGAAGAATTTGTACACCCCTTACTCTTAAATCTCGCGCCAGCAATGCTTGGAGGATGCAAGGGTGTTCGACGCAATGGAAGGCTTTAGCAAAGTCCACAAATGCTACCTAGAGTTTTAGATTGAATCCATGGCATCCATCTCAAAGATTTGACAAACTGCTTGAAGGTGATCGACAGTAGAAAAGTCTAATCTGACCCTTGAGTCGCGCAGTCCATTTTTGTGGCTCCCAGACAGCAGAAAACTGATGATGATGGCTAAGCCATCGAAAGCTGCTATTTGTAAAATAAATACTATTGTTGACAATGACAACGCCTTCAATCATTCCAACTAATCTGACCCTGCTTGATTTTCATCCAAAGTAAGGGATGGTCTTCTATTTATAACTTTTGAATGTAGTTTGTAGATATTGAGTGACAAGGAGATTGGAGGATAATTATTTAGATCGTCCTTGGAACCCTTTTTGTATAATAGTACAATCTATTAATTTGCCATTGGTGAGGGATTTCTTCTTTTTTTAATCATATTGAAGATATTAGTCAGTGGCTTAACGATGATTGTCTCGCTTATTCATTGCCAATCTCATCTTCGCCGGGTATTTTCCCTTTTTTCATTTCCTCTAAGGCAGAACTGACTTCTCATGTGATGATGAAGAACTTCTTTTAAATCAAGATCGGCAATTCCGTGTATTGCTTGTACAGTAATTTGCGATATATTTTCTGCACATGTGATCAATTATTTTCCACTAGAAAGTTCTTTCCTTATAGTTTTCGTAAACTTAGGTGCCTCCATTATTGTTTTTACTAATTAATGTTATAATTTCGCAAGTCAGTTCTGATCTTAGTTTATTGAGTTTTTTATATTGCAATTTAATTTCCTCTGATTCAAATCCGTGAAGTTTTAATTTCTGTTTTTGCTCTAAGATATTTATTTTGTTCACTGTTAGTTTCTTTGTTCTTCTAGGAAAAGCTGTGCCACTCGAGTTTCTACTTGCTTCTAATATGCAATCTTCAAATGCAATCATGTTCTTTCACACTCTCACTTATGCAACACTTTGCACTTTGCTTTGAGGTTTGCTTCTAGTTCTAATTTGAATTCTTTAGTGTTGTTTGTTTCGATGATTGGTGTGCTATATCTGTACTTTTTTCTGTGTCCTTTCCTATGTTTATTTCTGCTTCGACCTTCTGTGATCGTTTCGAATTCAAACTATGATAATCGTTACTCTTGTTATTCGTGTTAGTTGATTTGTCAGAATAAAATCTATTTCTTTCTTGTTTTCCCATCTGGAGAACACCATGCCCATCTGCTTATTGGGTTACCGTGAAAGAATGAATTCTTTATTTTAAATTTTTGGCGAACCGAACTAGTTTGGTTCCTCTTTCGTTCCTAACCCCAGCTCCGTAGGGTCTCCCTCTAAACAGTAACAGAACATGTACTAAACTAAATAACTACTAAATAACCTACTCTAAACAGTTACTGAACATACATTATGATATTTCGATTCATGTCAAATCTTTGAAAATTCAGCGTTCTAGTTGCCATCATAATTTGCAATAAATGTGTAAATGTTTTATAAAAAATGTTACATATTGTAAGTCAAAATACAGGTGAAATGAAGGAGGGTTTCCTGAATAACTAATGCGACTACTGTAACGGCATGCACAATGCACTGAATCAGGAATCTTTTTAGTTTAACATTTCCCTCTTTTCATCAAATACTATCATTTTAATCATGACAACATTATTGGTAGATTTAAATTTTTTCTCATTGTAAGTTTAGGTCCGACAAAGAAGTTATGGAAAGGGGGCAGTTGACAATCAAATTTGAACACACACGCAGTGAAATATTTTTTTCTGTGCCATTCTGCAGAAAGAGTTACAGCCTTAAGAAGTAGGTACTCTCAATGGTTGTAAAACAAGTAACGGCAAATGTGTGAAGACTTTCCCCATGTGTTATTATCCTCAGGTGCGAAAGGCAAAGGGTGTTGTCTGTGCAGGAATGCCTAGTGTGCTCGAGGGAGTGAGGTGTGGCGGGCGGTTGAAGAGGAGACAGCTGAGAGGCGCGAGGCGCCGGAAGCCTCGGGGGCGTGTCTGCGGCGACAGGGTTGTGGGAGGGGAAGCTGTTGGAGGAAGACGGACGACGCCGTCGTTGCCTGCAGTGCGCCTGCCTCCCGGGGCGGGGTGGAGTCCTTCGTACGACGGCCGGTCTTCGCGTCTCCGTGCCGCGGCACAGCCCAGCGACCCGGCCACTTCGTCACGTCTTCCTTCTACCGCCTGCGTCGCTTCGCATCTCGATTTCTCTCTGCTCGTGCTCCGATTTGCACTTGTACGTTCTCGCATACAACTATAATGTAGAGAAATTATTGTGATACTGCAAGGCAAGCGTTTCAATTTTTTTAAATGAAAACGCGATTTGTGGAAGACTGATACCAAACAGTTATTTTTTTCATGTATGTATTAAATTACTTTCTTGAATACGTAGAAGTACAAATTCTAGTTTCGTAGGCCCATGATAATAACAAAAATGTTTCTTCACAATGCCTGTCCTTTTGTGGACGATTATAGCGCCTAAATCTTTTACAAAATTTTCTCCAGCATGCACACTCACCATTCGATTTGGCCGCACTCTAGTCCCGAATTTGAAAATGATGTTTTATTTTTAGGGATACTACTGTAAATTTTTTTTATTATTTTTTTATTGCACCCGAACAGTGGATAAACCACTTTACAGGTCTGAAATTGAGTACAAACACTAACCATTAATACCATAATAACTGAAAAAGCACCGAGGTACTTGCAAAATAAACCAACTCAACCCAGCTTACTTGTGAGAGGAATCCTCTCTGGGAACCTCATTTATAAGGATCTTATGCACAGGGCAGTGGAGTGAAGGGGTGGGAAAGGGGCGGGAGCGAGCTTAGAATTACGTGTTTATGATGCTTACGGAGGTCTGAATTGATCTTTGGGAAGGCGGATTTGATTCTGATTGGACCGTTACTGGATTTTCCTAGCTGATAGAGTCTGGCACCGGAACTAGGTTTAGGTTGGAGAAGAATTTTTTGATAATGATGAAATATGGTGAGTAATGGTATCGATGTTCAATTCTCTATGGAGCTGATTATTGGATACATACCAGGGTGCGTTAACCGATGTTCGGAGGATTTTGTTTGGAAAACTTAAAGCCCTTTTAAGTTTGTTTGTGCAGCACCTCCCCAAACAGGGCAGGCATATGTTAGCGATGGTCTAAGTGCAGTTTTATAAATATGGAGGGTTATATCAGTTTGTAGCGCAGATTTACGGTTAATGAGTGGATATAGGTTGAAGAGAGCAGCATAAGTTTTGTTCAGCCTATGGGTAATGTGGGTTTCCACGTGAGACGGGTGTCTAGGATTGTTCCTAGGTATTTTATGGGTTTGTTGGATGGGAGCCAGGGAACAGGTGTACTTCCTATTGTGAGTGTAGGAGGGTTGGCTATTCTTTTGAGTGCAAAGATTTTAGCTTCGCATTTTGCTGCGTTTAAGTGCAGGCGCCATTTGCTGCCCAGTCATAGGAAGTGTTGATGTCTAATTGTAAATTGTTGATTGCTATTGAAAGATCATGGTGTATAGAGAATATCGCGGTGTCATCTGCATATAAAGCTGTGGAACAAGTTGTGGTACATGGTATATCTGCTGTGAACAGATTGAAGAGGGTTGGGGAGAGAGGTGAGCCTTGAGGTACCCCGGCCTGAATTATTTTAGGGGCGGAGAGTGAGGAATTTATTCGCACCGAGAAGCTTCTATTTTCGAGAAAGCTGCTAATGATTTTGATAAGATAATCAGGAGTGCCTTGGTTCCTTAATTTGTAGAGCAGACCTGTGTGCCAGACTTTGTCAAAGGCATTAGCGAAGTCTAAAAGACTGCAGCGCAGTACTGCTTATTTTGAAATGCTTCTCCTATGTTTTCTACTATTCTGAGAAGCTGGTGGGTGGTCGAATGAAGAGGCGGAATCCGAATTGAAAAGGAGGAATAGCTTTCGTAACTTGAAGAAATTTGTTAAGTCTGATTAGGATCAGTTTCTCGAAGATTTTGGACAGAGTGGGTAAAAGGCTTATGGGTCTATAGCTGGAGGGATGTTTCGGAGATTTTTAGGTTTTAATATTGGAATTACAATGGATTTTTTCCAGCTTGCCGGGAAATAGCCTAGTCTGAGGCAACTGTTGAAGATGGCAGTTAAGTAAGCAATGGAATGAGGAGGTAAATGTTTTAGAACTATGTTGGGGATACCGTCTATTCCTGGAGAAGATTTGTTTTTTGTATTCTTAATTATTTGTTTGACATTAGCGGGAGAGATATAACTAATTGGTGATGGAGCTGTATGGAATGGGGATCTTACAAATTCCTCTACCACGTTTTGGAAATTCAAATCAGTAGAAGTATTGGGATAAAAAGCATCTTTGAAATGGTTGGCAAGCATTTCTAATTTGTCTACTTCCGAGTAAGCGATTTCAGAGTTGGCTGATAATGGGGGGATTGCTTGGTTGGGGTGGGAGAAATGACGACAGAGTTTCCACAAAGTATTGGAGTTTTTATCAATATTTTGAAGAAGGTTTTGGAAGTTCTGATAGCGAAACTTACTTAACTCTTCGTGAATTTTCTGCGTCATCTGATTTAACGCGGTTTTTAATTGGGGTAGCCGGAGAGTTTGCCATTGTCGTCTTATATATCGCTTATGTCTAATAAGATTCAGGATGTTGGGTGGAAGCGGATTTGATGGGGGGTGCCTCTGGTGGTTGTAATTGGGTGTAGCCGTACTTATTGCCGTGCAGATGGTGTTGCCGAAGAAGAAAATAGCTGAATCGACTTGATCTGGGGTTTTTAAGAAAGGTGGTATGGGGGTGGATGTCGAAAGATACTCTTCGAATAAATTCCAATTGATATTCTTATGGATACGTTGATTGGGATGATTAGATACTACGAGATTGGCATTGCAGGATAGAAGCACCGGGCAGTGATCCGAGTTTGATTCTGCTAGAACTGATTGAAATAACGGTTTCGTAAAAGTTTTGCAAACTGCATTATCTAGGATATCCGGAAGGATGCGGCGATTATACGGATAATGTGAGGGTTCCGGTGGAGCAGAGATAATTAAATTATTATTGATAGCGTATCTGAGTAAGAAATTTCCATTCGGGGTGCATGTTCTGCATCCCCATGCGGAATGTTTGGCGTTGAAATCGCCTATGGCTATGGTTGTAGTTGGGTTAGAAAACAGAGTATTAAGGTGTGTTTGTTTCAGGGGGATATTAGGGGCTTATATACTGCAATTAATGTAATTGGCGTACCGTGTGACTGATGTAGCGCTATTGATATATTTTCAAGTCCTGGGGTGATAAACGGTGGCAGCGGATCGTGTCGAATCCGTTTTTTAATGAAAATAGCAACTCCTCCTGCTGCAGTTCGAGAAGGTTGGTCGGATCTGTACGTCAAGTAACCCGGAACATTAACCTTATCGTTGGATGTGAGGTGCGTTTCGGTGATGAAAGCCATATCTATATTATAATTATTTAGAAGATATTTTATAAAATTGATTTTGGGGATGATTCCGTTTATATTCCAGTTTAGGAGAGTGAGAGACGAAAATTTATTTTGGGACATTTTCTTGGTTATTTTGAGTATTATGGATCTGGGAAAATTGGGAAAATTTGGGGGGATGGGAAGAAAGTTTCGATTATGGATGTGGAGCAAGAATGATTACCTGGTTTATTATTTCTGAAATTATATCAGGATGTAGAGAGGTGTTATGGTGGGAGGGGAAGTGGGTGTGCAGAGTTTGTTGATGGGTATTGTGAATACGGTGGTAAAAATTTTGTTGAGGAGGCGGGGGAGGGGAATGTTTTTGGGGAGCTGAGGAGGAACGTAATGTTGTGGAGGGATTCTAGACTGACGATAGTTGGTATTAGCAAGAAGTGGGGGAAATGAGGCGGGGGGAGGGGGGAAACTGTTAACTGCCTGTGAATAAAGATAGTTAGATGAACTTCTTTTCATGAATGCTACTTGTCGTCTTTGGAAATATTCACATTTGCGTGACGATGCTAGATGAGCTTGATTACAGTTAACGCAAGTGGGATTAAGTTGGGGGTTTAAGTTGCATTTACCCGGTTCATGGGAGTTAGCGCATCTTACACATTTTGAAGTTTTTTTACAGTAATTTTTAGTATGTCCGAAGTCCTGACATCTTTTGCATCTCACAATAAATGCATTACGGCGTCTGAGTTCTACTGAAACCACGGCACTGAAAAGTCTATTGATGCTAAATAGTTTTTCAAAGGTTGATCTGTCATTCATTAACACTGCACATAATGGCATGGGAGATTTATCAAATCTTAACAAGCGGGTTACTTTGACGTTCAGAATGTCAACCTTGCTAAGTTCTTCAGTAATTTCATCTACATCGTAATCAATCGGCACTCCACGAATAACTGCACTAAAGGTGTTAGCTGAAGGGTCTTTGAACGTGTGATATTGACACTTATTCTGATCTAGAAAGTGAATTGTTTTTCTGAAATCTTCTATTGAATTAAGAATAGTTTTAACAGAATTTCCTTTTATTTGAGTGATAAAGTTTTCTCCTATCTCGGAGGTTAATTTACTGATGAGTTCTTTATAGTTTGAAATTTCGTGAATGAATATTGGAGGTGGCTTTTTGATCACAGGCTCTTTTGGGTGAGACGAAATTTGGGGATTTTCCTCGCGGTCGTCGTCAGTCAGAGGCCCGAGCGGGGCAAATCTGTTATTTAAAGGTAGATCCATTACGCCGGGGAGAGAATTAGCCTTGCGTTTTGCGCCGGTTACCTGGAGGTTGTCAAGGCTGCGTTTCCTCGGGTCTGACCTTAGTACTTGAATGTTGTTGTTGGCGGTTGAGTTCTGATAGAGTTGATGATGATACATTGCAGAGACATCTCGGAAGGGCTGCCCTAGGGGGGCCTGGATTTGAGCACTATGTAGCACTGTGACAACTTTTGAGCACGAGTAGAAATAACCACTGCACTGCACGAGTTGATAGAGACTGACTGTTCGTCGCGCAGTTGTGCAAAAGCACCTCTGCGGTCGGCGCTAGTTGAGCTGTACGGTGCGAGAGATCCGCACAGCACGACAGTCGACGAGAGAATGACTACTGTAAATGAAGCTCTGAAACATTTTCTCCTGTTTTTGAAAAAATTGCAAATTTCTTTCAAAATTACGTTTTAATTCGTGTCCTGTGTTTTGAAAATAGGAGTTATTTTTGCGTAATTTTGAACGAAAAAGCGAAAATTTAAAAAGAATACGTAAGCGACATTTTATAAAGAAAAACATTTTTTCTGAGGATAGAGTCCATGGACAGAATAATATGACATTAAACGCTATTTAGATTAAAATGTTTAATTTTTAGGGAATTACATAATGTATTTATTTTATATTTCTCATGTTATTAATTGTTTACAGACATTTTACACATGTGTTATTTAACGTATTTTCAAACATAAAATTTCCCGGAATATCAAGTTTTCTTGTGTATATCATACAAAATTGCACACTTCTCAAAAGCTTAACAACACTTTCTCAAAAACAATTGTAATTGGACCGCAAACAATTTCCAATTTAAAAGATGTGTATTTTTATAATATTATTCAATACCCACTTCAATTTAACTAATAAGGCACCGAAAAAATTCGAAAATGTGAAAAATGTACATGCTTTTTGATAAAACATAATTTGTTTGATATAAATATTACCGAAAAAAACTAATTGAAAGTGTTATTGAGGCTTTCTAAATACGTTACACAATTTTTGAAAAGTCTCTAATTTTGAGAACTTTGTTTATTACCGAGTGCGATATTAGTGAATTTGAATGTTAAAACAACTTAGTTTGCATTGTTCCCATGGAAATGAGTTGTGGCTAAGTCATTGACGTACATAAGACCTATAATGCGCAAAGCACATGAAGCCACAGTATGTAAAAAGTTCAGTTTTAGTTACAGCAGTTTGTCTCTTTTTATTTCGTTACATCACTGCAGCACATTCACGATTAGTGCGTTGAAGTGATAGGGCCGCTTGAGTCACGAGTTTGCAGTAGAAAAGTTCGTGAACCAAGAGGCTGTTGCTTCGAAACCCGTGTAAGGCATGATTACTTACTCGTGTATTTGGTGTGGGAGGCATTCCGAGGCTTCCTTGTATTACATTTGCTCCCTAATTCTTCCATAATCTTTTGATGTGACTGGTCTGTGTGTGAGATGAGTGTGTAATCAGTCTGTGTGTGTAAATTAACTAGACCACTACAGCGACAATGATAAAGCCGTTACCATGCGCAAATATGTAGTGGTAGAGGTTTGAGATATTTCTACGCGATGTTTGGCGACCGTGAAGGTCCTCTTTATGTTCCCTGAGGAGAGATAGAAATCGCGGGAGGATCTGGTAAGTCTTTTAGGTGCCATTTGATGGCATCCTTTTGCGAGAAAGCCTGCTTTTGTAGCACGACTAGTTTCTTCTGCTGTTTGATACTTCTGCAGCTACAGTGGTGGTACTTTTCTGCCTGTCCCCTTTCTCTTGCTGTTCATTTTCATTTATAATTGAGTTCATTTTTTGTCATGTTTCTTTCTCGAAAAAAACTTTTCCTTTTGTTACCTCATTCATGTTTATCTCTCTTTTGTTTTATTTCCTTTGCCTTCACAAATTAATTCCAAAATACGTAAACGTCATCAGCATAATCATTGCAATCATTTCTCGTCACACAAGACGTACACGTACTTTTCATTACTTGTGTTTTTCATTCATTGTTCTCTGATAACCATTCCAATCTCTTCCTTCCTGCGAAATTTTGTTCAGTCTAAGGCGAGAGATTTTCCTTTAGTTTTGCTATCGCCTTCTCTTAATTCCAACATTCCCGTTCATCCTTCTCCTGTTTGGCCTGCTCGCTCTGCCGCGCGGGGACTCGCCGTCAGAGAGTGGTGGAGCTACAGGGGCAGTAAATTACGCGATCTTAATCAAGCGTTGCCTACCTTAACAGCAAGGAAGATAATGGCGCCCCGTGCTTCGCTGGGAATTGTTTTCTCCGTTGCCCCATTACTCATTTTGCTGCTGCAGCTGTTTCTCGCTGATCGTTGCCCTCATTGAGCTGACAGAGTCTTAATTTGGTTGTTTTTGACGTCGCAGAACAAAAAATGCTGACATTTTCCACATTTGCTAGATTTTATCAATTTATCTTCTTGCTGACGTGTTTTATGATTTTCTATTGATTTTGTTATTCATTGTTTGGAACTCTCGTGTTGTAGAGGAGGTAGGATTCGCGAATGACAAAATCATTACAGTTTGTAATAAAATTCGTTGAAGAATCCATAATTTAAACGCCATCTAGTTCCTTGTACTCACAGCTTTAAGATGTTTAAAATTTACAGAAACAATTATGTCTGTTTAATAAAGTTAGGATCAAATTAAGTTAAACGTATTTGCAAAAAATTAAGATATTTTTATAATAACTGAGTAATTACTTTTCTAATTTCGTTTAAAAACCGTGACATATTTTGAGGAAGCGTGAACAGAAGACAAAGAAAAACCTTTCTTACGGAATAAGTTTAATTTGTGCGCCGAATTTTGTAAATTTTATATTTAAAATGTTAAATTAAAGGTGTAGTAGTCCACAATGACTTTTACGAAGTTATTGAGACGGGTAAGTGTAATTTTTAGAATATCATTTCTTAAAAGTTGGAAATAACATCGGCAGTTATAAAATACTCTAAATAATCGTGGCAGTTAATTAACAGTACTTCCTGCCTGTTCCTCATGAAATATTTTTCACATCTACTCAAAATGTAGGTATGCAATAAGAAAGTTTCAATTCTATAATTGGATTAAAATATGACTACACGTCTGTTAAGTGACTGGTACTTTTGTAAGACGTCACCAATCATAGTTATAGGGAGGGAATAAGTCCACAGTTAAAACTGTTTTTTATTATTTTTTGTTTTGAATGGTTACATGGTTCAGTTTTACAATACAAACTTTTCACATGTTTTTTATGCTTATGATATATTAAAAAAACTAAACTATACTTTCTTTACAATTATTTCTTAGGGAGAGGAAACCCACTGAGCACCTCACAAAGAATCATCTAAATCTGCAAATTGAATGTATAATACATACTTGGGAAATCTATTTTTTATTCTGGTGGGATTTATGGGTGTTTTGTCTAGATTGAAATGGGATAGTTGTGTAATTGTTGACACTATTGTAAAAATTGTGGGATAACTTAGTCATGTGGTGTGGGTTTTATTTGAATTTCTTTATGAAGCTGTTTGTTTGAAATGAACCAGGGTGCTTTGGTTATTGTTCGCAGGAATTTTTTGTATTTTTTCATGTGGTGTATGATGGGTTTTATTTGAATTTCTTTATGAAGCTGTTTGTTTGAAAAATTATTGGTTTTTGCTGCATTGATTCAAACAGGGCAAGCATAGACATTAAAGTTCTAATTATGTCTATATATATATATATATATATATATATATATATATATATATATATATATATATATATATATATATGAGTTTGGAATTTCGAAGTTAAAACTGTATAAATGACTGTTTTGTATTGAATTTAATTCAGAAAATCATTTCGTTTCAGCCTATCACACAACCTCCAAGGTTGAATATCCAATTCTTTCAGTTCTAGCCATCACGTTCTGTGCTCTAAAAGTTGAGCTGCCGAGGCAAGAGGGAAGGCCATTCATAACCAGATTCCAACTTCCGGCCGGCGTGCGCGGTGACGAGCGACCGCACGCCTGAAAGGAAGATTTAGAAGAGAAAGTTTTTGACGAAGATCTCGCTCCCCGCCCAGCAAAGGCCTTCGCGAGCAGCGGTGCGGGCGCGTGGTTCATGCGTCGTTTAGGTCCCTCTGCGGTGCAATGGAGGGCCGTCGTTTGTCACAGAATTTCCGAGTCGCTCTGTTTCTCTTTTTATCTGCGAAGCGCCTGCAGAAATACCCATCCTACGTTTTGTGGATCTGTTCGTGAAATGTCATTTTATATTGCTAAGTTTGTGGTGAAATTTATACCAAACATATTTCGCATTTTTTTCGTTTTTATAAAAGAGAAGGATTCTTGGAGACTTCAACTCTTTTTTGCTACCTGCGTTTTACAAAGCTGACTTCAATAATGTTTAAAATACTTGTCTTAAGCATTTTAATTGTGAATAAAAGATAGTTCTAACGATTGCAGAAAGTTCAGTTTTGCCGGCCCGGTGGCCGAGATCGCTAAGGCAGTAGTGTCGTAGTGATCTCGGACCGAAGGGTCGCGGTTCGAGTCCCGCCTCGGGCATGGTTGTATTTGTGTTCGTCCTTTCACCCTTATCATCAATCACCATATCGTTTCATCACATAGTTACCATACCGTTAACAGCAATAGTGGTCGCTAATGACCATAGATGTTGAAGCGACCTTAAATAAACCAATAAAAAAAGTTCAGTTTTAAATTACTCATGAAAACGAGATTAACACAGAAAATTCTAATCGTTAGAGATTGTTTATAGATTACTCAAAAATGTTGCAATATTTTCCTAACTTCTAAAACGTTATTTTGTTTTGGTGAGCTCGTGTCGACTGTCGGGATCATTATTAAAAATACAATAAAACACAGATTTTTCAACACTATTAATAAAACTTAGTGCATTTTCTAATCAATGTTTCAGTTTGCCTTTTAGTTCATGTATGTCAGATTTTTCTAAATTTCTTTGTCAGAATATCACGAGAAGAGTCAAGAGCGTTATAAAATAGTTTAATTATCTATTTTTACATAATGCGATAAATTATGAGGTAGAATGTATTGTAAAGTGATTATAATTTCCGGATTTTATTTTTCTTTGTGTCGAAGGGGTCAGAGGTCAGTTTCCTTTTTCCTTATTGTGCTTAAGCTATTACTAATGTTTCATTATTTTGTGCATTATTCACCCTGGCCACATGGAAGATACATCGCACGTATAAGTAAATGTATGTACACTTTGTTTTCAAAATATAATTATAAACTCTTTTGTCCATTATGCCACAATGTGTTTCCCAACCCTTCGAAGACATACAGTCCCAAAACAAGATTGATCCGCCTCCTTGTTTTACTGTAGGCAGGGTATTAGCCACGTTATTATCTGTATATGGCCTTTCTCCATACCCTGAAGACACTATAAAAATCCCAAATGATTAATTTTCGTTTGTCAGACGAAAGAAGAATTCCTGATCTTTATTATCATACTCTTTTGGAAACTTGAGTCTAAGAGCTTGGCTATTCTTACAAACGACTTTTTCATATATAACTTGGTGTACTATGCTACAAACGTGGCTATTTCTAATGGTGAATTGTTAATTGGTAGGCATTCGATATTATTTGAAGTGTGAAAGTTGTAGCCAGTTGATTCAATAAACTATTGCTATTTGTTTACTCCCGCGTATTTTTTGGAAATTACGTGAGTATTGAGAGATCAAAAGTGTCCTTCCTCTCGCTGAGAGGAGGTCTACACATTCGCTAATTTGTCGACAAGCGACAAACTTTCCTACCAATGACTATAAGCTTTATAGAACAAGACTGGAAACATCGAGAAGCCTAGAGCATGGCATCTGGTTAATGGAAAACTCTATGTTTGTTTGCAGGAATTCCGCGAATCGGTTCACTGGAAGTATTGTTTATTTTCTGGTGTTTGTATTCTGAGACAACCGTGAAACTTTAAAAACTCTGTGCAAGTTCGACTAATGTTCCCTACTTTGAATCGATAGACCCGGCACCATTTTTTTCGTTTTACGTTTAATGTTTATACCAATCTGTACTTGCTCTGTCTAAACGTCGCATTCCATTTACGTTCTTATGTATTATTATAAACAAATGCATCTAAGTAGTGTTATGGAATTTCTACGCTAATTTTTCTTATCTATCGATGTTACTATTTTGATACGTGATATTCACATTTACAATTTTGGAAAGTGGGAATGAAACGCTCAAGTGATGTTAAAGCTTGTTTTGCAACATTACTCATACGTTAAGTTTTAATGAAAAATGAGCCTCAAACGGCGTTATATCACATTACTATAATATTATGTACTGGCGCATGAAAGAAAACATATACAGAATGTCGTTTTCGAATCGCAAATAATAATTATAATCGTAAAAATAAAATGTTTCGACAAGTACTAGCCCATCCAGCGTAATAGCGTTTTCCAATCGCCGCACTGGTGCGCACACAGTGCGCACTCGTGGTGAAATTGCGAAGGCAATTGATCTTTTATCACGCAGGGATACTTCGAATGATGGAGTATATTATAACTTGAAAGAAATGTCTTAAAATATTTTTTGTGACTCGCGAAGTTCGGAAAATCAGTCTGTGTTTTCCTAAAATTTAACCTTGAATAACTTCATGTTACCAAATCCAGTGCTATATAGAATTCAAAATGTAGGTACGTCTCAATTTCGAAACGCTAATAAAGTGAAAATAAAAATGGTGACCCTTACAAAATCATTAAAATATATGTGCCAAGAAATGTTCCTCGCACATCCATACACATACCAGCGGAAATGCTCATGTTAATATTTTATAGTTTTCAATAACTAAATACTGCAGAAGCATTTCGGTTCAAAATCTTGTGTACTATATCGATCACAGGCAAATTTCAAAAATGAAATTTATGACACATACGCATTTAAGTTTTGTGTTTTTAAATAAAGAAATCACACGTTAATAATTTATGAATTAAGAATTACCAAAAGACTTCATAAAAATTATAATAATGTTCATAATTCAGAATTATTGTTTTTCGAGTTCCATCAGTGTCATCACCAAGAACAGCTATCTATAATTTCACTGCGTAGCGCACACGCACTGACTCAGTTCCGGAATCCGTTTCATTCGTAGCTGCCCTTCACGCGTGTGGGGCAGCACTGTTGCGGAGCGATGACGTTTTTGCCCTGCACTAGGGTGGGTTTCAGTGCAACGAATGGAAAACGCTGTAAGTTTCCGTTATGGCTGACAAATAGTTGGAGGTTACGTATCTAATGAACTTCCGTCCCGCAACAGTTTGAGTTCCCATAGGCGCTGGCGATCATTTATTTTTACTTTATCACCATACGAATTCTTCGTAAGAAGAAATTATGCAATCGTGCGCCAGAAAACGGCGACTTTTTCCAACAATTTCAGCTGCCGATTTTTTTTGTTAATGAATTTCGTGTTAAGCGCTAACAAGAGTTTACTCTATTTCGAAATAATTCAATAAACATGGTTTACGGACCTTACAAGGCACCTACACTTCTGGAAAGTACTTTACGGACTTTTGAACATTTCGTGATTAATTACGGCTTCATTCAAAGTATTAAGAATTATTAAATCTAATTTTACGATCAACGCAAGAACAATCTTTTAAGCAGCATGTCTACCGACGCTGCGGGCACCAGATGTCGCCCCTGAGCCATCTGCCGGGCAGCCCCAACGCGCGTGACGGGCTGAGCCCACCACGTGGTTCCGAGTTCATTTGGCGCCGTCGCGGAGGAGCAGGAGATGGTCGGGCTGATGGAGGCGACGCGTCCTGCCTCAATGGAAGCGTTCATTCGCGCCGCATGGGCTCGGGCGCGTGGTCCGGGAGCAATTGACGCGGCTACCTCCGCACTTCCCAGAGCTGCTCCCTGGGGAAGCATGCGCCGACAAGTGCGGCATTGTATTACAAGTGTGTCTTTACTGGCGGTACCGGGCAGGGGGGGGGCAGACGCCAATTGTTTGTAATTTTTCTTTCTCGCTACCGCTTATGCAGTTGAGAAGAAGTTACGTAATGCTGCGCGAAAACACGGCGAATTTTCGGCATAAAAACTTTATCACAGGGCTCTGGTAACAAAACGTGGATAAATCCACATGCTAAATTTAGAGAAAATAATCCCCTTAACACGTACGTACCCATAATTCATATTTTGTGGGATCTTGATACCGAAAAAGCGGAAGATGGCAAAACGTATGTTCGTCCGTCCGTGTATGAACAACGCTAGCGGCTAAATCGTTCAGCTGATTTTCTCCAAAATTGATATTCTTCAATCAATGTAATTGATGACACGGCCCTTGAATTAGAAACCTATAATTTAATATTTGGGGGTACTTTGCATATAGCCCCTGGAACACATAAAAGTTTCAAAAATGGCTCTATCTTTATTACATTTTGTTGTTAAATAGGATGAAGGATATTTGAGATAATGATGCAAGTCTCATGTTCGTTGAAAACCCTGATTTTTCGAAAATTGCAAAAGTTTAAATTTTTTAGGCGTCTTCTACCACTACAGTTATGAAGATAGAGATATTTCCCTTAATAGAATCTATTCCTTAAAGATATATTTTGTAATATGGTCATGTACAATTTTTCGAAATTGTCGGTACTTTTCTTGTAATTTTGCGTATAAATACGGGTGAAAAGGTACGTGCTATTTTAGCACCTCTACTTTGTAAGTATTTTAAGTTTTGGGGAAGGTAACATTCATTGATGTGATCTTTGTTTATACCTTTTTATTTTCTCACTCTTACTTTTAAGAAGAAAAAATTGTAATTGTGCGCCGGAAGACGGCGAATTTTGGACAGAAATATTCGTACTTCAGAGCTTTGATACCGAAAAAGTGAATACATCTTGTTCCTACATGTAGTAAATTACTTCCACTAACTCGTAAAAACGTAATGCACAATTAAAAAAAAAGATTAGTTTTGGTATTATTTCTGCTTAAAATTAATGCAATGTATTAAACAATTCTCAAAACGCACTTCAGATTTGTTCTTCAATTTTTCCCGCGAATAGTATAAGAAATGTTTAAGACAATGGCGCGACTTTCAAAAAGTGTTGGTAGAAATGAAGGGAGAGACAACTTGATATTCAAGCGACAGCCCAACGAGTGCGGTAGAGCGACTGCGTGGTGCATCGGTAAAGCGCGTGGTAATTTACTCGATGACCTGTGCTCCGGTCTCGGCGCGGAAAGAAAGGTTATAAAGATATACTCTCTTTTCTTTTACGTAAATGGGCAATATGCTTTAATATAGAAAGCAATAAAATTTGGAAAGTGTCGTAGGGGCTTCATGTAATGTACCCTTAAAAGTTAAAATATCAATTTCAAATTACAGGGGCCGCGACATCAGCCAGAACGGTTGGGAAACATCAATTTTGGAGAAGAGTGTCTGTATGATTTATCTGCTAGCATTGTTCATAGATGGACAGACTGAAGGAAGGAGGGACTGACACAGACGTTTTGCCGTCATTAAATTTTTCGGCATCATCGACCCACAAAACATTGGTTCTGGCTTCACCACCATGATAGAGGATTTGTTTCTAAATTTAGCAATTGATTTATCCACTTTGTCGTTACCAAGGCCTTGTAACAAGAGTTTTTATGCCAAAAATTTGCCGTTTTGTGCGCAGCATTACATAACTTTCTCTCTACTCCGTAGCAAAAAAGTGATACTGCCTGCGCCATTGTTTCGGTAATACACCGTTTAATTTCCCTCGCATGTTTTAGCGGCAATTTTCCTACCTCACAGGTGCTGTGATTGTGTTCTATTCGCGAAACAAGAATACACTAAACATACAGGTTCAATGACAACGTCAAAAATTTACTTCTAATATAATCAACGTCGTATCATTTTTCATTAGACTTTGATCAGGCAGAATTTCCCATTAACTCTTTGAACAATATTGTATTGATTTTTATAATGTTGAGGTTCTGTAGCTTGATAAAGGCTTCAACTCCTCTGAACAATTGCCATCTTTAATAGCAGAATATTACGTTCCTGATCACATGAAAAAATCTTAGAAAAAGGGTGAAAAAGAAATGGAAGTAAATTAATATAATGTACAAATGAGGAAATGAAATGTGTGCCATATTTTCCTTAGAAGTATTAATGGTTACCCATACATGCGTAAGAAACATTTATATTATTTGCAAACGATTAATTAATGGGATCTAAAGCTGAACGTACAAAGAATTACATTATATGTGTGAATAATAAAATAACTAATAATTTTCTTTACTTTATTTTCCTTCAATTTTTCCTACGTTTTTCTCATGGGGTTTGTATTTGTTCCTAATATCCTTGAAAAGCAGAAGATAAATAGTAAAGTAGTAGAGCTTCATTAGGCACCATCCTTTCTCGAAATAGTTTCCTAATCTTTTCAGTCTAGGCCAAATTTTCGCTTTTCCACACCGTCTTCCCAGCTTTTAACTATGGGGAACTAAACTACATTTTTTGACTTGTTTTAAATATTCACGTCCCCTAAGAGTTGAATTGAAATGCAACATTTAAGATTATCATAAAATAGTGAAACCTGTTTTTATACTCAAATTTTCATTCAAAAACTGAGCCGTTTCTCACAAGAAAACGTCATTTACGCGTGTTCTGATGACGTACAATTTTCCGAGTGAGACGAATGGACAAACAAAGAAAGTTGGATGTTCTGAAACAAAACACTTTTGCGGTTTGTGTAATTTTTGAAAATCTAAAAAATACATTTATATGTCATTTGTGTCAGTTCATTTATTCAGTGAATTAAATACTCATAGAAAAAGTTAAAAATCGCCATTTTTAATATTACCCATACTTCACTAAAAACTTTTCAATGAAAATTTCACGAAACTACTAATATTAAAAAGAAAGTTATATTTTCCTTTGCTTTTGAATTGGTACCAGTAATTGCACAACTCAAAATATAATTGATTGTTTGTAGCTTCAGTGTTTGGAATTTTAGACAACTTGATATTCTCGTTTAACTTGAAGAGGTAAGATTTATGGCTGTTCCATCTGATCGTTATTAAGTTGCCGTTTAGTTTCGATTTTCTTTTCAATTGGTCTCGAAGAAAAGCAACACAGATGAATGAAGAAAATGTACCCCAAGGCACTATTCGTGGACTTTTAAACTTCATTGGAGAACAGTGTCAGTCTACAAGCAATTCATACAACGTGACTGCTTTGATGCTCTTTGAGTGGACGTGACTGGAGGCCATTGTATTCAGTTGAAAGGCTAGCGACTTTATTTAACTCCTCAAGCGATCTCGTCACGCACGACGACCGGAGCAATGCTCGGGGCGGCGGTCTTGGATAGATCTATGCTGTTTGGAAGAGGCTCCATCAGCTTTAACTCGATTCCTCGCGTGCGGAGCCGAGAAGACATATTAGCTGGTGTCTAAGATGTGACACCAAGAAACAGTTAATTTTGGAAGCTCTAACTGTTTTTAACACTGCAGAATTACTCAAAAGATTCAATCACTCGTTAAGATAAGTACGTATCATTCGGAATATATTGTTTTTCTGTATGACTTATAAAACCTTGAAATTTTGACGCAGATTTTTAAAAACTCGTCAAAATAATTCAAGTATTTAAATATGAGGGTTTGCATACCCCAGATTTGTAATATCCATAAAAGGAAGGCCATATGTAGAGAGTATAGTTTTCGTTTATGTCTGTTATGACAAAATCAGACGTCAGGCGTTCAGTCCTACAGAAGCAAAGTCAGAGACGGTCGGACGGACGGACAGAGGAATAGACGGATTGATGGGAAACGACTAAGCACTAAAAAGGAAAAATTTCACTGGTGACACTCAAAAGGTGTGTGTGTGCCAAAATAACTGCATTGAATTTTCCCAAATTTACGGTAAGTAATAAATATTTAGGGGTGTAAAATCTTGAAAAGTCGCAAATTTATCTCAATCTACTACCGTCCATCAGATCCTGTACGAGTAGTTTAGCTCAGAAGCAACTGTTTCATCTAGAGATTATTCCAGGGCCGATTTCAGCAGCAACATCGCCAACAAAAACTAGATGCTCAAAATTAAAAAATCCAAATCGTCGACCCAAAACCATCGATATGATTCAACTTCAATGTTTTTAAAACTGTATTAGTAACCATTGATGATCTCGCGGAGGGGATGTAATTTGAAAGTTTATTAATTTTTAACTGACGAAACGAGGTAAAAAAACTTCGGACGTTAACAAAACTTGACTATTTCATTGGACAATTAGAAATAATATGGGCTTCTTTATTGACGAAAACTCGATTTTGTTTATTGTACTTTTCTCTGAAGAATATTCAATTTATGGATATCTAGAAATTATTATGGAATTTTCTTATGATTTAAAAACTGTTGACAATGTGTAAACATCAACTCAAAACATCGATGTTCAAAAACATCATCTTAAAAAGTCGATGTTAAAGCATCGATGTTTTATATAAACATCATGTTTGAAAACTTCTACATCGAAATCGCATCCCTAGTACGAAGATGCCGACAATGCCAATTTTATTTCGGACTTGTGTTTGTTTTCAAGTTAGAGCGAAAACAGGGCTCTAGCGTGGGGGCGCGTACGTGGCACACACGGCAGACGAGACTTCGATGAGCGTTTCGGCTCGCGCCCGGGCACTCCCGCCCACGCGCCGCCCACGCCTGCCCACGCCCGCCAGCGGCAGCTGTGTGGGCCCCGCAGCCGTCAGCCGTCAGCCGTTAGGCGCACGTCGCGTCGCGGGGAGGGGGGAGGCGGGGGCGGACGCGGCGGGTGCTCTCATTCCCTTCACATCCAACGCAGCGCACACACAATCTACAATACACAGGACGAGTCTTTTCAGGTGGAAGAAGAAATCGCCCTCGTCTTCTCCTCAATTACATGTTTCGTATACACATTTTTTCTTTCTCCCTACAGAGTAGAGAGAAAGAGTTATGTAACCAAAAAGTGGATAAATCCAGATGCTAAATTTAGAAAAAAATCATCTAAAACGTGGTCTAGCCAGAATCTATGATTTGTGGGTCCTTGAATTCGTGGGCCGAAAAATCGCATTTCTTAAAGATATATTTTGAAACACGGTCATGTACAGTTTTTCGCAACTTTAAGTATTTTTTGCGTAATTTTACGTGAAAATCCGGGGGAAAAGTATGAGTTGTTTTAGCACTACTAGTTCTGAGAATCGCTTCGTTTTTGCACAGCAGTTTCTTGACAATTCCTATTCTTCATCAACGACTAGAAGGTTTTACTAGTAAGGAATTAAAATTCTGAGATTGCTCTAATTATTGACGAGAAAAAATATACATATTTAATACAAATACACAAAAATGCAAATTTGGAAATTCGAAATTGTTGTACAAATTATATTAGGCTTTCAGATCCTTCGTCCAGACAGTTGCCGTAATTGCAGTGTACTAGCTCTTGATAAATTACTCTAAAGACCTTACTTAGCGCTAGAATTTTGGAAATGCGCATAAATGTGCCGTGATGAACAGCTCGATATGATGAACAGATCGACATCTGTGATGAAACTGTAAAATCCATAATATACTTTCTAAGCTAATCTATGCTTCGGAACCGGCTTAGGTGGCTCGGTTGATGTCACTACAGTGCCTCTGACGAAGAGGTTCTGGAATTCGAGTTCTGACGGTGGGGCAAGATTTTCGACACTGGCTAAATAGCTAGGTCGAATTCAGCCGCTGTCTGGAGGAGAGTTCTAACGGCTGGCTGCACTGATCGGTAGTTTTCCTTAGTCTCTCCGATCAACACCAGGCGAATGCCGGGCAGAACCCTAACAAGCGGGTCACAACCGCGAGAATCTTTGCTTCCCTATCCTCACCCTTTGCACTATCCTCACCCCTTAATTACACACACTAACACTACAACACGTGACTGGAGACCAGTTGGGAGCGTAGAGTATGTCTCGGCTGGGGCGGTGCCCACTGGTGGGAGATATCTGTTGGGGAAAACCCTGATAACCTATGTGAATTTCGGTGCCGTGTTTCGCCAACCAGCGGGAGAAGATTACCGCCTCCTCCCCCGTTAAGAAACACGCAGTACACTTACGGGAGTGATGACTTTAGCAGTTGTCGTGACCGAAAACACTATTCAATCATTGAATCTATGTTTCGGACGCTAAAATGGGGAAAAAGCTATTTGAAGCAAATTTAGAGAGGACGCTCGTGTGTTTTCTCTCTGAAATTACTCATCTGTATAAAATACGGGAAGATACAATTTTTTTACAATTTATAATGAACTATTAGAAAGCCATGTAAGGGTAATTTTCATGGATTGTAAATCAGCTCCAAAAGTATATCTTACAAAAGTAAGGTCAAAGAGTACGAATTTCGCAGAAATAAGTCCATCATCGGGCGCACTTGCTACTTGTAACACATGTTAGTCATGAACTCACGTTAGTACCATACATAAGTCGGTGACAATGTATTCTAGACCCTAAAATCATGTTTTATGTTTTTAAAGATACAGTAGTTCTATTTTTAATGCAGTAATCTACCAAATGACACCTTTCTAGACGCTCTATTATAGTTTTGGAAGTATCTCGACGAGTTGTCTGTTCCAGTATAAAAAAGTTCCAGTATAAAAAATTTTGACCTAAAAAAAATTAGTAAGAAACAAATGTCAAATAAAATGCGTAGAATGTGCCCACGGGTTCAACTAGCATTAAACTATTATCCTTAATTTGGTAGAATTAGCTGATTACCCAAGATAGTTATTTTTCATATTCATCATTATTGATATCATTCTCATTTACCCCTTTGCCGGAATATTTCTTTATCACAATCACAACTTTAGACAGTCATTCTGAGTTCTGTCGGTGATAATGTCACAGCGTAGATGCAATTTCTAGGGACAAGAATTGTAACATTTTTAGATCGCGAACTCCATACGTTTTCTAGAGTTACGTAAATTGTTTGTACAAAATTTGACGCAATCACTCCAGTCGTTCAAAATTTATTCACACACACACACACACACACACACACATCCATTGTTAGATATTAACACTATTCTTCCTTGTTGATCTAGTAAATCAACTTTTCCCTGTTTGATGAGTGTTGGTGTTTTATTTTTTGCAACACGTACAATTTTTACGCGCAACGTGATTTCGCCAGGAGCGGACGGAGAGTCTGACCACCTCGGCGCGGTCAGGATGCGACTGAACACGTACCACTTGTGTGAACAAAACCGAGGAATTACGATCCTCTTAGCAGACGGCCTAAGAGGATTTTGAAACAGTTCACCGTTCGTTACAATCTAACTAATAAGTTGTAACTAAAGTTCGTGTACGAGTGCATTTCGTATTCGCTTCGCCTCGGTGTACAAATTTCAACTACCATCCGTTGTTTGACCTACAACGCACTTTTGGGTTTAATACCTATTCGATTCTACCACCTCGACATTACCGCCACTACCCTGCGATAGGCAAGCAATTCTGTGGCAATCTCTTTATGTTGAAAAATTACCACGCACATTACATACATTTAGGTCACTTCTGACTTTTATTCTTGAGCAATGCAAGGGTTTTCATCCGTGATGTTAAATTAATTAAAAATATTAAGTTTGTTACTTTGGAGGTGCAAAGTGCGATTTCCTAAAGTGGGACTAATATTTTAATATGGATGATATTCACAAGAGTTCATAATAAATTAATGAGATTCATTAGAAAAGTGACAGAAAAATTATTAATTTACTTAATATAACAATGTTCAATTTTTTCAAACATTTGCATCTATAATTTATGAACAGAATTGTGGCAGTTTTTCCAAAATTCCAGAATTTATATATTTGGCAATAGTTATGGGCAAACAAAATAAGAAAAGTGTTTCAATCGAATATTATAAACATTAATTAGTGGCCTTTTGAATGTAAATATGTAAGTTAGAGGAGAAGATGACAGATTTTTTTCAAACCAGAATTTTTCTGTGTAGCAATCGAGTTTACCCTTACAAATTTACTAATAATTCCTTCAAATAATTGTTTTATTGATATTTTACACCGTCACCAGGGACATGAACAAATCATGTCGGTTATTTGTATGTCTGACATTACACACCACCACTTAAATATTCTTCTCGCGAGTGGCGAGGTTTGCTGAAAAAAAAAAAACAACTCATGAAGCAGAGAAATGGTCTCAACGTACACCGAGCACGGAGCGGCCGCAACACCACATGACACACAACATGGGCCGCGTGTACGAAATGGCTGCTCTCTAGCCAGAGCAAATAAATCTCACCCTGATATCATCATTGTGGCTTGCTGAGCCACAGTGTTGAGAAGCAAATGGAAAAAGGTCAAGAAACAAAAGAACACATTCACGCTCGGACATCTTTCATGTAGAACTCAGAAAAGTTGGGGTACGGAGAAACAGATGGGTGTTTTATATCACTAGAAAGTTCGAATAAAATGCGTAAGAAACTGCCAATAAATCGGCGAAAATCGGAAGACTAGTGTGAAAATTTTTAGTGAAAACATTCATTGAAATATATTATTCTATAATCAACATGTACTACATTTTATCGACAAATTATCAGCATGATTTTACATTTTAATGATGTTCTGAAGATAAGTAAACCCTTAATTTGGAATACTGGAATGAATTTGTTTGATTATTAAACTTCATCGTTTTCCTCAATATCATTTCATCCAATGTCATTCAAGTCATGTGTGATCTTCTTGAGGACATTAGATTCGTTAAGAGCTGATAAATATGCATACGATTTGAGGTACCACGACAGAATGGAAATGTGCTGACATCACTGCAGACTAAATTAAAATTACATGGTTCTTCAGAATAACTGTTTCAAACGTCTAGGAGAGGAAAATCGGTCGAAGATGTTAAATTTTTGTCATAGCAGACATGGTGGTAAATCTCTTTTAACGAATTCACAGTGACAATTACGCTGAAAATTTAATTAAAAAGTAAAACAAGATTTACAAGAATATCCCTGTGGCTAGAGCATTCTTGACAAACGCCTAATGAATTGGGATAAATGGGAAACGTGTGGAATGCGCGTACAAGTAGTAATGTGACGGAATTGAATCACATGCGACTGTATCTGCATTTTAAAGTCAAATGCATTAGAAAGTTTCCAAGTGCTAAACTCAAGGACATTTTTTGTTAGTGATGAAATTTCGAGACTGGAGCCTCGCGATCTCGTGGGAATGCGCCTTAGAAAGGAATACATTTGCACACATCGAAAGAACATTCATTGTACAAACTTCTAATTTAACCCAACTATCTTTACGTCGCCGGCCCGGTTGCTGAGATCGCTAAGGCAGTAGTGTCATAGTGATCTCGGACCGAAGGGTCGCGAGTTCGAGTCTCGCCTCGGGCATGGTTGTATTTGTGTTCGTCCTTTCACTCCTTATCGTCGCCATATCGTTTCATCCTCATAGTTACCATACCGTTAACCGCAATAGTGGTCGCTAATGACATAAAATGTTGATGCGACATTAAATAACGAATTATAAAAAATATCTTTACGTGTACGAGGTTTTGAATAATATGAAACATTCCGTTTTTAAAAACTATATGTATTATGGTTTCTCAGAGAATTCTCATGCCGATTTGCAAAACACGATAAAACGTTTTATAAATAAAAAGTCCGTTTTCATTTTTTTTATTTGTCCACACCTTTACATGTTATTACAGAAGTTATTTTTCTATTTTAAGTAATGAATCATATCTTAGAATATAAAAGAGAATCAATTGAAATTGATATAAAACACCTTCCAATTATTTTGAAAAAAGCACATCAAAGCTAATGTTTGAGATCTTCTCATGAAAAAATTTGCGTTTCGATGTGTGTGGTTGAGGTGTGGAGCTGCGGTGCCTCAGTGGCGTTCGCCGCCGCCGCCGCAGCACAGCAGGCGCCGCCACCAGGGAGCGCGCTCGCCAGCCTCCTCCTCCTCCTCCGCCTCCTCCTCCTCCGCCAACGCCTTGGCCCTCGCCTTCGCCTCCGCCTCCTCCTCCTCCTCCTCCTCCTCCGCCAACGCCTTGGCCTCGCCTTCGCCTCCTCCTCCTCCTCCTCCTCCTCCTCCTCCTCCTCCTCCTCCTCTTCCACCTCCTCCTCCTCCTCCTCCGCCAACGCCTTGGCCCTCGCCTTCGCCTCCTCCTCCTCCTCCGCCTCCTCCTCCTCCTCCGCCAACGCCTTGGCCCTCGCCTTCGCCCCTCCTCCTCCCCTCCTCCTCCTCCCCACGCCTCGGCCCTCGCCTTCGCCCTCGCCTTCGCCCCTCCTCCTCCTCCTCCTCCGCCAACGCCTTGGCCCTCGCCTTCGCCGCGCACATGTCGTCATACAGTCTTTGGTAGATTCTCATCTCCAGGAAATCTCCAGCGTTGATCCTTTCAGTCTGGATCACGTGTGATTCTTGAAGTTTTTCCAAATAGTATTCATAAGATTTTCTTTGATATATTGATACGACGCTATTGGATTGAAGATTGTTTTCTTGCAAGTGCATTAATGCATTCCAAATACTTTTAATCTTAATTTCCATGATATTACTGAGTATACTGTCAATATTGCGGAGCAACAATGTTGTCGTATCTGGAAGGTTGATAATTATAACTTTGCGTTCGGTTTTTCTTTCATATAATGAAACAGCGGAATATGATTTGAGATAGTTTTCATTAATATATTTTAATGCAATCCATACGTTTTTAATCTTCATCTCCATGATCCTGCAGAGTATAGAGTCTATATTTTGCAGCAGGAACAGTGTGGAATCAGGAATGTTGACAATTATTCGTTTGGTGTCAGTGGTGAGTATTGCTCTGAGTGAGGCGATGGTCATCCGACTCGAGTCCCCATCCGAGCAGTCGCGCCGCTGCGCGTGTCTCCTCGACGAGGATGTGGCCGCCTTGCGTAGACTCCATTGCCCGCAAGCTTATGCTCTGACCAATGCCACTTTCGCTTGGACTGACTAGACACTGCTTGCGACCGCGCTGCCTGCTGCCAAGGATGAGCCCTGCCGTTTCTGTGGTTGCGCCTTTCAGGCTACAATAACTGTCTGTCAAGCCCAATGGTTGGATTGAGCATTATTGTAATAAACGAAAATGAATTGAAGAAAGCGTATAGGAAAACGAAAGTAGTGGAGCTTCGGAAGAACTCAGACTTTCTCGTACTAATTTTTCTTATTTTTTGTTCTGGACTAGCTTTTCGGTCTTCACGCTACAATTTTATCGCCGCGCCTTCGCCTCTTGCACGCTACAATTTTATCGTCACCCAAAGAACAATTTTTATTTTCATTTTTTTCAATTTTCGCTTTCCTACTGGTAGAATAGAAATAGAACTTTCAGAATACTACAGAAGAGTAAAACCTCCTCCTATACGGACATTTTTGGTGAAACTTTGGAGCCGCTTTTAATAAAATGGCGCTTAGGCGTTACTGCAAATGCAAAATTTGAAACTCTTTTTCACAGAAATCTTTAGTTTTCGAAAAGCTTCTACGTCGTCATTTGAGCGCTTCTACTCACAAATACAATAATGTTTACAAATAACTGAAAATGCGCATCATAACTGTGTGATAGGTATTTCAAAATTTTACACGTGTGTAATTTCAGAATAAGAATATAGAAAAATTAATTTGGTCAACTTAACAGCTCAATTAGTACTATTCGTTCGAAAAGTCCAAAGAACAAATTTGGAGCCGTTTTTGCGAAATGGCGTTTACCAGTTTTTGAACATGCAGAAATTTGATCTCATTTTCACAGAAAACTTTTCAATTTTCGAGAAATTTTATACATATTTAAAACACATGTACTCTTAATTGCATAAATGTGAACAAATTGCCGCTAATGTATATATTAGCAATGTGAGAGACAAGTCAAAAAATTACATTTTTGTAATTTAAATAACAACAAAAGAAAAGAGGAAATGGAGTTTATGTTCTCTTGTGAAGTACATTTAGCTCTATCCCTACCAAAACTTTAAAGAAACTAGAGGTGCTGCAGAATGTCACAGACGTTCGCGTAAAAAAAAATTCTAATTTCATTCGTTTGGACCGGCTTTAAAGTCTTGCTCCATTGTCTGGCTAGCTGACATCTATCATTGCCCAAAGTACATTTTTGGGCAATTTCCCAACTTTTTGGTTTCCTAATAGCAAAACGTAATTATTACTTAAGAATATTAAAGAAGACTAATAGCTCGTTCTAAATAGACATTTTCATTGAAAATTTGAAACTATTTTAAGAAAATGCGATTACATTACTGAAATGTGAAATTGAAACTTTTTGACAGGAATCTATTAGGTTTTCGAAAAATTCATCTTAAGTCATTTCAAGCACTTCCATTCACAATTTCAATAATGAAAAATGAAAATGCACATTTAATTTTTGAAAAAAGAAAATAATACGCCAAAGTCAACTTTACGTCGTGTTAAACAGTGTAATTAGCACTATCCGCTGGAAAAAATTGAGGAGAAAAGTTGGAGCCATTTTTGAGAAAATGGTGTTTGAGCGTTTCTGAAAATGCGGAATTTTGAGCAGAAAACTGTTGAGTAATCGAGAAACGTTATTTGCCAATATTTAAAGCACATGCACTTATAAATAAAATAGTGTGAAAAAATTGTCTCTAATGTAAGTATTACCGACGTGAGAGACCAGAAACAATTTTTTTTTGTAATTTTTGAAGAAAAAAAGAATAGAGTAATACGGCGTTTATGTGATTGCATAGGTTACGTTTGGCACTATCCCTACCAAACATTTAAAGAAAAATTTGGAGCTTTTTTGGGAAAATCCTGTTTTTGTTATTTTTTTAATTTGCAAATATTGATCCACTATTACACGAAACTACTGAAATTTTTAAGAAATGTACTTGACCTTAATGACAGAACAAATTAGAACAAAACGGAAAATCTCTGTCTTCAATTTTGTGTTGTAGGAATGGCCGAAAAAAATTCAAGATTTTGCATTTTCGAAATTTCAGAATTAACCACAAAAATCGGACCTATGGCACCTTTATAATCTCAAAGCTTTAACTAGAGCCAGATGGTTAGGAATTTCGAAAAACATTCTTTAAAATTTGGGATATTTTACATGAAGCATTCCCAGACATTTTCAAAATTTTCTTTAAATCGGCTTCAAATTTTTTCTTTAAATTTCTTGTCAAAATAGAGTAAAATACACTTAAAGGTGGCATAGGTCCCATTTAGGTTGACTCTAATTTTCGAAAATGAAATAAAAATTGAATTATATCCGGCGTCTTCTTTCAACTACAAAATTGATGACAGATTTTCCTTCAAATGAAATTTCTTGAACATAAAGAATTCTTTCATTAAGGTCACGTGAATTGTTTTGAAAATTTTAATAGTTTTCGTGCTATAGTGCGTGCAATATTTACAATTTTTAAAAATAAGAAAAACAAGTTTTTCTCAAAAACGGCTCTAAATTATTTCTTTAAATTTTTGGTAGGGTTAGTGCCAAACTAACCCTATATGATAATCTAAACGATATATTTCTCAATTGTATTGTTTTTTCAAAAATTACAAAAATATAATTTGTTTGACTTGCCTCCCACGGCGGTAATACTTACATTCGAGGCTATTTCTTTACGTTATTATATTTGTGAGCACATGTGCTTCAAGTAGTGTCTAATAAAGTTTCTCGAAAACTCAACTGTTTTGTGGTAAAAAGTGCTCAAAATTTCGCATTTTCAGGAACGCTCATTCGCCATTTTATTAAAAATGGCTCCGCATTTTTCTTCAACCTTTTCCAATGGATAGTGCTAATTGCGTTCTTTAATATGACGTAAAATTCGTATTGGTGTATACATTGTTTTTTTAAAAAATACACATTTAATTTTATAAATGTATCTCTCAGGTCGTTAATATTCACATTGTATTGCATTTATGCATTTGTTTTTAGAAAACGATGTTTTTCTCTTCTTTAACATCTTAAGTAATAATACGATTCTGCTATTAGAAAATCGAAATGTTGAGAAAATGTCAAAAAAATATACTTTGGGCGACGATAGATGGCAGCTGGCAAGAAGATGGATTAGCAAAAAAACATTACTACGAGAAAGCCTGCGCCATTCTGTAGCACTTGTAATTTTACTTCCCTCGTGTACATACACACATACGGGATAATATACGTAGTGTAGAGAAAGATCTGTAATGCTGCGAAAAATCGATTTCGAAATTTAAACGGAAATACACGATTTGGGATCCCCTGATACCGAAAAAGTGTTTTTTTCAAAACGTCCGTCTGTCCCTCTGTCCGTCTGTTGGTCTGTCCTTCCGACCATGAACACTATTAGCGCCTAAACCATTTGCACGATCTTTTCCAAAGTGAAGAAACCCCTGTCCATCTGGTTCTAGTTGATGCATTGAAATTTAGAAAAATATTCTTTAAAATTTGTGGGTACTTTACATTAAGCCCCCCAGACATTTTCAAAATTTTCTCAAAATCGGCTCCAAATTTTTTCTTTAAATTTCTTAAAGAATAGAGAAAATTCACTTATAAAAATGACATAGGTCCGATTTTCACGGTTAACTCTGAATTTTCGAAAATTGCAGACATTCGAATTTTTTCGGCGTCTTCCTACAACTATAAACATGCCTGCAATATTTGAAATTTAAAAAAAAATTAAAAACATATTCTCAGAAACGGCTCCAATTTTTTTATTAAACTTCTGGTAGGTGTAATGCCATGTAAACCCATATTGCTTTATACTTTTTTTTTTCAAAAATCATAAAAATATAATTTATTGACTTGTCTCTCACATTGATAATATTTACATTTGATGCGATTTCTTCACATTATTATATTAATAAGTGCATGTGCTTTAAATAATGTCATATAAAGTTTTTCAAATACTTAACTCTTTTCTATTAAAATGAGCTCAAAATTTCTCGTTTGTAGACGCGCTCAAACGTCATATTCTCAAAATTTTTTTTAAACTGTTGCAACTGATAGTCTCATTTTTAAGAGAATTTTTTAGTTGTATTCTTTTTTAAAAAATCCCAAATTTGTTTTGTTTTAAATATCTGCATGCCGTTAAATGCACATATCCATCGATTTGTTTTCATTATTGTATTTGTGAGTGAAAGCACTTTAAATGACTATAAATAAGTTTTTTAAAAACTCAATAGATTCCTGTGAAAAGGAACTTGAAATTTCGCATTTACAGTAACGCTTAAACGCCATTTTCTTGAAAAGTCTTGAAATTTGTCAGTAACAATTTATATTTAGGACGAGTTTTTACTCTTCTTTAATATTCTTACAGTAGTATTTCGTTTCTACTTTAAGGAAACCGAAAAGTTGGATAAATGTAAGAAAAACTGTACTTTGGGTGACGATAGATGGCAGCTGGACAGAGAATGGTGCAAGACCCTAAATCAAGTCCACACCAAGGAAACAAAATACTACGAGAAAATATATGCTACACTGTAGCATCTCTACTTTAATTTTTTATTCGATTAGTGAAATGTTACGTCGTATGTCGGTCTGTCTGTGCGAAGCGAATTATCTACAGAACTTGTTATTTATCATTTAGAATTAATCGCTTATTTCTAACTAACATAACCTTGGCACCAAGTATTTGTGTTTTACCGTGAATCACAATTGTTCGAAGAAATTTTTTTTTTTTGGAACCTCCCTACCCACTATTTGTTCGGTGTCGTGATCCTGTTAGATATAATTGAGTGCATGTATTGTGACATAAAACTTTAGAACTTCTATAGTGATTGCTCTCAAATTTGGCTCTATTACTTTTGAAGGACCAAGATTGATAAACAGCGTTTGTTGCAATTCTAATCTGTTTCCGCAAAATGTTTTTAATACTCAGTCAAACGTAATCCCCATTCTTTGAAGCCGGTGGTTGCCGTGTGGCTGAGCAGGACCGGTCGGAGGGGATAGAGCTGGCGGAGGAGCAGACGGAAGGGACGAACAGCGGGGAAGGTCGAATGGAGCGAGATGAGCGAAAGAAAGAGGTCGAAGCGGAGGTGGAGCGAAAGAGCAACCCGAGCGGAAGGAACGGGCGAGGCTCAATGACTGACAAGTGGGAAGGGCCTGATCAGCAGGAACAGATAGATCGGAAGCGACTAGATGGACGGGGCGGAAGATGTCGGCAGGACGGTCATGGTGGACCGATAGCGCTTGCAGGGGAGCGAGGGAAGACATATAGAGCGGAATAAAAACGGAAGGAGAGAAACACATAGAACGGAAGGACGGGAGGTATTTAAAATTATTATTTATTTTCCTGCCCGTAGATTCTTCAATATATCAGAATGTTTTTAGTTCTTTACTTTAAGCATAAAGCAGTTACTCTAAAAAATATTCTGTCTTTGAAATCAAGGACCAAAACATTCTGATGTACGGAAAGTATTTGCAGGACGGCCACGGCAGGCGGGATAGGGCATGCGGGGGAGAAGGGCGAAGCCTACGGGTTGGGCGAGGCTGCTTAATAGAGGATTGTGAGAAATAAATATCCGGGCAACGCCCGATATTCAGTTACTTTTCAAATAAAGTTTGATTTTAAAAAAAAGTAAAACTTCTTAATGTAAAGGATTCCTATTCTGTCAATTGACTTTTAATTCATTAGCTCCAAATAAGAGGAAGAGTGGTCGGAAATCACTCTTGGAGTTACGGTTGCCGAAAACCGAAGTGGATTTTAGTAAAAAGCAGTCAGTCGTCTACGAAGCGAGTGATTGTCGAATTGAATGAGGATCGTAGGGATGTATTTCTATAACTATCAGGAGAGCTCCCTGAAGCAACAAGAATGCTACAAATGGAACTTGTAACTGTTTATTACAGGAAACGACTCTCTAGAGCAAAATATGGCCAATCCAGCAAAAACGTTGAGAGTTGAAATGTGTTATGTGAACTGATAACTCACGATTCACATTGTTTAAAACCACAGGCCGAGTTTATGTTTAGGGATAATTGCCCGAAATGAGAAAGGCCCTAGACTATTTGATTCCCATCCCATTATAGAGGAAAATTGCTGTGATAAGGATAACACTACCGTATTATTCTTGTAGCACTGTCATTACCCATAAAACACATTACTGCAAATAACTATGTTAACATTTTAGGGACTTGGATGCATCATATAGTACAGAATATGTTACCGCACATGTATGCAATGTTTAAACCTGATAGGGTTCCATTTCATTGGGCCCAAGCAATTTAGCCTTGGAGTAAAGTGTTGCCATTCAACTTCAAAAACTTTTCGTTGCCATCACTCGATTTCAACATTTAACATTTATTCAAAATTTTTACATCTATTTCACAGCCATAGTCGTTAACCGAATTCGTTTACTACGCTCCATGAAGTCACGGAGGTTAAGCGAATTCGAGACTTTATGGGTTCCTGTTTGGGTGACCGGCTAGGAGCGCCGGGATCTAACGATGCCGAGCCCCTGGTCGAAAGGATAAGAGGCAGTGACTGACAGCGACGTGACGAGACTTGACAAAGAGAGTAGAGGAGGATTACTTCACGCAAGAAAGGCCCAAGAAAGGTTTACGAGATGCGCTGCGTCAATGACGCAACAATTTAAAAAAAATGAACGACTGTTCTTTGTTTTAGAGGGATTTTAATATGCAGATATCCTCACCATCATCGTTGCAGAAACTGCATATACTACTATTAAGCTTTTGTATGAATCATGACTAAATTTCCAATAGTTGCACCGGGAGAGATGGTTCAGGGCATCAATCGCTATTACTGCAGTGCCTCTGGCCGGGAGGCCCTAGGTTCATTTCAGAGTTGGCAGAGTTGTCGACACTAGCTTGTCAGTTCGGTCGAATTCAGTTGCTTTCTGGAAGAGCACCCGACTGCGCTTATCGGTAGTTTTCCGTGGTTCTCCTATCAACACCAGGTGAATGCGCGAGCAGTACCTTAAGAAATGGGCCACGGACCGCGCGAAATCTTTCCTTCCTCTTCCTTGTCCTACTATCCTCACTCCTTGCTTACACACACTTACATTAACGTTCCCTACACTACCACACGTGCCGGGAGACCGGTTGGGAGCTTAGAGCTAGTCACGGCTGGAGCTGTACTCCGCTGGTGGGATATACCTGGTTGGAGAAAACCCCGCAAGCCGACGAAAGGTCCGCGCCTGATCTCGCCATCCGGGGGGCGGGAGAAGATCACCGCCACCTCCCAAGGAAAATAACATAGATTATACTTACGGGACTAATGATCTGAGCAGTTGATGCGCCAGAAATTTACTAACCATCATCCAACATTTGCGATCCGGACGTGTTGGAGCGGGCAGTGTAGGGGGAAATTGAGAATGAAAGCGGACCGCAACAGTACCGAGTAGGGCAAAACAATGGCGTAGCAGTCAGGAAAGAGGCATATAAAAATGAAGGGATGGCATAGCAGAGTAACAAGGTGGCGTTGAGGGGCGCAGAGGAGGCAGGGCACGGTGGAAAGAGCGTACCGGGATGAAGAGGGGGGGGGGGGGGGAAAGAGGTGTCGGGTGGAGAGGAAGCGAGCCGAATAGAGAGGGAGTGTGTCTGGGTGGAGAGGAAGCGAGCCGAATAGAGAGGGAGTGTGTCTGGGTGGAGAGGAAGCGAGTCGATGAGAAAGGAGGCGTGTCGGGAGGAGAGGAATCGAGCCGAATAGAGAGGATGTGTGTCTGGGTGGAGAGGAAGCGAGCCGAATAGAGAGGAAGTGTGTCTGGGTGGAGAGGAAGCGAGCCGAATAGAGAGGAAGTGTGTCTGGGTGGAGAGGAAGCGAGCCGAATAGAGAAGAAGTGTGTCTGGGTGGAGAGGAAGCGAGTCGATGAGAAAGGAGGCGTGTCGGGGAGGAGAGGAATCGAGCCGAATGGAGTGGAAGCGTGTCGGGTGGAGTGGGAGTGCAGAGATGTCGTGTGGGTTTGGGGAGGAGGTGTGTCTGGGTGGACAGGACGCGTTGAGGTGTTGAGGCAGCGTGCGGAGTGCGATAGGAGCGAATAGAGTGAGAGGAGAACATCTGTGAGAAGGAGGCGTGCCTGTGGGGGGGTGGAGAAGAGTGCGTGTGAGATGGAGGCGTGATGTGGCGGAATGAAGAGTGAACGTAACGGATGGAGAGGGTCACAGCGGGGGAGAAAACTGGCTGTGAAGGTCTTTAGGAGAATTTGGTTGAGTGAGACGGACTGGAGGAGCTTAGATAATCAGAGCGAGTGGAAGTGATTGTTAGAAGAGCTTAGAGCGTGAATGTAAGTAAAATTACTTTTGTTTTTATGAAATAAAGAACTCCATAGATGTATTGTTTCCTTTTCCTACAAGATAATTGTGATAAAAAATATCGTTTAATACTGGGTATTTCAGCTTGTTCGAAAATAAAAGAACAGACTAAGCTTACAAAGGACGTTCATTTGCAGAGTTCACATGGCTGCACTCTTGCGAGATCTAAGGACTTTTTCCATTAGCGACATTTGAATCTGGAGGGATCTCTTAATTTCTCCCGCATCGTTCTTTGAAATCTGTTCCTTTGAGACCGCATAACCTTTGTAACACGAGCACTGTGAAATTGAGAGTGCCGATTTCCAGCGCGGGTTGGCGTGCCATTGAGGACTTTGCTCATTTTCGAGCTAAAAGACGCTGTTTCGGGACTGCCAGTTCTGTCGAGGCTTTGTGGCGTTGATCTCTAAAGAGCGTCGAGAGGAGATAATTATAGGCGACATGTGCGAACCAGCTTATCTCCCTTGGCCGGGTGCGCGGTGCGGTTGGCGGAGGGTTCTCTTGACGTATTCACCTCTCTTCCATGTATCATTCGCCTCTCCTCCTACTCTTCCTTTCCTTTCCTTCTCCTCCTCCTGCCCCCTACCCTCTCTTTCCCACTTACCTTCTCTCCTCTCTCTTCCTTCAAGTATCTTTTTTCTCGCCCTTCCTTCCTCTTCCTTGTTTCTCCCAGCTTCCCTTCTACCCGTCCTCGTGTTCTTCCTTTCCTCCCTCATTTCCTTTCATCTCCCCATCTCCCCCGTTTCTTTCCTCCCCCCCGCTTGATTTAATTGGAGTGGGATTGCGTGTAGACTGCTTGTGGGCTGTTAAGACTGTCGCAGATCCTACTCCGCATACCAACGGAGGGGTCTTCCACGCAGGATTGATTCCATTCCATTGATATTTCATCAAAGCACTTTTAGTGGAGAAATATTTGACGAATTCTGATGTTTAATAAATTAGTATATTTATATTTTAATAATGGAGGACATTTGTTAGGGTCGACCTGCACAAACGTTTGTCTATATATCACATCGTACTAACGAAATATTAAGTAGTAGCGGTCTGAAAGAAAATGCCATTCGTCTTGAGAGGACTTAAGCGCCTGATGTGATTAATATCGGAAATTTGTAACGCCTGCCGGGATTACTCCGTCGACCGAATGCCCTAAGTGATTCTCCTCATCGCGTCCAGACAAAGGCTATGCAGTGCCCTAGAATATTCGAAGTATTAAAAATTTAACCAGTGGTGCTGCAGAATGACTGAAACTGTATCGTTACAGTTTGTTTCCTAATTTCTTTGGTCTTGGCTAGCATGGTTTTACCTCAAACTCTTCGCAGATGCTACATATTGGCGCCTAATTTTTTTTCCACATTTTCTCAATTGTTCGCTGTTCTGATAATATAATTAAATTACCCTTATAATATTAAAAAATGGTTAAACCTGACCTTATATGCAACTTTTCAATGGAAAGTTTGGAACAGTTTATGAAAAAATTTTGAAAATTTTTCAAATGGTTCAAGAAAAGTATTCTCAAAATTATAAGAATACTTTTCTATCTCGTAGGACTTTGAGTCGAGCCAAATAGATCCAGAAATATTCAGTTTGGACACTTGGAGGTTTTGGCGAGTGTTGTTCACAGGATGGTGAAAGTTATGGAAGGACAGGGGGACGGACGTTTCGAAAAATACAATTCAGTATCACGGGGCTACAAAGCAGGCATTTCCGATAAAATAGGGGAATATATTTTCGTCAACTTTACATGACTTTCTCATTACTACCTACATTACATCGTATATACGATACGTACCTATTCGTGAAAGTAAAATTCTAGTATTTAGTTAGGAAGTACTTGGAATTTTGAATACTATGAGCATGTCTTTCTCTAAAACAGAGAGAAATTTCCTTGACTGTAGTCCGCTGAATAAATTACAGTTGAGGTCCATTATTCCAAACTCACCTGCTTTGACAAACGCATGCGGCATAAAAGTGTTTTTGTTCCTTTGTAATGCAAAATAGTCTTCGCGCACACAAATTTGCACGCAAGTGGCTACATATAGAACGTTATTGTGTGCTCTTAGCATGTTGCCGACGCAACTGAGCTTTCATGTAACTGGCTAATGCATATCCGTGTTGTACATGGCTTGTTCATAAACTCCATTGTCTTCTCTAGGTATGCCTACGTAGGTGTAATATTGCTGTTTCATGGCAAGGACGATGTTTATGTAAAATTGTCTCGTTTGCAACGAGCAAGACGATAAAAAACTTGTTTCAAGAGAAAGTTTAAGTTATGCCTTCATTTAGATGAACGTAATTTTCCTACTTGTCGAACTGTTTCAAGTTTTTAACTTTCTGTTAAAAGACAGATATTGACCATTGACAAAAGTAGATAAAGTACCGCCGTTAGGAAATTACATAACACTGAATAATATTTTTGAACTAAGAGAATTTCAGATACACACCATCTTGGATAGTTGAATGGAACATGTAGTATCTACATTTCATACTGACGTATGTGAAAGTATAGATGGAAGTAATAATCGAAGCTTTTGAGCCGAAAGTTTTTAAATACGTCAGGAGTAAAATCTAGTACATTTAGTTGTGTCGTTCCGGGATCATTAATATTTTCTAAGTTTTGCTGAATACTAAACCCCGGTAATATTTTGAAATTTTCTGGAGAATGGCTGCAAGTATTTTCCTGAAGAGAAAAAAGCAAATTAACAAAAATGTGGAGATACATTTTCAAACAAACTTTTAAATTTTTTAATTTCAAGTGATCAATAATTTTTCGAACTTGTCCTACACCTTCAACATGAAATCCAGGATATTTATTTCTCAATGGAAATCATGCCTCAATTTTAGATCTTTATATGATGCCAAGTATTTTTATCAAATATGAGCAGCTGCTCAGTAATAACGCAAGAGAAGGAAGCACGTCGATTTGCCGCGCTTTTCTACTAGATTAAATTGTTCCAGTTTGGCACTCTTTACGTACTCAATTTAGTTTTTTTTTGTGGCTATAAAATAAATATCAATTCATTGCGTGTTGAAATATTCAAACGACTATAGGAATTTGCACCTTCGGCGAACAGGAAAATATTCCCAGTGTATCCCTAATCTTCCTGCAGGGTACGTGAAGCGTCAGAGGCAATTACGCCGTTGGGACGACAGCGGGGCCTGGTCCGCAGCCGCGTTCATTGGGGCAGGCACGCCCGCGGCGAAGAATTCGACTTCCATTATGGCTCGCGCGCGGAAACCACTTTCCGAAGCCTTGTGGTCCGGCGAATTGGGGCGGCCTGAGGCAGGCCTAATGCGCTGTGCGGGGGCGGCGACGGAACGGGGAGCGCGTGGGACGTGCAGACGCACGCGGACCGGACGGCGCGACGAAGTCAAGTACAAAGAGGGTCAGCCAGTGTGGAGAGGAGAGTTGGGAAAAGAATGATTGGTAGTGGGTTCGTGCAAGGCATACTCGAAAGAGTGGCAGGGCATGTGGACAAACGGCTAATGAGGATAAGGGAACGATGAAGGCAAGCGAGTGGATAGGTGGAAGCGGAAAAGGAAATGGAGCCTTGATTAGTACTACCGCGAACGGAACAAGGGCGGCAGAGGGGTTGGCAGACGCGAAGATGAGAGGGGATAAGGGAAAGGGTGACGGCGAGGCGGACGGCGGCGAAGGCACAAAGTCGGGGCGGAGGTGCAGGTGGGGGGGGGGGCGGGGTCGGGGCGGAAGAGGATGAGCGTGGGTGGTGCCGTGGTGGGGGGCGTGGCCGAGGCGTGGGCGGGGTCGTGCTGGAGCAGAGGCGCCTGGCGAGGCCGCGCTGCTAAGTTTATTTCGATCCCATCGTCGCGCCGTAATGCAGAGCCCGCGCCGGCGCGGCGTCCGAAGCCGCCCCTCCCTCCCGCCCACGCTCCAGGGCAGATGACTCCGCATCCAAGCCGGCTCGCACTTGTTCTCGCTTTCTTTCCCCTCTCACTTTTAGTCTTTCGCCCTTCGTATTCTCGTTCTCTCCTTTTTTCTTTCTCGCTTTTCTTTTTTCGTGCTCCTTTCCCCTCTCTCTTCTACATGTTTCTCCTCTTTCCCTTTCCCTTTTCATTGTTTTCTTTTGTCGCAATGACATCGTTTTTTATCCATCTTGTTCATCTACCTACTTTAAATCATTATTCTTCTTCTTAACTCTCACACATCTGTTTATTGTCCCCTCTTTTTCATCACTTTCTCAATTCTGTTGACTCTACTTCATGTCTCATTCACTCCGATCTGTCTCCTCTTTCTTTCTGATCACATTCTGTTAGTCTCGATCACAACTATTAATCCGTTTTGTTGTTGATTGTTTGATTTATTTTTTCGTGTTTCCGGGCACGTCAACTGCTTTGGTCATTAGTCCCGTTAGTGTAGTGCATGTTTCCCCCCGGGAGATGGCGGTGATCTTTCCCCGCTGGTGGCGAGATCCGGCGCCGACCTACCGTCGGCTAGTGGGGTTTCCCCTAACCAAGACTCTCCCACCAGCGGGCACCGCCCCAGCCGGGACAAGCTCTAAGCTCCCGATCGGTCTCCCAAAATGTTGTAGTGTAGTACATGTTAGTGTGTGTGTGTGTAAAGGAGGGGATAGGACAAGGAATCTTTCCCCGCTGGTTGGCGTTATCCGGGTACTGCTCCGGCATTCGCCTGGTGTTGATCGGAGAAACCACGGAAAACGACCGATCAGAGCAGCCGGCCGCTAGAATTTTGTTGTTCTTTCTACATCTGTTTCGCTTCATCCTCCCTCTTTTTGACGGTCTCTTACCCTTTCCTCTCATTTCATTTTCTCAACTGCTGTAGCATTTTTATTCATTTTTTTGTCCCCTTTCATCCACTTATTACTTTTTATCTCCGGTTAAATCAAATATATCTTTTTGATTAGCTTATTCTCTTTTACATAATGAAGAGAGTTACGCGAATGAGAAAAGCGAATAAATTGTGACCGAATTCCTGATAGAAACGAAACCGGCGTGATACCAGCTTCGTCTCGTTCGCTGGTATTTTCTTTCCTGCGCGCCTGCAATACGCCTCCGTCCATACGCTCATCCACTGCTCCGCCCCTGGTAAGGCGCTTTCCGGCGACAGGCGCGCTCCTTTTACGCAGTAAGCCCCTGCGTGATCCTCCCACCGCGCCCTCGCACACAGCCCTCCGAGCCTCCCCGCCCACCCTCGAGCACCGCCACGCCCGGCCTCGCTCGCCTCGCCGCAAGCGCCTGCGTTAGGCGGCTTTTCCCAACCGAAATCGTCAACACTTCTCACGACAGGCGATGGTCTGTAGCTCGACCGCGTTTGATATAACCCTTCAATATCCATTTGCTGAAATTTGCATTGCCAATTTTATTTGAACAACGGCACGCGTCGAGGGGCTGAGATCGTTTAAAGCCACAACTGCCACCACCGCAGGTTCTTCGATTGGGAAGTCTTAGATCTCGGGTTCTGACACTATCCAAATAGCTACTAGGTCTAATTATAGCGGCCGGCTGCTCTGATGGGTACATTTCTACGGTTTCGCCAATAAGAACCAGGCAAACGCTGGCAAACCCAAACACGCGGATCAAGGACCACGCGCGATATTTAATCCTTGTTCCCACCTGTTCTCTCTCTCTCTCTCTCTCCTTTCTCTTTCTCTCTCTTTCTTTCTCTTTTCTCTCTTTCTCTCTCTTTCTCTCTCTCTTTCTCTTTCTCTCTTTCTTCTCTCTTTCTCTCTTTCTCTCTCTTTCTCTCTCTCTTTCTTTCTTTCTTACTGTACCCCTCTCTTTCTTTCTTTCTTACACACACACACACATTTCCATGTTGTACTCTACCTTACACGTAGAAACCAATCGGGAGCCAGAGCTGCGGCGGTGCCTCGTTGGTGGAGAAACCTATAAGGGAAAAGCCCCGCAAGACGAACTGTAGGGCTGCACCGGATATCTTTCTCGCGTGAACGGACTTCCTGCTCTTGCGGTCTATTAGACAGATCCTAAATATATGAAACTTTCCTTTAAATAATTGCATTTTTTTAATCCACCCTCACCCCCCTCCCCTTCGTTGATGTTCTCCGTGTATCGGAATGGCAGTAGTTTACAATTGTTGCTGGTACGATGTCTCATGATCTCTACTCTCCCTGGTAATGAGGAATAATGGGTGGAGCATTACTCCCACTAGTTATTTTCCTCACAAAGACCGTAATTACGGCCGAGTTAATTCTTAATTTGGCTGAAAGGGTAGATAGAATCTAATCAAGGGTAATATCTCCACTAACAAGTTAAAGCAGAGGATCTCGGAGACAGTTTGTCTGACGAGTCTCAGTTGATGCGTATGGCAAGGTGGGGAGGAACGTGGCGGAGAAACGAGTGCATAGGCAGAGCTCGGATGGGAATATAATAGGTCGAAAATGAAAGTCTACAGTGTTAGTGTAAGAAAAATATTATTATCACTTTTTATGTTTACCCTACCCCTAACCCTAAAGTCTTCTAAACTTTTAAAGAGAACATTCAAATTCAAAATATCTTGTTGTGATTGCATGCGCTATTTTCTTATAGCTTTCGAACATCTGAGAATAAGTTGCGCGACTGATTTAAGAAGATTATTCATTTTATTTGATTGTGTTGGGACGAATTCTTCGAAAAAATTTCCACGATGTAGTTGAAAACGAGATTATTCAGAAAATGACACAGTATTTCTCGTTCAGGTTAGTTTATGATTCTCTTAGACATTGAAAGACAACCAGGGCCTGTACTTCCGCTTCTTTTGAACGTGATGATGAGGACCTCCATACATCCCGAACACTGCATTGTCCTGTCTCGGTCCTGCATGTTTGCTTACATATTTGGACTTGGTAATCCCTGGACCGACCTCGGGGTTTATATCACTCACTGTTCTAGTTCTTGAAATGCCCCCTCCCTAAACACAGTGGGAAAAATGCATGTCTAATGCGGGTTTCAAACTCACAGCCGCCGGCCTGGAGAGCCAAGGTCGCTATGGCTGAAGACGCGTAGCTGCCTAGTGCCTGAAGGTTCGCGGATTCGAATCCCGCCCTGGGCATAATGTGTGTGTGTTTATGTGTCCTTATACTCTGAACTACAATCTTATAGTTACTTACGGTGGTCTCTATATGACCTTAGTAGTTGAAAAGCGACCTTAAATAAGTAAAAACACACAACCTTAGGCCAGTCAAATTACACAAATTGAGTGAAAAAAATTGAAATTTAACAAGATACCTACCGCACAGTTTACTACAACTACCTATTTACTAGATCCTTATCAAATAAAATACGGATAATCAGTCATCGTACTCGAGGTATTTTGGTTCCAATAACGTCGGATACTCGCAAGTATTTTTTTCAAAATATTATTTGATAAGATAAAAATATTAATTTTTTGCGCAAGATATGGAAGTACACATTTTTGATATATGTTCAACAAAAATAAAATTACTTGCGTGCATTGAACATATCATAATATCATTTTTATGACAGAGATAGAACAAAATATGTTTATAAATAAAAGTAAGTACTTTCCGAGCCTATAATTTAAAAGAGATTATTTTACACAAAATCTTATAGGAATTTTTGTAGTAAATTTGCCTTCTTTAATTCTACTAGAGTGTAAGTTTGGTAGGATTGATACTTGTGGAGATATTTGCAAAAACGAACGGACGGAGGAACGGACGCATAGACAGACTGACGTACGGACTGACGACTTCGCACGGACGGACTGACTGACGGAGGAGGAGGACGGATAATTGGACGAACGGACATTTGGAGGATGGGCATCGGACAATCAGACGGACGCTTTAAGAAAACCATTTCCGAAAAATCTAGAAATCGATTTTCCGCCGCAATTCATTACTTTACTCTACTGCGTACATGACTCCGTTTATGAGTGCTACCTTACGTGTAAATGAAAACTATTTGTAGTTTTTTAAAAAATGTATTAAATATTTATAATCTCAATGTATAGTCTGAGCACCAGTTTAGTATGAAATATGCATACAAATAGGAAGAAATATTTCTTTACAAGGTATCAATTGTGTTGGAGATTATAAACGTAAATTCTGTCAAAATATTAATTATTTCCGACAATTAAACAACTCTTCTTGATAAACAAGTAGAATATTGGATTATATAGTATTTTATTGGTCTCTTTATCTCGAGAGATGTTAAGGAAATATGCGAGAGAGCGGAGAAGATAGAAAGTGAAGAAGAAGAAGAAGAAGAAGAAGAAGAAGAGAGAAAAGAAGAAAAAGAGTGAAAATAGTTAAGTGACCGTTCATGCGCTCCAGATTCATCGCCTCATTTTGAGGGCATAAATGTGATTATTCACCCATGCGCGAGTGATCCAATACCACTTGACTCACTTCATTCGGTTTCCGTAGTTTGCTCGGTTACCCTGAAATGTGGGCGGTTCCGTGCAGGAGAAGGCTGATTTCCGTAAAACACAGGGGCCAATTTTGACGCATGTTTAACTTTAGATGGACGTGAGACGTGGGAAGATTTGTTAGTGAATTAATGCTGGGCGGATACACACACTGCGTAAGCGGTTATTAGTATCTAGCCTACAGTACGTGGGGAAGAACTGCTCGTTAGCCTCTTGACAGGTACATTGTCCGACGTTGTTGGAGCGCGCACAGCCTCCGGCGCGCGAGTTTTTGTCCGCTTCTGGACGTCTCTTGACCTGGCCAGGAGGGCGTCCCCTGGAGCGGCGATGGCGGACGCGGTCGGGAGTTCATTGACGCCTTCGGGTGGTCAGCAGTTTGATGCGTGTACGTACTTACACACACACTATGACCTCGCGTCTCATTTTCCCTTTACCACTGAGAGAAATGTGCTGCTGAATATCGCGACGGAATTCGGTTAAATTTACGACATATTACGTACATATACAACCATTGTGCTTCCGGTGTTAGAGCTCGGAGCAGCGTGTTGGGATCCGCATAGAAAGGGTCAAATAAACACCATCGAAAGAGCTCAGAAAGTAGCAGGAAATATTTGTTAAAAGGGGAAATTCGTTTGGAAATATTTCCAACAAAGCATCTTCATGGAAATCATTGGCGAGCAGTAGGGAAAACGCAAGGTTGTTATATTTTACAAATCGTTAGAGAAAATCCGGCATGGAGGGAAATTCAGGAAAGAATGTATGAGCCCGTCTACTTAGCACGTCACGCCGTACTAGAAAAATATGTTCAAGGAAACAGAGAATGATGCTGGAAAATCTTTTTAATAAATAGGACTATGGATGATGGAATACCTTCTTGCATCATAATCGAGAATTTTCCTACAAACATACAAGACCAAGTTGAGAGTAAATTTTAGTAATAGTGTAAGCGATAATATCAGCCTGTGAAAGGCCTCTGCATTTAGTAGGCATGCTTTAAATGGAATAATTTTGTAGTATATATTCAATTGTATATATTTTAGTGTTCATTATTGTGTTATATTATGGTATTATGTAAAAACCGAGAGCGGTAGCTCAGTGCATCAACTGGTGTCACTGCAGCGCCTCTGACCGGGAGGTCCTAGATTCGAGTCCTGATGGCGGCAGGATTTTCGACACTAGCTTTTCAGCTAGGTCGAATTCAGTCGCTGTCTGGAGGAGGATTCTAGCGGCCGGCTGCTCTGATCGGTAGTTTTCCGTGGTTTCTCCGATCAACACCAGGCGAATGCCGGGCAGTACCCTACCAAACGGGCCACGGACCACGCGCGCTCTGTCCTTCCTCTTCCTTGTCCTATCCTCTCCCTTCCTGCACTAATTCCGGGAGGCCGGTCGGGAGCTTGTCCCGGCAGAGGCGGTGCCCCGCTGGTGGGAGAGTCCTGGTTAGGGAGGAAACCCCACTAGCCGACGGTAGGTCGGCGCCGGATCTTGCCATCCAGCGGGGGAAGATCACCGCGCATATCCCGAGAAGAAACATGCACTACCCTAACGGGACTAATGACCAAAGGAGTTGACGTACCCGGAAACACGAAAAAATCAAATCAAATCATAGATGTAAAACAAGTGTAAAGGATTTGCCACAGGGCTTAATGCCCAAAGCAAATGAAATAAATTATCTATTTGTTTTGGCAGGCGTTGACTCGTTCATCATTGGCGCTATCTCGTCCATTGGTAGGTCCCTAACTGTATTTACTATTTAGGCTTCCGTAGCTCTGCCTACTTCTATGATTTTGCGCGGTGATCCACCGTATGCTTTCAACGGCATTGAGCTCGGGCGCGCGTATCTCACAGCCTAGTCTGACGCTTCATTGGTCGTGCATCAGAGGCGGAAACATGTCTTCTCAGCCTCGATGCGAGATTTACGAGAATAATGATCTCTTAGGCTAAAATACTCTCTGGGTGTTTAGGTCATGGGATGCGCGATCCGTTGCAGATTTTTTTTTCTGTCGTGGCTCATTCTCCTTCTTCTTCATCTTCATAATATTGTAATGATTATTAACTTCATTATTAGATATTATTTTTATTACTAAGTGAAGTAACGTGGCATTGCTTGGATAAATATGCCATTCATCTATAAGATAGGAAAATTAATGAATTCTCTCTATTGGTAAAATAAAATATATTGATTATGCTCATATATCCCACCAGGCTCCCTCCGCAAAATGCTATTCCACCCCGCCCCGCCCCTCCTGCCCCGCAAAGCCCATCTTTCATTGCTCCGCCATCCTCCACCGACTCCGACCCCCCCCCTTTCAAACCTCATCGATCCGACCGCTGAAACCGACTGTCTCAATACATAAATGATTTGCGACTGTGCATTAAACCAATAATTTCTCTTAAAATATTAGAGGGAATGTTTTGAATCACACAGTCTCCTTTGTTATCTTTGACTTCTCAATAGTATTCATAAATTAGGTCTAAATAACTTCTGATGCACATACGTCGAGTTATTATTATTATTATTATTAAAGCATCGGCCAGTTTTGAGTATTCAACATGATTAACGTGTGTAACTGTTAGGATCAGCTTTTCAGCTTGTATCCTTCAGTACGACAAGGTTGTTACGCCTTGAAGTATGAATTAAGATAAGAGGATGATGATGATTAGGGGTGAAGGATCAATGACAAATATGACCATGTCTACGCAGGACTCGAACCTGCAGCCTCCTCGGCGCATGCATATATATATATATATATATATATATATATATATATATATATATATATATATATATATGAGAGATTAAATTATAGTTTTTTTGCAATATTTATACTATTAACTTTCATTTCTGTCACTTCCATTGACTATTTCGTTTAAAATATGATGTTTTGCTCATAATTAATTTCTGGGGCTTCTTGGTGGAGACGAAAATTGGTTCCTTCCACTAAGAAACATTTCGTTTGACGTGAATTATGAATAAAATTTATCATTGTATATGAATAGTAACATGAGGCTGCTGCTAGTTTGTTCATCTATTCATTAAGGTTTCTCTTAGATTATAAGAAGTTTGAAAAATGGAGGTATTTAAGTTAAATATTCTGTCATATCAAAGATGAAAGGGATCTTTTCAAGACGGAGTGGCAAGAATCTTGAATTGTAGCGCTGGAGAATTATGTGCTGGCAGTTGTGCCATTTGATATCATTAGCGTGTGCTGTTTCTTGACGTAAGACCGCGTTTCAAAAATCCAAAGAAGTAGTTTTTTAAGAGGATTATGCTTTGGAACCAATTAAGTTGTACGTCATAAAAGAAAACCCAAATTATTACTTCCAATTATATTGCAAGATCAAAGTATGTTTCAAACATCTCACTCGCAAGAGACATTTTTTCTAATAATTTCTCATGAACCTGCAGCAGTTCAGAAAATATAAAAAAATCTGGTGTATAATTCTTCAATTTCATTTATAATATCGTATCTCCGTAAATATTCTTACTGTAGTGATGTTACTCCTTTTTCTCTGGTGTGAGATTTCATTAACACGCTCATTTCTTCCTTTCAAACACGATACAAAAGGACAATACATTTCAGTTTTCACAACCAGTAATAATTCGGCGAATATCTTGTGAATGAGAATAGAAAACAAACTTTTATATTTCAAATGTTAATAAAGACGTTCGCAACAATTTAAAAATGTTTGAAAAACCAAAATTACATCACATGATGTACTTTAAAAATTTTGTGACTAGCAGTCCAATTACAGTAGTGAACATATTGGTCCAGGACGTCGCAAGTCCCTAAATCTGGAGAGAATCGGGAACTTTTAATTAAGGAAGTGGCCGGGTGGAGGCGTCGTGGTCGCCTCGAGATCTGATGGCGTGGCTTCAGCGCCCGGGCAGTGTGGGTGCTGTGGGCGGGCGGGGCGGGCGAGCCGGTGACCCCGCGCCCAGGACGGATTGCCATAGTAAGGCCCTGTAAGCCGGAGCTGGTCGAGTGGGCGGCGCCGAATACAAATCGGCCCATCGCAGACGCGACGCCCCGCCCTCTCACTCGTCCCCCGCCCCCTTCCCCCTCCCTCCACCCTATCGCGAAACTCCGCGTATCACTGAGGACCGTCACACACGACCTCTCTATAACTCCCTCCCCTTTCTACCTCGTCTCGAGTGATCCCTCCGATCGCGCCGCCTCGCTCCTCCCTCGCCCGCCGCGCCTCGCCCCGGTCCCGCGAGATTATCTCGTCTCATCTCGTCTCGTCTCTTTCGTTCGTTACTTCCCGAGTCGCCCTGGCTCGCCGCAGTCGCGCTCCCCGTCCGGTCCGATCTCAACGCCCACTCCGTCCGGCCGCCTTTCCTCTCAGCCCCGTCCTTACACGACCTTGCCCATTTCCCCCTCCACCGCCTCCCAGGCCACGCGCCTCACTGCCCGTTCCATCGCGGCTCCCACCTGAGCAAGGGGCCATTGGAGAGGCGACCGCGATCGAATGCAGCTCCTGGCTAGAGGAGAATTCGAGTGCCGACTTCTCTGATCGTTTCTTTTCGCGGGTTTCTCCAATTAATACCAGGAAATTCCAGAGCAGTACCCCAGAAAGCGGCCAGGCCACTTTCTTTTGTTCTTTGTCTTTTTCTCTCACCCGGTCATATATTTACGTGCACAACTCTGCCACACATGTCGGCAGCCAGTTGAATGTTTAGAGCTTGCCCAGGGCGCATCAGTGTTCCGCTGGGCAGATACTCAGAGAAGGAAATCCTCGCATACGAAGTGTAGGTCGGCGACGGATTTCACTCTCCAGTGGAGTAAGAACACCAACACCTCCCGCCACACAAAACATTCACTACACTAACGGACGTAATGATCAAAACAGTGCCCGGACACATCAATAAATTGAAATTATAATATAGGATTACGAAGCATAGTTTTATTATTTTACATTAACTGTTTATGATAGAGCCGCAACAGACCCACATTCACTTCCAGGAACATGGTCGGTGCTTTGCACTGTCTTCCGAGCAGCGCTTGAACTATATTTGCACCTACATCCGGTTGGATGGTAAACACTTTCGGAGGATGGTTAGTGCTACTTGTAAGATTTACCGGCTTAAGTTCAACATCTGCGTACGTTGACGCAGTTCCGGGTTGGTGAAGTGTCCGAGTTTCAGGTTACACCATTTACAAATATTCAAGGATAAATCTACGCTTTCAATGTTCATCGATTTTTCTGAAATTATCAATGCAACAATTTTTTTCGTTCTATTAATAAAATGATCCTGAATTTTTTGTTAGCAAATCGGTGCAAATAATTTTAATTTAATATGTGTGTATATTTACACACACACACATACACACACACACACACACATATATATATACACATATTACTTTCCTATATGTTTACTATATAATATATTTCTATGTTATTTCAATTTTTTACTATTTGTACGTTTCATACCACTAAATGCTTTAATTCTTTCACTGCCGACGAAAATCGGACTTTTCTCTCCCTCCCCTCCACAGATTTTTTGGTCATCAAAAAAGTTTGGAAATTCTAAGTCTGCGTCGTATTCATTGACGTAAGAGCAAAAATCGAGAGAAATGGGGATTTATCCTGCGCGTTTCACCGGTGATACATCTGTGGTACGCAGAACGTTATGAAATGTGGGCAACTGGTTACCCTTTTTTAGTTGCGAGGATAGTTTTAATAGCAGTTTATAATTTACCTCATATCGTCACTCGGGAAACCACGATCAATGCAACTATGGGTAATTTTTTCTAAGAGCAAAAAACGATTATAAAAATTGCGCAGGTCTCGTGTTCGTTGAACTCCGAATTTCCGACAATTGCAAAAAGTTTTTGCAATCTTCCTAATACTAAAATATTGAAGATAGAGATTAGAAAAAAATTAAACCGATCTTTAAATGCAGATCTTTAAATAAAACAATGTTTTTCAAAAGATGAGTAGCTTTCGCGTAATTTTGCGTGCAATAATGGCAATGTTATAATCAAGTGTTTTTTTCAATAACGGCTTCAATTGTTTCTGTCGTTTTTCTGGATAGTGCGAAGTACACTTACAAAAATGGCCCAGATCCGTTTTTTTATTGAACTCTGAATTTTAAAAACCGCAAAAGTTACAAGTAATGTGAGAAAGACAAAGTGGGTGTCGCTGTAGGGCCACTAATGTTAATTTATGTTATCTTAATAAGTTCACTGTCCTGTGAACCATATGTGGTTCAGAAGGCATATAACTCGATGGATTTGCTACGTTCATGAACCACTTGACGGTCACTCACGTTTACAATTTTTATGACAAACTTTTCCATTGAGCGTGGACTTGCTAGGTCGGTCATAGAATTTAGAAATGCACCAAGACGCGCGGAAAAATATTTTTATTTTTGAGAATATTACAGTAAAAGTTTCTCACAGTCGGGAAGGTTTGGACGTGGGAAGATATTTTAATGTTCTCATATGGACAGGGAACGTGTTAAAAAATATGCGATTATACTCGTATGGAAATATTGTGTATATAATTACGTAATACAATATTGGTCTGGGGGAGGACACGGACGTAGGAGCGCGGGGGCCCCGAGGAGCAAGTAGCCTGTTGCCGCGCAGCCGGTTGGCCTGCCTGCCTGCCGGCGGGGCACGCCCGCTTTGTCGTCGAGCAACTGGGCGGACTGCGCGCTGGGCGGGCGGAGCGGGCGGGGAGGGCTGGGGGGGCGGTCAATGGATCGCTTCGCCAAAGGAGGCGCGCGCCAGCGATCTCGGAAGCCGTCCGACAGCGCGCTTGGGAGGCAGGAGGCGCGGGCCACGTAGTTGCCGGTGACTGGGGGTGCTTGGGGGGATTGGCGTGGCGAGGCGGGGACTGGTGCCGTAGGGGACTGGCGTGGCGAGACGGAGGACTGGTGCGGTTTAGGGGTGGGCTGTGGCGGTTACGGTGCACTTAGTGCGGGGTGTTTGAGAGCATTGAGGAGATGCGTCGTGGGTTAATTATTTCGTCATTCGTGGCGCATCTACTACAATAGTACTTATTCCCACATGTTTAGTATCCAGCGCATTACATCGTGAGACGTAGCGGTGTTTCGCCTCTGCAAAAACGTGACGTTCAGCATTGACATACACGTCGTCCTACCGGGTTTTCTTCTTCAAGTATATCCCACAGAAGGCCACCGTCCAACCAGAACAACCATTCAGTATGTATGTATGTATGTATGTATGTATGTATGTGTGTGTGTGTGTGTGTGTGTGTGTGTGCGCGGCGCGCGTGCGTGTAAAGAAAGAAAGAAAGAGAGACAAGGACGAAGAAGGAAAGATCGTCAGTCATTGAAAATCGGTATGTGTTGTAGTGTAGTGCATGTTAGTGTGTGTGTGGGTGTAAGGGGTGAAGATTGAACAAGGAAGAGGAAGGAAAGATCGAGCGCGGTACTTGGCCCGTTTGTTAGGGTACTGCTCCGGCATTCGCCTGGTGTTGATCGGAAACCACGGAAATCTACTGATAGAGCAGCCAGGCCGCTAGTATTCTCTTCCAGACAGCGACCTAGCTATAAAGCTAGTGTTGAAAATCTTGCGGCCGTCCGGATTCGAACTTAGGACCCCCGGGTCTGAGGTACTGCAGTGACATCAGTTGATGCACTGAGCTCCCGGTGCTGAATTTGACCTAGCTATGTAGTGTCGAAAATCCGTTACCGTCTGGTCTCGTATTCTAGGACCTCCCAGCCAGGAAAAATATTCTCCCTTACGAGAAAAGTAATATGTCTTCAAACGTATCTGGATTTTTATACTTTAATTTTTAACAGTTCTTTAGATGCGAAAGAGTAATTCCATACATCATAAGGTTTCAAAATGTTCATAAAGATTTTTTTCTTTGTCAATTGAATACTTATACTTCTCACAGCCATTCATTTCTTTTTTAATGAATGGCTTCCTCCAAACAAGGTCCAGTATTCGACCTCCGGAGAGATTACTGGGCCAGGCTATTAATCATCCGACAAGCTAACTGGTCCAGCGAGTTCGTTAAAAAAATCTGCAAGGAATTCGTTCTCTCTCTCTCTCTCCTTTCTCCCTTTCTGTCCCTCTCTCCCTTCTCTCTCTCCCCTCTCTTCTCTCCCTCTCTCTTCTCTCCCCTCTCTCTTCTCTCCCTCTCTCTTCTCTCCCCTCTTTCTTCTCTCCCTTCCTTTCTTCTCTCCCTCCTCTTTCTTCTCTCCCTCTCTCTTCTTCTCTCCCTCTCTCTCTCTCTCTCTCTCCAACTCGCCTACGAGCAGTATTCCTCACGCCCCATTTCCCTTCTATTACAGAACTGCACAGGGATACATACAGCATCCTGCGTTATAACTTGACTCACATCTCACTTTGTCTCTTATGAAATTGCCTTTGCATCACGCCCTGCCATGGTGTGGGAATTTGCAACATGACTCTCTCATGCAAATCACACCTCTTAGTATCATTTTTGTTGGGTAATGCGAAGGGTTGCGTTTGTTCTCTTTGACTCTCGGGAAACCAGTTAATCACAATGATTTTCGTGAATATGTTATTTCTCAGTTTTATTGTTCACCCAATAAATGAGCGCTTACCGGAATGTTGAACTGCAAATTTAAGAAAATATTTGAAACTACTATACTAAGTTTGTTTCAAAATGATGAACTTAATTTTACCTTTGGATTATGTACACGTGAGCCAAATTTTTTCCTAGGTGTTTTCGTGTGATATTAAATGATTAAAAGACATCATTAATTTATTCTTGTTCTAATATTAAAAGAAAGTGACACACAAAACAGGTTTATGTCTTCTCGCACATATTTCTAGATGAATGGAATCATATTTTACAGTAAGTTCCAACTTTACGTCAAAACGTTGCAAGATCAAGATAAAAGAATTAACCGCTTGAAAACTAAAATTAAACAGAATCAAAGATAAATCATTTGTGTTCTTTAATTCTTTTATTTTATCTGTATTGTGTATCGAATGACGAATGAAACGTAGACTGTTAGACTCAAAGCGTGATGACATAAATCGTAAATCTGTCTTTGATTATTTCACATCAGTTTATTTTTACTTCACATTCGTTTATTTTTTGCCAATTAAGAAAATAATGTTCATTTCAGAAGATTATGAAAAGTGAAATAAAAAAGCAGTTCCTAAACCGAATGATCCACTTTAAAAGATATTCTTAGAATATTTACTTTTTTCATATTTTCAGCATCTAACATCATTCTTTTCTTTCATTCGCTCACAAAATATTAATTTCTGTTTTCTTTTCAAGATCATTTAGGCAGGCCTCGTGAAGGTAAAATAAAAAAAATATATCATTGGATTTTGTATACTTTTATACGGTTAATTTTATTAGAATTGTAAATAAGGTGTCTAACCCAAAATATTAAAAAAAATGTAAAGGATGGAATGCAGCTCTACTATTTTCATTCCCATCATCTCCATTTCACAATTACTTAAGACCGTGCTGCAGAAAAATATATTTTTTGACACTTTTTAGAATATTGACTTTAATAACCATGATTACTTTTCAATTTATTCGCGGGTTTCACCACCCGTCACAAATCGTAAATTCTTTAAAAGCTAAAAGTTTCTTTAAAAGCTAAAAGTTTCGTGATTACGCGTTGAAAGCTTCTTAGCTAAACCCTGAGTTATCTGTTAGTGGTCTAGAACTTTCAGAATCGGTACCAAACTATGCTTAGGCGCCGTCTGTATTTGATGGTGCTTTCTTTACCTAATACATTGGTACCAAAATCATGAAGCAAGAATCACGATTTACCAGTTTAATTACTAAATGTTAATTTTGATTATACTCGCCTGTTATAAGCTTTATTCTAATTTAAAAACGTATGACACGTAAAGACGAACACACGATTTGGGGATCACTTAATAGACATAATGGAGCCAAAAGTAAGGGACTTGGAGCAAGGCCATCAGTTTATGTAAAATCTAAAGAAAAAAACAATTTTTGGTTGGGAAAATGCAGTGAAACGTTTTTGTAATTTGTTTATTTATTTAGGTCGCTTTAAATTCAAGGTCATAATTATTAAGATTAACAATATTTGAAGCTTATAAACATTACAAAATGGTGTGAAAAGTATGAGCAAAGTTTATACATTATTACACGATAACAATATAATGATATATTACATCAGAAAATAAGAGAAGAAATTATTTTAAAATGTGAAAGAAAATGAAGATGTAGACATAGAAAAAAAAGGCATAACCTATAAACCTGGAGCTTTCTAAAGCGTTACACACTTTAAGCGTACATTTTGTTATTGGGAATGTGTATTACATTTTAGTTTTGTAAGGTCGCTTTTCAGCTTCTAGGTCATACAGCGACCACAATAATTACCATTGGTTTTTAACTTTGGAGGTAACTCTAAAAGGACTCGAATACTGTATACGGACACATACATCATCCATGCCCCGAGCAGGATTCGAACCTATAGCCCTTCAGCGACCTCGGCTATGCAGGCCGGCACATAGTATTGTATTCTTAAAAATTTGGAAATAAAAACTGTACATGTCAGAAAAAGGTGTAAAAAGTATTCTAAAGTATCAAAATATCGCCGAATTTTGCTCGGCAGTAATAAAGATTATTCACTTCCAAAATTTAAAAAAAATTCCGCTTAATATGATGATAACGCTTCAGTTTCTTTTGTCAGTTGCAAATTTTAGGTGAACTCATTTTCCATTCAATGCCCAAAAGTACAACAAATTACTGATATTAAGGGATATCACCGCTGAATGCGAAGACGATTTCTCAAAATGTCTCATCCTATTTCATAGTCAGAGGTTCAAGAAGGAACTTTCTGACGTTAAGAGTGTTTCATGTATTGTGTATATAAGCCCTTCGAAAACGCCCGCTGTCAATACTGCGGCGAAAGAAGCATCGTTTAAAATTTTGCTGAAACACAATAAATAGAGCGTGGCCGATATGCATGCTTTTGCATCGTCATGCTTATGGTCACTGGGCACCGAACATGTGGGCTGGTGCAATTTGTACCAGTAGCCGTATGCAATTACTGACACATACATCGACATGAGTGTGAAATTTAATGAGGCAATTAGTTTTCGTGAAATCGTGTTAATTTGTGATTGTTTACAAACGAAAGGGAACTAAAAAACGTTAACATGTCACTGTGCTATTCAATAACGGATTCAATAAATTAATTTCGTATATTTACTTTCTTTTCATGTATGTTACTGGTAAAATGTGAGTAAATTTGTAAAAACAGCAGAATGTTTCTGTGGCAGCTATTTTTTTTAAGGGGGTTAAATTTTTTTTTTGTACCAAAAAGTAATTATAAAATTAGTGATTAATGAGTCAACGCGGAATGGTTTTAATAGAACGATTCGATCGGCGACCGATCCATGTTTCAACTGATGTGATCATTACTCCTGTTGATATCTTCTTTCACTGCCATACACTTATTTGTGCTTTGGCTGGTCTCCAGAAGCCCTAGCGCCTTCTTGTGGGACTTGTTCTGGACAGGTATAGCTAGGGGAGTTTGCCATTGCTTTCCCTTAAGGCGCTAGTGCGCCCATTTTGACGTTTGATATGAATACCAGATAGCGCAGGCAGGCCTAGATACGATATCCTCAATATTATCCGGGAACAGTAACCCAGCATGATAACCACTACACCATCAGAGCCGGTTCTATTAGTATAGTGAATGTTTCTCCCGGGAGGTACCTCTTCCTCTTCCGAATGATGAAATCCGGTGCCCAACTATTCGCCGGTTTTCTTGAGATTTCTCTCTCTAAATATCTTCCCCGGTGGGACACCACCCTACCACGGATCATTGTAGTGCATGTGGTGTGTGTGTGTGTGTGTATGTGTTGTGTTGTGTATGTGTATGTGTTGTGTGTGTATGTGTATGTGTGTGTATGTGTATGTGTATGTGTATGTGTATGTGTGTGTGTGTGTGTGTGTATGTGTATGTGTATGTGCATATGTTGAGGGAGAGGATAGGACATGTGACCCGTTCGTTAGGGTACTGATCGAGCATTCAGATAGTATTGATTAAAGAAATTAATGAAAACTATCGATCTGAGAAGTCGGTCTCTAGAGTTCTCCTCCATTTACGGGCGTTATACCTCTAGGCAACTATCTATATAGCTAGTGTTTAAAATACGACACTGTAGTGCTGCAAAATTTAGGACCTCTCAGTCTGACTGAGTCGCAGCAAAACCAGAGGCAGCACTGGTTCAGAAATAACTAAATGATTAGAAAAAATACGCTTTTCCGCCGAGGTGCGTACATTATTGTAACTATTTATAGAAGTAAATTAACGCACATGCCACAATGTTGATGATTTAAGAACGTAAAAAATTGAGTGGGATTGAGTATCTGAGAGGGGATTGCTAATATTCGTAACTCAAATCGGTAGGGTAGCAGTTGACTTCTAGCAACATTTTATTTACATATTAAAGTTTCAACATCAAATTTTATTAAGCTTCGTTCGTCATCAAAAAGGGGTCATCAAATAAAACGTAACCATAATATTTGATAAAATATATAATACAGTAAAACTTGCTTAACGCGGAAATTTGATACTGCGGAAATCTGACTAATATGAACATGAATCGTGGTCCTACCAAACTCAAGATCTACTATATTACGGGAATAAAGGTATAATGCGGAAAAAATACTAGTCCCTTGTATAATCTTGTCTAATACGGAAAAATACTGTCCCTTGAGGTTTCACATTGAGCAAATTTCACGGAAATATGTTATGGTGATCCGACTGTGAAGTCTGTTCTATTTTCTTTAAATAATAAATATTAAGTTTATTATTTTATTTTATTTTACTTGTGTCAATTTTATTATTTTTCAACCCCACCATGGCATAATATCCCACCATAATATATAGCGATCTCCGAACTTGAAGTGACTTCGTCGGTGAAAGAACATTTAGTCCCTATCTCCTTTAACCTTAATTATGCGGCAAGCAGATTTAAATTTATTATGGCATGGAATAAGTAAACGGAAACTGCTCCATAAATCTAACGACTCGCCATCAGATATAATTCCAACAAATAATACTGTTTTTCTTTTCAAATAAAAGAAATATTCGTTTTTATAAATCATAAAATATTGCTTTCTTCAACCTTCGGGGTAAATAATTGACTTCTGATTTCACAAAGTGTCTCAAAAAAATATCTCAAATTAATTCCTCCAATAACTCAAGATTCTTTCTACTCAATACCCAATTTACATATTAAACACCAAAAGCACGTACATGTATTAATTTTAATGTTAAATCAAAGAAACAACAAATTGCCTTTGGAAACATAAAAACAAGTAGACATTTTCAAGTACGACTTAGTATAGCGTTTTAAGATTTCAAAGTTGGTGAGAAAATATGTGATTTAAATTGCCATTTCATTTTGCAAAGAAGTTGACAACGGATTTAAAACCATGTTACTTCTGTCAGTGCCTAAAATTCTATAATTTTCAATTTTTGAACAAATCTTCCATTGCATAGTTCTGTACGTAAATTTTCATCAATAAAACGAACATCCTGTAAAAATAACATCTTGTAAGTCGCCAAAATAATTTCATTCTCTTAAAGGAAATCAATAAATCTGGAATGTCTTTTATTAACTGTGAGTTGGCGCGCGTCCTAGTGATCGGAAACCAATGAGAGCGTGACATTACCCCCTCCCATCCGTTTGCCAGATGTCCCTGCGCTCACCATCGGGGATTTGACAGTGGCTCTCTATCGCCTCTGCCTCCTCAATAACGCAGAGGTTCCGTCTGACATAAATCAGGGGATCCACATATGCACTAGCGATATGGTGGATGATTATAGGCGAATAGTACACATGTCAGGTCAATTCCATGTGCAACCTGCACTCCGAGTAGTGACAGCCTGAAAGCACACGTTATTGCATGTGATACCGTAACATATATTGCTATGCTGTTTGAAGCTGATTGCTATACTCTTGTAAAAGAAGTTATTTGCACCGAGAGACAAAATATAATTTATTAAAATAATGATGAGCAAACACTATTAAAATACATCTTTTTTTCAGTTCATTGCTGTAGATTACGATATAAAATGTTTGGAAATTGAATAAAGCGAAAAGTGTTTTCTTAACCAACCAATGAGAAATTATACGCATCTGTATTACTAATTTCCATGCGCGGAGAAATTGAAAGATAACTACACAGCCTCTCAGGAAGAGATAGTAAGTACTTACTATCTACGGTAAGTTTTCAATGCATGTCAATCATTTGTGTACCGTGCGGCAATTCACGAACGAAGTTTTCAGCGTCGTGAGCCCCTTACATACTCAGTTCAATAGGCTACCAGTTATCGGACCGGTCGCCAGATTAGCATCCAGACTCCGAAGCGCAAATTAACCCGTTATGCCCATTCACCGAAGCCTAGCCAATTGCTGCTCACGCATTTCCGCCTTTAGTGGGTGGCCCCGTCGGGTGAATGGCGCCAGTTGGAAATAAAACACCGGTGGAGCGCGAAGCTCCACGTCGATTGTGCGTGCTACGCGCATTCCCTCATGTTTAATCCGCTCCGCGCCCGCCGAGCCACGCCCCGCCTCCACTGCGCCGCCCTCCCACTCCGTCCCCCGCAGCTCCGCATCCCGCCACCCCCTAGTACTCGCCTCCGCGCGACGCAGTGACACGCCGAACCACATTGGGGAGCGGCGGGACAGGGGCACCCGAGGGAAGACAGGGCGGGACAAGACAAGGCTGGGAAAGGGAAGCCGGGTAAGGCAGGGGGGCTGGTTAAGGCAGGGAAATGCGAATGGGTCACGGCAAGGTGGTGAACAGGAGTAAGTGGGAAAAGGCAGGGGGAAGAAGCGGGTCGTGGAAAGGTAAGACGGGACAAAGCAGGATGTGGCAAGGCAAAACGGAGCAAAACAAGACGGCGCAAGGCAAGTATGAGATAGAAAGGTGTGGGAAGGCATGACAAATCAACGCAAGGGCGGTTAAGGCCGCCGATACCGGAAAAGACCTGAAAAGGCCAGGCAAGACGTGGGATGTCCGGACAAGACCGGACGCGTTGGGTTTACGGTTTGGTGGTGCATGGCGCGTTCCACCTCCACGCCCCCTCGTGTCGTCGGAGGCGGCGCCGACAAACGAGTAGTAATTGCCCATTGCAATTGCCCCCACCCAGCCGTCGCAATGCAATTCCAATGCCGAATCGAGTACTGCAAACAGCCAGGGAATGGGCGACGTATGAGTGGATTACGCTGGAGCTCCTGCCCCCCCTGACCCCCTGCCCCACTGCCTCGCCCCCCCCGCCCCGACCCCTACCCGGCCTCCTACCCCGCTCCCTATCCTGTCCCACCGCTCCCCTACCCATCCCCGCCCCGCCCTCAGCCCTGACCCACCCAGCTCTCTGCCCCGTTTTGCCCAGTTTTCCCCCCCGCCCCGCCCCGCCCCGGGCGCCAAAGTGCCGCTCCGCTCCCACTTACTCGTTCGTGTATTGCGCCGAGAGGCCGCGATATTTAATTGTGTCGTAAATGAACGCTCCGCGCCGGGTGGGATGCGCTGTTGCACTCCGCGCTGCAACTGGGCCGCTCCGCCCTGCGCTACTCTACTGCTAGGCAGTGTCTGCAAAAGAAAATCTCCCATCAGCAGTGAGTGGAGAATTCCTACAATTGATTGTTTGATGATTCCGGGCCCCTCAACTAGAGAGGTCATTAGTCCCATAAGTGTATGAAATGTTTGTCATCGGGAGGTGGCAGTGATCTTTCCCTATGGATGGCGAGATCCGGCGCCGACATTCCTTGCACTAGCGGGGTTTTCATCAGCCAGGTATCTCCCACCTGCGGGGCACCGCCTCAGCCAGGACAAGTTTTAAGTTTCCCGACCGGTCTCCCAGAATGTGTGGTAGTGTAATGCATGTTAGTTTAAGTGTGTGTAAGTGAGGGGTGAGGATAGGAAAAGGAAACGGAAGGAAAGATCGCGTGCGGTCCTTGACCCCTTTGTTAGGGTGCTGCTTCGGCTTTCGCCTGGTGTTGATCGGAGGAACCACAGAAAACAACCGATCACAGCACCCGACCGTTAGAATTCTCCTCCAAACAGCGACTGAATTCGACCTAGCTCACAAGCCAGTGTCAAAAATCCCTGCCGCCGTCGAGACCCGAACCTAGGGCCTCCCTGTCAGAGGCACTACAGTGACATCAGTTGATGCACTTAGCCACCGCTCCCGCCAATGCCTATAATGAAGGCTTGATTAGTCGATGTGTGATTTGTGTTAGACTATGTCACACTATAGGTTAGGTGGTGGTTGGTACTAATACGGTTGGGTCAGGATTTCCGGCGTAATTTGTTATTTTATCAATGGTCCGAATTTATGTAACTAATTTTCGAAAAAATTGAAGAAAAGAAAGTATCCAACCTCCGGCCATATCAGAAGTGTCTAAGGTTTCTTTAGATTTGTAGGAACTCGAATAAAATCCAAAAATAATTAAGCAATTTTCTTTTGACAGAAAATACATGTATTTGATGGTGTTATTGCGCCTATTCTGACACTGCGGATAACGACTGAATTCTCATACTCAGTGTGCCGCTGCTTACGATGCGGACGGACATAGTGTGACAGCAGGGCTCCAAGAAAGTAGCAACCTGTAATTAAATATTTTGCAAATAAAATTTCCTGTTCACTTGGTGCGGTATGGAACAGCAAGATTTTAACGTATTAGAATATAAAGAAATGTATTGAATATACTTTACTATGTTTTTAAAATTTTCGTAAATGATGTTTTGTTGACATATTTATTTTATTCTAGTTCTATAGGACAGTATTTTCTGTGCTGCTTTTGAGCGGAGTATGTGTTACTTTTGTAAAAACATTTAATATTCTTTTTACTCAGAAGAATTTTACTTTCTCTACTATGTCTAGTACTCATAACATAATTAAGGAAAGCATTATATTACATTAAAAGTAATAAAATCTCGAATTGTGGGGCCATGGTACGAAAAAGTGGATAAATATTGTTCCTTTGTATAGTAAATTACTTCATCTAAAACTGAGTGCACGTTATGTAGTTAGAAAATGTGGGTTTTTGACACCGACATATTGTTCACTTAGTACAAGAACGTCATAACTCAAAAATCGTCATTTCCTAGTTTCCTTCGTGGATGGGAAGATTGACATTGCTTTTGCTACTCCATGAATGTCGCATCCATTTTACATAGAGAAAATGCAACAATGGCTTTTTTGTTTTCGATTTTCTAACTGAAATGGCAGGCTTTTTTGCTAACTGAAATGGCAGGCTTCAAATGCTCTTCCTGCAAAATGACGATTTTTGAGTGATGTTCTTCATTTAATGAGCGAATATCAATTGATAAAAAATCTCAGAAACACTCCAAATTTGCTCTCTACTATTTCCTTGGATATATTAAACGACGCTTAAAAAGGGGTTGATTCTCTTTTTTAAAAATTGCAAAAATTGAATATGATGCGAGAAAATATAATGAAAAGACGCATACGAAAGCTCTTGTAGCACTACTAATTTGTTATCCGATTTTATTTTCAGAGATATAAAAAGGAAATGAAGCGCGATTCGTCACTCAAAAATTCTTCTGTCATTCCTATTATTCCTAGATGGGAGTTAGCTGTTTAATGGCTTCATCTGCAGTATATTTGCTTGTGAGCGGTAGATATCGAGATTTAGTATTACACTACAGTAACTCAGAATGTTCTCCAATTAGCCTTCAAAATGTTAAGAACTTTTATATAAATATCACTTAAGAAAGTCGAAATAAATAACCCATCGGCAACTCTCACACTCTGCACTAATAAAGAGAGGCAGGGTAGTTACAAGAATGGAAACAAGTTTGCCAAAGGATTTCCTGGTAAGCTTAACGTATTAATAGAAATATGCCAAAGTACTAGTGCGCATTAAACATTCATTTTTGTAAAAACTTTCAGATTAAAGAACGCTCTCGCTCTTTTATATTTTCATACTTTCCTTAAAGAAAAAGAATATGTAATGCTGGAGGAAACCGTTTCGATATTTTCAAGCACCTTTAATGATTCTCTGATACCATAAAAGTCGTTTCCAATTTCTCATATCTTTTTCATAGAATGAGTAATTTTTGTAGATACTTTACTTTTGTAGATACTTTAAAGTGACAATCGCTATCTTTGCAAAAATTCCTACTAAATTGTTTTGTAAAATTTCCTTTCATTATTGCTTGGTAAATGTGTTCGATCAGTGTAAAGTAGGGAAAAAATACGTAGGGCGGACCTTCATAAAACCTCTGAATTTTCTTCATTGTATTATTTTCAATTCATCTAATTTTTGCATAATTTCGAATGATGTTGCTTGATATTTTTAAAATTATATCTGAGGTGTCAGGAGAAAAGTCAGAATATTAAAAATATGAATAAACTGTAGCAATTTTACGAAATTACGTGCTATTCTAGCATACAAAATAAACGTTTTAAATAGTGAAAGAGTGATTTAGATAGAAAAATCCAATTATGCCCAAATAACTTGTGAACAAAATTCTCTCAAATTAATGTTACTGTGATTTTATTTCAAAATTATACAAATTATGTCGTTAACATTGCGGGATATGTTCCCGTGAGTGTTTTGTGCAAATGCGTAGGGTATTTCTGCAACTTTATTCCTGTGTTGCGGTTCGTGTTTAGCTAATGTCTTGGCTTTAGAGGAGATCTTAAAATTAAATTTCATGTATCGGAATGCGCGAGAAAACACGTTTTCCACGCAGGCGGCGTGCCACTTAATGTTGGAAAGATAAAGCGTCCCGGGGCAATTTGCATAATGGCGCGCATTTCCTGACACCTCTTTAACAATGCAGGCGCGAAGCCCCTGGCGCCCCGGCTGTCGGAAAATGGGGAAGGAAAGGAGGGGGTGGAGACGAGAAGACGGCGATGGAGAAGGAAAGGTGGTGGTGGTGGTGAAGAGAAAAGGGTGGTGGTGAGATAAAGACGATGGAGGTGACGAGAAGTGGGTGGCGGAGACGAGAAGAGGGCGGTGGATTGGAAGTGAGAGGGTGAAGGGGAGGAGTGGCCGAGAGAATGAACAGATTGTGATTATTTCGTATTTCCGGACGCTTCAGATCAGATCATTAGTCCTTCAAGTGTAGTGAATGCTATATCTCGAGAGACTGTGATGTTCCTCCCACATCGCAACGTGTTATTCGGCGTTCACTTAGGCGTGGTGGGTGATTTTCCTCTCAAGGTAATTCCCCTAGCGGGGCACAGTCTCAGCCGAGACAAACTCCACGTACCGATGCAGACCGGTTTGCCGTTGTGTATGCTAGTGTAGTGCATCTGAGAGAGAGAGAGAGAGAGAGAGAGAGAGAGAGAGAGAGAGAGAGCGCGGGCGCGCGCGTTAGGGCACTGCTCAGACATTCGCCTGGTAGTGATCGAAGAGCCCACGGAAAACTACTGACCACAGAGTGCGAGAATAATCTCGCAATCAACGGCAGAATTCGACGTATCGAAGCCCTACCAACCATCCTAGCTAGGGTGGAAACTCTTTCATCGTAGAGACTCAACCCCAAGGACTTCCCGGTCAGAGACCCGGCAGTGGCAGGTGTTCCCCGAGCCACCTCAACCGGTAAGTGGATGGAGGAGGAGGGGTGAAAAGATGGATTTTTGATTATTTTTTTTGTGTTTCCGGGCGCGTCAACGGCTATGGTCATTAGTCCCGTTAGTGTAGTGCATGTTTTTTTATCGGGATGTGGCGGTGAACTTCCCTCGCTGGATGGTGAGATCCGGCGCCGTCCTACCGTCGGCTAGTAGGGTATCCCCCTAATCAGGACTCTCCCACCAGCGGGCACAGCTCCAGCCGGGACAAGCTCTAAGCTCCCGACCGGTCTCCCGGAATATGTGGTAGTGTTGTGCATGCTAGTGTAAGTGTGGGTGTAAGGGGAGATGATAGGACAAGGAAGGGGAAGGACAGATCGCGCGCGGTCCGTGGCCCGTTTGATAGGGTACAGCTCCGGCATTCGCCTGGTGCTGATCGGAGAAACCACGGAAAACTACCGATCAGAGCAGCCGGCCGCTAGAATTGTCCTCCAGACAGCGACTGAATTCGACCTAGCTGAAAAGCTAGTGTCGAAAATCCTGCCGCCGCAAGGGCTCGAACCTAGGACCTCCCGGTCAGAGGCCCTGCAGTGGTGAAAAGATGGAGGAGTGGGTGGTGAGGTTACAGGGGATTGACCACGGATGAGGCGGCAGTGTTTTTGGGATGACTAAGAGAGGGCTGGAAAGTCCGGGGGAGGGTATAAGGGGACCAATGACGGAGCGGCGGAGTGAAGACACGAGGATTGTAATTGTTACCGTGCCATTAACACACAATCAAAAAGAAAAGAAAAAGAGTGCAAAAATATCCAAAAATTTGTTTCGGGACAATGTGATGCAATAATCAAATAAAGAACCATCCTGGTTTTTAAAGGACATCTGAGAGCCCTAATTTTATAGAGTGAAATCCAAACCCTCTTACAACCAGAAATAGACACAACTAACTGAAACCGATATGATAATAACGCTTGTCGACTATGTTTATCAAGTAGTTTTCATATGAGAGTAGTATTGTCTAATTTTCAGTAGACGTTATGAACCCATAAATTGCGTATAAATTTACAAGGCTGAATTAGTAAACTGCATATTTTTTTATATTTGTAATGTTCTGCTACGTGTCACATAACCACATGCGCGGTAATTTTGATCTATTTCATGTCCTCCCCATTTATCACGTGAACATAATCCAGAGAAACGGGACGAGCGTTGAGTCTAAGCTAGGTCGAAGCGGATTAATGTGTTTGAACGGTCTTTGGAAGAGAGCTTACGGTGAGCTTTTCTTGAACGTTAGCGCTCCTTTCGTGCGACAAAACGCCCAATTCGCTCTTCTGCCGCACTTGTTTTTCTTGTGAAAAGTTAGTTTTCATTAAAGGTGTAGTCTTTTTGTTTTCATTTCACTTCACAGAACTTCGGTACCTGTAGTTGACTCTGCAAGCAGTGATCGCATTACAGGAAGAACAAATTGTAAATTGGTTTAATTGGAGTTTTGCTTTCACGTACTAGAGGGGTAGAAAAGCTGCCGAGAATGAGATCAGAACAAATGACAGGAAGTAGATTAATGTTTCTTAGTTTCCGGAACCACGATTTTAAATCTGAATCTGTAATATAACCCTTTAATTTCTAATTCCCACAGTTTCAAACAAAATTTCTTAGTTATACGCCTAACTTCTCATTGTAATGCCTTAAAGTGTAAGTCAATTATTGAATAAACCATTCTGTCTTCCCTGTGAAAGCATTATATCTTTCGTACGTAATTCCGTTTGTTTACACCCTCAATCTCTTTGACTGTCTGCATCGCGACAAAAGGAATTTCCGGAGAAACATGAGGGACGATCGCTGTCTGTGAAGCGGAAGGAGACAGCCGGTGGAGTACTCTCCCACGCAAATGTTGTACGCTGGCAAGCCGAGGTAGTATCCTTATCCATGGTGTTTGATTGACAGATTAGTGTTTCCTAACGCGACAACTACTAAGGTAATTTCGTCCCGTAAATGTAATTACGCTTTATTTTTATCGCGGGAGATGGCGATGAATGGCGAGATCCGGCGCCGACCTACGCGTTGGCTTGCTGGGGTTTACTCAACCAGGTATCTCCGACCAGCAGAGCAGGAAATGGAACAAGCACTTAAGCTCCCGACCGGTCACCCGGCATGTCTGATCGTGTAGTGAATGTTAGTGTAAGTGTGTGTTCAAGAAAGAGGAAGGAAAGATTGCGTACGGTCCGTGGTCCGTTTGTTAGGCATTCGCCTGGTGTTGATCGGAAGAACCCCAGAAAACTACTGATCAGAGCAACTATAATTTTCGTCCAGGCTGAAGTCTAGAAAGCTATGTAGCTAGTGCGGAAAATCCTGCCACCGCACGTTCTTTTGTTCGAGACATCCAGATGACCAAAACCCGTTTTTCGAAGTTCCACTTTTGGGTAATGTTTTTGACCCGTTCTGTAGATACATATACACAGCACATGGCCTCAGTGTTTATAAATTGCTGATCTATAAGATCCGGTCTCAGGAGAGGTGTCAAGTTACGTCCTTATTTTTTGGAAATTACAGTAGTTCGAGTTTTCTTCGACGTCTTTCTGGAACTAAATATTGAATATAGAAATTTTTCTTTGTAAAATTACTTTCCAAAGGCAGATTTGAAATGAACTCATGTACAACGTTTCAATAATTTGAAACATTTCGCGTAATGATGGTCAAGTACAGGCATTTTCGACAATTTTTTTCTCAAAAACTGTCCATATTTTCTTTCACCTTTCCCCATGCATGTACCAAAAAGGGGAAACATTTGTTGCTGGTTCCCTTTCCGGCAACCTTTTTGAATTTTCGAAAATTGCAAGACGTTAACATTGCAATAGTAGAATATTGAAGATTGAGATTTGTTAGGTAAATTAAATCTGTTTTAAAACACCAGATAACTAAAGAAGGTAATGCACAATGTTTTGAAAAAACGATTAGTTTTCACGTAATTTCTGCTTGAAATTAAAGCAAATTATAAGAATAACATTGTATCAAAAACCGCTCCAAATTGTTTTTTCAATTTTTTCCACAGTTACAACAAGGGCCCTTAAAAGAAAGACACAAGTCTCGTTTTCGTCTCTCTGAATTTTCGAAAACTGAGATAGTTAGAAATAATGCGAGAAAATATGTGCTGTATTGTATGTATTTAGCATCACTAATGTTTTTTGGTGGTTGTAATTTTAACTTCTAGTCAGCAAACAAATGAGTGATATTTAGTTTATTACGTGGGAAATATTTCAGGTAGAGAATTTGACAAAAATAACAATCGGGAAGAAATAAATGTAATGAAATGAATCCAAGTACAAATACGATGAGTAAGCATAAGCTTTTCACACGTCTTTAATAGATCAAGACTGATTTTGAAACGAAATGACAGTGGTGTGAGTATATGATACATTATATATCCGACTGATTTCAAAGTCTCACTTAAAGTGTGCTAAATTATTCTTATCTATAAATGAAACTTATAGTAGTTTATTTATTACAACTTTGTTAATGTTAATTTTACTATCGAAAATATGCCTGGAAAACGTTAGAAAACGCTTCTTATTTTTGTCTTGCTAAAACGTATGTAAGTAACAACTACACCTCTAGTGAGTCATCACCTTTAAAATATATATTTAATACCTTTTGTACAAGGATCAATAAATACTTATTGATCAATATTTTTTATTACAGATAATATTATCTGAAAAGTGTGGAATCTAAATTATAACCGACAGTGCACTCTACTTGTTTTTACAGAAAATCCAATCTAAGTCGATTAAGCCCTTCCAAAGATGAACTTAGAGACCCAGGCAAACAAAAATTTAAAAAACGATATTTTTAATATAATGTATGTAACCAAATCCAGATTACAAATAGAGAGATATTTTCAGGAATGAAAGACGTTCAATTTTTTTTCTTTAACTAAAAAATTACGGAAACAAATTATTTAGTAACAAATATCTAATTGATATGATTGAAAACTTATTTTTTTATAATTTAATTATGGTCTTGAGAAATTTATTAAGTCTGCAAATTTTTGCCTGGAATATATTTTTGGAACGCAACGATCCATACACTTTTCCTGAGGCTGCTAGTGTCTGATCTTGCGCCCATTATTTTGGTTTCTTCGAATTCCTGATCTGCTTATAGAAAGAGACCAAGGAGGCAGGCCACATAATCGGTCCCCTGTTAACCGAAATACCAGACAAATAAATTCCCAATGGCCGGAGTTCTCAGTGAGAGCTGAGAGGGTTAAACACGCTTTGTACTGTTTTACGCTCTCTGATATGAGCCAAAAAAACTAAATTAAGACTTCGAGACAGCTTTAAAAAGAAAAGCCGAATGTTTTTGATGGATTATTTCCAAGGAAATGGACCCCTTCCCCCGGGAAGAATAATGTTCCTTAGATTTGGATCCACCCCGTTAAAAGATTGTTATTAATTGGAAAATGCTGTTATATATCTCGCGTGTGTAAAATAAATTCACAATATTTAGATTTATTGTTAATTCTGCAATTAAGTGTAGTAACTTGGTGGCAGAATATCTTGACCTTACATACATTAAACTTACATTCATGAACAAAAGTTACAAAAAGGAGTTGATTAAAATAATAATAATAATAATAATAATAATAATAATAAATAGTACATTAAAATCACCACGCAAACTTTACTCCACTTCACTTCCTTCACTGCACAACACTTAACTGTGACGCATTTCTTTCACACTCCTTCTTCTTCTGCATTCCCTTCCTCCACTTCACTTCATAACACTACACTGCGCTGCACTACACTGCACTGCACTGCACTGCACTGCACTGCACTGTACAACATGAATAATAATAAAATAATAATAATAAAGATAATAATAACAATACTACTACAACTTATATTTATACTAACAATTAAACAACTTACTTTGTATGAAATACTACTAATCTAACAGTGGAAAATTAACATTGATACAATAACCTAATATATAATTAACTAGAAAACTAATTTATTTTTAAAGTTGCTCAAGCTTTGAGAAAGGTTCTAAGATTGTCGCAGGCAAACTGTTCCAGTCTCTAATAGTTCGGTTTGTAAATGAAAATTTCGACATCCGTTTTCTGCATTCTTGTCTTAATTTTATGCACGTGATCCGCTCTACCGAAGTATGTAGGTTTTCTAAACGACCGTGTATTTCATTCCAGGCAGGATAGCCTGCGTATGCTTTGTACATAGCATAGAGTCGCAGCTTAATCCGCCTCTTTTCGAGTGATTCCATGCACCTCTATTTTTGATCCTCTGAAAGTAAATTTCGATGCTCTGCGCTGACCTTTTCTAGATTTCCTTGCTGCGATATTCTGTACGGGTCCCAACATACCGCGCCATATTCTAATACGGTCGGACTAGTGACATATAAGCTAATTCTTTACCTCTCACTGTACTCTTCTTTAGGATCCGCATAACGAAATGTAGAGATCTCCAGGCTTTTCCCACAACGAAATTTACCTGATTTTCCCAGCTCAATTTACTATCTAATTGAATTCCTAAATATTTGCAAGATGTGACTGTAGGTATGACTTTGTTGTTCAATTTGTACACAGTTTCACCATAACTTAGACCCTACCAAACGTGATGGCTTTACTTTTGAACTGTTTATTTCCATGCCATTTGTTTTGCCCAGGAGTGTAATTTGTCTGTGTCTCGCTGCAATATATTCACGTCCTCCTCTGATTCGATAACCCGATAGATGATACAGTCATCAGCAAAGAGTTCTACGTTTGAAGCTAAATTTTTGGCAAGTCATTCACGAAGGCGAGAAACATGAGAGGTCCAATGACACTTCCTTGTGGAATCCTGACGTAACACTTGCGGAGGTTGATAGATGTCTTCCGATTCGAACCTGTTGTTTCCTATCACGTAATAGTTCGTTTATCCAAGCCACCACCCTAGTGTCTATACCGAATCTATTAATTTATTTACAAGACGATCGTGAGGAACAACATCAAAAGCTTTGGCAAAATCTATTACTATTGCGTCTACCCTTCCACCTTTATCAATTTCGTCGGTTAGATCTTGTAGAAGTGAGACAAGCTGACTTCGCAGGAGAACCCGTTTCGGAAGCCGTGCTGACCTTGATAAAGCCATTCCTTGCCTCCCATTCTTTCCGGATGTAGTTAGTAATTAGTTGTTCCATGAGTTTGCATACGACTGACGGAGACTTATCGGCCTATAGTTACTTAGTGCCGTTTTATCGCCACTTTTAAAACAGGTACTACGAGTGCTAACTTCCAATCTTCCGTACGCAAGCATTATTGATAGAAATATTAAATAACCTAATTAGGTACGGTAGAATAGCCTCTCCACCTAATTTAATAATGTCCGTGGAAATAGAATCTGGGCCTCGAGATTTTCCGCTTTTCATTAATTTTATTATTTTCCGTAGAGTACTTACGTCAACCTGAAATAGATTTCTATCTGATAACGTTGGTATCTGTGTACAGTCAGTTTTCTGCTTAAAAACGAAGCAAAATATGCATTAAAAGCGTTTGCTTTTTCTCTGTCGTCAGTAATTGGCAAATTATTAATACGAACAACTGGAATTTCGTCTTGTTTCCTTCCTTCTTTGAACATACTTAAAAATTCCGACCAATTATTGCCATCCGCATTTAGGATATATTTTAAATGACGTTCCTCCGCGATTTTCTTTTCCTTCTCTAACGCTTTTGAATAACTTCGAAATAATGCCATGTGGTTGCCACTAATGTGCCTGTTACTAAACGCCTTTCTGTTTTTTCTTTTCATACGTCTAATCTTTGCATTATAATATTCTGGGTCGGGATTTCTTTTACCAATTTACATGGAACGAATGTCTGCACGGCATTTTCAAGAATGTTTTAAATTCTTGCCATATTTCTTCTATTCCCTCCGTTCTAAGAAACGCATCGTACTGCTCCCTTAAGTAATTTTGAAGGCCTACTACATTGGTTTTCTTGTATTGCCTCACTAGGAACCCGGTGTTAGTACTTTTCCTTAAAGTACTTAAGTCTAAGTCGACAAGAACTGCTTTATGGTCACTTATGCCTTCCATGACGTCGCACGATAAGAATAAGTCCTTTGGACTAACAAGGCAAATATCTAGAAGCGCGTCCTGGCGAGTCGGCTGGTCTACTACCTGGCTAATCCGTTGTCCCAGACCAGTCTTGACAAGATTCTGCACGTGTCCATCGCATACGCACCCTTTCCAAATTGTGTCGGAAGATTTAAATCTACTACCTGGCTAATCCGTTGTCCCAGACCTCGGTGGACGATAGCAAGCAATTATTTCTAAGTTATTTCCTGAACAGTAAATTTCCAACCCCGTCATTTCAAAAACATTATCGACCCAATTTGATACGACATTTAAAGTGTTTTCACACAAATGAATACTCCGCCGCCTCTAGTTCCGGATCTCTCCTAAACGTAAAATAATCAGACCGAAAATTTCCGCATTTGCTACCGAATCCGAGAGCCAAGACTCTGTACCTATCACGATATCAGGATCCAAGCCTCAATTACATTCCAAAATTCCGTTACTTTATTTACGATGCTACGACAGTTCACCTGCAACAATCTAATGAACCCTCTCCTCACCTGCAAGTCCGAGTTCGGGACTCGTGCGTCCTGTTCAGGTGCCTGCGTCCCCGCAGCAGTCGTCTCTTCCCGCGCAGCAGTCGTCTCCTCCCGCGCAGCTGTCGTCTCCTCCCGAGCAGCAGTCGACTCCTCCCGCGCAGCAGTCGCTCCTCCCGCGCAGCAGTCGTCTCCTCCCGCGCAGCAGTCGTCTCCTCCCGCGCAGCAGTCGTCTCCTCCCGCGCAGCAGTCGTCTCCTCCCGCGCAGCAGTCGTCTCCTCCCGCGCAGCAGTCGTCTCCTCCCGCGCAGCAGTCGTCTCTTCCGCGCAGCAGTCGACTCCTCCGCGCAGCAGTCGACTCCTCCCGCGCAGCAGTCGTCTCCTCCCGCGCAGCAGTCGTCTCCTCCGGCGCAGCAGTCGTCTCCTCCCGCGCAGCAGTCGTCTCTTCCCGCGCAGCAGTCGTCTCCTCCGCGCAGCTGTCGTCTCCTCCCGAGCAGCAGTCGACTCCTCCCGCGCAGCAGTCGTCTCCTCCCGCGCAGCAGTCGTCTCCTCCGGCGCAGCAGTCGTCTCCTCTCGCGCAGCAGTCGTCTCCTCCCGCGCAGCAGTCGTCTCCTCCCGCGCAGCAGTCGACTCCTCCTGCGCAGCCGCCATCTCCATTCCAAAGGTCGATGGAACCGTTTCGAATTCTTGAGCTAATCATGTTTCTCCTCCTAGTCACTACAGGCGTGCTCTGGTTTTTGTCCTGATGCACTCGTAAAATATTTTTGACAAAGTTACTGCAAATAATGAATATGCTTATTTATATTGTTTTTGTTCTCGTTTTCTTTTTCTTTTCATCGTGTTGAACATATAAATACTGCACCACGTCATTGTAAGAAAAATATGCATCTTGGCCGATTAGTTATCGATTAGGGGTATAACCAGCGTTTCTCGGAAAATAGAGTCCGAAACAACGGCTTACTTTTAACGAGATTTTCAATAGATCAATAGATTTAAGAATATTGAGAACTCACGAAAATTGTTTATAATGAAGTATCAAATTATCAATAACTTAAAAAATATTACAAGAGAAGAAATACCGATCGATATTAAACTATATTAACTCCATAAAACAACACGTACACATTGGGAAACTTGAGTCACAGAATAAATTTGACGGCATGGATATTAATAAACATTTTGGACTGAGAATGGTTTATCCCATCTGTCCCGCTTATGCGTGATTTACTGAGAGATTTTCTTTACCAGCTTGGCGTGACTCCACGCATGAACGACCCAGGGGAACGTATACATATAATAATTGTATATCATCTGCAGTCACAACAAACGGTCTTTTAATTTGGAATCTGAAAAAAAATTCTAAATGGATATAAACTAAAATTAGAGAAAGATGAATTGACTTTATCCTTCCGTCCGTTAGGAGTCGGGCGTAAAGGAAAAGCCAAGGTCGAATCCGATACGCTTCTTTTCTGTCTGACAGCGTTCGTTCTCTCAGAGCTTAAAGTCAGCTCTGCACAGTGGAACAAAACGCAAAAATAGACACTCCTACAGAACTTCAGAACAAGTTAGAGAATGTAAAAATTAAACATTGATAAAATATAAATGTAATGATCTAAATGTAAATGAGCAGAAATACGAGTGTGTATCTCAGTCAGTAACTTTACTATCAGATTACCCGACTAGCACAAGTGACGTTTAAAATAATGGTAAAGCCTTATTATCTTTGAATTCCCTTGCTAATGCTTCGAAATATTCTTAAAGGTTAGTATTTGGTGGGAAAGCAAATCAGAAAAAAGCTGGGATTTTGCGTTGACGCATTACGAACAGCATTCAGCTTCTGGAAATAGAACAATTAGGCTGCCAACACACGTCGGCGTTAGAATCTGTTTGCCAACACTCATATTTCAAGAAAGATGTTCTATGTCACCTGTCTTTGCTTTCCTTAACAATCTGCGCGTGGCTTATGCCGGCTGGAATCCATGCTGTGTGGAGCGGGTAGTTCACGGGGCCGCCAAGGATTTTCAACAACGCACTGAGACTCAAATAATAACCAACAGCTCCTGACGACGCGAAAATGCCTTCTGCTCCGCGTGAGACGCATTCGCCAATCAGTGAGGTTCCCTCGTGGTTTAGAAATACAAGAAAACGGCGTCTACTTACGAACTTTATATTTTCTGGGTATCCTTTAGAGCGCCGGATAGTGCTGCGACTTGTTAGCAACGCTGCAAAGTTTTCTTTACCTCTCAACATTCCTTTTTTATTTCTATACCTTTTTTATGTTCTATTTTACCTCTAAACATTCCTTGGGTTGTTTTTCAGTCCCTGCAAGGGGGTCTTATAGGTTTCTGGAGCAAAAGAATACTATCTTAAACTACAATTTTGAAGTTGAAGATTTTTTCTTTACTAAGATCTCTGTTGCACGTAAGGCGTCAGTCCGGAAGGCTGGTTACATGCCCCATTGTTCGTGTTGTTTGTCTACAAGCGCAGTCTCAGTAACGGAATCTGCTCCCACTGACCAACAGCTGCAGCCCAGTCTCTGATACGGAGTTCATCTTTGATGTGCCGACTAAGACCTATGAAATAGTGGGGGTTTCTGCTTAGGTTGCATAACCACAAGTAATCTAAAAAAGTCGTTTATATAAAAAGTCGTATAAGATAGTTATTGTGTATGTGTAATAGTAATAGTAGTTGTTGTGGTTGTTATAGTAGTTATTGCCAACTAATCATCTTCCTCAAGGAAGAAAGAAACTACCAATTTGAAGAGAGAATATATTCTTGAAAAATTACTGATATTTCATTATTGCAAAATAGATTAGAACAGTGAAGTATTCAAAATAAATATTTTTCGTTATAATCACCACTAGTACAGCAAAGGAATGAACATTTAAAACATGTCCAAACCATAGTGCTTGTTGCAAAGTGCTAATAATATCTGTTTTTGAAAACTTGTTTGTTTTTGTTTTATGAATTCTATTACCTGTAATTGTCTCATTGTATAACTAATACAAACTCGAGTGTACACTGAAAATCAAAACCAAAATTATGTGCGCGGTAGGTGAACATACTTGATTTGGCACTACCTATGAAATTATATAGGAAATGTTTAGCACTTTGGCTGCCGTGAGAAGTAAAACGTGATACTCACTGAATTGATCAGTATGGCTTTGAGCATCAACAGTTGATTCTCAGTCAAAATGAGTTAACATTAGCTCGGCGAGAAGGTTCGTCATTTTGTTGACTATTGTGGCAACCAAATTAAATATAGCTTTTATTAAATTTAGTTTCAATAAACTTTCATAAATTGCTTAAATTTTATGATATATTAGTGTTCTGAATTTTGGAAATTACATTCCCAATATTCGATGGAGCTGCATCCTTCAGTTTGTTGCAGCATCGGCCACCACTGCTTTCAATTTTCCAATGGAAATGAAAAACCAACAAGATCCAAAAATAGGGGTGCAGGTACTGTTTTCTTAACATTTACCAACTTAGCACGATAACAATTTGGCCCATGTGTGTAAATACAAAAAAGTGGGAAGCTGATTTAAAACCATAAGAAATGAAAGAACTGTCCCTGTATGAAGTACGAGCATCAGCTGCCAACGTCTTTTCCACTAGTTGCACCATTTTGTCCCCCCATCCCACCCTTCACGTCCCTTTCTTACAACATTGCCAACATTCTGTCTTTTACTCCCTGCAAGAAGATAGTACATCACGGTTATCTTCGCTACCAGTTTAAATGAGAATCGAAAGTCTTCGGTGGCGAAGGTGTCCGTCATAGGTGTCTCAGTCACTACAGTATCTCTATCCGGGAGGTTTTTATTTAAATTATTTATTGAGTGATTGGAAATTACACAGATCAGTAGTAATTACTATCTCATGTGCATTTGCTGGCTTACATTGTTACTTATGCTAAACTTAATACTAAAAACTTAAAACTAAACTACCTTACTATAGGTGTAGGAAACTACAAGAGCCCCTACTGTGGACAATTAGAAGAGAAATGTTCAGGAACGCTTCGGCAGGAAATCTATTTTTAATTCTAGTAGGGAAGTCAATTATGGTGGCCAGGTTGTAGTGGACGGCTCGGTTAATTGTATTTAGGTTGGAGTAAAAATTATTGGAAAGATGGGCAATATATTTGATGATCGGTGATATATTCAGTTCTTTATGAAGTATCGGGAGGTCGCAGGGTTCGAATCACAACGGTGACTGCATTGTCGACACTAGCTAGATGAAGGAGAATTCTAGCGGCCGGCTGCTCTAATCGGTAGTTTTCCGTGATGTCTCCGATCGTCACCAGGCAAATGCCGGGGCAGTATCCTAACAAATGGATCACGGACCGTGCGAAATCTGTCCATTATCTTCCTCATACACACTTACACTTACATGCACTACACTGTTGTACCTATCAGAAGACCAGTTGGAAGCTTCAGAGCTTATCCCGATTGTGGTGATACCTCCCTGGTTGGAGAAAACTGGTTTGGACAAACCTCGCTAGCCAAGTGTGAGTCGGCGGCAGATCTGACCGTCCAGCAGAGGAAGATCACTGCTCGAGGAAAAAGACTACACTACATTTAGGAGCTCTCCATAAATTACGTGAGGCGATTTTGGGATTTTTCGATTCCCCCCCCCTTGGTGAGATGTAATATTTATCTGGAAACCCGTTTCCCTTCTTATCTCACGTGAGATTTTTCAAAATACATATTTTTAATGTTAATATGTTAAATTGTGATGGATTGCATTGGCATTTATTTAAAAATAAATTATTTGCTTCATTATGACTATATTAGAAAATAGTGACTATGAAGTGAAATAGTTATGACTAGTATTTATAAAAAGAGTGACTGAATTAAAATGAATATCATTCTACTTCTAAAAACGCTCGGTATTTTTTTTCCAAATTTCTGTAAAAATACAGGTAATGATATTTATCTCATTAATGATAAAAAGTTTGGTTATTTTTGTTAGATTTTTTTCGTATACTCTGATACTCATTGTAGCATTCACATAATCGGGATAAAAATTATTGTACAAGATTTAGACATATTTTAGTATAGAAACGTGTTTTACTTAAATTGTCTCAGTTTTGTCGCAATTTAGCATTGTTTTTTGCGAAAACTATTACGTGATATTTGCCGAGCCCTCATCTTCCCCATGTAAGATTAGGTGAGATTCGCTTGCCCCTCCCCCTAAAGACATCATGTAATTTATGGATGGCCTCTTAGCAGTTGCCGCGCCCGCAAGATCACGGAAATAATAAGACAATCAACGACTATGAATCCGGCCCTACGTTTTACCTCGTTCCATCCACTGTGAGATGGAGTGGGCGGCGGCGGCGACTGGTGAGGGAGGCGCGTCTCGTGCCGTCGCCGCACAGTGGGGCCAGACGAGGGGAAAGTTGGCGAAACGTCATAAATCAAAATGTACTTCAGAAGCTCCATTTCACATGAAAGGGTTAGCAAAATGGCTCCTTCATCGTTCCCCGAAATGGAACGGAAGGGAGAATCAGGACACTGCAAGTTTGAACTTGCACAAGTGATGCGCGGCGCACTTCTTCGCTCGCGCAGTAAGAAGAGAGGCGTGTTTTTCGATGCAAATATTTTTGCTCTCTCGTGCTATGCATACGATACCTGGAGATATGTACATTCAATCTGTATTTCTAAAAAACATATTCCTTGAATAATAATTTAGTCATTTCAAGTATAAACTTCACGTGTGAGAATGGAATGAAATTTAAATCGGGTTTTGCATATTGGCTTTTAGTTCCCTTCCGGGCGCTTTCGGGTTATGCTATTAAGTGAATCTGATTTTGGAATTTATCTAGTTTTCAAAACATTAATCAAAATTTGTCCATGTTTGCCCCATTTTGCGTTAAGGTACTTTGTTTATGATTACACACTAGTTTTGTTAGCCTTTCTACCTACAATATTATTTTTTTTTATTTTTCCTTCATGATCTAGTACTGATAGCTCTTTATTAATAAGGAGGGATGTGTGTGGTGTTAAACTCACTGAAAAGAACAAAAGGAAAAAGTGCAACCTGGAAGCAAAATATTAGTGCTTCCCAGGCTGTTAAATCCATCTAACCCACTGATTTCACAAATGGAACAGAAAAAAAAATATTACAAAGGCATTGGATCTATAAATTACAGCAATACTAATGGCTTCAAGTACAAATTCGCCGGAACAGGGAATTTCCCTAATCCGTGAAGTGAAGAAGAAGAAGTACAAATTCACGTTTTGGAGATGAGTCACATGATGAGAGTTCTGTCTTTGAATTTATGTAAATAAATATTTAAAGAGTAAACAATTAAATAAGTCATTATTTAAATATAAAATGTGTTTTTTATTGCCAAAAATTCGGAAAAATTCTTAAAAATACTTTTTGCCAACTTTTCCCCTGTGTGGCCCCACTGTGCGCAGCCGCCGCCGCCGCCGCAGGCGCCCGTGGCGCGCCACGCGTGGCCGTTGTTTGCTTCTAACTGCCTGTCATCGCTCTCCACGAGAAAAAATGACGCGCGCCTGCGCTTCGCGCTCGTCGTCTGATTCCAGCGGTGGTGGGTTCGTGCGTACGAGGCGAAGGAGCTTCGCAGCTCGTTGCTGGCAGGGAAGGTCTTGGGCGAAACTTCAGTAGCATGTTTCTCATGGAAATAATTTAGTTTTACTAGATTTTATTTTAAAACGAGCTCCTCTCGGTATTAGTCTGCTTATGGGAAGAAATAGAAACTAATTTTAAGTTTCCAGAAGTAAGACAAAAGACTAACTTAGTATTTGACGAATATATCAAGGAAATCTGGGCGAAATGTTGATTGAGTTTTCTGAGTACAAGCTGTTATTTATATTTGTCAAAAACATAATAATATAATAGTATTTTCATTTCAGTTCATTTTTTTTAGGATGACTTTGTAGTTGTCTTGATTATCATATTTTTTAATGAAATTAAAAAAAATGACTTTACTTGCTGTTAGCGACGAACAAATTACCCTGTTTCTGCAGTTGTGGTGAAACGCAACGTATCACAAACGTTGGTTTAGCCGATCTTACTTATTTCTCATAATATTTTTTATTAATATTTACAGTCTGTATTCCAATTTTTACGCATCCAAAAATAAGCTGTGATCAATGAAATATTCACTTTAAAAATAATCAATTTCATGAGTGCTACGCACGCGTATGCAGGTAAATTAACAATGTAGCTGATTATTTTTCTTTTCTTGTATTGCGAATATAGGACTTCTAGAATTAATTTTAATAAATTAAAAATCTCTCTGGATGTTTTAAGACCAGTTCGACGATCTCCGATTTTATGTTAAACTGTTTTTTTTAATTAATTGCATGTATGTTGCTAGAGAGTTTCACCATGTGCTTTAAATCCGAATCCTGTAGTAAAACACGCGCTCAAAAATCTCCTCCAATAACTGATTTGGATGAATAAGAGAAAGACTTTTCAAGTTATACTATTCTGCTTTGGGAAAAGGCAAATCCAACTTGTGATTTCAGATTTACAATGTATATTGTCTTACAAATGAAATTCTGCAATTTTAGCTTATAAAACACTTCATAATATTGTAAATTGTAGAATAAACACTGCACATGTAATCTAATTATATTTTGAATTTAATGTTAATTTCAACACAAGTAGCGATAAACATTGGTGTGATTGGTGAAACGACCTTAGTACGCTTGGGGATCTTAGAATAGTTAAAATGCATTCTTGTATTTATTATTTTACAAAATGCTCCAGATCTCACTTTTTTCTAAACTTCTAATATTTAGACATGTATTCTCCTTTAATTTTGTTCATTGTGCTTTTTAAACATTTCGGATTGAGTTTAATTGCAACTTGATGACTATTACTGAAGTATTTACATCACGAGTATCAATTATTTACATAACAATTCTTGATTTTTGTTTTTATCACTATTATTATTTATATTTAATACTAGTGTGATTCCTTGTGAATGTGAACTCATGAATATTTCCGTAAAATATGTTTCTGGCAATGAACTGCTATTCTTCTAATTTGTCGTAAAATGTGGGTAGGCGTGAGAGAAATGCTACAAAACACGCTTGTTAAAATAATCAGACGTTTAGTACTGTTATCAATGGGTATTAAAGTTCACGTTTATACAAAGGTATAATTAGTCTATGTGAAAATTGTGAGACATGACGTCAGTAGACGTCTGTTAATTCTCTTTTTGCCGACCAATCTGTTGATTGTTATCGCACTTCATGGCCTACCTAATTTGTATGCCATATTCTTCGGTCATGGTACGTCGGAAAACACATGTCTCATCACAACAAGTATTTCTAGTTTTTTGATATTACACAACTTGTTTGTATTGTTTTCTGTTGCCCATAACTTTTTTGTACATTTTATTCTATCTGAATCTTTTTAATCTCTGAAACCACTTGCAAAATCTTTATCTCATTAATGACATCACATTTTTAGGCTCTAAAATCCCCCCATTTTAGCAGCCTAAAATAGGCACTTATGAAATTAATATATCTGTTTTAATTTCTTAAATATTATTATTAATTGAGGTGAAAAAATCTTTTCAGAATAAATTTTATATTCACTTAAATCTTTTAATGAAGGAAGTGTTAAATGACATATTTTGTCAGGAAATCTCTACATCTATCGGCATTTGTATCAGAGGTATGAAGTTAGTTATACTCGCAATTACGGAAATTTATGACGTTTAAATAATTTAATATTTGCTTATCTGCTTGGAGCATGGTTGACAGAACATCACCTGCTCGTGCATTAAAAACGCAATCGACATAATGCGTATCCCTGCCTTACTTCTTTTTTGTACAGAACCTTTGGGTTACTTTCATCTAATATCAACAGCCATAGTTTCCTCATAAATTATCTTTATATTTTGAATAATTTACATATTAATTCTTAACTTCAAATAACCCTTTCCTTTTTTATCAAAGCCGTATTCAGATCAAGAAATTTCCATGAACGTCTTTGTTTTTCTTTTATTTCACTCCCAATAATAGTTCATTACATGTATGTATATTCTAACCATGACCCCATTACAACTTCTAAATCCTGCTTAATTGTGTGATAGTAAAGCCTTATCTCCTCCTCTTTTTGTATTCCGCATATAACTAAATTCATCCTATTTTGTGCAAGGTTGGGATGAAAGTATTACCTCTAAATATAATGATTTGTGATAGTTATTTTTAACATGAAAATGAAACATTTGAACTTTGGTATACTGTTGATGCGTACGAGAAAAATATCTTGTAAGAAGTTGATATTTCAGTTGATCGTGTTATTATTTAACATAAACAATAAATGAAATGATAATAGAAAATTATGAGCATTTTGGTAGTCCGTCATATAGTTGAATTGAATGCAAATTCGTTTCCAAAAAAATTATGAATATTTTAAAATTTACATATTTATATGAACTGTAACTCGCAAAGAATATAAATCTCTTCCGTGCAGATAGTAAGTTATCAGCAGTGATGCAGTGTTCAATATTTCCAATAACTTCAATATTACGTATTAATCCCCACAAAATCATTATTAAAATTAAGAGTAAACAGTTATCACTCACACACAAGTCATACGTAATTTTTTTAAGGTGCGATCAAGATATTAGTGTTATGATGTGCTCACCAAGGTTGAATCACACCCTTATTCCACTCTTCTGGAATTTATCCCTGCTCAAAGAGTTTTATGAAGAAACTCTAAATGTGTCTTATGTCCCTATCGTTCGAAATTACCACAAACTCCATTACTTTTACTTTACTAACTTAATAGATTAATTTTCTTTAATCACTTAATGCGTTTTTTATTCTTAACATCCTTGACATCCTTTCTCTCTCATGATCTTTCCTATTTTCTAGCACTTCCATCTTTATGTCAATTTCTTTTACCATTAACCTCCAAATTATATTCAACTTTCTCCCATTTCTTCCAATTCTCTCTATCCCGTTTCTATCCAAATATCCTCTATAATCTTCTATTAAATAAAAAATTAAATTTTGTGCACATTAAAATATGTAAACTCATTTGCCACGGTTAAACAATCCCTTATGCAATATTTTTTTCAAAACGTACCAAAATTTGTCGTATTGTGATCGTATTCTTGTAATCGTTTCTTGATTTCCGACATAGTTTTCGCTCTTTTCATGTGTGCCTTGTCTGATCTTCTATCATTTGTTTGTCACATAGTCTTGGTATCTGAGAATGCCAGGGAGGACATGAGTCTGGTAATGGCTCATCAGTGAACTTTCTTATTTTAGCAGTGTTAAGTTCACAAGTCAAGAAAGTTCATAGTTGATATCTTACCTATCATTTAGTGCTAAGAAGTAAGAAACATTTGTAAACATTGATGGAAGGTACTTTCATGGCCTGTACATAAATGTCTTATCTAGAAGAGATATTTCTTCACTCAAGTCGATTTTTTTGATGAATCAGAACTCAGAAGGTTCTAAAAGCATATAACGTTGAGCGTTAAGTGCAGTTGATGTAAAACATAACTTGAGCTTTCAATCCAAATATCCTTTTCTTGGATTTTGAAGCTATGTGGATAACACACTCCATCAAAACACTCTACGTAAGCTTTAACAATTTCAGAATTTGACCTTGAAAACCACGTTTTGAAATACAAACTCCACAAATCCTTTAGCATTTAACTACCGCGAAATACTTATTGACCAATTCAAAGAGAATGAATATGAAGAAACTCTTCCTGACGTTATGATTGGTAAGCAAGCTCAATCAGTCGAAAGAACATTTGTCACTCCAACAGGTATTGGCAAAATAAGTTAACAACTGAAATTACGTGAATTGATAGATTAATTTCCAGTTCCGTGGCGTTCAAAGCTTCTGACCTATTACGGCGTTCATTTTCACTCGGATTATATGTTGCTATCAAGGGCTGTAATTAAATGTCTCAATGGCAACTCATTTCTGTGACGATCACAAACTAATTGAATGAGTGTTTTAACCAGTTTTAGGTCAACCCAGTGTTAGGCATTACCTTCCCAACTAGTGTTTATGTTTGTGGAATCACCTCTCGTGGTCTGCAACTCTAAATTTTGAGCAATAACTTCTACAGGTTTCCTGTCTGATTTGTGTCTCTTATACGATATGTCAGAGATAATTTCATCTATGCTCATTGCACACCAAATTATTTTCTTACCATTATATTCGATCTGCAATATCTGCTTTTAAAAACACGCTAGTTGATGGCCGTCCATAATTATATATCGAATTCACCTCCCCCCCCACATACACATTACATACATAGTCAAATTCCGATGGAGGGCTTTCATGACCCTTTACGAAATTCTCTTCTTCTTCTTCTTCTTCTTCTTCTTCTTTTTCTTCTTTTTCTTCTTCTTCTTCTTCTTCTTCTTCTTCTTCTCATCTCTTCCTCTTCTCTTCACGATTGACCAATCTAGCTTCTAGAAAGACAGCTGTTTTTACTGCTGCGTACCGGGAGCGGTAACTCAATGCATCAACTGATGTCACTGCAGCATCTCTGACCGGGAGGTCGTAGGTTCGAGTCCTGACGGCAGCAGGGTTTTCGACACTAGCTTTTCAGCTAGGCCGAATTTAGTCGCCGTCCGGAGGAGAATTATAGAGGCCGACTGCTCTCATCGGTAGTTTTCCGTGGTTTCTCCTATCAACACCGGAGGAATGCCGGAGCAGTACCCTAGTAAACGCGCCACAGACCGCGCGCGATCTTTCCTTCCTATTACTTGTCCTATCCTCTCCCCTTACACACACACACACACACACACACACACACACACACACACACACACACATATATATATATATATATATATATATATATACAACACTAACATGCAGTACACTACCACATATTTTGGGAGACCGGTCGGGAGCTTCGATCTTGTCCCGGCTGGGGCGGTGCTGCGCTGGTGGGAGAGTCCTGGTTAGGGGGAAGATTTTAAGATTCGTACTCGTGAATTTAAAATTGGGTTAAAAAGAATGATCTGTAATTTATAACTTATAAGGACTTTAGTATAGATGTCATCTGCAAGACCAACCAAAGGATACATTTTAACATCTTTAAGACTACTAGTGAGAACCCGTCAAAATTTGACGGTGAGATCTGAGATAACTGTAAAATACTGTACCCAGACTAATGTTCACAATACATTGCATTGTTTGGATCTTGAGGGTATAATGAAGATATTCTGTGATGAGGAGTTCCCAAAATTTTGAACATGTGTGGCCCGTGACCAGGTGGCAATGCAATATCGACACAAAAGATACAGCATTATTATACTGAAGGATACTATTTCTAAAGTGTTTTGATGTGTTATCATCTCCTATAAACAACTCTTTGACTTCTTCTGGGATATTGCTCGAAGATATACTTATTTTCACATTTAAGCAACACACAGTAAATCGTTTGCAGAATTTCTCTCTTGGAAGTACAAAGCAGAACAAAACTGACATTTCATAGACAATGACCCAACAGAAAACAAAATGACCTCACTATCAAGACACCTACGCTGACTTTCTCTTTCCCTGCGTCCAGGTAATGTTTGCGTCTTTTGGGGCGCGTGGACAATGATTCGGAATTCGACATAACCTGTAAACAACTTCACTACTTCAGTACAACCGAGCAAACGAATGTTCTCTACAAAATACACCACAAAAGCAAATACATGCAAACTGTCAACACCACAATACAATTATTACACTGAAACAAAACCTAGACGAATTGTAAACAAATCTCAACAATCAAAATAAAGCATCAAGCAGCGCCATCATGAACCAGCCACTCATAGGAAAAAAGCAATTGACTATTGATAAACGGACTATTAAATAACGATTTAATTAATTAATTTACACCATGTTGGTGAATCAACACAAACAATATATGATAACACATCTAGGGATCACATTCTTTCATTTAAAGGAAAAATACTACAATCGGTTCAGTAGAAGCTCTAAACGAAGCCATGGCAGAATACCTTACTTTTTTAATATATAGATTTTCCCTCAGGTATGGACTAGGAGCTCGGTATCTCACGTTGCTACGAAGTAATTTTAATTTATTCTTATGATAGTGAATTATTCCAAGATAGTTTCAAACATATTGACCACCTTTCCCCTAAATGTTTCTTGATCTATAATGACATTTTTTTAAATGTTAAACATTCGTCGAAACGTCAAAAAGTTGATATTTTCAATTAAAATTTACCGACCAAACATATCTTATTAATCGATCGCTTATATTCTAGAAAATAACATACAAGTAATTATAATATATAATATACACAATTTCTTTCACCTCTCATTTCTCGATTACAGAATTTGATTTCAGTGTCATGTCCCAACTGACATTAGCATAAATTACCGAAGTCAAAAGTATTTCTACGAAGTAAAATAAAGGTGAGTAACCTGGATTGTAGATTGAGACAATCATTAGAAATAAGAAGGGATGAAACTACGATAGTGTTTAGAGCACATAAATAACGTAATTTTCTCTCCTTGAAATTTTTAACTGTGAAAAAACTTGTAAATAGACGAAACAATAACAAATGAAGTCATTGAGCACGATAAGTCACTTAGGGTCTTTTGTAAAAAAAATTATGTTAGATATCAATACTTCTTAATTGTTCCATATATTTAAAGGAAGATTTTCAAAATGTTTCCGAGAGTACAACGTTCTGGTATTTTGGGCATACCCAAAGTGAAATGTGATTCACAAACGAAAATTTTGTGCCCCTAGATTTCACATTACTTAATTTCCTTCGCGGTGATATCAGTTTCAATAATAAGTGTATTATGAGTTTCCCTTTAATTATTTTCGGTATTCTCCTACCTCGGCAGAGAAACATCTTGAGATCATCACACGTAACATTTGAGATTGAAATGTTTTAAATTGCGGTAAAAAGTAATGAATTCAAAAATGGAATGTTTTATATTGAGAAATCCACTCATCCGATGTCTTTGGATATTAGTGTATTACATAAGAAATGGACTGAAAAAATGATTGCGATTAATATTCTAAACTTTTGGATATGAATTGTGTCGTAGCGTGGTGTAAATGTTCAAGGAGTGTAAATAAATCTCATTCACAATTCCTCTCTAAGGACAGAACTGAGATACACTAGATTTTGCAGTATATCCAAACAGGCAGGCATATTCATCCCAACATTATCACCATCATCATCATCATCATCACCACCACCAGAAGCAGCAACAGCAACAGCAGCAGCAGTAGCAGTAGCATCAACAGCCGCAGCAGAACAGAGCATATGAGCACCTGATACCCATAATATTTGGTAATCCAATTAACAAGTTACATTTATAAAAAGTTGTGTTACAGGTAAATAAAGATATATTTTAAAATTAGTGAAGAACAAAACGTTTAATTATTTAATGGGAGTCATGTGTTTATAAATGATGTTTGACTGAACGTGTCTTGCAAATTTAAAGTACATCTTACAGCTGAAATGGAGAATATGTTTGAAGATTGAAATGGAGAACCACGATCTTTAATGTACATTTTAAAATACTAAAAGCCATTAAAAATAATGTTTTTCTAAAAATAATCTACTTGAATTATATCAAAATGAATCGGACCTTTTGATGCGTTTTGGAGTTACATAGAAATTGTGAAAGTGGTCATCTAAAATAGCTGAATTATACTTTGGATTTTCATGAGAGGCGATGAGGGAACTAGGTTTGTTGTGAATTCCATCGTCGCGTCTGTTTTGTTTTCTTGTCTTCCTGAGCTATTACGAGCTTTCTCTTAGTAGTTTACGATTTTGAACGCCATGCAGTGTTTCTTTATAAAGTGATTTTGTGTATATACTCTACATTTCAGTGCCGTGAAATTTGCTCTTTAATGCTTCCCTCTCATCTCTCTTAATTATTCATGAAATGTTATGATACAATTGTATATCACATTAATTTCGCACTATTTCGTTAAATACTTCCCTTTACACACACACACACACACACACACACACACACACACACACACACACAATATATATATATATATATATATATATATATATATATATATATATATATAAAAGTGTTTGGTTGTAATGTAATTCCCTCCGAATTTCTTTGAAATACCGTTCTTTCAAGGTATATTAAATTAACTGGGCACCGATACGCCATTGATTTTCGATTGGCATTCTCATTGGTTCACATGAAGTCTGTTTAAAAGCACCGATCGATCGATAGTGTTAAACGTGATGGAAAAGATATTATGGAAGGAAGGTTGAACTACAGAATTCCTTGCAGTCCAGAGAGGCAGAGCAAGTGGGAATGGAAGTTTTGAAAACAGAAGATTCTGTGTGGTGAATAGGGTGAGTTCTTGATTGTGATCTCGGTTGATTAGGGTGATCCTCGATGGTGACTAGGGTGAATTGTCTTAATCGGAACCCTCGAAGTAGCAGGGTCAGCTTAAGTCACTACGAGAAAGAGAATTTTAGAAGCTGAGGTGAGTCTCGCTCTTTAGTCCACCGCCACCGCATCATATGACCGTCATCGTGTGGAACCAGACCCAACCTTAGATATTCAGCGCCGTTGGAGAAGAAGGAAAAAGAGTAGAGGTAGTTCATGCAAGAGCAAGCTTTTTTCAAAGATTCACAGTCGGACAGTTGTAACGAATCGCAACTGCCAAGTTGCAGAAGTTGAAAAGAAAATTTGTATATCTTGCTCCTGACATATTTATAAAACATGATTTGTGTGCGTTTTCCTCCTTGAATGTTTGACAAACACGCTGATGTATTTTTTGGCGAATTGTTAAATCGTGAAATTTTCCCTCCAGTGAGATGATTCATAGCATTTATATACTTTTTCGTTGTCTCACAACACAATATGTGAATATATTGTCCCTATATCTATTAAAAAATTTATCTTTTAATTCCAGCTGGTCCAAGCTGTATTTGTGCATCCCACTGCAATGTATTAATACTGGAGTTCAATTAAAAAATTGTATCTGTATCGTCGGTTCAAAAACTATGATGCATTCTATCAATGATATTATTTTCGACAAAAATATTTGTAACTATATAATTTTATTGAAATGTAATTCTGAGTTTATTGCAACAACCTTTATATGCCTAGGGTGCCCGTATGGACAAAATGTGCAAATCATTTGATTGTTCTAATTTTCACGTTAAAATATTGCAGTATTGCAATTAGAACTTCCTCTTGTTTTCCATAGTATCATAATATGTGTCAGAATTGTATTTAAAAATTCTGAAAAGAGAGTTTGTTTATATCCTTTTTTATTAAAATAATACAATGATTATACAATTATACAATTTATCTTCCAAATTGCGTGCGTATTTTTCATTGAATGACTCCCTTTATTATGTACTATTGTAATATAAATTCTAAATGTGGTCAGGCGGAAGAGCAGGCTAAATGGCCTGAGCCTCGCCACCAATAAAGATATTTATTTATTTTACAATGATGGAAAAGCATAATTTTCAAATAAAAAAAGTGAAGATACGGAATAATCAGAACAGGGTCTAAAATATAATTTTAAGATAAGTCAAACTGTCTTTATTTAATATTGTTGTCCCAAAGTATTTCTCTGCTTTGCATTTCACTCATTACTATTTTACATTACTAATTAATCATGTATGTCTGTATTTTGCGTTATTGGGTCTGTTGTCCGACTTCGCCGGTCAGCTACCGGTGTCCCCCTTGCTTGGGCCTAGTTAAATTCCCATGCTTGGAGGTAAGTGCGACATGATGCGAACATGACGTATTGTCTTCACCGTAACTAGCAAGATCCGCCTGCTTGAGATTTTTTCGTCACACAGCTACAGAAACGTGGACGATTTTAAAGGAAAGCTAGAACTCTATTTTTGCCTCCACCGAGAATCGAGCCCGGGAACACAATACGGGAAGCTAGTACGCTGTCCATGCGCCATCCCAGAGACACCAATTAATCATATCCATACGATATGTTCAATTACAATCTGACAACCAATTTTTTTATTGCGCTTGATATATCCAAATAGTTCAACACAGGTTGTACTCGTAGATGTGGTTAATCGAACTTTTCGTCTATGGAGGGCAATATCGCATTCACTCAGCATTTACATTCCAAAATTTTTAAATGGATTCTTGTTTTTAACTACTAACTTTACTCCATATATTGTAAAACCAGGGACCGAAAAGGTATTGAATACCGGTAAAAATACCGGTATAATACCGGTATTTTCCATACCTTTTCAAATACCTTTATTCTTTTATACCGGTAAAATACCTCTATATGACGTCTATACCGGTATGGAGGTCCATAAAGGTTATACCGGTATTATACCGGTATTTTCAATGAAGAAATATAGCTTTCCATCCATACATGTTGACAAAATAGATTGCTTTAGTTAATAATATCTCACAAAATGTTTATTAATCAAATATCATTTCATAACTGATATTTATTGTTTAAATTATTATTTTGTGTATATATATATATATAATACATATATTTTCTGTATATATAATGTTTATATATGTTGTTATTAATATATTAATATATATATATAAATATGTATATATATGTATATATATATATATATAAATATTTATATATATGTATATACTATATACATATGTATACATATGAATATATATGTATATATATATATATATATATATATATATTAAACAACTGTATTAAATTCTATTCTTATTATTGTCAATGTTTTGTGTTCAGGCGTTTACGTTTGCATACGTTGTATGTATTGAAAACCTCCTTAATTTAAAATTCGGAAAAGTTGAAATATGAAATAATAATTATTGGTTCCATTGAAGAAACCTTTTCTTAGTGTCCTACATCCAGGGACCGAATACGAAAAAATAGAGGTAAAGGTATTTATACCGGTATACAAATACCTTTACCTCTATTATACCTTTATTCAAAATACCTTTAAAATACCGGTATAAGACGTCAAATACCGGTATTTTTAGAGGTATTTACCTTTATCCGACGTCTATACCGGTAAAATACTCTATTTAAAGGTATTATACGGTATTCTTCATCAAAATACCGGTATTTTCATGAAAATACCGGTATTTCATAGAATCATACAGGTATTTGGGAAATTCATTGTGATATTTCCGCTGAGATGACTCAGAGGAAGCAACTACACACGGCTGAGTTTCTGACCGGGAGGTCCTAGGGTTCGAGTCCCGAGGTGGCGGATTTTCGACACTTATTATAGCTAGGTCGAGTTCTGCCGTTGACTGGGAAGTCGAGTTATGTCGTCAGACGGAGGACCAGCCAACGGTCTTTCGCAGACGTCAACACGAGCTCGTTCGCTGACCTTGGACCTCACGTCCGGGCGCAGAGCTTGGCGACACGTGATAGAGTGTTGAAAATTTATCGAATTTCTCCGTATAAATCTTGTCCTTTCTAGTAGCGATACAAATGGAGAAACATGTCTTCTTATCCATAAATGAGTCTTCCACGCATACCAAACTTCCTTCTTGCACGACTGTGTTTATCACTAAATACGATTATTTGCTTAAATTTGATCGTATCACTAACATTCGAAAATAATTTTTCAGTTGGCCCAGTTTCCTTATTCTGCACCATAATTATAACTAAAACAATATTAAAAATTGACATTGAACGCTAATAGACATATTAACTATTCTTACGCGAGGAAACAGATGCGTTATGTTTAATTCAAAATTAATGATTGAAGGATGTTTAATTTACACCCATGTATTATTTAAGAAAATTCATTAGAAAAATATTAATAGTACTATATAATATTAATTAATTTTAATAAATATTTTAAAATATTAATACTAATTAAATTTTAAATGTTTGCATTAAATTTATGTAAATTAATTTATCATTTTGTTTGTTAATTTATAAATTTAATTCAATTAAATGTTAATTTTAATTGAAAAGTAAAAAATGTTAATATTAATAAACTCTTTTTTATTAATTAATATTGTTAGTATATATTTCTTATTATTAGGAAAAACGCTCTTCTCAAGTGGCTCCTCAGATGCATTTTACAATGTAAGCTACCGCTGAGGAACCCTTTCCACATGCAATGTTAATAATAATAATAATAATAATAATAATAATAATAATAATAATAATAATAATAATAAAAGTAATAATAATAGTAATAATAATAGTAATAAAAGTAATAATAATAATAATAATAGTAATAATAACATAATTTACTTTTATTACAAATTTCTCAATATCTGCAGTTAATGTCAAAATATATTAAACCCTTAATATAAACTGGGAAAATAACATTTTATTTTAGCCCTATTTATTAATGTATAATTAAGATTTAATTGTGAAATGAAGTAAAGGAAATCATTTTTAACAAAAACAAAACTGGGCCTGAAAGCCTGAGCGTTCGTGATTATCTCAAGGTGTCAACGCTTCCTCAGTTCGCCGAAGGAGGGTCGGGAGGAAGAAACGGTCCTACGCCTACGGCACGGCGCATACGTTGACAGCCTCTCCATGCGAAATACAAAGACAGACTTAGTCATCTCTCAGGTCAGATGGAATGGCTCGATGAAGGACACTAAGAAAGGTTCTCTTCAATGGAACCAATAATCATTATTTCATATTTCAACTTTTCCGAAGTTTAAATTAAGGGAGGTTTTCAATACATACAACGTATGCAAAACGTAAACGCTGAACACAAAACATTTACAATAATAAGAATAGAATTTAATGCAGTTGTTTAATATATATATATATATATATATATATATACAAAATAATAATTTAAACAATAAATATCAGTTATGAAATGATATTTGATTAATAAACATTTGTGAGATATTATTAACTAAAGCAATCTATTTTGTCAACATGTATGGATGGAAAGCTATATTTCTTCATTGAAAATACCGGTATAATACCGGTATAACCTTTATGGACGTCCATACCGGTATAGACGTCCTATAGAATATTTTACCGGTATAAATGAATAAAGGTATTTGAAAAGGTATGGAAAAATACCGGTATTATACCGGTATTTTTACCGGTATTCAATACCTTTCGGTCCCTGCCTACATCGAGCTATCTCCCATCTGACCTGAGAGATGACCTAAGTCTGTCTTTGTATTTCGCACATGGAGGCTGTCTACGTATGCGCCGTGCCGTAGGCGTAGGACCGTTTCTTCCCTCCCCGACCCCTCCTTCGGCGAACTGAGGAAGCGTTGACACCTTGAGATAATCACGAACGCTCAGGCTTTCAGGCCCAGTTTTGTTTTTGTTAAAAAATGATTTCCTTTTACTTCATTTCACAATTAAATCTTAATTATACATTAATAAATGGGCTAAAGTAAAATGTTATTTTCCTAGTTTATATTAAAGGTTTAATATATTTTGACATTAACTGCAAATATTGAGAATTTGTAATAAAAGTAAATTATTATGTTATTATTACTATTATTATTATTATTATTACTTTTATTACTATTATTATTAGCTATTAACATTGCATGTGGGCAAGGGTTCCCTTCTACGCAGGTACCTTACATTGTAAAATGCATCTGGAGGAGCCCACTTCGAGAAGAGTGTTTCTTCCTTAATAATAGAAATATATACTAACATTATTAATTAATAAAAAAGAGTTTATTAATATTAACATTTTACTTTTCAATTAAAATTAACATTTAATTGAATTAAATTTATAAATTAACAAACAAAATGATAAATTAATTTACACAAATTTAATGCAAACATTTAAAATTTAATTAGTATTAATATTTTAAAATATTTATTAAAATTAATTAATATTATATAGTACTATTAATATTTTTTCTTAATGAAATTTCTTAAATAATACTGGGTGTAAATTAAACATTTCAATCATTAATTTTGAATTAAACATAACGCCTGTTTCCTCAATTAATACTAATAATATTTTCGGGAATGTTAGTGATACGATCAAATTTAAGCAAATAATCGTATTTAGTGATAAACACAGTCATGCAAGAAGGAAGTTTGGTATGCGTGGGAAGACTCATTTATGGATAAGAAGACATGTTTCTCCATTTTTTATCGCTACTAGAAAGGACAAGATTTATACGGAGAAATTCCATAAATTTTCAACACTCTATCACGTGTCGCCAAGCTCTGCGCCCGGACGTGAGGTCCAAGGTCAGCGAACGAGCTCGTGTTGACGTCTGCGAAAGACCGTTGGCTGGTCCCTCCGTCTGACGACATAACCCGACTTCCCAGTCAACGGCAGAACTCGACCTAGCTATAATAAGTGTCGAAAATCCGCCACCCTCGGGACTCGAACCTAGGACCTCCCGGTCAGAAACTCAGCCGTGTGTAGTTGTTTCCTCTGAGTCATCTCAGCGGAAAATATCACAATGAATTTCCCCCAAATACCTGTATGATTCTACTGAAATACCGGTATTTTCTTATGAAAATACCGGTATTTTGATGAGAGAATACCGGTATAATACCTCTATTTAAAGGTATTATACCGGTATTCTCTCATCGGATAAAAGTAAAATACCTCTAAAAATACCGGTATTTGACGTCTTATACCGGTATTTTTAAAGGTATTTTGAATAAAGGTATAATAGAGGTAAAGGTATTTGTATACCGGTATGTAAAAACTCCTTTATTCTTTCCATTATAGTTCTTAAAACCCAAATAAGATGAGTGCGCAATTGTTTGTGTAATATTCACGTATATTTAAACATTAAATTAAAACGACTGAGAAACGACTTACATGTTTAATAACTCAGGTCAGTAATGTTTTTTTGCCAGAAAAGCCAATAAGCGTTTGGAATAGAGTTAAGTGTGCTGATTTTAAATACATGTCAGTTTTTGCTATCACTAGGTTTTTCGGTAAACTTACTTTTAGAGTTCTCACGGGACATGGTCTCCGGGAACTCTCGATGGACTTCTCTAAGGATGCGTAACATGATCATATCCATGTTCTTTGAGAAAAAGATACAAGAACCCCCTGTTGCGAACCCACCAAAACTTGAGTCTCAGCGTCCTGTGGCGTCATGCAGTTGCAATAATAACACAGACGAGTGTGGGTTTAGTAACTTAGAGGTTTATTATCAGTCCACCACCTTATTACAAAATAACGTAATTACTAATATCCCTACACGGAGTAATTTCCCGTTACGGCTACCACACCACTACGCACTAATCTCAAGCATTAGATGGCGTGAAGCGCCGCAACCCACCTACGACTCAACCTCCAGTCAGCCTCTGTACGGCAACACATTGCCGGCCCTTGCACAGCTCGCGGCCCGCGCCACACAGAGTCCGATCCGTGCCGTACCGCGTCCCGTAACCAAGAGAGCGTTCCGCCGCTCGCCAGGGCTGACGCTCGCCCTTCCCCCCACCACGCTGCCTCCTAGGGTTTCCCGCCGACGTCACATCCGCTCCTAAACAAAGGCTAACGCGTGGTGCCTTGGCGTCGCCTATGTCACGCGGCCGTTCGTTACAATTGCGTTTGTGCATGACGCTACAGTCCAATGAGAAAGGCATGTGTCAACTGCTGAATATAGTATTGGAGATTGTATGACCCGGTTCATCGGTGTTCCCGTGGGGTGGACATTTATTTTAACGCATAAGATGAGTGAACACTGCCATTTTTCGTATGCCAGATAACGTCTTTTTGATGTGGAGATTTTCCATTTTATGAGATTTAGTTTCTTCGAGGCATGAACTCGTCGAAATGGAAAGTGTTCCTGTGCTCAAATACAAAGTAACTGCAATAATTCTGAATCGGTCAACAAATTTGTTTTGTTGCAAATTGTGATGCTTTGTGCGTGTCAGAATCATCCAAATAACATCTATTATATTTGCGATTCTAAGGCACATGATTTCTTCCCGAATCAGAAGCTGTGCCAGTTGTATTTGGAATGCCGTGTAGGTGATCAAGATAAAAGCTGTGCCCCACATGTTTTTTGCCGAACCATGTGCAAGAGAGTTGGAAAATCGGGTGAAAAGGAAAAGAAATAGTCTATGCCCTTTGGCATTTCCATGATTAGACGTGATCCAACAGCCACCGTGATGATTGCAATTTTTCCTGAGCCGTGTTGAGGTTTTCTCAGCAAAGAATAAGCATTGTGTAGTGTATCTGCAATCTGCAATTTTCAATAATACCGGTACTACTGCCACCATTGTATGTGAAGCTTGGCTTGATTAAAACTTTTGTAAAAACGCTTGGCAAAAGAAATTCTAATGGTTTCTTGCACTTACCAGAAAATATTTTGCAAAATATCTCCACAAACTAAAAGAAGGTGTATTTGTGGAACCGCACGTTAGGGAGCTATTGAAGTACCCAATATTTGAAGAACAAAAGAGGGCAAGGAAAAGTTTTGAATGGCTTTTGCACAATTTTCTTGGTAATAAAATGTCTTGTGATTGCAAAGAAGGCGCGTAGGAATTACTAGATGCTTGTCAAGGCATGGGATGCCGCATGTCACTGAAACTGCATTACCTGCATGCACATTTAGACATTTCCCCATCCAGTGTAGGTGATGTTGGTGACAAGATGAGAGAGGCTGATAATCTAAGTCACTTTCATAAGTTGCAGGTCTTCATTGTTGAATAGAGGGCATGCATTTTTTTCTGAAAAGTCAGAAGTACCTTGTACCACTCATCTACTTTGCAACTTTATTTCGAATGAATAAATACAAGAAAAATATTCACACAAGATTAATTGTTAATATCTACTTTATAATAGTGTATTTTGTTCATAATAATACGTCGCGGCTTGTATGTTTTCGACATATAAAGAAAATATGTGCTGTGGGTTAAGTGTGCCGCCTGGACGTTAGGTTAAGTGGAATGGTTCAGTTACGCCCTTTATTTTTTTTTTCGAAAGTAGTATCTGCAGATTTACAATTAACAGTGACATTAGTTGATGCCCTGAGATATTTCTCCCGGCCCAACCAAAATGCTTTTGTTTCAAGAGTAGATATTGTTACAATGCCTACTGAAGGACGGCAGATAAATATATAAAGACATGGATTTGTTTTAACGTGAATTTGGAAGAGTACAATCTTCGCTAAGCATTTTATCCATTCATGTGTAAAAAAAGGTTTTCCACAGTTAATTTCAATTTCCGGTTCACTTAACCTTACCGGGTAGGTTAACTGGTCGTCTTGCAAATGTATAAAACAGTCCTTATTTGACAACAACTGTAGGCAAAATGATTTTGTTTGTTCCCACAACGTAAGGAAAAACCCTCACAGAAATATCATGCGAATTTTTCCGTGTATAGGACAAGTAAATAACAGTTTAAAGCAAATTAAAAAAAGTCGACCAATTGTAGTCCCCGAAATTGAATATAAGAGCTTTTCAGAAAATGCACTTTATTTCAACAATGGAATTGATAGGCAAAAACTCAAACCAGATTCGTTTTCAGATCAAAACACTGATACATGAACACATGCTTTCATCTCTGGAGATTAAATTTAGTTTCAAATTGTACACCTGTGTAATTACTTTTCCAACAAATCTTCAGTCTAACATTTACTACACCCAACCCTTGCCTCTTCATTGGCTAGTTAATATATTTAATCTTTGGAGAGTCATAAATAGCTCCCGATCTTCCGCGGATATTATTTACAAAAATTGTATTTCCACGCGAGGCCAAGAGTAATCCTTAATCTGGAGTCTCCATCCATTGCGAGAGTAGCCGGCAGCCTCAACGCCCCCACAACTCCCGCGGCGCCCATAACTTCATGGAGGAGCGCTGCGGAGCGTCGATAAATCGGAGCCGAGGGGGCGGCGACGCGGCGGCAGCAAGAGCTGCGGGGGCGGCGAACGTCTGAAGGGCGGATGGCGACCTTATCTAGAGCGACTCAGCCACCGCGCCTACTCCGCCCCCGACACCCCACGTCACCTTGGCCAACACCCCGCGCGCTGTGCCCACCCCACGCCTCCACCCGCACCGTTCCTGACCCCACCCCTCCCACCTCCTTCCTGCTTTCAAATTCATCCGATCTTTCCAATTCCGTCTTTTTCTCCGTTTCGGCCCCGACTCCGATTCCGGCCCCGACTCCGGCCCCGACTCCGGCCCCGACTCCGGCCCCGACTCCGGCCCCGACTCCGGCCCCGACTCCGGCCCCGACTCCGGCCCCGACCCCCGACTCCGGCCCCGACTCCGGCCCCGACTCCGGCCCCGACTCCGGCCCCGACTCCGGCCCCGACTCCGGCCCCGACTCCGGCCCCGACTCCGGCCCCGACTCCGGCCCCGACTCCGGCCCCGACTCCGGCCCCGACTCCGGCCCCGACTCCGGCCCCGACTCCGGCCCCGCCCGGCCCCGACTCCGGCTCCGACTCCGGCTCCGACTCCGGCTCCGACTCCGGCTCCGACTCCGGCCCCGACTCCGGCCCCGACTCCGGCCCCGACTCCGGCCCCGACTCCGGCCCCGACTCCGGCCCATGCTTTAAATTGCTAGAAATTTCAACATTAGCTAAGTCGAAGTCAGCCGCTGTCTGGAGGAGAACTCTACCGTCCGGCTGCTGTGATCGGTTGTTTTCGTGATTTCTCCATCAACACCAGGGGAATGGGGGAGAATTACCATAACGAATGGGTTACGGCCCCCACGCGAACTTTTCTTCCTCTTCCTAGTCCTTCCTTACCTCTTACTTACACACACTTACACTAACATGCACTACACTTCCACATATGCTGGGAGCCTAGTGCTTGTCCTCGCCGATGCTGTGCCACGCTGGTGGGAGATAGTACATGGTTGGGGGAAAAGTCCAGCAAACCGACGTAGGTCGGCGCCGGATCTCTCCATCCGGCGAGGGGTAGATCATCGCCCTCCTTCCATGATGCATGTTGAAAACATGCATCATGATCACTTATCGAACATGATCACTTATCGAACATGAAACATGATCACTTATCGAACTACTACCTTAGCAGTTGACGCGTTCGGAATCACTAATCAATCTATAACAAGCATGGCAAGGCGGGGAGAGGCAGTGCAAATTAGTTAGAGAGTTAGGCTGGAGGTGGACGGGAAGAACGGGTCATCGGAAAATGGGGGATGGGACAGAAACAGAGGAGCGTGGCAGGTCATGGTGATTCGGGACGGGAAAGGGAGGGAGGGAAAACGTAGAAATGATTCCCTTTTAGTATGTAACATATTAAAATTCCCAGGCAACGCAGGGCACTTCAAACATTGCTTTCATTTAACTTGTGAGCACATTATTGTGCAGAACCCAGCTGTAAGGGCCCAGCGTTTGTCACGTTATTTCGCGCCCATTTTTGGAGAAAATTTTCGAAAGTCGCGTCTTCTCCCTCGAAACGCTTGTACCTTTAGCTTAGCCTGGATCTTGCCTGAAGGATCCCTTTCCAGGTCAGAAATGGGTCTCAGACACATAAATAAATATACATATTTAAGGCAGAATATATTTTTTTCTTTTCAAGAATTAATTTATATTATTCATCATTGATTACAAAATATAAATGGTTAATTCACGTTCTTTTCTGGTAAAGCATTATTCTCATGTAATACACAACGTAAAGTTACGCTGTACTGAATCTCGGCAATGCATCGGCGGCTATTACAGTAGCCTCTAACCTGTCTCATCTTTTACCTCACGTTATTTTCCTCCAGATCGCAGAAATCGAAGACGATACTTTGTTCTCTTGTGGTATCGTCTTTCCCTACATCGCTGTCATAGAAACAACCACATTGTTCTTTACTTTGTCCTTCGCCGCCTTTACAGTTCGCTTTTTGCCCCAACACGACCTCTTGTTGCCCTGGCAACCGACGCGACACCTCGACGTCTGTACCATACTTTCTTTTATTTTATTTTCCAAAGATCCAGGTTTTCAGGGTTCTCATCTTACCATTGTACGAGGCACATATTGCTTTTGGGAATTTCTGTCCACGAAGAAATGTAATGGTTACAGTTATAAATGATCATGTTTCACACTTGTAATATATAAAAATGTATGTATGTAAGCGTTTGCGTATGTAGTACGTAAGCATATGTATGTATGTTTGTGGCTTGCCCCTGCCTTTCAGCTAGGGGTAGAAAACATTCAAGATGAATCGTTGCTGCAGTAATAAAATTAACAATAGGGTGTTTGCGGCTAAAATACGCACTAGTCAAATATACGTACGCTGTTAATTTGCTGGTATCGGTATTTTAATGTGTGGGTGTCCAAAATAAATGCTATAAAATTTACAGCACGTAAAATGTTCGAAGATGGTCATATATCGCCAAAGAATATGTGGTGGTCAATTTCAAACAACGACGTTAAACTTGTGCCATATGTCCCTGATTGTTAGGTAACCTCATATACTAGATGTTCCGCACTTAACAAGAAATCTCTCTGACTGCATCAGAAAAAGACCTGTCGAAAAAACTGTGTTTAAAACGTTGCCTGGCAAACCACAAATACATTATATTTCTCACTACACATTCATGGGAAGTTGTGGTCATCTTCGACCCCTTTACATGCACTAGAAGATTACAACATTTATTCAGAGATACTCTTTATAACCCGCGCCAGGATATAGGGCAACCGTTGCCCCTCTTGAATTGCGCCAGGAGCGAAAAGGTTCCAACTCCCACCTGCAGAGTGGCCTGCAGCGTAGCTCACCGCCCTCCCCTTGCTCCCTCCCCCTCCGCTGTGGAGAACGCGACTCCCCGCGCCCCGCGGACGACACCGGCGATCCTCAATGTCGCTGGACGCTGCGGTCGGTACTGATGGAGCTCGGGTCTCTAAACGTGGGTGTCAAATATGCATCTACGTATGCTTGCGAGTGTGTTAGCGAGTATTTCCTGAAAATATTTGAATCACTGTGTCGATTTTGTATCAAAGTTTGCGCATTTAATTTTCAGTGGCCGGAAAAGTCATGGAATATGAAGTTCACTTTTACATGTCAGCCTCAAAATGGTGAAAATCTGAAATTTCTGTTTTGAAATTTTTATTGAGTCGTATGTTCTATTTTAGTATCTTTCAAATGCTTCAAGCCGTTCTTTCTATTTCTTAGCTTTTTAACAATTTTTTTCCGAAGCGAGTGTTGACTGTCAAGCCCTTACTGAATGAACTTCAGATGCATTTTTCCGAATTGGGAATTCTCATCATATTCATGCATGTCAATCATCTTAAATAATAAACTATAAAAATATAATTATGTTCGGGCCCTCAGCAAAACAGAAAATTATACTAACGTACATTTATTGCATATATTTGGTGAAGACAGAATCCGTTGATTCGTTTGAACTCTAAATCATGGCCGCGTTGATGAACGAGATGAATGGGAACCCTTTTCTAAGAGACGGGAACGGGCGCGTTTATGCGTAATGTACAAGACATACAAAGGGGACTCAGCATGGGCAGACATCAGTAAAAGATTACAGAAACCTGATTATAAAAGTAGAGGAGACCATCCCTGGAAAATACGATGTAGAAAGCAAAGAACTGATGTAGGCAAGTTCTCCTTTGTGAATCGTACTATAGTAGATTGGAACAAACTACCTGCAAAAGGACTAGAGACTCTTCCTTCTAATGTAGTGAAATTCAAAAATATACTTAATTCTATGTAGGTCATCATTATTAGCACTGGGACTTTTATTATTATTATTATTATTATTATTATTATTATTATTATTATTATTATATTCATGTCTCTTATTTGAAGTGGTGAAGTGAAGTGAAGTGTTAGAAAAGCTATAAGTCAACATATACTTGTAGATAACTCAAAATTAATTATAACTAGGATATTAATCTTTAATTCTAATTGTAAGTATATTTGTAAATATTCGTAATAGTTTTGTAATTGTATATCTAATTGTAATAATGTTTGCCACCGAGCATTAGCTGAAAGCGAACTTTAATAAATCTATCTATCTATCTATCTGAACTTTAGAGCTTCCACACTGGCAGCACTCCAGACGCGCAGGCACCATCGGCCGGATGCCGCTCGCACGCCTGAGCGTTCGTGCCACCCACCGCGTTTCCCGAGATATTATACGTCCGATCACACCACGCGCAAGGCTAAATGAATTAAACAGATAACTAGTTTAGAAAACGAATTAATTGTTGGTGCCAATACAAATAATGGAATCGTTTTACATATCATATAACTCACTCTGTATGACAACTTGGAAATATTATTCACAAAAAGCAAGCGACCTCTTGTTTAAGTGCAAAGACGTTCTCATAAAATATGGTAGTACTAGGCTGTGATAAAAGATTTTATTGATCTCTACAGCCTTCAAACCTCGAACTCTCTATTTCTTAACCCTCCGTTTCAAAGATTATCTTTCGTTACCGCTTTTCTTCGAAATCATCTTTACAATAAGGGGAACTCTCTCTTTCCTTCTCTCTAAGGGATTCTACTCGTACTTCGAGTGTGACAGCGTCGTCTGTTTCTATGCCTTTGGAGGGAGATAAGAAATAGAATTTCTTGAGACCACTCCGCTGATTTGCCCTTTTTTCTTTCGTTTTTTCCACCATTCGAAAGAAGTAATATCGCTTTTCCCTTCCCTTTCAATTTTCTTTAGTATTGGTGATTCATTCATAACCTATATTAGTTGTCAATGAAGGTGAAATACAAGAAAAGAGAAAACACGAGACTAAGGTATTTCGTAAAATAGTTTCAGAGAAGTTTCATTCCATTCGTTCGGTTTTATGTATGGTGCATTGCGATTAAAAATCAGGTGAGATCGTATTTACTGAACTAAAAATTAATAAAAGCTTTTTCAAGGTCACGTCACGAGACCAGTCGGTCACTTAGAAAGGCTTCGGCATCACCCCACTTCAGGAAATACCTGGAGAGGAAAACCCCGCAACCCTACGTGTAGGTCAGCGCTGATTCTCACTTTCAAAGCAGGAGATCACCACCGCCTCCTGGGTATGCCATGGACTAAACTTCCGCAAGTATCGGCCTCAATAGGTGATGAGAACAGATTTTCTATTACTAATTTGCAATGCGTGTAAAAACCAAAAGAAAACAGTCTCTGGCCAGGAGAAAACTGTCTGTGGTTTTGGTAGATACACAGCAACGCGGAAAAAGTCCCAAAACAATTAAACAGTTTCAATTTTGACGTAAAAATTGAACGTTTGATAGTGTTACTCTGCCTACTCTCATACTGCAGCACCGAATTCTCATATTCAGTGTGTCACTGCTTGCGACACACCTGAGGTCGTGCGACAGCAACGCTCCAAGGAAGCGGCCGTCAGCCGTTAAATATTTCATTTACGTCTTGCATTGTAGAACAGCAACTTTTTTATATATATTCTTGGCAAGTTAATAACTATTGTTCTGTGCAGAGTCGTACAGTCTATTCGTAAGTTTTATTTGCAAAGACTGCTTTTCTTAACATATTTTATTAAGAGATTATTTATTAGAGATATTTAAATTATCGCAGTGCTATTACACAGAGTATTTTATTTGCTGTTCTTGTGCAGTGTGCTTGATACTTTATGAAATACATTTTTGTGAGGTTTCCTTTTGCAGCATTTTGGAAGTGTTTCAGGCTACTATTCACTATTAACTCTGCAGCTACACTGGTTGAAATATTGTGAACACTGCGGAACTGGCTCCCTAGTCCCCTAAACAGGTGCTCCCTGCAGATTATCCACAGGCCTCTTTTAAAAATTATCTCGGTGAGAGATTTGGGAGGAAATGTGGCCTCTCCATTCGGTGGAATGATCCGTGAAGCAGTGGGGCTCGTCCCGTAAAGAAGCCTACGGAAAGGCAGCTGAGAGGGAGTCAAGGGGAGATTCCCAACTATAATCAAGAAATATCATGAAAATGCCATTTGCCTTCTTGCTGGCACGAGTCAAAAAATTACTTTTATGTCTCTTTCCTTGTTTCTGTTTAGATTTGAGTTTAGATTTTGAGGTTTTGCTAATAATTCGTCTAGGCTACAGTAGTGTTCATTACTTTTTCTTATTTTGAAATCATTTTGAAATGATTGAGTATATATCGTTGTTGACAAATGTTGAATATTGGACACCGCAAGTTAATATCTTGTTAGACAATTACTGTTACGAGACAACATTTTAATCATAATCCCATTCATAATTGGGCCATCTCATAGTGCAGAGCGAAGTTGCTCGCCTTTCACCACTGAGGACGGGTCGATTCCCGTCGAATCTCATGTGAAATTTGTTCCAACAAAACGAGTTTGGCTGCTTACAAGGGCTAGTCCAACCCCTGTGGAGTGTCCTAAACCGTACCCCTATCCTTATTCCTTCCCAATTCTGGCCGCTGGGTAGTGAAGTAAGAGCGCGTTGTGGGAGGCGCGTACGCGGAGATGCTACCCGGGGGTCCTCTTTGACAACTGACTGCGACGAGATGTGACGGACTTAATATTAACGGAGGATTACTCTAAAATTAAAAGCGTTGTAATTAATGAACGATTACTTCTAAAAGCGCAAAGCGCTCAACGCCCCCCAGGGAGCTTGGTGACGCTTTGCGTCAATTGTAGACGTAACAAATTTAAATTTAAAAAAATCACTGGGATCATATAAATACGGTTCATCTTCATTTTAATTACTAATGTGATATTAACTCTTTTGAAATGTTTTATCTATCTTATTCGGACGATGTACATTTTATTTTTATTATTATTTACACATTATTTTGTACTTGTTGCTGGTTTTCCTACAGGCAATTTTTCAGACTGCTTTGCAACTCTCGACCCTCCAGGAAGCTCATGTTGCTTTGTTTAATCCCTCTGGAACCGCTAGTCCTTTGCATCGCACTATCAGAGTTAATTCAATACGTACATTACTGTAGATTTAAAATTCTTTAATGTGATAGTCTGCAAGTGCGATTGTCTGCAGCTGAGAGGTTTTTGTCAGCTTCATCTACTTTTTCCCTATCCCAAATTATATCCGGGAAGATTTGCTGTGATATTTCAAACGGTCTTTTGATGCTCAAATATATTCATTAACAAGTTGCAATCTTCATTCTAACCTTTGTTGTAGCACTATATATAGCTCGGAGCTATACTCCGAGCCTTGTTTTTCATCAACGGATCGCCTCCAACCATTAATTCACGTCGGTAATTCTGAAAGCACACTGCAGCGCTCATAGAACTCCCTCGTGACCAATCCATTCCCTTCAACACGGGGGACAGCCACAGACGCCCCCTGGCATCCTAGACAACCTCCGTCGACCGCGAGGCCAATGCTGCTCTAGGAGTAGAATCTCCAATTTGCGAAGATTAAACCACATGCAGGAACAAGTAAAATGATCGGAAATATTTCAAGACTTGGGAAAAATCGGGATAGACTGTCGAATATTTGATTCATTGGTTGCTTGATGTTTACGGGCACGTAAGCTGAAATGGTTATTAGTCCCGTTAGTGTCATAAATGTTTTATCCAGGGAGTTGGCGGTGTTCTTCCCACAGCTGTAAGGAGATATCCGACACTGATCTGCAGGTCTTCTTGCGAGAATTTCCCTCTCCAGGTATCTCCTCCAGTAGAGTACTGCCACGGGGTGTGACAACCTCCAAGCTCTCCATAGGTGCCGATGTGTGTGGTAGTGTAGTGTATGTGTGAGTATGTCTGCAAGCAGGGGTGAGGATAGAGCAAGGGAGATGAATTAAAGGCGCGTGCGGTCTATGGAGGGTACTCCATAGACTCCAGGTTGCTTCAGAGTGAGGATGAGTTCGATCTAGCAATCTAGCTACCGTCGAAAATCCGCCACCGTCGGACTCAAACATTTGGCCTTCCCAGTCTGAGTCGCTGTCGGTACACCAGCAGTTCTGAGTCTGCTAAACTCGGTTCAAAAGCCACAAATTAAAAGAAGAGATAGAGAATGCCGCATATAATATCTGATAGAAGCAAATCAAAAAGAAGTGTTTATTACCAGAAGATTTAAAAGAAATGTTGAAAAACAAATTAAGAATGTGATTCGGATCATGGAAGGAGCAAGTGAAATATTGTCAAGGAAGAAGATGGACAAACAAGAAGAAGAAGAAGAGGCACAAACTAATGTAAATTTTGGCAGAACGAAATAATAATAATAATAATAATAATAATAATAATTATTATTATTATTATTATTATGATGATGATGATGATGATTGAAATTCAAAGGTGTAATTTTATGGAGGGTTGTGGTTTCGGTCTATTGCTCTCTATACATCTACACATAATGCCTCAAAATGTTACAGACTTGTTGGCGGAGTGTAGAGGGTTCAAAGATTCTTGACTTATTGATATTTTGACAATAAGTACATGGCTGGAAATCTATATAAATATAAATGAATCGCCGAAATGTATGTAAGCGCATAACTTCCGAACGACAGCACCAAAATAGGATAATTCTTTTTTTTTCGTCTGTGTGTGTTTGTTATTGTCAGGACAAGGTTTGAATAAATGAAAAGTTTTAAAATATGTAACAGAATTTTTTTTAAATCTCTTAAATATATTAACAAAATATTGATAGATTCACGTTAAGTTGTTCAGCCAGCAGTTGATAACTTCAAAAATATTGTGAGGATGGATAGATTGACATTAATTCTTTTTCAATTACTATTTCTTTCGCAACAGTAAAACGTGTGTTTTGATGTGTGTTTAGAGGTTTATTGTTTGTAGGTGAGATGTGCGGCGAGAGAGGGGGGCGAGAGAGGGGCGGGAAGGGGGGGTGGCAGAGGGAGGATGGGGTCAGAGGGGGGTTGGAGAGGGGCAATAGAAGGGCGGCGAAAGGAGGGACTTGAGAGGTTGGTGTGGTGGGAGAGAGGGAGAGGAGGCGGGGGCCGCAGGAATTATTGATAATTCGATTGGTTTCCTTAGTCCGCGACTGTACACCACCCGTGTGAAGCCGAGGAGGGCATAAATAGTAAAACATGTCTTTTAGGGTTTTCGAAAATATTTACGAACAAAAAAATATGGCGGTACGACGTTCACCGGGTCAGCTAGTTTCATAGAATGAAGTTACTCACAGCATGGCATTTACCCCTGACTTGTAGACAACTCCATGTACGCCGTGTTTGCCCGATACACAAAATATCTTTGACAGCGTCGTAAGAACGTAACCTACATAACCCTACAGCATGGGACGTGTCTAACAAGCGCCGAGAATATGAAATTTCGTCTATATTGTGATGAACCCATCCTGCCTCTACGGCAACACACGCATGCGCGCAATGCGCGCAGCTCGCGGTCTGGGCACCTCACAAAGGGGGGGGGGAAATACCGTCACACCGAAGTGCGTCGGTAATCAGCTGACAGGTGTGCGCGTTAAATTTATCAATGAAGGGCGCCAAACGGGCATTTACCTGTCATCTGGCACCGGCATTTCGAGAACCTCAGGGTAGGCACTCTTGAATGAGGGCATGCACTGGGTTTGCTACTACTACCACTACTTTACAATAATCACAAAGTTTTGTAACGTTAAGTGTCAATCACCTGAATGGCAAGAACACATTTATTGCTTTTGTTTCTATAATACAGTTTGGGTAAGGAAGCCCTTAAACTAAATTATATGTTATTTACATTAAATGACACTTTTCCTATTTTTAATGTCTTTGGAATAATTACAAAAATTAAAGTCTTTCGTTCACCTCTTTCGATGATTGCACAATCCGTAGTCGTCCTCGAAGCAGTCGCTGTCGCGAGCCGCACCACGGCAAGGCGCAGCCAACCGGAAGCAGCAGTGCGTGCGGTGCTAGTGCTCCTGGCTCCGATCGGTGGTTATTGGAGGAAGTCGTCTGACGCCACCCACTCTCACCAGGCCAGCCTCAATGACTCGGCTGCACAATCATTCCTTCCGGAGGCGCCGGCCCGTTGAAATCGGAATAAATTCCTGATTGTCTTTTTATACTGGGCGGCCTGCACTACGTTGGTCGACCCCCAAGTCACTGCTCCCACTACCTCTCATCAACACCGCAGTCTCAATTCTGTCTCGTTCTCTCGCCTTCTATCCGTCTTCTGCCAAAAATCCGCCGCTCTCGAGCTTCCTGCGTCGCATCCCACCCTTTTTCCAAGTTTCGCCCATCGCTCCTTTACGTGATTGGAATTTTGAATATTATTGGCCGAAATCTTAGTTTCCAGAATATTCGACGCGAGTCGGAAGCCGATAGGTATTTTCAAATTAACCTCATTTTCTGGGCGCCTGATTGGTGGTCTTTGTTGTGCGTGTGTTTTGGCCAGTACACCGGAGATGAACAAAGCAGTCCTTTCTGCTGTCTTCGTGATGCTTATATGGGTCCTACGGGATAACTTCAACAGTAGCCGGGATCTCTATAATTTGCTTGTTCCGGTGCCTAGCCGTGCACGTGGACTGGCCGCCGTTTGCCTGAAGGGCTGTCCCCGAGAGACAATTGCACCCTAATCGTAAATCTTTGATCTCCTGGCACGCGTTCGCGCGTCTTGCGCTGAGCCGTGTCGAATCAGGCACCTTCCTAATCTGCGTGACTGAAGGGGAAGTTTTGGGTCCGGCGACTAGCAATGACGTCATTGCAATATGTTTCTTGGCATAAAATGCTCATCCCCTACCCACTGATCTCCTGGACGTTTGCAACATTTTTTCTGGGGCTACATGTGTGCATCTACCTACTTCGGCAGCCCTCCCTTCGCTCAACTAAACCATTGTCTCTTCAAGATGGCTTGGGCTGCGTTGCAGTGCCGTCTGCTAATGCACCTGGGCCTCTGTGATCCGCTTAAGCTCCGACAACCTCTGTTGCTATCAAGTCCCTCTAATACCCTTCTCTAGTCGGTGGGATTCTGCTGCTCATGCTGAAGCGGCCCATGGCAATTGTAATAACTGTTAGGACTGGATGAACACGTCGCAGCAAAGGAATACTTCACTAAAGTAAAAGGGCACTTACTATAACCCTACAGACTGGACTTCCTGAATTGCATTATACTTTCATTGACAAAGTTCAAATGATTGAAAATAAGCCTGGTAAATTGTAGTTACAAAACTGTGGAATTTAAATTAAGGAGGGTCAGTTCTAAGTTTTTTTGCTCTTTATTAGTTTTCATAAGGAATTACGATTTCATTGTGTCGAACATTCATTATTATTATAATTGTTCTTAGCCTAAACGATAATTTCTTTTTCTCGAGTCCTTACAAAGCAATTCGTTCCCGTCGCCTTGTGTTATCGCTTCGGAAACTTTGGGGAAAGTCTGTGGTTCTCTTTTAGAGAGTCTTCCCAAAAAAACACGAAGCTACTTTATTTTAAAATATGTCAATGTAGAGAACAGTTCTACAATCAGGGCAAGAAAGTAAATGTTGAATTCGTTCTTAAAAAGAAAAGTGTGGTCGTCTGTTTCCCTGCAGAAAGGACGCGAGTATAGAAAAATGTTGATTCTATCTCTGTCCTGGCCACAACTCCAACCCTGAAAATATGTTCTTAGAAAAGTCTTTTATGTTGTCGACAGGCATCGAGGAACGAAAAGCCACTGTTAATGAGCGACGTTCAGTAAGGATTTCGCAGTCCGTCGTCCGTTTGAAACAATCGAAACAAACGAGTTGTAAGTAAATGTAAAGTAACGAATGAATATTCCTATTTTAAGAAAAATAATTTATTTACACGACTTTTTCTTTCTACGTGGTGATATCGTGAAAAGGATTGAACCACACCCGACCGATGTCATGAATAGAGAGCGGATCAATAGGCACTGTAAAATGGAAAATTGGGAGGCAAAAAGGCGCTAAAAAGTCTCAAAAATAGGCAAATAAATAGGCACTTAAACTCCGAAAAGGCACTTATTTGTAAGTAAAAACTAATCAATGTTGATATTTTGTAAGCTAATTTTACATTTTATTACGGTAACTGGGAATCAGTTTGAAGATTTTGAATTCTAGTTACGGCATCTACAAGAGGCTTTTTTTGCTTTAGATATAGCAACAGCTTAATCTTCGTCAAAAAATCCATACTATTTTATATTAGTGGCAAACTCAATGTAATACAATGCAGCTTGAAGGCAAGTACACACGCGTGGTACACACTTGGTAACGCAAGTACACACTTGGTTAAGGTTGCAGTGGATTGCCTAGAAGAGCCTCTTTGAAAACAGAAATTCGAGAAGGTGCCTTGAAAAGACTTTCCTAACTGCAAATAGCACAGAATTGACTGCGGGAAATTGTATTCGAACGTTCTCTGCCACGCGATGAACAGCGTAAGCCAAACATGTCACATGTGTCATTCTAGGGTAAAGGTTTTAGGGAGAGTTTAAAGTTACGGTTGGCGAAACCATACATTCAAATGAAAAACATGTTATCGAAAAGCGAAAATAAGGCTAAAATATGTATTTATCACGTAATAGACACTTCCAAAACAGGCAAAATATACACCATAAAATTCTATTATGTTCGAATGAATACACTGATAATGACGCGAATTAATATATCGACAGCCTATGATTCTGAGCCAAAGAATAAATAAGGGCAAACGTGCGAAATCCGATCTCTAGGCATGAACAACGCACTATGTTGTAATCGTGGGCGCCACGGATTACAAAGTTCAACGCGTTTGTTATTTGCTCCAAATCGACCTAACAACTTGAGTAAATAGAACGCAAATGTATGTTTTAAATGTTCTCAAATATAAGAATTTTCCTTTCAATTATTTTGCAATTTATTTTGGAGCCCTTCGTTGATCCAATTTTGATATTTTCCGGACATCAGTATAGCATTGTTTTTTTATTGATTGATCAGTGCTTTCGGACGCGCCAATTGCTATGATTAATAGTTCCGTACGTATAGTGCATGTTTTATCGCGGGCGGTGGCGGTGATCTTACCCGCTCGATTGCGAAATCTGGCGCCGTCCTGCACATCGGCTTGTAGGGTTTTCCCCCAATCAGGCATCTTCCAAGAGCAGGGCACAGCCCCAGACGGTACAAGCTTGAAGCACCCATGATGTGGCAGTGTAGTACATGTAAGAATAAGTGAGGAAGTGAGGTGTGTGAATAAGACAAGAAAGAGAAAGGAACTATCACGCGCAGCCCGTAGCTCATTTGTTAGGGTACTGTTCCGGCATTCGCTTGGTGTTGATAAAAGAAACCAAGGAAAACTACTGATCAGAGCATCCGTCCCCAAGAATTCTACTCCTGACAGCAGCTGAATTAGACCCAGCTATCTCGCTAGTGTCAAAAATCCTACCACCGCCGGAACTGGAATTCTAGACTCTCGGCCACAGGCACTGCAGTGACATCGTCTGGCCATATAAGCCGAAAGCATTGGTATGCGACAGTTCAGGAGTCTTACTATTATAAAGAACGTCCATGTGTGTCTCATAACTCGTGACTATCGATGTGGAGAGAGAGCGAATATAGACTAGGTGGAGATAGCGTGGAGTTGGAGAGCGTGGAGTTGGAGAGCGTGGACTTTGGCACAATGTGCTTCTTCGATATCCACAGACAATTGATCAGCTTTGATAGCAATCTGCATCACTGTTACCAAGCATGATTCAAACTCCATGCCACTACGGGAAATGTTTGTAGTCAACGCGATATAATCCTCTCATATGTTTTTTTCGGTAGCGTAGTTGAGTTTTGCGGCTCACGCGTAATCATTATTTATAAACAGTCTCTAAAGTACGATGATTTTAAACGGAAACGTAAAGAATTTAACTTTAAGAGTAAATGTATGAAGAGTTTGTTGAAAAAATGCATCTAAATATTAATGTCAAATGCAACCCGCAACATTCGAGCAGCAATCTTAAAATCTATATAGTTACATAATTCCAAAATGAATCGTTCTATAGCCTTAAAAAACTTGAAATCGGAGGCTAAGGCCGCATTGAAACATTTCTACACCGCAATATACTGTATGAGGACTTTGTGGACATTTTATTATATTTTGCTGGGGCCGGCGCTTCTGGATACTTCGTTGCATTGTAATTTCAATTTCAAACATTGCAAAGAGCAGGGAACGTGAGTCTGTATTTTCGCATAGGAAACTTTACGTAGCTTTCTCAAGAGTAAAAGCTTTTCTAATACTTTCGTGTCTATCCAGGAAAGCGAGAAGCCAACTGTTAAGGAGCATTGGTTAATTACTTCAAATGTAATCTTTAAGGAAGTTTTATGAATTGTTCCAAGAACATCTGTCAATAATACCAAATAAACCTTTATTGCAAATGTATTTCAAATGTCAATTGTATTTTGTTCTTTTTTATTTGATATGTTGTAAGTCATTGGAATTTACCTTGATACATTTTTTAAACAAATAACACGTTTTACTAACATTTTTTTTTTTAAGGAAAAAAAAAAAATTATTTCTATTTGCATTATGCAGAAATTCATTTATCAGACCAATTCTGATTCAGGTTGAGTTGCGGTTGGGTCGTGTTGTAACAAATTTGAATTGTATATTTTAATTAAATGAAATACCTCACCTTTTGCTCATTGGCCAAAAGTGGATAGGTTTGACGCCCTTGTGTGCCTTAGAATTTTGTAAAATTTATTCTGGATTGTCCTATGTATAATATCTATGTTGCTTTTCGTAGATTAAACTTTAAATTTCCTCCCATGTATTCTTATTATATTGAAAGAAAAAAGTTGAAAAGGTTAAAAATATCAGTTTTCTATAAATGTCAAACACAATCCGCGAAAGACCCTGGTTTAATCGACAGAAAATCCCAAAAAACAGTAATTAGTGTCGGCAAAGAAACCTACATTCTCGTTTGGAATAGGTTGCGAATTCAATTGTGATTTCCCACTTTTTGTCTTTCGATGACCTTGAGGGACGCACAGTATTTCTGCATCTGTATCCGTTTAAGAGACCGCCAATCGCTGACAGCAGTGCCACTGATGTTCCCTCATTGTAACCTCATCGTATTTCCACGCCATTGGCTCGCCCGTTCACGCTCAGCAGCTCGTATCCGCGCTCAACTCATACGCGCATTGCGACATTGCCACCGACTGACGCTCGAAACGAGTTTTCCAACTGCCAGTTTTATGTCGGCACGGTATCGATGCTAGAACACGTGTGGAAAACGAACTTCGATCAGATATTCCTATACAATTACTTTCAAACCTGAATAGATTTTTATTTGCATTTACTGCAAAGATTTCCGATAAGAGAATGTAGTCATGTATTTGAGACCATGACTCTCCGATATGAGTCTGACTCACCATGAATATCAATATTTTATGTGTGGCATTGTTCACCTTAGTAAGGAAAGAGTCGATACGAATATTCTTCAACTGCTACTCGTATTGGAACCATTTGAATATTTGTCTTACAATTGACTAGGTCATGTAATTTTATAACAGTAACACCAAGTTTCAGTAATTTTGTTTTTTGAGAAAATTTTATTGTAATTTATTAGAATTGCCATTCCTTAGGATTGGCATTAGGATATCAAACAGCAGTAATTCAAATATTTAAACACCACTTGCATGTGCTATTACTTCAAATCGCTACAATTCTTACATGGAAAAAATTCCAATATATTATGTCACTTTGTGACAAAATAATTGCATCTTATCGGAAAGTTTCGAAAGAAATACTTTTTATACTTTGCGTTGCAAAGGGGAAAATTGGGTAGTAACCAGTTTATTATTATTCTCTCGTGATCGACTACGAAAGCTCACAGACAATATAATTGCCGATGCGTAATCGTTCACAGGGGAGCATGGTCGGCGGCCATGTACCGCGCGCAATCTTTCCTTCCTCATCCTTACCCCATCCTCTCGTCTTACTCACAAACTTAATGTTACACGCTCTACAATACCACACATGTCGGGAAACCAGTCGGGCGATATGATCTTGCCCCAGCTGAGGTAATGCCTCGCTGGGGTAAAACTCGCTAAACGACGTATACGTTGGCGCTGGATCGTATGTTCCAGGATCCCGTCAGGGGAGGAATAGCGCTACATGCCGGTCTGGCGCTATTCCGGTACTTCACCTACGGGATTGATGACCATAATAGTAGACGCTCTCGGAATCAATTCTCAGTCCAGTTGTAAGCTTCCAAACTTCGCACGTATGTTTCATCCGTTTAGGACCGGGCGCCTCATAGAGAGAGCCTCCCCCCTCGGCAGAAACTTCAGCTCCATGCAGCGCAGCCCCTATTAGCGGCGCCAAGGAGTTGTTGGGGGGACGGGGGGTCGGGCAGGAATGGGGGCGGGGCGAGCACGAGCAGCGGCGGGGACGTGACCTTGGGAGGTGCGCAGGGAAGAAATAGTAGTGCTAAAACAGCACACACTTTCTCGCCCGTATTTTAACGCAAAATTAAGAGAAAAGGGACACAAATTTTTAAATATTGTTCCTGACCTTATTTCAAAATCTATCTTTCAGGAACAGATTTCGTTCAGATGGCAGAACACTTCTCTCTTTAATATTGTAATTATAGGAAGTTGCCGAAAAAGTTTGAATTTTTTCAATTCTTTCACATTATCCAACAACAAAATTTAATCAAAACCGATGATTTTTTTAACTTGGAAAATGTTCCAAGGCGTCATGTAAAGTACCCCCCAAAATTGAAATGTGTTTGAAATTCAAGGGGTCGTGACATCAACCACAACGACTGGTGAATATCAACTTTGGAAAAACTCAGCTGAATGATTTAGTCGATAGCGTTGTTCACGGACGGACAGACAGACGGACCGACGTTTTTTCGTCATTCGATTTTTCGGCATCAAGGACCCACAAAGCATGGATTTTGGCTACACCACGTGTTAGAGAATTAAGAAATTAAAAAGAGTTGGTGGCCTCTGGGTGTGACCTACGAATGAAAGGTGAATAAGGACCAATTCGCAGACTTGCTCTGTTTAGTTTTTGGCAAAGGAACACAATCATTATGAATAATATTTTTTAAATTTCTTTATTTTCTCAAAACAGCGAAGTTTCATAGTATGCCTAACACATTGTACTTACATAATACTTAATAATAAGGGTTATTCAAATTTGTTACCTAGAAGGACCAGAATCTTACCTATAACAAAAGTTCTAATATTTATTATTTTTTACTTTCCTTCGAGTTCAATAGGTTCTTTCCAGGACATTGAATTGAATATTAACATTATGAATATTTATTGTAACTTTTTCTCTTTTTCAACTAATAGTGACCTCTGATGACAACTAGAATTTGATTCAATTTTGTTACATTATGACTCGATTTTTTTTGAGTTTGAAATATTAAAGATTTTGGTCTGAAATTTGAAATTTACCAGGTTGAAAGTGTTGGTGCAAAGTAGGATTTGTTTGGAATAAAATGATTGATGTAATTTTAGAAATTCTGTTGGATTTATTGATAATTTGCGATCATTTGATTGTTGCTAATGAACTAAAGTGCTATACGTAAGGTGTTGAGCGTGCGGTCCGCGGCCCGTTTATAAAAGTACTGCTTCCGCATTCGTCTGATATTAACCTGAGAAACCACGAAGAATTACCGAATGGAGCAGCCAGGTGCTAGCATTATCCTACAGAGAGCGATTGAATCCCAGCTCTGCAGCTAGTTTAAAAAACACTACTATCGAGTACCCTAGAACCTCCCTGAGAAAGTAGTTGTTGAGTCGTGCTTTCTTTGATCTCTTTCTGTTGTGTTTATTGCCTAAAAGAGTGTTGTCTTTTGCAAATAATCCCCGCTTGCTCTGTTATGTCATCACAGCATTCGGTTCTTACGGTCTTTCGCGGATGCCGTGAAGAGAGTCGAGCAGCAAGGGACAACAAGTTATTCCATGTGAAATTCATTTCAGTGGAGATCGCTTAGTAGTTATCGCACTCTTAGTGGCATAAGGTCCCCCAATGCAGTGATAGTGAACTTGCGGTTGACGAAAAACGAGGTAAGAGTCTGACCTAAGAGAATGATTCTATTCTTTATGCACGAACGGTTCTTGAAATGTCTTGGCGACCGAGAAATAAACATAAGAAATACATTTAGGGTGGACAATTACGCTTTGTTAATTTAGAATTAAAAGGAAGGGAAGCCGTAACCATCTCAATAAACTGAATTTGCCTACACCTATTTTTTTTAGAGTACCTGGAGCACGTAGTAATATCTTCAGTTTAATCTATTTTTGTCCGAAAATTTGATGGAGATATCAAGATCCGTACCCTTTGCTTTTAAGAATTGTATTTGCACTCTTGAGCTCTTCAGAAACTTCTAAAGCGGCCCAGCTGTTCAGTTCGATCCCATCTTTTCATCATTATTTTTTTCTCCGAATAAGTTCTTTTTCCTGTCATGTTGATTCACACTGCGTTCTTCATAGTTTTGAAAGAAAAGGAAGGACGCCTTCGAATTCGTTCGACTCCTTTGTGAATATACTTAGAGGTAATTACATTGATGGGTAATTATCCAAAAAATCTTAAAGAAGATGTCTTTAGCATTGAGAGTTCAAAAAGGAATCAAGATTATTTTTCTTGAAGATCTAAATCTCGAAAATTACGCAATGATTACAGTATAATACTTTTCAAAATCGTTGTGCATATCTCTAGTACGTAAAAGCGCACTTGTTTACAACGGAATTTGAAACAAAAAATTAGTACTACAAGAATGCTGGCCACAAAATTAGACACTGCTTTGAAGCAAACAAGAAACAATCTTAGTGTTCTTACAATACAATACAAAATGTTCTCCCATTTTTTTACAAAACATTGTTAGAAACGTTTTTGAGTATGCGAAGTCTTACCATATAAAACAAATGAACCGAGAGCAGAGAACTGTGACTGTTTACGTGTTCCGAGATATTTAGTAAGTATAAAGCAAAACAGAAGAATTCATCACTTAATTTAATATTAATGACGAATTTTACTAAAAATAATTCTGAAAAATTACAGATAATGAACACTATTCCTCGTGAGTGGTTGCTTATTCTACATTCAATTGACTGAAGTGAACTGTTTCTATTTGGGAAAGATAATATTTGCCCTTTTCTTGGCATATACAATGTTAATAAAGGTAAGTTGGAAAATTATCTTAATTTGAATGATCCGGGTGTCGTCGCGTCGAAGATCAGTGGGGTCGCAGACCAGCCCTGAGGAAGACCACGAAAAGATGGTCGAAACGTTGGTGTCACAACCTTCGACGCGGCGTCACCTGGACAGCCAAGATCATTCACATGACTCCGGCCGTGGAAGCCTATGACTTCAATGATCTTAATTGCAACTAGAAGTATTAAGTATACTACAAGAGATATGAAAATAACGGAAAAATTCATGAATGAAGAACGTGTAAAGAAGAGTAGTGGTTTATTTTACATAGATTTGTCTAATGTGAACTGCTAATATCAGTGTCACGTTTTCTCAGTTCCAAATTAGTATATTGTGTATAATAAAAAAGTTATAAGTATACATGTTCATTGTATTATTAAATAGTTCTTGATTCTTGTGTGACCAGGAGGCGGCGGAATGAGGCGTAGCAAGGCGAGGCGACGAAAATTGAAGAAAGAAATTGAAGAGATTGGTGATAGTGTGAGGCATGTTTCCGCAATTCCAGAGTACGTCAGCGAAGAGATGATTTCACTGCCAGATTTCCTAAAGCAAGTTTCCTGTATTGTTGAAATCTGACTTGTAGCATTTTGGGAGTCTGCTTTTAAATCACATCCTGAACTCGAACGTATTTTTCAAAGTATTCCATGTTTCTTTAGAAATGAAAATAACTTAAGAAATGTGCATGTAACAAAAAATGTCTGAAATAAAAAGATATTACATGTTTGCCACTCTGAGTTATATTTATTCAACCATTTGCCAACCATTAAACCATGGCCAACTATTCAACCATGCTTGACTTCAGATAAAGTAAAATTTGAAATGTTAAATAGTAATCTCTCCCTATTGTGTAAGGTATGGAGAAATTTGCGTAAAATCTGTAACTTTTGAATTTTTATCAGCAGGAACCTATTACTTTTTAAGTGCCCACAACCCAAACGTCACGCAGCGCTCTCCCTGCTAACGTGCGCTCGGGGCGTTACAACATCCGGTTAACACTAGTCACAAAAATGCTTCTCTAACTTATGATAATATGTATATCATTGAATTCGTCTAATTACGCTCGTCTGATAGACTAAAACAATACATATAGTTCCATCTGAGTAAAAAACAACAAAGTTGAATACAACTCAATATATCGTAAAATACATGTGATAAAATAAAAATGAATGTATTTATAAACTAGCCCTATTCCCTCATGTACTTCTGTGAAAGCTTGCATTGCAATAACTTCAACCGTTCAAAAATTGTAGGAGGTGCTAAAGTTACGAAACTTACGGTTATAAAGGAGATGAACAACGACTAAATAAATCTTGAAGTCGTGTGCAATATTATTATTACAAAGGTTTCTCTCTCTAGGAAACCAAATGTTTCATTATTTATTTTTGTAATGATGCGTTACGTTACGTGTGACGTGATGCATGCATTACGTGTATTTTGTAAAGATGCGTAGCAAGTTATTTCTCGGCTTGTCTTGCGAAGCAAAGAATTTCATACAGTAATGATTTAGAGGAATTGTAGCAATTTAGATACTAATTATTTCAAACGTTTCATATAATTACTGAACATTGGTGTACCAGAGGCATCCGCGGCAGTTACACGTAGAGTTGCCCCTTCTCTCGGGTCGATGACATTGACCCCAATACCGTACGTTACGTAAAACTGAAATACTTTTTTTTTGTTTTTTTCGCACTTTTAATTTTAAAAAATATTATTCACCTTCTCGCCAATTAACCCACGTAAGATTTTCGCACCCGAGAACCAATATAACGCGTAATTCGATTGCCTAGTATCAATTCTTTACAATAAAATGCGCCTTGCCGATGGATTTTAGCATTACGTTGTGTACACCTTTAAAACAGTGATTGTTAAAGGGTAAATATCTATACATTTGTTTTAACTACTATTGCTACGTTTATTCCCATCCTGCAAGTTTTAAAGTATAAGTAACACAATATTAAAAATGTTTATTTTTTAATCCCGTCTATATACAGTTGCTAATGTATATTAACTAATAAAGCTACAGTTGATATTATTTGTAACAGTTATCAAACGAATTCTGTGAGTTTAATTAGAGCAACGTAAGTTTTCGGCAAGTAATTCTCACCGTTGAAAGAATAAACGAGAGGTATGTGTCATTTCGCATTCAAAGCTTTCGAAAAACCGAAATCAAATTTTAATGTTTTATTCTTCAATTTTCAAGTAGATACAGTAGATTATCAAACAATCTGTATATTCTATTCTTCTCTTTGTCAGCACATTATCTCTTGATTTCATCTCTTTTACACCCAGTGATACCCAAAATACGTTTCTCGCTGTTTTAAAATCTTCTCTTCGGCGTTCATTAATCGACAAATCACAACGCTTAGAATTCAATTAAAGTTTTCAAAAGCTGTCCTTATCAAAGCGGATGAAAAAAGGTTAAAAGGTTCACTTGCTTTCCGGAATGTCTGGCTTAAAATAGCTTTGTAATAAATGATAACAATTCATATACTGTTGCAACTAAGACTAAGTATCCTGAATTTCACTTTACAAAGACATCACAATGTTAATGTATAAATAATCATAAATTCAAGATGCCAGAAGTAATATGAAAATAAAAGAAATTGAGACACGGACAAATTGGATTGACACAATTTGAATTATATTGAAATTATTAGTTGATTCGATAGGAAAAGAATGCGTAAAAGAAAATTATTAAAAATTTTTCTTTTAATAAATAATATTTCAAAATTTTTCATTAAAGTGTAATACAAGTATATCTATCTAGGAAGGAGTTTGTACAAAGTTTACATTTGTAGTACAATATGAAGAGATAAGAAAATCAACATACACAGTCTGAAGTAATACATTTGAGAAAACTCTTAATATTCTGAAAAAATGTGATTACTAAGACTTGTGACCGAGGGCGTATCAGTGATGGGCAGTCACAACACATCTTCAGAGTTACCAGCATTGATGGGGAAATATTTGCCCTTTATAACGAATGTTGAATATGCTTAACAAAAGTTTGCTCACGCCTAAAACAATTATAACTATATTATATTAATTGTTATTAATGGAAACAAATGAATATCAATAGTAGTAGCTATCCACGAATTACACATTTTGCTAAAATTGTAAAAATAAGATTTTTAAAACAAAAGTTATTTTTCGTATATGTATATTTTCTTTCACAATCTTTTCATGTTGCAGGATTCAAATTTCTGAATTGAATTTATCTGCGGTCTCCATTATCCCTATTTCAGGAATCTGGAAATGCAATAAAATAGATTTTTAAAGTATCATGTTCACGTAAACTTCGTATCTACGTTTCCCCCTAATGGAACAATCGCTTCTTTTTACGAGCAAAATTCGTAATTTTACGAATTATTAATTCGTTATATCACAACTCGTTTCGTTTGAATGACACTCGTAAATATTTTCCGAATAATTTAATTATTGATTTGAGCGTCAGGAAATAATTAAACTGTAACCCTGATGTTTCCTACGTTATTTTAATATTTCTGATCCAAAATTATGTCGTGCTAGCTCAATTAATTAGGTTCGAAGTTCATAATTGTTGTTGTTCCTTGTTTCAATATACATAAGGTACAGATTCTCATTCAGTTCGTTATGGGATATAACATTGATATAAGGTCCAATAAGTTTTTATTGACATTCACCATGTAAGTGTATTAGTTACAAAAATTACATAACGTTTCAGAGATAGATTATCTCCATCTTCAGATGCTGCAATCAAAACACATTATACAATTAAAGCGTTATACGTTGTACTGTTACAACTATTATCTACAGCACATACATACATAATACATTATAGTAGTTAACCTTCACAGTTTGGGTTGGGACAACCGGACACTTATTTTATCAAAATTACACCTTATTATATGACACAGTAAACATTTATTCCTATAATTATTGAAAAAAAGATTAAAATAAAATAAAATCTCATGAATGCGAGTGCGAGAGATGTCTTAATACTTAATGTTTCGATACATAGTCTTGCATAGTAGTTATTCTCTTGTTCAAGAATTTCCGAGTTCTCGAAATCTATGTAGTGAGAGGTTTCGATTCTGTGTTTCGTGAGAGAATTGTGTCGGAAGGCTGGCTGATTTATATTGTTCATGTGCTCCCGCATTCTATTCTTCGCCTTACGTGATGTTTGTCCTACATACACATACGAGCATTGTTTGCAATTGAGTTTGTAGGCTACTTTGGACCTCTGTAATCTTGGTAAAGCGTCTTTCTTATGACAAGTGAATATTCTTATTATTAATCTTGTTATAAACTCGTAATCCTCATCTTCGTTTTACGTGTGTTTAAATTCATATCGACCTGTGGTACATTAGGTAACACAATTGTTTTGATGATGATCTAGGTGTTTGTCATTATCTATGTTGGAGTCAAAACCTTTCATACGTATCTCGAGTAATCTCCGGCAGACAACCCTTCTGACCAGACTCACTGGGTAACCGTTTCTGATAAACAAAATAACTTAAAAAGTTAGCGGACCAAAATATGCGGTTATAAATCTTTAGTACCTTGTTTAAGGCTCCAATAATGAAAGTAATTTTCATACGTAATGTATGGCAGGGATGGTAATGAAGTATGATACCAGAGCGTATAGGTTTGGTGTACCAGTTAGTAATCATCCTATGGGAGCGGTAGCTCAGTGCATCAACTGATGTCACTGCAGCGCCTCTGACCGGGAGGTCCTAGGTTCGAGTCCTGATGGCGGCAGGATTTTCGACACTAGCTTTTCAGCTAGGTCGAATTCAGTCGCTGCTTGGAGGAGAATTCTAGCGGCCGGCTGCTCTGATCGGTAGTTTTCCGTGGTTTCTCCGATCAACACCAGGCGCATGCCGGAGCAGTACCCTACGAAATGGGCCACGGACCGCTCGCGATCTGTCCTTCCTCTTCCCTGTCCTATCCTCTCCTTACACACACACTTACACTAACATGCCTACACTACCACATATTCTGGAAGACCGGTCGGGAGCTTAGAGCTTGTCTCGTGGGTGAGTCCTGGTTAGGGAAACCCACTAGCCGACGGTAGGTCGGCGCCGGATCTCGCCATCCAGCTGGGGAAGACCACCGGCATCTCCCGAGAAACAAACATGCACTACACTAACGGGACTAATGACCAAAGCAGCTGACGCGCCCGGAAACACGAAAAAACAAACCAAACCAAACTAGTAATCATCCTATTATGTAGGGATGTTACTAGTAACCATCCTATCTATACAGGGTTCAATCTAAGGAGTTGATTGTACCGTGACATTCTTTTCGTAAAGTAAATTACGAAACGATGGTTAAATTTATTTGACACGTGCACAGAGTCGTATTTGTTTGTGATCAAGACTGTGTCATCAACGTATCAATGATATATATTACATTTAATATTCTGTAGCACGTGTTGTTCTATTTTACGCATTACAATTTCAGCAAATAATGCACTACTTGTACCACCTATCGGGCAACCGCTAAGTTCCTTAAAGATTTCACAATCGACCTAAAAATACATATTGTTGAGAATAAGTGTAACGGCCGTCATTATCTCGGACGCGGGAATTTGGACCTTACATCAATGTTATATCCCATAAAATAATTGTTGCTACTTAATCTGGAACCAATTACTCAATGTCATCCATACGGAGTGGCAAGGAATCTAAAAATCTACTACTGGATTGCACGTAACGAATAATGATAATCAGCTTTCTTTAAAAAAATTGAATTTATGATAATGTGAAATATTATGATTCTGATAAAAGTTAAACAAGGATTGTTACATTTATTTTCAAAATGAAATTACCTTTGTTCATGACCAGTTTTCTTTAACTGTGTCTGTGTCTCTCTGTGTAATAATTACAAAACAACCTTGTTATTTTCGCCTATCTTCGCGCTCTCTTCACTTCTCAATTCGATGGTGCCTTATAGAATCTTCTCCGTTGTCGAACCAGAATCTTCCTTCTTCATAAAGTCCTCCGCTTAATCTTCGCCATCAATTTCAAATTCTCCCAGCGATACTATTATTACCCGTTACTTCCCTTACTCGTGTCACGGGTGGACGCCAATGCACGTACTGACTATTACTTTGTAAAATTCCTTCGTCTCTTACCGCAAGAACGTTTTATCTGAATATAAGAAACGATAGACTTAATTATAATACAAGTTATTGCATCGGATTTGATTGTCAATCAAATGTCAGTCTTTCCTCGACCTGGTAAAATGTCTGGAGCCGACCCGCTCTTTACCCCGTTGCTAGAGAGAGTGTCATTGTTCTTCATACAACCCAAAGCATCAGAACTTTATATCATCCTCTTTTGTATAACAAAAACAATACTATTTCCACCACCGCCCGATCACTTCCACGTCCTCTTCACCTAGCGAAAATTACCTTTAACGCCTGTTGTTTACTTGTCACATAGTGACCCCCCCCCCACGATCGTCTATTGACATGCCCATATTCTACTTCATATAAATGACATTTTCATAAACAAAAATGGGTCGTCATTTTGGTATGTCACACTAAATTATTTACTTTTATCCGTTTCCTGTATGTCTGCCCTGTATATCTGTTTACCCTACCTGTTTGTTCGGTCTGCTTGTCCTGTCATGTCCTGTCGGTCTGCCAGTCGTCGCCCTGTCTGGTTTTCTTGTCTGCCCTGCATGTCTGTCTGTCGTGTATGTCTGTCTGTTGGGATGTTTAGCTTATAAAATGCAGTTTTAATTGTCAAATTGGTCTTTTGTATGAGCTTTAAATAATTAGTCAAAATCTGTTCTTTAAAGACAGATTTGGAAATAAGGTCATGTAGTTTTCCGAAAACCCTGGTTTGCGATATACCCTGTTTTTGCGATATTTGCATTTTATTTGTCAATATCGAAACATTACATTGTTTCTGGATTTTCCCAAGTTTCAGTGCATCTGACAATACTATATATCCTTCACCAATGGCCCGACCTGCACAGATTTCTTTCAATTTAGAGCGTATTGTAAATAGGAAAATAAATCATACTGACTTAAATGACCTTCCAGTGTTACTAAATCAATCCTTTCACATTGCGGTGCAATGACTTATATTGCATTCACATTTATTACACTTTCATATTTATTTTTCTATTTGCGGTAGTGACGAACATGTGGTTTACAAATGTCCGTTGCTTTAGTCTCCAAGGACACTTCTTTCATTCAGAAGCACCGAAATGTGTCGACAAGGATTTTAAAACTCCACTTGATAAACAGAGTCTATCTACTCTGGGGAAGTTGACGAAGCGATCTCCGCCTCACGTAATGAAAGTCAAAATAGCAATAAATGTTAATTTGATGTTATGTGGAATGATCTTTTCAATACTCATTCCTTTGTATAAATTAGGCCCGACACGTTAAAGAGTCGCATTGAAAACGATATCCGAATGCTTCAAAAATATGTAATTATCTTTAATGACCCATCCAAACAGATTTGTAAAATTGGAATCAGGACACATTCCTTGTCTCGCAATCAATTAATTCGTATTCAACATTTAATACTTACTTGTAGTAAATATATAAATATTCAGGAACATTAATTTGATTTATTTTTATTTTTTCTACCCACACATAATTTTTGGAGTATTTATTCTACAATGTGCTGTTTGTGTGAATAAGAGTTGCGCTGAAATCGCCCGTTTTCGCGTCCAAGGCCACTGCGTGCGTTCGGAAGTGCCAAACAGTGGTGACGAAATGCTTTTAAAGCTCCGCTCAGAAAGAGGGGTCCCCACTCGGCGGTTGGGCCGAAGGCGTGACATGCGTCGCAAAGACCCGCATAGCCTCCGCCCCCGCACCCACAGCCCCAAACCACCTCTGGCACCACCCGCACTCATGACCCCCTCCCTAACACAGTCATTCCCCGCCTCCCCTCTCTGACCTCCCTCACCACCTCCGTTGCCACTGACTCCGCCCCATTCTCCATCTCCTCCTCCACTTCCGCTAGCGCCCTCCCGTGCCCCTGGCACCACCGCACTCATGACCCCTCCCTAACACAATCATGCCCCGTGTCCACCATCGCCATTACCCCAGCCACCGTGACTGCCTCCATGTCCGCCTCAGCCACCACCGTGCCCGCCCCGCCCCGTCTTCATTCTTTCCACCGTTACAACTATGCGCCGTCTCCACGTCCACCTTCATCTCCTTCTTCAACTCTACCTTCATCTTCACCTCCGTCTCTACCTCCACTTCCACCTTCATCTCTACCTCCACCTCCACCTCCACTTTCAGTTCCACCTTCATCTCTACCTACACTTACACCTCCGCCTCCGCGTCCGCCTCCATCTCTGCCACCACCGCCGTCTTCGCCACCATCTGCGCCCCCGACCGCCGCCGTTGCCGCCTCCAAAAAAAGATCCGCGGGAAGGAGAAGCGTCGGAAAGCCAGGGCCTCCTGCAGATGCAGCGTATTGACAGGCAGATGTTTTGACGCCCCTCCCCACCTCTCCCCTTCCCGCCCATCCTCATCACCCCACTCTTCACCAACATCTCCGCTCCATCCACATAAAGGCGACTGGCGAAGGAGCGCCGGTCTGGCAATGTGCCCGGCCGCGTTTTAGACCGCTTCGCACCGCAGCTACGGAACACGAGAAAGATGAAGCGATCGCACACGCTTCTGGGATTGTTTGTGTTTAGCGTTACAAGGAACACGTCAGAGCGCGGGTGCGTAAGGCCTTTGTTTTTGGAAAAATGCTCGATTGGTTTCTGTGTAAATAAAGTCTTGCGGGTGGACAAGAAACGAGAATGCGTAGGTGTACGACATTGTGCGCTGGAGTCTGTTATATGTCTGCTTCCAAGACTAATTGGTGGTATGAAATGATTTGGTTCTGAATCACGCTTTAATAGCCTCAAATTGTTGACTTTTATCAATGAACTTCAAAGCGCAAAATGAAATACAACTAAAAGTTTCTTTCATAGATGTACTCATATTGACATCGTTAATAGAAAAAAGCAATTTCTTTGCAATAAGCTAGACTTGCAAGTAACGTAGATATTTTTCTGCATTCTTCCAGGAATATTGTCTTTTCATTTATGACGCCAATAAAAGAAAAAACAAACATTTCTTAAAATATGAATGCATATTGAATATTATTCTATGTTCTGCGTTGTAGATGGATGAAATGAATTCACATTACTATAAATTTTATGAAACTGCCATTTTTTTATATTTAGTCACCTTCCCTTCATATTTGCCAAGCAAATGCGTTTGTTAATATAATTTAAATGTTTTATTGGCAATCATATAATTGAGTATTCGGCGTATTCAGTAGCAGAATTATGTTTCCAAATAGCAGAATTGTTTCAAAATATGTGTTGCATTTGCCTGCTATGTTTGTTCTTCAAATCAATAGTGAATAAAAATAAATTTGTGTTCTTTGAGTGAGTGAAAATGCGGAAATGACTTAAGAAGTGAGTAAGTAATACGTGTTTCCAGACGCACAACTGCTATGGTCATTACTCTGGTGAGTACAGTCCTATGCACGTCTAAACTCACGAGGTGGCAGTCTTCCAACACCGCTGGAGCACGATCCGGCACCGACCTATACGTCGGTTTGAGGAGGGTTTTTTTCCCTGTACCAATCGATTTGTATTGCCAAGAAAAATCGAATTAATTATAATTCATTGAAAATAATTATTCATTACCTCTATAGATTCCGTGTCACACAAAACGTTTTAGTAGCTTAAAAACACGAATTTAGAATCTTTTTAAGAATATTCTGAAATAATCTGAAAAATAAATTTCCCTACCAGGAGACAAATTGCGTTGAATGACACCTCATTTGTCTGATTGGTTGACAGGAGTGCCTAATTGTGAATGACGGACACGCAGTCCGTCACACGCGTACATGTAACAGTTCGTCAAATGACGCGACGGTCAGGCGGACAGATTGATACTGGTACCTCGATTACTATTACTTTCCACCGAACTGCTTCACACTCGACCATTCTTTTAACAGCCACGAATTTACTACTCCCAAAGCAAAATTTATTTCTAAGAATGTTTAATTCATCAGTACTTTGTGAACAAAACAGGTAGCATGGTAATCTCTTATAATGATGATTTTTTTCCATCATATGAAATTGAAATCAACAAACCGTTTTATTATGTACAATAATTAGAGCGATATAATTATATCCAAACGATTGAATTAGCAGCGAAAATTAACTTCCAAGGTGCTGCAGAAAAGTTTGAGGGAGAACAGAACTGACATCTGCGGCAAGGGGAAGAAAGTGTGTCGTATTTCTTTTTGTGAACGACGCGGACTGCTGTACATGTCAATGAAATGTCACTGTCGTAATACTTTAGTGTTTCCTTTCCTATATATTCTGATTCAACACTCCTAAATTTTCCCGCGAATTTATTCTTTTCGTTTCGAATTCTGCTCCCATTATCTCGGCAGAGTTGAGAAGTTTTGAAACCTTGCTAAACTCAATTCACTTTCTCGCAAAGTTTCATCTGTGTCGTATTCTTGATGTTCTGCCATCGAGTGCTGTCCACCAACTTTGAAGGGAGCCCAACATTTCGGAGATTTTACGAGATGACTCGTCCTATGAACTGTATCTGGAGAAAAATTGTCACCAAAAAGTTTAGAGCCGTTTAAAAATAAAAAAATGTAAATATCCACAATTTGTTTAAAGAATATGTTAAATCTAGTTGGCCAAATTACTTTCTGGGAAATGTAATTTGGAATTTTTAATTTCTTTAAAAATTATTGCATTTAAAAACCTTTGTAAGCATATGTTACATTTTGTAGTGGCAGCGGAGATCTTGTAGTCCATGATTAAAATTTCAGGAAATAAGAGGTATCAACCACAATAGTTGGCTATATAAAGTTACTGTATAGAAATTTTCTACACAGTACATTTGTATAGCCTACAATTGCGGTTGATACCTCTTACATCCTGAAATTTTGTATATTATATTATTCCTCACTAGAATAAACACAAAGTATCAACAAACTCTCTTCTTATTGCTGCATCCAGAGTTGCCGACACATTGTCGGCGATTTTGCCGATACTGGAGGATGGATCATAAGGATGGAGAATTCAGTTACTCCTTGTCTCCGCCACTAAAAAGGAAATGAGAATGAGTATTGAGTGGAGAGAGGAAGAAACGAACGCGCGAGGTCCGTGACACATTGTATAGTTCTGTCCTAGCATCCATCTGCAATCAATTAATCCGAAGGTAGCAGTCAGCTCCTAAACTATTCACACCAGTGGTCGGCTTCGACCTGGATACGTGTTTAGTTGGCTTAAATCCTGCATTTTGGGGTTGGAACTTAGACCCCCTACCCCTTTTCAATACGATTTCAGTATTTAAATCCTCTGTGCGATGGGCCGTGGGAGTGACTCGCCACAGCTTTTTTTTCTATGGCGGGCGCTATTGTTGTCGTTTTGGGACAGTGTGTTGTGTGACGTGGAGTGGCTCGGAGGGTGGCTCGGTTGCATGCCGTCACGGGCGCGTCTGATCTGAAGTCGGCAGCAGCCTCCGCCGCCACCACAACCTCGGTGCCCCGTCCGTCTCTGCTACCCTGCCTCCAGCGCCTCCACATCAACTCTTCCCTCTCCGTTCTTCTCCATCACGTCATTCCACTTCCACTGCCTCTCTCTCCATCTCCCTCGTTCTCCATCTCCCTCGTTCTCCATCTCCCTCGTTCTCCATCTCCCTCGTTCTCCATCCTCTTCTCTCCATCTCCCTCTCTTCCATCTCCCTCTCCTCCATCTCACTTCTCCTCCATCTCCTTCGTTCTCCCTCTCCCTCGTCCTCCATCTCACTTATCCTCATCACTCTCCTCTTCCATCTGCCTCCTCATCCACTTCCTCCCCCTTTTCCCCCCCCCTCCCCCTCCTCCTCCTCCTCCCTTCCACCTTCCTCGCCTTCACGCCTGCCACCACCACCTCCGCCGCCGCGCGCGCGCCGCCTTGGATACGCACTTAATGAGTTGCTTGACGGCGCCCGCGGCTCAAGGCCCCTCCCCCTCCCAAGCACGTGCGCCGTAGCCGCTCCCCCCCTTCACGCAGGGGTCGGCAAAAGCGCGCACGAAGAGCGGGGAGAAACTTCGTAAATAGGGCAGGTGGTTTCGACTCGTGTGAGTTTTCGTTTTTCTGTCGCGCCTTCGTTTCATGGGAGCTCAATGGAAAAGTCCTTTCTCTGGTGTATTCAATTTCGTCATTATTAGCCTATTGCCACTTTTAACGGAATAACAACCTCACATATGGTATTGCTTATAGAGGTTGGCCCATAACAACAATATTCAGGTACTGCGAAGATACCGATCTAATATTCTCCGAAAAAAGTTAAATGTTTTTGGTTGTAACAAATGCATAACTTACAGTGATACCAAATGTAGCAGAAAATTAACCCAGAAGATAAAATAAAAATATAATGAAGGCTGATAATCTGAGCGAAATGTTAGTTTAAGTGTACCTCTGCATTTGCTTTTTCTATTAGAACAAATAAATAATATTTTTAATAATTCTTTGGGAAGAACATAATACAAATGTTTTTTTGCCTTTTGGGCATATTGTAATAGACTGTAATCAAACATTAAAATAAAATAGAATAATTCTGTTCTAGAATTCGGATAGGTGTAAGATAGCACAATGAGCGGACTGAGAGAAATATGATGGCAAAACATTAAGTATCGTAAGTAAAGAACACAAATAATATAATAATTATTTTTAATAATGAAAGATTTATAAGTATATAAGTGATCATATTAAAGAGATGAATTTTCATTGTATGACAAATCTTACACGAGAAAATCAAATTGCTAGCAGAAGATCTAGTGGAAGATTCAAAATGTGTTGAAGGATTGCTTTATAGGTTTCGAAACCACGCATGGACAATACTGTCAGCGACGCTAAACTTCCTTTCTGACACTTTTGAAGAGATTTAGTTTGAAAAGTTAGGGAGTTATTTAGTTATTTATATTTTTAATGACGCGTCGTTCTGTCATTAGTAATACAATGAAATGTGTGGATTTACATCAAGCGTAGTCATAATTTTATCTATAAACTATGTCAAATTTTTTTCTTCGCAAATATTGCAAAGCGAATATTTATGGGATGTATACAGTATTATTGATTGAAAGTTAATTAAATTCCGAATGTAAATATTTCCGACAAAACTACGTGCTATCACAAACGAAAACTATTCGTTAGATAAACAAAAATTATATTTAATATTGTAGATCAAACAGCAAAATTACATGGAAATTTCATAGATATACGCATATTAACGTTATAGCTTTTATTTGTTGTGGAGAATCCGTTTGGGTTAAATGCGACACGTGGGCTATAAATGGATAACCCTGCTTTTATCCTTCACTACTCAAAGCAGCAAAAAGTAATTCAGTCCACAGCGCAGAGAAAAAAACAATTTCGGACATTGTATTATAACTTTTCCATGTAATTTGCGTAATTCTATGCTTAAACTATAGGGCTCTTTCCCTGAGTGTTAATGTGAAGGTTAGCCTAGTTAAACAAATTGCACGGAGTACTGAGCGTAAATTTTTTACTAGGTTTTTGCCAGTGAAAATGATTATGCATGAGGACCTTGAAGACCGGAAGAAAATATGTGCTCCGGGTTTTCTGACTACTGATCTAGTGGTGAGATATTGTTGGCATGACAATACGAGTAGAGATGAAAGTTGGTTTTAACAAAATGTCTATTTCAAAGATTAGTAGCTGATCTTTAGATCTGTCGACAACATCCCACTGCTATAATCTGCTAATCGTCAAAACAAATCTTTCATTCCCACTCCTCTAAAGATGAATTTGTAATAACAAGCTTTAATTTAAAACTAAAGAATTCAACAAAATTTCAGTCCAGTACTTAATGGAGCTCAGTGAATGGTCGAACCAACTACCAGCTGTTCATTCCAGCCTTTTCCTCTCTTCTCTTCCTCTTCCCCTTTTCCAATCTCTCCAATCTCTTTTTCAACAAACAACTTAATTATTACGTTGAGCCTGTAACCCTTTCGTATGTTTGTTGTAAAATACATAGTGAATAACACAGTTATTAGAGACATAGACAATAACACACTTTAATATCTATGAGGGCAAATCAATAACACCACCGAATGATGTAATGTAATGTGAAAGAAAGGAGTAGAGGCGGTGTCGATTTTTAATTTTTTTTCGATTTTTAAGTTGGGTTGGGAGACCGGTGACACCTTGAAAATGCAAGACAACGGAGATCTTTTGTGAGTAAAGAAAATAAGTATAGTAAAAAGAGCTTTCAAAATAGTGTAGATGTAGTTTTTGTAATAGTGTACAGAAAGAAGTGTACATCCTGTATATTTTGAGAAATGTTATATAGTATAAGTCACTTGAACTTTGTTTCACCTAGATGAGATTCACAATTACTAAAACTTCTCAACCTCAAAAATTGTATCTTTGCTTACAACATGAAATGCAATCGAGATCGAAATTGTATCAAAGGTTAGCAGTGAGTGAGCCAGCAAGTGTTGTTTGGTTGGCGCGCGTTAACTCCTTAGATCATTACTCATTAGTGCATGTTATATCCCAGGAGGTAAAGAGGTTCCCTGCCGAAACGTGAGCACCGAAACCTACGGGGGTAGGATTCTAAGAATTTAAGCCCCTACTTGCGCCCCGCAAGTGTACAAGCACACTTTAGGGCTGGCATCCGGATCCCGCCGGAACGCAGTTACCCTTCACGGAAACCTCCCCAATTAAGCCAGGCCACTCTACCAGGTCAGAGCTACAAGCTTTCCACGCCGCAGTCGAATTAGGCGTCACTCACAATACCTGGAAAACCCTCCTCGACTGTCCATGAGTATCGGGCTCTCCCACGACGAGACCAAGAGCCCATCTGAGGGCCGTCCAGTCTCCTCAATGCCTCCACCTTGAAGCTATCGACATGAGTACCGCCGGAATTAGGCTACTAATAGAGTGGTTATCACTCCCCGTCGGATTTTTATACGAGAGCTTGGGAAACATTCCGCACCCAGTCCTGTCCAATGGATGGCGAACCACCTTCTCACTGCCTTCACGTTGAAACAAACGCCCGCGAGTACTGCCCAGCAACTCGGGTTCGAAAGGATGTTAACTGCTGCACTAAGAGCCTCAGGCCTTGTGTTCGTCTGGACCCCCTGCGGTGATGAGGGGAGTGCAGGGATCCCATTTGTTAGGGTTCCCCCGACATTCGCTCGGTACCGATACGAGAAATACAAATTACAGATCATGATATCAGTAATTCATGATCATGATATGAGCCGCCGGCCGCAAGCAGTCTCTCGAAACAGTGGCATTTTACGCAGCTATCTAGCTAGGGTTGCAAATCCGCCACCGTCCCATCTCCAACTGCACTCTAGATCTCACGGACAGAAATAACGCAGTCAACGATGTTGTCAGTAAGCTATCGGAGTCGGTGTGGAAAGTACAGGAACAGGAATTGAGAATGAAGAAGCTCCTATAAAAACGGCCAATAAAAAGCAGTCATTAGTAATTAGTTTTAAGCTTTAATTATCGACATCCGAATGTACAAACAGCTATTAAGAACTTCACATTTACTGATTTTTATTTACTATTTGTGCAATTTATGTTGACTCGGGTTTCAAACCAACACTTTTTCTTTGAGCATTTCGCATCTCCTCAGAACTCGCAGACTCGTGCTCAGTCAGCGTTCATACTTTAACCCGACACCTTTCCCAATCTTCTAACAGGCCATCTCACCTTCTACGGAGTTAAGCCAAGAGCAACTTTCTCCGCCCCCCGAACCTCGCCTGCTGCTTCTGTCGCACACTTTTCTGAACAGCCCCCGGGCACGTCCGGGCAGAACATTCCAATTTCGTGCCAACTTAGGAGTTCACACGTCTGCTGCAGCGGGAGTTAATGAAAAGTTTTTTTCTTCTCTCGCCTATACTGCAAACAAAAGAGGAATAAAACTTGTCTCATTACACAACACAGGGAACGGTTTCCAGCCACTCTTACAACAGTTTCCTAATCGAGGTGTGTCCCGTTAAAAACGTTACGGGTAAACGTTTCATTGTTTTTGATAGGACTTTTATATTGTTACGTGTTGGCGAGAAGGGAGATGAGGTGTAGAATTCCAAAGCGCGTTTTCGGACACGAACAAGTTGTGTTTGGTAACAGGAGCACACAGCCCTCTCGTTTATTTTCGGGTCGGCGCGACGCTAAAGCACGGCGGCGATATATTTAACGACTAACAAACAGCCGGTATGTTGGATGTCGGAAGGGCCAGATATGATTTCGGGCGCGGTGGGGGCGGGCAGAGAATGTCGTGATCCCGCTTACTAAATGGGATGCGCGGCATTTGAAAAATGTGCCACATTACTTTCCGCGCTAAACGAGTGTGAGAGGATATTTCGGGGCTGGCGTTGCGGGAAAATATGTGATCCTTACTTCTCTCGTTTCGGTTAATTTCGAGCGTTGCAACAAGGGTACATTAACTTTATTCTGGATCGAAAACAATGCTGGAACATCATCAACTAACGATAACGTCTACGTGAATCAAAAAATTCTAGTAAACAGTAGAATTATTTTGTTTCGGAAATATATTTTGTGAGGCCAGTGTTTTGTTGGGAGCTGGCTCGTGTAACCTCTGCGGGTAAACCCTGCATTGATTGAGAATCCCGAGCTGAAGGTGGGTTTGGCGTCGTGGCTAGCTCAAATTCTTGTCGCCACTGAGATCGAGTTCCATGCATGTCAAATTTCTGGCGTGAGGAGGAATTGCTCGGCAAGTTTTCTCTCTTCCGATTACGCGGTCCCTCATTCCTCCATTCTCTTCATCACAACTATCGCTATTATCTACTCCTTAGATGTCTCGCGGGACTCAGACATTCTTCAATAGCTAAAGAACTCATGAAAATAATTAAATATATCTCGTAGAGAATGTGGGAGCATGCCTCTTTGTAATCCGAGAGCACATGGTATTGGAGAAGCGAAGAAAATGTGTAATTACCTGTATACGAAATTACTTGCACGGTAAACGGCATTGCAGGCTCAGCTAAAGTCGTCAGAATCAATTTATTTTACTTATTTAAATAAGTGTCGATTATGTAATTACTTTTTATTGAACAACTGTGGACGGAACGACTCCATCGAAAGTTTGATTTAGTTATTAATTTGTTTTCTCTTGAAATGGTAATATGAGGAGCTTGTTTCCAAAAGGTACCAAATCCATAATTTTAATTTTAATTTTTAATTCAACAATAGATCACAGCAGATATTTCGTGGGTGAATAATCTAAATAAAATATTATTTTACCCAAAAACATCCAAATTTCTTTCATAGACACCATCAAAATTATCATTTCAAGACAAATCATACCAACTCCGCTTCAATTTTCACTGAAAAAATCTGTAGTAGAAAAAATATAATTGTCAAGGTAAAGGTTCTAATAACATTGATGTATATTGTGAATGAAAATAATATCTTATTAAAATTTTTAAAAGGAATAAATTTTAACATTAAGTTGAACGTGTATAAATGAAGCAGTTAATTATAAATATTACTAAAAAAACCCCATCTTCATAATTATTGTTTTTTGTACCTCTATCCACTCTTGTATACCAAAATGCACTAAATCCAAAAGTAAATTCCTCATAACTTTTGAATAAAATATGGAATAACTTGAAATTTGCCATAAAACAAGTCTGTAACTGGTAGTGAAACTCAAAATGAAATTTTGATTTAATACAATAATTTACAGAGAGTTTTTTTGCTCTACTGTAAAATTTGTAGAATTGGATTTTGTACCTTTTAGAAATAATCCCATATATTCACCACATGCTATTTGTTATCAGAACTTTCTATATAGAATCCTGAAATTGCGAAATGTGATTATTATGCTGCTGTGTAAGCTGTTTCTTATAATGGCTCCATGTGTAAACTGTACTCTCTCGTCGGTATCTTGAGATCTTTGTAGAGCGAGTGGCAATTATCTTTATCCCGGAGGGACAATCGTAAACCTAGGCGCTCTGTTAATGTCCGATCCTTTACAGTTAATGAGGCCCCACTGGAAACCATTATATGGCTACATTCTGCTTTGGCAAAACAAAGATGTTAGCGCAATATTTTCTATGTAAAGGGTAATTGAGAATGCTCTTACTTCACTGATAGATTGTTATACACATCTTAGTATATATTTAAATTATATTATTAATTTATTTACATTTACCAGTATCTTTTTCTACACATAAAGTGCACAAGTTTATGAATGAAAACAAACTGCGCACATGCCGACGCTCAAAAGGAGAATAAAATAAAAAAATAAAAAATAATAATTGCTACCATCACCGTTACTTTCGCGTATATACAGAGAAATGTACGTATATAGAGAATTACGTATTGCTGGAAAAAGCAACTAAACTTTTTTTCGTGAAAATAAATTAAAAATTGCGTATTTTCAGAAATGCTGAAACGATGTTTCGAAAACAGTGTCGAGGTCTTACACGACCATTAAACGACCCGTCGCAAAGCAGCCGCAGAACCAGTGCGGAGCAGGAATCTTCTTCCATGAGCTGCAGAGGGACTCGGAGAGAGGACAGAGGGAGAGGGACAGAGAGAGGGACAGAGGGAGAGGGACAGAGAGAGGGACAGAGAGGGACAAAGCGAGGGACAGAGAGGGACAAAGAGAGGGACAGAGAGAGAGGACTGAGAGAGAGGGACTGAGAGAGAGGGACTGAGAGAGAGGGACTGAGAGAAGGGACTGAGAGAGGGACTGAGAGAGAGGGACTGAGAGAGAGGGACAGAGAGACGGACAGACAGAGAACAGACAGCAGAGACAGACAGAGCAGAGACAGACAGAGCAGAGACAGACAGACAGAGACAGACAGAGCAGAGACAGCAGACAGAGCAGACGGGCAGGACGAGCAGAGCAGACAGAGACAGACGAGACAGAGACAGACAGAGCAGAGACAGACAGCAGGAGCAGACGCAGAGACAGAGCAGACAGCAGAGCAGACGGGCAGAGACAGACGGGCAGGAGACAGACGGGCAGAGACAGACGGGCAGAGACAGACGAGGCAGAGACAGACGAGGCAGAGACAGACGAGACAGGACAGAGACAGACAGAAAACAGACAGGAGACAGACGAGAACAGACGACGAGACAGGCAGAGACAGACGAGCAGAGACAGACGGCAGAGACGACGAGCAGAGACAGACAGAGCAGAGACAGACAGAGCAGAGACAGACAGACAGACAGACAGACAGGCAGACAGACAGAGACAGACAGACAAAGACAGACAGAGCAGAGACAGACAGAGCAGAGACAGACAGACAGAGACACAGACAGACCGAGACAGACCGAGAGAGAGACAGACCGAGAGAGACAGAGAGATACAGAGAGAGACAGACAGAGAGAGACATACAGACAGAGAGAGACAGACAGAGACAGACAGACAGAGAGACAGACAGAAGACAGACAGACAGAGAGACAGCGAGACTAAGAAAGAGACAGACACACCTGAAGGCCGGGAACGGAAATGGCCACGCAAAGATGAGTGAGGGAACAGGAAAGCTGTTTACTTGCTCTTCACAATAAAAGCCAACGGAAAGAGGAATAGCGCTATGTAGCTTTACTGGCAAAAAGAGAACTTAAAGAAACAGTTCCCGAAACCAAATCTCTCCTAGTTGCGCTATTGTGTTCACTCGTTGTTGTGCCACACTCTCTTGGGATTGCTTGTGCTGCTGTGAATACTGAATATCTTAACGAAAGAATATTAATTAGAAAAACATAAAAGCATTAGAATAAAAAGTTCAAAACTATCACGAACTTACGGAAAATACAACTACCTAAAATTGTATCAATAAACAAACGACTCTAAGGTACTTTAACGAAATATATTACAAATATTTTTGGAGAGAAATTTTAATTCTAAGTATTGATGAGAATATAAAATAAATTATACTGTAATTACAAAAAACAAAAACTAGAGATGCTACAGAATTGCACAGACTTTCTTGTAGCAGTTTCCTAATTCCCTTTGTCTGGACTGGCACTGTACAGTCTTGCCGTTCTTTGTTGCCAGCTACCATCTATGGCCACCCAAAGTATGTTTTTTTGAAATTTTCCCAACTTTTCGGTTCCCAAATAGTGGAACCGAAATATTATTTTAAGAATATTAAAGAAGTCTAAAACCTGGTCCTAAATAGCAATTTTCATTGAACGATTTGGAACCGTCTTTAAGAAAACGGCGATAAGCTTTACTGTAAATGCGAAATTTGAAGCTATTTTTCACGGGAATCCATTAATTTTGGAAAAACTTATTTAAGTAATTTGAAACTTCACTCACAAATTTAAGAATGTATACAAATCGAAGGAAATATACCCTTAACGACGTGAGAGATTTAAAAAATACATTTGTGTAATTTGTTTAAAAAACAAAGAAACATCAAAATGAACTTTACGTCATATTAAACAGTGTAATTAGCACTATCCGTTGAAAAATATTGAAGAAAAAATTTGGAACAATTTTTGAGAAAATCCCGTTTGACTCTTTCTGAAAATGCGTACGTTTGTGCTCATTTTAACCAAAAACTGTTGAATTTTCGAGAAACTTTATTTGACTATTTTTAAGCACATCTACTCATAAGTACAATTATGTGATGAAATCACCTGTAATGTTAATATTACCGACTTGAGAGACAAGTCAAAATAATTACATTTTTGTAGTTTTTGAAAAACCGAAAGAATAGAAAAATATCACGTTTATGTCGTCTTATACAGTGCATATAACACTGTCCATACCAACAATTTAAAGAAGAAATTTGAAGCCGTTTCTGAGAAAATATTGTTTTGTTATTTTTTAGAGTTGCAAATATATTATCCATTATTGCACCAAAACTACTAAATTTTCAAAAAAATCGACATGATCTTATTGAAGAACTATTTATGAGCAATAAATTTCATTTGTGGGAAAAATCTGTGTCTTCAATTTTATAGTTGTAGGAAGACGCCGAAAAAATTCAAACTTTTGCAATTTTCAAAAGTTCAGAGTTAACCGTAAAAATCGGACCTATGCCACCTTTTAAGTGTATTTTACTCTATTATTTGAAGAAAAAAAGTCGTTTTCGAGAAAATTTTGAAAATGTCCAAGCAGCTTCATATAAAGTGGCCCAATTTTTAAAGAACGTTTTTTAAATTTCAAAGCTTCAACTAGAGCCAGATAGAGAGAGGTTTCTTCTATTTGGGAAAGATCGTACGTGTGGTTTAGGTTTGTTCACATACGACAGACAACAACAGACGCACGGACGTTTTGCTTTCAATGGTTTTTTCGGCATCAAGGACCCATAAAACAGGGATTCTTGCTACTCCATGTGTTAGGTTTTTTTCTCTTAATTTAGCAAGTGAATTTATCCACTTTCTTGTTTTCAGGGCCCGGCAGTGATTTTTTTCTGTGGAAAATTCGCCATTTTTTTGCGCAGCATTACATGACTTCCTCTATACTACGTATATTACTCCGCATAAACGTTCGTATACGAGAAAATAAAAATAAATCAACCATGACTAACAAAACCGGCCTGAAGTCATAACCTTGCAAATCCATACTCTGACCTCAATATCGCACTACAATCTCAATTCCGCGAGCATTTAAATATTATTAGTGAAATGAACATCTGTACAAATATCAAATGCGAGTTTCTGAACTCTACGAAATATTTCTTTTGAGTTTTAATTTCTTTTGCAAGATGTAATTAGCATATTTTGTACACCTTAATTCATGTTTGAAAATATTTATAGAAAATATAAACATTAATTTTAGTGCATAACTTTTTTAAAATGTGATTACTTCAATATATTATTAGAATTGTAACTAATGAAAGTTATTTTAAACTAGCGTACCCGTGCGAGACTTCTCGCATATTAAATCCCACCCTAATGTTCCAAGGTTATCGTGAAACTGAAACATATGAACATGTGGTGCGTTTCCTCAAAGTTCCCACCACAATTAGGTACACAACACTTGTAAACCACGGCAACACGTTAAATGAATGGTTGCACTACACGCATTAGAAACAATCTTCATCGTTATCAAGCAACTATTAATAGTATCTCTCGTTGTTGCTGCGAGAATGAATCTTGGATTCATAATTACGCAAATAAACATCATCAATCTAAGCAAATCACATTGTACACAGAAAGCATAGATGTAAAATGGAGGAAAAATGTTGAAGCCTTATATGCCGTCACAAAGATGTCACCACCTCTAACGGCTCATGGAGGAACATATTCTGTATTCCTCCATGTATATGTGGTATCGATAACAGCCGAAACGATAAAAAAAATTAATAGAATGTCTAAGAATATCTCATCCTGTAGAATACGGAGTGAAAAAGTTTCTTTGGGGCCTCTGGTTCCACAATTTCAATGTTTAAGACCCTAGTACGCTTCGTTTAGGAGCTATTTAACAGTATTTCTGACCGAGTGTCGTGGGTTGCATTTAACAGGAATATTTACATGTTTTTTTAAACAAACCCTTCATATTTTTAAAATTAAAGTGCAATTTGTCACGTCTCCTTGAAACTGTATTTCCTTAGAAAACTCGCTTATAAAGATTGGTTGCGTTTGAGAACCGCAAAGGAGATATATACTGCTGAAATAATATAGGAGACGATTCATATTGTATAAAAGCAATGCATGACTGAAATGAACCGATTTGCATTATTTGTGTGACGTATTGCGCGAAGAGGAAAAATAGTTTACTTATTGCTAGATAAGAAATGAAATGTTTCTTTCAATGGAGATGAAATAGATCTCCAGGAACCTCCACATCCACGTCCAGTCTTTTTAACGCCCGCCACCAGATCCACGTCTCTTCTTAATTTGCCCGTCTATCTTGCGACACGCGTATTGCCCAATCTCTCTGCGTGTCTTTTCACTAATACTTTATAAAACTCGCACAGTTCCGCAGGTGCGGCCACGATTCTGTTCCGTCCTAAATTTTCACAGTTCTCACAACCGTCTCATACAGTGATCTACTTAAATCACGTAGCCTCGTTGTTATATCACTTCTCCCACTTCCTAACGCCTCAATAACTACTACGGCTTCTCTCCAACAACTACCCCGCTATCTTACTCGACCTCTCACCTCGGCGTCTCACACAAGAAGGGCCTTTTTTTCCGCTGCTTCGCCGTTTAAATGGTGACGTGACGTGATGGTACAACTCTGCCGCGCTGCTCATAATGCGGAAGTACACCACCGCCGCGTCTCGATCTGTAATCGGCTTTCTGGTATTCCTTCGATCTTCACATCTTCGCCGATGCTGCGTGGGAGTTGTGGGGTTAGTGTCGATGCCTCAAACGTCACAATATCGGTGCCGTGAATTTTTAATCTCATCAAATATTTTTTTTTACTGTAATACGAACTTGTAAAGGCTTTGTACGGGGCTCTTTGAATCAATTAAACTGACGGTTCCACAACAGCACATTACTTCCTCGCACTATTGAAAATAGTAACGTAATATTGAAACATTGCAATTTGTGCTCTACTAGCACCTCAGTTATAACTTGGCAAAGTCCAAAACAACAAATTCAAACAAAGCGCCGGCAGGGCACGTATGCATTTATGTCGATTGTCAGGAACGTTAGTCAGTCCTCACTTTTACAAATGAAACAATCATGAATAAATTTACCTCTTAGAGTATTTTCAGGACATATAATACAGAAAATCAAACATAATTTCACGCAAGCTTGCCTTGATTACGTTTGTAGTTACGTATGCCTTGTAGTATGATTTAAATTTTAAATGCCAAATTCAGCGATCAACACTTCTTAAAGTGAAAGAAGAGTGTTTGTTATTTCTAAGTTAAATATATTAGCTTCCTTCAATTTATTTCCTTTCAAAATAATATTATGTAGCTTTTTAGTAATTAAAAATGTCCCCTGACCGCGTAACGAGAGCGGCGCCAGGTAAGGTGTGATGATGAGTGGGAATTTAGACGAACAGATCATTTTCAGAAACAGCAAAAACGAAACTAAATTTAAACGAAACAAGTTGGGCTAAAAGCAGTAATATAAATGGCAAAGCTGAAAATCCTGGAAAGTGCACCTATTACGAGAACAATCTCTTAGACATTTAACCAAAAACAATTTGTTCAGAACATGAAAGAGCACCCGCAACAAAACAACAATATAGATAATGAGAGGGATCACTTAAAAAATATAAATGTAAAGACTGTATATGAATGTTAAGGAACAAGAATTAGATTAAGAAATAAAAAGTGGTATCTAAATTTGGAATGACGAATTGGAACAAGCTATTAGAAAGAAAAAAGAGTCGTGTCACGATTGGCTACCATCAAAAAATAATAAATACCTACAAAACAATAAAAATACAGCAACAGAAAAAAAAACTGGGGAGGAGGGAGGATGAAAACCCGGATAGTCAAAATGCCTTTAATATTCGCGCAGAAGATAACACAAATCTGGACATACCACCTATGAAGTATTTATCCCCACTCCCTCTTCCCACACGCTGGAGGTGACGAGAACTACATCAGAATGCCACCCACGCCCTCCGGACGCTGAACCCAATTAGGAAGAGTGCCTTGGAGGAGAACATCTGTGGCAGAGCTATCCACCTAATTAGAAGGAATGGAATTCCACAGACCATTGCTGACCCTCTTCAAACCGTTTTGCTAAGAATTGGAGATTTTGGTGTCTGTTGTATTTATAAATGTGTCAAGAGCTTATGAATATAGATATTGGAACATTAATTGTTTATATACGATAATTTCATGTACTTAAGTTGCGTTTCCTGTTTGGTAATCTTCCTCAGATTCAGAATTTCCAATATGATTATTCAATTTTTTGTGACATTTTTAATATTTTTGCTTTCGAAGGAATGCTTTCGTCTCTTGGATTCCATATATTCTTTGAGAACTGTCTTATGAAAGAAGACGTAGTCAGTCTTATTATTATTTAATATTCCCTTTTATAGTTTGCCAGCATAAGTGACTGAATGTGCTCGACAGTTTTGCGGTGAGTTGTTGTTCGCATTCCAAATAAACGAATTAGGGGCGTTGTCTTTGTCAACAACATTGTTTGTTGCATTATCAGCTTTTGATGGCTTCGCCACCTTCATCAGTTTCACAGATGTCTGAGCTTGCGTCTCACAGAATCCAATTTTCTGGAAGAACCGAACACCGTACAAGCAGAAACTAAAAATACACTACACTCTCTACACTATCACAAAATCAGATAAGTTCAGTAAAATAAAAACAACGAATAAATAACAAATTAAATCGGTTAAAAAGAAATAAAATCAGTACTTACCTTACTTTTGTACTTTTTCGGAAAATGTCGCCCAAAAATATACAAAGTCAGAATTAAGGTTTCATTCAAATCAAATAACTCCCTCAAAAAATTCCCATCCACCAAACTACACACAGATCTCTTAGTAAAAAGCGGCGGCTGCGCATTTCATCGCCACAGCTGGGAAGCCAAACACATTGGTCGCTCAGGAAGGACATTTAACACGAGAATTGAAGACTACATGCCGATCCGGTGACCGAAATCCCTAAGACAGTAGTGTCGTAGCGAACTTGGACCGAAGGGTAGCGGGTTCGAGTTCTGCCTCGGGCTTGGTTGTAGTTGTGTTCGTACTTTCACCCCTTATATTCACCATATCGTTTCATCTCCATAGTTATCATAACGTTAACACCAAAAGTGGTACCGGTAGCGGTAGCTCAGTGCATGACTGTAGCGCCTCTAACTGGGAGGTCCTAGGTTCGAGTCCTGACGGCGGCAGAATTTTCGACACTAGCTTTACAGCTAGGTCGAATTCAGTCGCTGCTTGGAGGAGAATTCTAGCGGCCGGCTGCTCTGATCGGTAGTTTTCCGTGGTTTCTCCGATCAACACTGGCGAATGCCGGAGCAGTACCCTACCAAACGGGCCACGGACCGCGCGCGATCTGTCCTTCCTCTTCCTTGTCCTATCCTCTCCTCTTACACACACACTTACACTAACATGCACTACACTACCACATATTGCGGGAGACCGGTCGGGAGCTTAGAGCTTGTCCCGACTGAGGCGGTGTCCCGTTGGTGGGAGAGTCCTGGTTAGGGGGAAACGCCACTAGCCGACGGTAGGTCGGCGCCGGATCTCGCCATCCAGCGGGGTAAGCTCACCGCCATCGCCAAGAAAGAACATGCACTACACTAACGGGACTAATGACCGAAACAGTTGACGCGCCTGCGACCTTATATAACAAAACATATGACTACGCACACGTTTGGAAATACAACACCTGTAATTCTTACCTTTCCAATAATTTAATGTAGATAGGTCGCAAATTTAATCCACAAACAAATATTCATATACTGGAAGAATAGAAAATCAATATTACACACGATTAACTTTGGGAAATCTTCATATTCATTTAAGTCCTTCTTCTTAAATTATTATGAGGTGCCACTCCTACTACGCACTCCTTCAGGGCGGCGCAATAGTCAGCCCACCGCCATTAACCCAGGCCATTAACTCTCCTCCTCCTTCGTTCCAAAGCACGGTCTTAGGTCTCAAGCCGCCCGAGCACGCATGGTCGTTTCCGACGTGGGAACAATCCCCGCAAGTGGACTTAGGTCGTCGTTGGATTTCGCCAAGCGGCGTGGGAGAGCACCGCCTCCACCGCCATGAAAACATGCACTACACGTATGGGACGAATGACATTGCAATTGACGTGCCCGGAATCACGAATCAATTATTCAACAGTGTTCATCAGTACAGTGGCATCGCTCACATTTGACCTCGGGACAACCGACTCCCTTTCCCATGCTCCTTCTTCGAATTCTCGATCCATACTCGATGCTCGACTTTGTTGTGATTAAATATAATAGAGTGATGCGTGTATTGTATGTACCAGGGGATAAGTCAAAATTTGTACGTTCATGCTCGTCAATTGTAGGTTGACTGTAGAGCTTTGTGCACTTACCAACCTTGAGGTGACATTGTTCACTGTGCTTATGGTGAGTTACAGCGTTATTACATAATGTTCCTTGAGTTTTGGTGACGTAAGGATGGTTGCACCACTCTTCATTTGCACCAAAAATGAACAGGCTTTCATATCCCATTTTGTGAAATGAATGTGTTTCAAAAGCTGAAATCCTTAGAAGACGTAAGCCCAATGCGGATGCAATGTTTTTCTTTGAACGCCAAAATGGATTGGTCAAGTCATTCTTTTGTCGCGAGACTATCAGCATTCATGTATCGTCACCAAGTTCTTGAAATCTGTATTTCGAGAAGTCAGAGCATCCCGGATACAGTTCCGATCTTCACACATGTAATTAAAATCTGTTTGGTCCTTTAAAGATGATTTAAGAAAGATTGCATCCGACCTACAAGTTAGGAAGCAGTGCATACAAAGCTTGCAAACATTTTTTTCTCTGAAGATACAAAATTTGGTGAAATGATGGGCAAAATCAGTGAAATGAATTGTGCCTGATTAAAAAATGGTTCATTGTATTTTTTCTGTTATCTATTTCCACATTAATGTAATTGCATAATTGTTTCCACTGTACATTAATATATACTATACATTACATTAATCTATAGTATATATGTATCGAGTTACTTGATTTTTTACTGTTTCTCTCTTTATGCGATCTTTCTTTGTACCGAGAATGTCCCATGGGCGACGGTTACGAGATGTTCCACTGCATGGAGTTCCCTCTTCCCGTTGGCCGCTGGCCTGGCGTGGGCGGCCGCGGCCGAGCAGGGGCACAAAACAACGGCGCAGCGCCGGCGAGGTCAAGGCCGCCTGACATCCCGGTGATGCATGGCGCGCGACCGCGATGGGGCAGGGCAGGCGGTAGGGCGGGTTACGGCACGCGCCGACTGCACCCGACCTATGCTACAAGTCACCCGCCCCCCCGCCCCCCCTGCGACAGCATCGTGTTCGCTGCGAGGCTCGCGTCGCAGTGCAACCCCCCCTCCACTCCTGCACGTTGCCCTCTTCCTTCTTATATCTCTGCTCTTTAGTACATCTTACGCCATATTTTTCTCCTTCCATTTCTGAACCTTTAATTCTACTCACACCCTCTCCCTTTCTGCTCCTTTATGCCGTTTCTCGTCCTTACTCTTCGTCTCTCTCCTTCTCTCTTTTCCATCCCTCTCTCTCTCTCTTTCTCTCTTTCTCTCTTTTCTCTCTCTTTATCCCTCTCTCTCTCTCGCTCTTATACTCCCTCTTTTATCTCTATTTTTTCTTTCCATCTCTCTCTCTCTCTCTCCATCGCTACCTCTCTCTATCTCCCTCTCCCCTCGCACACACGCACCCGCACACACACACCATTTCTGTTTCTTGGTTCCATCTGCTCCTTTATTTCGTCGTTTCGCCCTTCACCTCTGCTCCATTTTCTCCTTACCCTCACAATTTTCTTTTGTCCTTTCTTTCCTCCTTGTTTCATTTCCTCTGCTCCCTCTCAGTTTCCTCGCCTCCTCTCTCCACAGTCCTTTTCTGCACTTCATTAAATAATTTCCTCACACACACATATACCATTTTTTGTTCATCACACATCTTAAAGGTTAAATCTTAAATCCAGAAATTCTACATGCATAAGAAGGAAATTGGCAAATAATGGACTTAAGTATTAAAATAAAATTTTACATTTTTATAAACGATTTTTATTACTTTCATGTATGCATACGCAGTAATATAAGTAGTATAGAGAAAGTTATGTAATGCTGCGGCCAAAAATGGCGATTTTTGACAGAAAAACTCGTATTGTGAGGCCCTGGAATAGGAAAAGTGGATGGATCCTGTTCTGAAAGGAAGTAAATTACTCCCTCTAACACATTTTTTAGTCAGATTTCATGAATGATGAACTTTGATACCGAGAAAGTGTTGCTTTTTTTAAACGTCTGTCTGACTGTCCACTATTACATGAACACTACTAGCGCCTAAACCATAGGTTGGCATTTTTCCAAAATGAATATTCCCTTGCCGATCTAACTTGAATAGAAGCTTTGAGATTTTGAAAAGCATTACCTAAAATTTGAGAGTAATTTACATAAAATCCCAGGGACATTTTCTAAATTTTCTAAACGATACATCCAAATTTCTCCTCTAAATTCTTTAACCAAATTTCTCCTCTAAATTCTTTGAAGCAATAGACTCCGTTTTTCAATTTTCACTCTAAATATTCGAAAATTGCAAACATTTGATTTTTTTCGGCTTATTCCTACTATCACAAATTGAAGATAGATATTTTTCCTTCCCCCAAGTAAAATTTTTCTCTGCAGTTACTACTTTCATTAGGGGCTACTAATTTTATTAAGTATAAGTTTTTTACAATTTTAATAGTTTTCGTTCAGTTTTGCTTGTAATATGTGCAATATTAAAAAATAACAAAACAAAATTTTCTCAGAAACGGCTCCAATTTTTTTCTCTAAATTTGTTTGTAGAGATAGTGCTAAATGAACTCTATGAGACGACATAAACGCCATATTGCTCTAAAGTTTTGTTTATTTAAAAATTACAAAAACCATTTTTTGACTTCTCTAGCGACATTAATGACTAACAATGATTAGTTTATGTTATGGCATTGATGGGTATGTGTGTTTTGAATGATGTATAACGTTTCTCGAAAACTCAAAAGTTTCCTCTGAAAATGAGCTCAAAATTCAGCATTTTCAGAAATGCTCTGCTTAATTTCTCAAAAACGGCTCCGAAATTTTCTTCAATCTTTTAGTATGGATAATGCTAATTACACTGTAATTTTTTAAATAAGTTCTTAAATTCATTTTAGTGCTCTTTTCTTTTTTCTTAAAAAATTATACAAATATAAATTTTTGAAAAAATTCTTACGACGTTAATATGCGCGTACACATGATTGCATATGTGAGTTAAAGTACTTCAAATGACTTCCATTAAAGAGTTTCGGAAACTCAAAAGTTTTCAGTGAAAAAACTTTAAATTTTCGATTTTACAGACTTTTTTTTAAAACTGCACAAACTTTTCCAACAAAAATTTCCACGTAGGATGAACTTTCGAGCTTTAAAATTCTTAAAGTATTATTTCAATTCTACCATTAGGAAACCGAAAAATTGAGAAAAAAAGTACATAATGTGTGGCAACACTGAAAAGCTGGCAAACACGGAAGAAATGAGAAAACTAATACGAGAAAGTCAGTGCCGTTATCTAACATCGTTAGTTAATGGGGTTAAAATATAATGTAAGGAATTTAATTTTTGTTTTATTTTTAATGGTATTCAAATATTCTCTCTATATTAGCCTATTGATTTTGTAAAGTCCAAGATATTTTAACAGGGGAATTTGATGGAAGCCAATGAATAGTTTAATTCTTTATAATTAATGCATTTATAATAATAATAATAATAATAATAATAATAATAATAATAATAATAATGTCTTTATTAATGGCAAGGCTCAGGCCCTGCTCTTCCGCCTAAACACGAATATTTATTATATACATAATTTATATGTAATTTATAATGGGATGTAATGAAAATATTGGTATAAATGATATTTTGTCGAATTAATTTTAATTAGTCAGTTATTAAACCCCAAACAAACGCTACAAAACTTCAAGGCAAGGCAGGTCGGGTGGGAATTAATTTTACGTAGAATACTCTTAATTATCCCGCAAAAAGATGTTTGGGATTAATATATAATGCCTCCTGGAAACATGGGGTACTTTACGTAGTTTAAAATCATGTAATACTTATCATTCAGAGCAATCACGTGCTTCTTGAATAGCAGCAAAACTGCCCAATCAGCAAGTGCAGCCAATCAGGAAGTGCTCACCGGTGGCGTTGCTATCCCTGCCATAACATTCCCTGCGCGCCACAGGCGTTTCAGAGCTTCCGAGGCCGAGGATCGATGCCTCCCTGCATCCCGCACCTGCCCGCCCGCCCAGGCTGATCTCGGCCGCCTGCCCCACCCTACCCGCACCCTACTCTCCGCCCCTGCTGCTCTCACCCACATCTTAACGACTCCACACATCTACTAATCGTCTCCCTCGCCACTGCACCCGAAGCGTTTCCGCCTCTAGTCCCGCCCGCCCTGTTTCGCCCGCCCGCCCATCCCATCCGCCCAGCCCGTCCAGCCCGTTTGGCTCACCCCACCCAATCCATCCCACCCTATTTCACCTGTCTTTCCCCCCCCGCCCAGCCCGCCCAGCCCCGCCCAGCCTGCAGCCCTGCCCAGCCCGCCCAGCCCGCCCAGCCCGCCCAGCCCCAGCCCGCCCAGCCCGCCCAGCCCCCAGCCCCAGCCCGCCCAGCCAGCCCGCCCAGCCCAGCCCAGCCCAGCCCGCCCAGCCCTTGCCAGCCCAGCCCGCCCAGCCCGCCCTTAGCCGCCACGCCAGGCCCACTGCCCATGCCCGCCACCCACGCCCAGCCCAGCCCAGCCGCAGCCCATGCCCTGCCCACGCCACCGAGCCCTGGCCAGCCATGCCCCAGCCCAGCCCGCCAGCCCCATGCCCTAGCCCGCCCAGCCGCCCAGCCGCCCAGCCAGCCCAGCCCGCCCAGCCCGCCCAGCCCGCCCAGCCCGCCAGCCCTAGGCCCAGCCCTGCCAGCCCGCCCAGCCCAGCCCTGGCCCAGCCGCCCAGCCCGCCCAGCCCAGCCCGCCCAGCCCGCCAGCCCCAGCCGCCAGCCCGCCAGCCCCGCCCAGCCCTAGCCCGCCAGCCCGCCAGCCCGCCCAGCCGCCCAGCCCGCCCAGCCCCGAGCCCGCCCTGCCCGCCCAGCCCGGCCCCAGCCCCGCCCAGCCCCAGCCCGCCAGCCCTGCCGCCCAGCCCCCAGCCCCAGCCCGCCCAGCCTGCCCAGCTGGCCCTGTCCACCACCTTGGCCCACCTGTAGCCCTCCGTCCGGCCGCACGTCCACCCGCCGCCCTGCCTCGGCCGCCGCCGCGTCACCACCCTTCCGCCTCGTGCGGCCGCCGCCTACCCACCTGGTCCACCTGCCCAGTCCGGCCCGCCCCGCTCATCCTACTCTGCCCTCCCGCATCGCTCCGACTTGGTTTCATCTCTCCCTCCCCCTTCTCCCTCCCCCCCCGTTCTCTTACTCCTACTCACCATAACACACTGTTCTCACTTGGCCACACACGATCCCTCCGTCGCCGCTGCTCCGCTCCCACCCGTCCTCACGCTGTCCTCGACCCCCATTGGCTTCTCACAATACATTCCCCCAACGCACTAAGAATTTTTGAATTTTACAAACACATTTTAGAACTTATAAAACGCTTTTCTTTGTCGTCGAAGCACAATAAAAGTTTGCAGTAAAAACTTACAGAACGGAGAAATTGCAAAAGTAGTCAGTCGGTCGGTCTCTCGTTTCCTTCATGCCACAGTCGTTCCCTACTCCAATAGCACCTGATCTCACGATTTCGTGTTTTGCTCTATACGTTTCTCATGTGCCCCTCCACCCCACTCCCACACGACCTGAAGTGATCCCGCCACGCTCCTACACCCGCCCCCCCCCACCAGTATCTTACCCTAACTCCTTCTTCACATGCATCGCCCTCACTCCACTCCCACGTAGCCCTCGCCTCGCCCTCGCTAACGCGTCCCCGACTTCCGCCCCCTCCCCTGCCGCGCGGTCCGACGTGTCCCACTCTGCCTCCAACTGCTCTGCTGGACGTCACACTGCCCCCATTCATCCACCACCATCTCACCCCTCCAGCCATACGTGGCTTAACGCGACTTCACCTCCACTTCACTTCACTTCAACCTCCCTTCTCGCCATATCACCCTATTTTCTCCCCCCTTCCCCCGCTCACCCTCCTTCACCCCACATGACTATCAATTCACCCCACTTCACCCCGATTACCCCACTTCACCTCACGTCACTTTCAATTCACCCTCACTTTACCCCACATCACTCTCAATTCACCCTTCACCCCAACCCACCCCACTTTACCCAAATTCACCTCCCCCCCCCTTCCGCTCGCCCCCGCGCCCGCCAGGTCGGCCGCCGCGAGCCTCTCCTCGTTACGGCTGCCCCTGCGGCGCCGCCCGCGGACCGCGAGCGATGGCAGCGGGGGCGGGGCGGCATAGCGGTAGGCCGCGGATTGTGTAATGGCGCGTGATAATTCGACCGGCGGCGCGGAGCGGCGTGGGTTCAAGGGAACAGTTGGGCCGGCGTCACTAGTAATCGATGGGCGACCACGTTGAGGGTGATGACGAGTGGCTTATGGACGATTTGCATGCGCGTAATGGAACGAGATTTCATTGACCAACCGACTTTCGAACGTATGACTTCTTCTAAAGTAATGTCACTTCCTTTTGAATTTATTACTATGGTTGCTTAACTAACTATTGCTATGAAACCATAACATTTAGGTCTTGAAGTGAATTCGTTATTTCAATCAACATTATTTTTGAAATATGTACTATAATGCATTGTATCATCTACATGATATTTAATAATTTTTTATGATTTTTATAATTACGTCTATGTAGATTTATAACCGAAAGATTGTTCCGTCAGTGTTTCGATACTAGCTTCGGTCAACCAAAAATTTAATTCTATTACTCCCGGGAGACAGTTAACTTTACGTGGAAACAAAATTGTGCAAAACAGTTGAACCGATTTCGATGAAGTTATCACTCAAAAGTAGCTTTTGTCGGACAGAACTTTGGAAACTTGTTTTTCAAATTACTCTTCCTAAAGAGGAATGTTTGTTTATTTGATTGTTCAAACAAATGTAGTAGTTTCATTTCGGTCGTAATGACTTTTTGCACACGTAACCTTCTGACAAGAGAAAAGTTACTGCTTGATTCAGTTTCTTCTAACCACACCATCTCCCTTTCCTACCTCTTAAAAGTAAATTTATCGCACTCTTTCAGTTTTTTGCGAACATCCCGGCAAATAGACAAAATTACCAAACGTTATAAACATTATTTAAACCTATATGTTTTTTTAAATAATTTTTCGTTCTTTTCGATAATACAATTAGATTGAGTAATTAATGTCCAAATTGTTTCTGGAAGTTTGTCGAGAGTGTGCAACGATGCTATTACAGTTTACAGCGACCTAAAGCAACGATAGCATGGTGTTAGCATCGACTATTCCACTCGTGAAATTAAAACCAATAGTGTTTAACTGTACATACACCGCCCTGATTGGTGCATTTTATACCTCAAAAAGTTTATTGCTTTTTTTATCCGATTCTTCTTCTTACCGCTTCTCCCTACTGGTCAATAATAAACTGTGACCCATCTATCTTAGGAGGCGGTATACATAGATCGCTATGTTGGTGTCCAATATACCGCGTACGTACTATGACATGACCTCTTGATTTAAAATTAGCTTTCAGTTATTTTCAATATTTGGCGTATATGGAACTCTGTTGAACATAACTTCACTCGTGGTATCGTCCTATTAAATACCACTCATGAAATTTCAGCCAATATCGTGCAAGAACTGGGACTCTACCTGCCAATTAGAGACGACTTTACCATGCATATTTATCAGTTATTGATTATCACCTCCTAGGAGGGGATAAATTTCGCTTGTTTTGTCTACAGGTAGAGATTATGTAATCGTCACTCACGACATATTTCCAAATGAATGAGGAACACCATTCTTCAATGATTAATAAATTAAGACATAGTATCCCTTCAAATTCAACACCTTCCTTGAAAATAAGCGAACAAAACACGCTTCCTTCGAATTTAAACTTTAAAGATTGTGTATTCAATAACTGTGTTTTCAAGTCATTTCGCTCTTAGTTTGTCTTATGTTTATTTTGTTGTTTATAATTGCCCTTATGTATATATTTCTGTTCGATGTAAAATATTTGAATAAAACAATGTTAATTATTAATAGTACATTCTATTTATGAAATTTCATTCGTGAATAGTCTTAGTAAATTTCACTCGTGGTTTGGAGGAGCAGGGTGAGTTCGGGCGAGGCGTGGAGGGACGGCAGCACAGGACAGAGTTAGGCGGATACATAGAATTTTACATATACACATACACTGAAGATAGCATTCATTTCTTTTCCTGCCTACAAGTCGATTGGGATTATTATCATCATCGTGGATTGAGCATATGGCTTTTGTTTTCTTTGAAGAAATTTGTAGACTATAGTTTTCGCCTATTCTCCGAAGTTGATGGGCAGCTATTTGGAGATTACCGTCTGAGATGCTTAAACTTATCTGGTTATCTGCGAAAAAATTGTGTTCAAAAGTTTGTTATTCAGTTTAAAATGGTACCCTTAAATTACGATTGAGATTAATAAATGTTATAAGTATTGGTTCTAGTTATAACGAACAAAGAATTACGTCATGAGACTTTAATGTATGTAAATTTTCATTTAAAATAACATTGTTCTACTGAGTTTCAGGGGAGTCTAATGTTTTATCGATCCTAGTTTTGAAAAATAATGATGGCTGATCAAAATGTGCTGCTACAGAGATTAGAACTGATTTACGACCCTGAGTGTTGCGCCTCGCGATTAACTCTGTGTCCTGGACAATCTAGCTATTATTCAAAACGTTAAAAAGTTAGAGTCGGACACATCAGTTTGACACTGATAACATCTTATAGTATGGCCTTTTCTCTTTAAGTTTACCTTTACTGTTAATTGATTATAAGTAAAGGAATTCAAAAAACGCGTGTTTTCATTTTTATAGTTTTGCGGACTGAAAGTGTGTCAGAACATATGCGGAAAAACGCAGTCCAACAACAATATTGGTGCACTATAATTATGATATTTTGTTAATGTTCCTAAATAGTTTCATTTGCATTTCTATTTGTTTCTGGCTTCATTTTTAGAAATACACTATGGTACAAAATAATGAAAAAGAGTCTAGTTCAGTTGAATCTTCATTTACATGAAATTTTATTTTACCAGTTTTCTGAAACACTGGTAATTTAGATTCTTCATCAATTCACTCTATTCTAAAGCAAATAGAAGTTCTTGAATTTGAGAAGACTCACCAAGAGAATGAATTGCACCATTCATTCGCATCTCTCTTCGTTACCATTTTTCGTATTTACCGTAGAACGAATGGGATTGTTTTTTTCAACAAGACAATAAACTGTTATTTGTTGAATATAATGTTAAAAAATTGCTTTACTCATATCAATAAATACACGTGCAATACTTCGGCTAATAAAGAATCCTGAATTATTTGTTGTTTTTACTGTTGAGGGAAAATTGTTTAACAAATCGTGTATTGGAAATCGGAGATTCTAGGAAAAATCCATTCCCCACACACAATTTGCTCGTTGCAAAACACCGATGGTCACTGCATAAAATTAAAGTAAGGGATGTTGAGAGTTTAGTTATTTTAAAAGGGGAACAACGTATCGCAATTCGTAATTTATAAATAACGCGCTATTCAGGATAATAACGTTTTGTTATTTACACTTTCTCTCGGTGGAAGGTGATATTGGAAAATCTTCCTAAACATTTTCAGAAATATTTACCGTTTTTAAGGGGATAGTTAATTAGGTAATGAAGGGAATGTTTAAAATGCACGCAAAGTGATAAAATAATTCGAAATTAAGTACGGTTAAGAACGTTTTACATACATCATCATTAGGAGGCTCAGGAAACTCAAGAATAAAAGTGGGTAGGAAACTCAAGAATAAAAGTGGGAGGTTTTACTTTGCGTTCTTTAAAGAGTCGTCCTGTTAATAGTTTAATAGACTGTAGTTACGAATTAGAAAGTACAATTAAATCGAAAGGTGACGCGAGATTTATTGAATATTGAGAGTCGATTTACTTACCCACCAATGCAATAAAAAATCATTTATTGGGAGATAGTGCTGTCACAAAAGAAACAAACCCTACCTTCAACGCTCATGCACTGATCGATATTGATAACAATCACTTAGATGATTTCAGCAACTGAATTATTCTAACGAATTCTGATGAAGGCGAGAGAATTATACCGCCCACGGCGCTAGAATTTCGGTGTCAGTTTAATATAAGCAGCGCCCGTTTCGTGAGATCTCGATGGAAGAAGATGCCCGAAATTCGTGACAGCTCCTGCAAGTTAACCGAAATGCGCTTTAAACTTCAAATACAACTCAATATTATGTCACTTTTCGCTGAGGTTTGAGTCACAACACCTGAATACTATAAATCCGAATGGTAAAAGCACCGACCGCGTGCAACGATTCCTTTCTCTTTCCAGTCCTAAACTCTCCGCCTACACACTGATATTTGTATGTCCAACACAAAATCACAACGCACTCACGCGTAGCCACTGGTCATCGTGCTCGCTTTCGACGATGCGATCCCGGGATCGATTCACGGTGGAGTCAGATTATAGTGTGCGCTTTCCTTGAAATATCCCAGTATTGGTGTGTGGTGTGTGACGATGAAATCCGGGATGGATTCACGGTCGGGTCAGATTATAGTGTGCGCTTTCCTTGCAATATCCCAGTATTGGTGTGTGGTGTGTGACGATGAAATCCGGATGGATTCACGGTCGGGTCAGATTATAGTGTGCGCTTTCCTTGCAATATCCCAGTATTGGTGTGTGGTGTGTGACGATGAAATCCGGGATGGATTCACGGTCAGGTCAGATTATAGTGTGCGCTTTCCTTGCAATATCCCAGTATTGGTGTGTGGTGTGTGACGATGAAATCCGGGATGGATTCACGGTCGGGTCAGATTATAGTGTGCGCTTTCCTTGCAATATCCCAGTATTGGTGTGTGGTGTGTGACGATGAAAAAGTACAGGTTGAGAAGGCCAGAATACGGCGAAGGGATGTCTATGTGCTACCTATACGTACCCTTAACCCATGACCACAAGGCCGGAACGCCGCTGGTAGTCCTTCGCCCCGTCAGAGGCTGTTGTGCCTGTACAGACAGACATTACCATAACACAGCTTAGAAAATGTGATTTGAAAATCGTTAAGTTTGCAATGCAGACTAGATCTATATTAAGAAAAGAGATAAAAAGGATAGTAATATGTACCGGGAGAAGTGGCTCAGTGCATGCCTCTGACCGGGAGGTCCAAGGTTCGAGTGGTAAGATATTCGACATTAGATTGTCAGCTAGGTCGACTTCAGTAGCTGTCTGAGAGAATTCTGGAGACCGGCTGCTCTGATCGGTAGTTTTCCGTGGTTTCTCCGATCAACAGGCGTATGCCGGAGGAGTACTCAACAAACGGGCACAAATCGCGTGGGATATTTCCTTCCTCTTCCTTAACCTATGCTCAACACTAACACACAGCATACACACACACACACACACTAACATCTACTACATTACCACAAGTGCCGGGAGATTAGAGCTTAGAGCTTGTCCCGACTGGGGTGCTGCTTCGCTGGTGGGAGATACCTGGTTCGGGGAACCCCGCTAGCCGACGGTAGGTGTGCGCCGGATCTCGCCATGCAGCGGGGGAAGATCAGCGCCACCTCCAGAGGAAAAAACATTCACAAAACACTTACGGGACTAATGACCTGAGTAGATGACGCGTCCGGAATCCCTAACTACGAACCAACCGCACTGTTAATGCCTGCCTTGGAGCGCGTGGTGCAGCGGCGGCAGGGCCGCGCCTGGAGGCCGTGGGCGTGGCCGGTGCGCGGCGCAGGTGAGGATGCGCTGGCGCCGGCCGCTCGTTCGCGCGAAGCCGCGCAATCTGCGCGAGGGCACGCGGCGCCTAAGCCAGGGCCCGGCGCTCCTCCCCTTTGAGGTTCGCGTTCCGACGGGGATTGGATGTTTGATTCTTAGTTATTCCGGGCGCGTCAACGGCTGAGGTCGTTGTTCCTGTAAGTGTAGCGCATGTTTTTAATCGTGAGGTGGCGGTGATCTTCTTCCACTGGATGGTGAGATCCGACGGAGTATTTCCCAACCAAGTATCTCACACTAGCGGGGCATCGCCCCAGCCGGGAAACTTTTAAGTCCCCCACAGGTCTCCTGGCATGTGTGGTAGTGTAGTGCATGTTAGTGTGTAAGCGGTGAGGGTAGGACAAGGAAGAGGAAGGAAAGATCGTGCGCGGTCCGAGGCCCGTTTGTTAGCTTACTACTCCGGTATTCGCCTAGTATTGATAGGAGAAACCACGGAAAACTACCCATCAGACCAGCCGTCCGCAAGAATTCTCCTCTAGACAGCGACTGAATTCAACCTGGCTGAGAAGCTAGTGTCAAAAATCCTCCCGCCGTCCGGACTCGAACCTAGAACCTCTGGTAAGAGGCACTGTACTGACACCAGTTGATGCACTGGGCCACCGCTCCCGGTCCGCAGTGGTGGATTTTGATGTTAGCTACATAGCTAGATCGAATTCACTTGCTGTCCGGAGCAGAATCCTAGCGCCCGCTGCTATGATCGGTAATTTTCCGACTTTTTTTTACAATTAATACAAGGTAATGCCGAAACTGTATCCTAAAATGGGCTATGCACAACGCGCAATCTCGTCTTCCTCTTCCCTGTCCTATCCTCTCCATGTACTTCCACTTACAGGCACCAAAATATCACTGGTGTCAGAAGACCAGTCGGGAGCTCATAGAGTGACCAGGCTGAGGCGGTGCAGCCATTTAAAGCTGGCAGCGCCTAAAACCAAACCAATCTAAAATTAAAGGTTGATTAAATGCTTTATTACAGAATTTTAGGTTCTTGTTTATTTCCCAAAATCGTGGGCACTGCTAGCTTTCGTCTAAAGCTAGTAGCTCCTAACTAGAAAAATACAACATCCCATCACTGCAAGACAATGAAAATCATTCGAAAATAAAGGATATGCTTAGAAAAAAATTGTTCAAGCTCATGTGTTCTAAAATCAGGGCTGTACAAGAGAGAAGGTATCATACGTTATTAAGTACTGACACACGAAAACTGAAAAATCTCTGAAAAATATATATCTACCAAAAATAAAATTCGAATTAGAGGCTCTCAAGAAATGCTTTGCTCCGTATTTTTAGGTAACAGACGTATTTATAGGTAACAGACTTTCTTTGTTCATTATTTTCTGGCATTACTGGAAACATCAACGTATTGTCTTCGGAAAAAAGCATGTGAAGTTACGTGTGATGTTAAGTTAAGTGATGTACGTGTGAAGTTAATTTTGACGAAATCTCTATAGAGATTTTCCTTATGTTTACAGGTGAACATGGAATAAATAAAAATTGAGTGAACACGGTGACCAGCAATAATGTGACGCACCTTTCATTTCACAAACAAAATTCATCGATTGTAATTTTTAGTGCATTACGATTTTATTTTAAATTTGCGACTGCATTTATTTGCTATGGTTCCATACAACGTAGTACCTTTAAAAATATTGGTAAATAAGAAAAACTAGCTGAATTGTTATGATTAATTCTGTGTTGCTTGGAAATTTATCACAATAATTTATGAGACAGGAAGAGGAATTCCACATATTCCCACCCTCCTGCGGAGCCTACTTCTATCTATTCTATTGTATCCCCGCTCCTAACTGCCGCATGTCTCCCTTTCTTACTTCCATCTGGAAATAACGTGTCTTTCTCACTCACTTTCTCGCTAAAAACTATTAAAAAATAATAATTTTCTTTTTGGGGTTCTAACTTCTGAAAAGTTGGAGTTCCCAAATTTCACGCACTTTATAACTAAAAATAATAAAAATATAAATAAAAAAATAAAATAAATGTATTCACTTATGTATTCTTTTTGTATAATTGTGTATCAATACTTTCAGGCAATTGTCACATAGTAAAACTTACTCTGTTCCATATTTTGTTTTTTCTTTTTATAGAGAAAAGTTTTCTTTAACGCCTCGCCAAGGCAGTTGACGTTTAAATATAGTTAAAGTGTGTTTAATTGAATTAAAGTGCGCATTTTAGGGTCCTTGATAATGGCTGACAGAAAGGTTACCATTAACCATTCAGACAATAATAATTACTCCAAAAATCCGAGATCACATTGGACCATGGCCTGCGAAACGTTTTCCATTATGTAAAATAACTTTTTGTTCTATTTTTAGCAATCTTTACAATAATTATGACGTGGTTGCTAGTTGCACAAGCGAAAGTGAAACTGACCCGGAATTATAATGGCTATCATCTGCTCATTGGACCACTTAGAATGCTTTTTCGAGTAATTAAAACGTGTAATTAATTCTCTTGTAAATTTTACAACAGAATGCCGTCGTTTTAGTCCGTGTACTACGCTTTTGTTCATCGATTTTGCGAGACGCAAATCATTTCGTGAACCGAGACACATTCCTTCTTATAAGCGGAACCTGGTTACTCGGCCAACGGACGCTTCTTCGTAGATGGACCTTTACTAAGTCACATGAATCGATTTTCAACGTAAAAAAAAAAACAGTAAAAAAGATAAGAATTATTATACCTTACCGCGACTGAACGCATTGACACATTACTACAAAAAATGAAAACTAGTCGCTATCTTGCAGAAGATTCATGATTGAAGTAACAGCTAGTGATTTAAAGACATGTCTCTTTATGAAATAACGACGCGTGCGTTTGTTTCGTTCATTCGGCAGCCTTCCTGGAGTTCCGGAGCCTTCCACGCATTGCCAACTCATGGAAATTTTTTATGGTGATATAAATGATTTGTTATGGTGATATAAATGATTTGTTATGATGTTTTTGATAAATGGTCACCTGATCGCCTTGAAAAAGGATAAAATCTTTTTCGAAAAATATAAATTGTTGAAAACCAGACTTGCCTTTCATTACTTTCTAGAACTGCTGTTTATTCGCTCACTCATTTTCCTTTGGTTCCATCTCTCCCTCGACGTTGTGAAGTGCGCTGATACTTCTTACAATGTCAGAAACCTGCAGGAGCTAGAGTAACACGTGTCCTACCCCTTTCAGTCTGTTTTCTGTCATTACTATCTGTGTTGCTTCACAGTAGTTGACGTAAAGGACGTTGTTTTGCTTTTCAGACCTGTTGTTTTCCCGTCTCCTCCCACAACCCCCTCGTCTTAGCGCCCTCTACTTCCCACCACTCCATCACGATCGATCATTCCGTTCTCGCTGCTTCCTTCTCGCTAGTCACTGTTTACAGTGTCTTCTTAATTACGAAATCCCTCACTCCCAAACATGTAGGATTTGCTGTTCTGCCCTCCATTTGCAAAGCAAAACTTGTGTCCATGAGTATGGTGTCTCCTGACGATGTGATGAACCATTAAAATGTCTTTTATATTCAAAAAAGTAACCCAAGTGTACTTAAAAAACGTGAAAAGACTACTCCCTTATTGCATCTACATCGTTTATTTGAATGCAATGACACACGCTCAGATTTTAGAATTGAAAAATATTATGTGTTAATGAATTAAAATATCTTTGCACTTGGATTGTAAGCCAGCACAAGGTTTCGTGAGTTTTCTATTTGTCTTATCATCGTAGTCTGTTACATTTCTCCACCTTCATCACATCTTTGGGAATTGGGTCAATTATGTATTCCAAAAAGATGAATTTTCAGTTTAATTAATTACTTTGAAAATTGTGTCCGTGACCTGGAAACATATAACGACATCTAGCTTTTGTAATGTCTGCAATTTCTTGTTCTACAGTGGCTCAGTTAGATACAAATAAAAAACGTGTAGCAAATGGCGATTTAATATATATTTTATACTTTAACTGGTGTTATTGCGTGAATTTTGTTTTATTGAAATTATTAAGTGTGGTATTTATTTATTGCAGTTTCATTTGGGGTAATTTTAATAATCGGATACTTACCATATTATTAATTTTAATAACTACATTATTTACCGTTATTTCCAAGATTAGGTATTATTAATTTATCAATTTCACAACATATTAGACTTTTAACATATTGTTAATACTTCAAAAACGTATACCTGGTCGATTTTTCTAATTAATAAGTAAATAAAAAGTCTAACGCAATGGGAAAATTTTCATCGTTGATTAACATAGAACTTCGATTCAAATTCACAAATTACTCTAATTTGACCTTTAAGGAAACCAAAGTGGGTTACAGCTCTCTGCCATTTATGAAGTTCTCTCCGGCGCCTCTCGTAAATACCAGAAGTCGGGTTTCGTTTGCGAATCGGCGCCTCGCACAAAGGCGCGCTTTCGTTAACGAAGTCCGCGAACGAGCAATGCCTTCACGCAGCGTCGTTTGAACGCGGCGGCATAGCTGCGATTCCAGCGGCGGCGGCGGAGAAACTGAATTATGGAAATCGGACGAGTAACTTCGGCAGAAACCTTGGTATTGGCTTCTGCCGGCAGCCCCGTTGCGCCTCCGCCCACAGCCGTCGCCGCTCCCTCTGCTGTCACCGCCCACGCTGCAGCCGCCATTCTGTTCACCACCCGCACCGACTGCACACGCCCCATCCTCTCCCCCTGATCGAACCACGCCCCATCAACCCCTGACCATAACAAGAGAAATTCTTTCTCTATGCCCTGACAACTCCGTTGCCGCTGCCACCGCCGTCGTCCAGACGCTGTTGCGCAAGCCTCCCCGACATACGCCTCCCTCTCCATATTTCTTCCTCCTCTTCCCTGCTCCTTCCTCCCTCCCTCCCCCTCCTTCCCCTCCTGCTTCTTCCTCCGCACTCCTTTTTCTTCTTCTTCTTCCTCCCGTTCTCTCCTCTTCTTTTCTTTCACCTCTCCACCTCCCTCCTCTCCCTCCTACCCCTCTTGCTTCTTCCTCGCACTCCTTTTTGCTTCTTCTTCTTCTTCATCTCGTTCTCTCCTCTTCTATTCTTTCACCTCCCCACCTCCCTCCCTCTCTACCCCTCGTCCTCAAACCTCCCCAAGGCGTTGTGGCATCTCCGCGGTTTGTTTGATCTGCGCCTGCGCGAGGGCTAATGACGCTGGCCTCCAAGTAGCCTTCCTCGCCCAACTGACCTTCCGCGCCGACGCGACACCACGCAAGGGGCGCTTCCGGGAAGTCGAATGCTTTGAGCGCTTCTGGAGCTGGAGAAGATGACGCTGTTCCGCAGAGTCCCCTTGCGTTAGCGGATTTATACAGTGGGGTATTGGGAAGGAGAAAATGAGGAAATATGCGAATAGTTTAAATGCTTCCTAGGATGTCCATTTAAGCCCTTTAAATTCTTCCTGGGAAGTTGAAAACCAAATCTTTACCCAGATGATACTTAGTTTTCTGTGGAATTCTCTACTGTTAGTGGCTTCAAAACTGAGTCTGGGGGACAAGAAGGTGAAATTGCGTAAAACATTGCAGTGAGTTGGATGAAATGGACCTACTAGAGTAACAAATTCTAATGGATTTTAGTCTATGCATTGGACAACGTTTTGATTGTGTATTGCATGAGGTCATCAATGAAGAGTACAGCTAGTTTTATGTTAAATAAATATGGCCATTTGAAAATAGTTATTTACAAGTCTCTAAATAATTCTTTAGACAAAAGGGATGTGTTACATACATGTTGTACGTTGTACAAAGGGACAAAAGGTACAAATGGGGCCAAATGTGCCATGGGAGAAATAGGACAAGGAACAAAACGGTACAAGGTGTGTGGGGCAAAAGAACAAAATAAAAGGGACAGGGGTCTAATGGAAAATGGGAAAGGATAATGGGGCATAGGGCAAAAGGAGAAAATGGCAAAAGGGCAAGGGGGACAGTGGGACAGGTAAAATCTAAACCCGGGTAAAATTTAAAGGGGAACACGGAAAGAGTATAATAATTTAATAGACTCTCCAATTGTTTTCTATGGAGCTTAGCGCGTGTTTACCGACGGAATTAACAAAACAAATTGCAAATTATTTAAGTTTGCTGAGCTGTATTGATACTTCATTTGGTAATTGTTGAGAGTCTTAACCTTTAACTGTGCTGGTGAAAAATACTAACGTAACTGTGCTGGTGGGCTCTGAAAGACCCAAGGCAGGAAATAATTCGCTAAACGCAATATTTTTCAACGTAAATATATTTAATGCCACTCAACATGGTGTTAAGTTGAATTTTTAGGTCAAAGTAAAGAAATTAAATGTCAGCAGGAAAACGCATCAATATTGATAAACCACAAAACAAAATGAAATTTTAGAATGTTATTGAATTTCGAAGCAGAATAATTGAAACAAATTTTTTATTTTCTTTGGAACTGCTGATTGCAGTCTAACCACGGGTTGATCCCGAAACTTGTTACTAGTATCCTACAACAATCCCAGGATTTTTTGTCGGTGATTGTAGACATTTCAAATGCAAAGCTACAATTGAAATAAAAAATAAATTCTTTGTAATATATACAATGTATTTCCTATACATATTCTAATAAACGACGTCGCTAAATAATCAATTACGTAAAAAAGCATGTATTTAAGAAACTTACGTAGCTGGTGGGGTGTAGGATACCCGGAAACGTTGAAATCCAGTATAACTCATCACTGCACAAACGTAACGTGATGAAGGCTCGTTAGTTTACAAACCCCACGATTTGAAAGAATACACAAGTTGCTAAATTATTTAAAAAATATAATAGTGTGGGTCTCACAGACCCACAGCACAGTTAAAGATTCAAGAGGAATGCCAAGGACACATGATGTCTCTTACCAAAGTATCCGCCTCTGAGGAAGAAATTAACCACTTTTACGGGTTATTTTAAATTCTCTAAATAATAATATAAAAATATACATTGCACGTCTGTGCAAATACTTGTGATGAGCAGTAAAGTATATATTATTGCTATTAAGAAGTTTGAACTTATATTTTATTTAAGATTTGTTGTAACTTTTTGAAATAATGTTTTGTAAATATTTTTTCTGATTTTAGGTACGTTGGACAAACCAATAATATTGCTGCATCTTTGAATTCAGATTGGTAAGTCATTAATATTTTTTCTTGAATATCATTGACGCAAAATGAGATCGTTTTGATTCCAATTACGTTGAAACAATTTTTTATTACGTTGCTAAACTACGTTGATGTGAATATCAATGTTTAAACGAATTCAGAATATACTGAGCCAAGTTAAACAGATCTCCCTTGTCAAAAGTTGATCATAAAAATATCTCGTCAACGAGGACGCTGAGTGCTCGGCACATTTTGCCATTTCTCAAAATGTTATTTAAAAGTTTTAGACTCGTGTGTACTTTGGAGACACTCTGTATATTTGCGTTGTGAAACACGCAGTCCATCCGCATGGAGAGGTCGTTTATCTTATCAGATGCGGAGCAGAAACTGAGTGCTGGCCAGCGATGAAAAACACCCCTTCCCCTGTCGAACTTGCCTCTCAACTGCACCCTGCCTATCACTGCTTTCCCCTGCATCTACCAGACCCACTCTTGGCTTTTCCTGACATTCGTCGGGTCGCCCTAGTTGTTCCTGTCTGTGTTGTCTCACTTTTGCTCCACCGTATTCTCTTGCCTCCTCCTCGACTCCCCTCAACTCCTTCACAACTAGCTGCCTCCCTCTTCCCGACTCCTTCTTCATGACTCGCCACTTCTTCGGTTACCGCCACTTTTTCGCGACTACCGCCACTTTTCGGACTACCGCCCTCTTGTGACTCCCCACTTCTTCGTGACTTCCCCCTTTTGTGACTTCCCCCCTCCCTCACCAAATATCCTGACCCTCAACCCTCGACCGGCAGCTGATCGGCTACGGCAACCGCTCACGTGTTATCGCAACGATCGTCGAGGGCATTCCACCACAATAGATAAGGCGCCCCTGGTGGATGGCTGTGCACACACGACGATGCGGGTGATTCACGTGTCGTTTAATGGGCTTCATCCGGCTGACGATAGGAGCAGATATTCTCTTTAGTGCAACTCATCTGAAGTTCAAGAGAGACGCAGGGAACCCAATGGAATCAACCATTTTTCCAACCTCTTTGATGCACACACCTTAATAGTTGAGATAAGACGTGGATTCGTAAAAAATACATTATTGTATTTGCTTTTAAGATCTGTAGTTTATTATCTATTTTTAGATTTTATTGAAACAGAAAGAGGTGATGACATTTTGGTAATCCTATGCACTTTGTAATTAAGAAAATTCAACATTACGAGACATTAACATACATGTAGTTATATTAATGTTGCGAATTATCTGCTTCTTTAATTAAAGATATAAATTTTTCTGTGCTGCAATAGTCTGGCTTCTCTAAAGCAAGTTTCCGGACGCGTCAACTGCTTCGGTCATTAGTCCCGTTAGTGCAGTGCATGTTTTTTCTCCGGAGATGGCGGTTATCTTCGCCGCCGGATGGCGAGATCCGGCGCCGACCTACCGTCGGCTAGTGGGGTCTCCCCCTAACCAGGACTCTCCCACCAGCAGGGCACCACCCCAGTCGCGACTATCTCTAAACCGGTCTCCCGGAATATGTATATGTGTAGTGCATGTTAGTGTAAGTGTGTGTATGTAAAAGGAGAAAATAGGACAAGGAAGAGGAAGGACAGATCGCGCGTGGTCCGTGGCCCGTTTGGTACGGTACTGCTCCGGCATTCGCCTGATGTTGATCGGAGAAACCACGGAAAACTACCGATTACGGCAAGCTGGCCGCTAGAATTCTCCTCCAGACAGCAACTGAATTCGACCTAGCTGAAAAGCTAGTGTCGTAAATCCTGCCGCCGTCAGGACTCGAACCGAGGACCTTCCGGTCAAAGGCACTGCAGTGACATCAGTTGATGCACTGAGCTACCTCAAGAGTTACTCAAATACTACATAGGGACTAGCTGAATGTGGTGTCGCCGAATGTTTTTCTTTCAATTTGTCGTAGTACATTTTCTAAAATCAATTTGAAAATCACACTACATTGTCGGCAAACACGAATTTATCTGTTGCATCTCCAGGTCACATTGGTTATCCTAATTTCTCATTTAAAAATTATCGTCTTCTCGATATTCTTTGAACACCTAGCACTGATCTCCGCAGCCCAGGCACAGCGACCGGCTCCATGACACTTCTCGGAGTCGTGCACCCACGGCCGTCTGATCGGGGCAAATTAATAGGTACTCCACTTATTTAGTTAATTTTCCGTGAGAGGAAATTATTCGTTTTTGTATTCTCGTATTCTTTGTCTGTTAAGCCATCTACGTTTTCCTCTAAGCCTACGTCTACGTCTTCCTGAACGTCTACGTCTTCCTCAACATCTTCGTCTTCCTTTATGTCTACGCCTGTCTCTCTGTCTACGTCTTTCTCTACGTATACATCTGTCTCTCCGTCTACGTCTTTCTCTACGTCTACGTATTTTCTACGTCTACGCCTTTCTCTACGTATACGTATATCTCTATGTCTACGGCTGTTTCTATGTCTACGTCTGTTCCTATGTCAACGTCTACCTCTTTGCCTACGTCTACGACTTTCTCTACCTAAGCAGAGTTCTCTACTAGAGTTTAATCAACGCCACCTACATAGATCCAAGATCGCAGCACGAAAACAAGAAAAAGCACGTTTTTGGAAATTTCTTAGAATCGTAATGACACCTCTTATTTCTCGATTGGTGCACGGGAAGTGCTCTAACCGTGAGGGACGGAACCGCCCATCCGCACACTCGAGGATGTACTCAAATACCAAGTAGAGATTATTGATTTTTTCTTCAATAGTGTGATTTGTTTTTCTAATGATAGGAAATTAATATTGTAGTTTATTTTGTACATTTATTCAAATCTAATGGGTTTGGCTTTTCCAGTTTTTTTTCTGACAGGCTGTGTAAATTAATGAGAAGATGTTTTTTGCGATTTCTGAATTTGTGTATATGACTTCTAAATTTATATATTTATACATAAAATAATGTGAGCACTTATCGGATTAAAATAGTGCCTGCCAATTGAGCCTGTCAAATGAGTTTCGAAGACCATTTCGCCACACTTTATGTAGCAGAACGTAACGTGAAGTGTGCGCCTTTTTTGTTGGAAGCGGGCACTGCGCCGCCCCTGGTTTATTAGTGGCCGTTGACAGTGAGATGTGCGTGTCAAGTGCCTGCTGACGACCTACGCACCCTTTCAGACCGCTCATCGTGCATTTCAAAACTGTCATCCAGGATAAATTTAATTTTTGTGTTCTCTTCGTAAACATTAAGTTTCCTTTAACGGCTTGCTGAAAATGAAAATTACAACTATAGTAAAAAATATGAATCAATAATCTTGAAATCTTTATCTTCTAAAAACATCACATTCGGCAGAGGGAAAAAAGAGTAACTGAGAGTGGAACAATGATAATGAATAAATTTCAGGCCGCTTACAAATAAAAAGTAACGTGTATAGTTACATCCCGAAAAAGGATTGCTAAAAGGTCTTGTGCAACAAATATAAATAAAATGTAATTTTTGATAAGTTTATATGATTCGTTTTAATAATTTTGTAGTTGTGATATACATAAAATCTAATATCTAGGAATCCCATAGTGTCTCCGTTTTTGGAGAAAATCATGAAAATCATGAACAGGCTCACAAAACTGACGTCTCGTTTTCGTTGACATCAGTTCAAAATGTATTTGGCGTTTTTCTACATCTAAATTATTGAAGAAAGATTATGTTTTTTTTTAAATTTTTTTTAATTTTCCCCCTTTTGAGTGAAATATTGAAAAATTTAATCAGGTTTGCTAAAACTGTTAAAAGTTTTCTTTCCCTAAACCTATTGTCTTTTACGAACGTAGTGGGAAACTATTGTACTCGTAATCGTGAGCTGGAAATCGCCAATGGGTACTGTTTTGACAGAGAAAATCTCATATTGTCGGACTCTAGAAACAAAAGAGTGGAAAAATATTTTACTTATAGGTTGTAAACCTATTGTCATATTTCTTGTATACGCTCCTTGATGCAAAAAGTTTTACAGCAAAATTCTGTCTGTTTTCTATGGCCATCTTGTAATTCTATAATAGATTTGCTGATATTGCGGCGCCACGAATTTGAAACCTATATTTTAGTTTAGGGGGGAGGGTTCTTAACATGACATCCCTGGAATTTTTCACCATTTAAAAAATGGGTTCACATATGTTCTATTAAATTTTGTTGTTGATTAGTGAAAAAGACTTCAGAGAATTTGGGAAAATCTTATTTTAGTTGAAATTCCGATTTTTCGAAAATTGCAAAAGTTTGATTTCTTTTCGGAGTCTTCCCATTTCTAACATGTTGAGGAGAAACTTTTTTAATGAAATGTGTTCTCTAAAGACACGTTTTGAAATAAGGTCAAGTAAATTCTAATTTTTTTAATTATTTGTTTCTCAAAAATGGTGCCAATTTTTCATTAAGGCAAAGGGCAGTAAAAAGGTGTTGCTATTCTCCTTTTTCGAAAAACTGTATTTTCGAAAACTGCAAAATTTGAACATTAAAGTTTAAAAAATTAAAGTAGAGGTCTTAGCCTTAAAGAATCGTTCTAAATTTTAAGGTTGTGATTTTTTGAAAAAACTAATAGTTTATTCATACTTTGTGCCGTTGTAAATTTATGCAATATCTAAAAAAATCTCTAAACTGTCCCAAATTTTTCTTTAATTTTTCCACGGATAAAACATCGGACGCTTAAAAATGGAGCAGCACATGTACATGATAATTTATTCATGCGGACATTTTAGATGATATTCAATATACAACAAAGTCTTCGATTGCTTATTAACTAAATCAACCCCATTTGCTATAGTATAATTTCTAGTGAGTATCCATATTTTCACATAGGTTAAGGTTTTCCAATCAGGTTTAGAATATTCCATATTCTTTGGCACACATTGTTCCAGCTTTTGACATCTTTACCTTATGAAGAAAACCCAGAGCTTTTATCTCGCTTAGTTTCCTGTCTCCATGCAACTTGCTCTGATGTGTTTGTGGAAGCCACGGTGGCATTAGTGCGCTTGTGTCACAAGTAGGCAATCTGACGATTCATAAACCAGGAGGTGATGGAGCGAACGCCATAACTTTCAAGGGGAATTATTATTTTTTTGCACTTGTCCTACACATCCAGCATTAAGGGCTGAGATTTCTGTTTAAATGCCTTGTAGCCATCCTTGTAGAGCTTTAAATGAAGTCAAGAACATTTTTTTTTAAATATAAGAATAATTTTTAGTGATTTTGTCGTCTCATATGTTCAGTAATATTAAAGAAGGATTTCTCAAAAACTATTCCATTTTTTTCTTTGAACACTAATGTTGATAAAGTCTTACCTTTTTGAGGTTCTACTTCATGTATGTGTCTGATGAAAAATATGTTTTTGTATTCAACTTTTTTCCTGTCACAATTGTTTCGATATATTCATTAATTTAAATCTTTCCTTCATTTTTAAACTCCACTTTTGTAGAATCACCTTGTAAAAGAGGATGAGCCTATTGAACTCTATAAATGGAACAATGACCCAATTGTCACTCAATTCCGATCTTCTCCGGGTCGTATGATTCCTGTAGAAGAGCCGTAATTAAACTACGCCCTAGAAACTGAAAGGTTCATCTGTGGGCGTTTAAACACGAATAAGTGGCGCGCCTCTTGTGCTTTCGAGGGCCCGCGAACAAGTTTCATAATCCAGCCACTTGGGGCGCGGCGCGTTGGCGGGCGGGGAGGGGGGGGTTGAGGAAGGGAGGGAAAACAAACTCATGCGGGGAGCTCTCGAATGTCAGGGCGTCGCGCGCGTTTGTTTTGGTTTCCCTGCCCCACCCCCTCGATTCTTGAACGATTGGGTTGGCAGTTTAGGGAACGCTGGCGGATGGGGTGGTGGAGAACGGGTGTAGGGAGGGTTGGGGAGGGCGGCGGTGAGTGCGTTTTGGAGCGAGCGGAGGAGGCGGTTGTGGCGGAAGAGGTGTGGGTCTTGGGTGGGTGGTAGAGAGGGCGGGGGTTAGTGGGTGGGTGGGAGAACGGTATAGGGAGGGGTTGGGGAGGGCGGCGGTGAGGTGCGTTTTGGGGCGATCGGAAGGAGGCAGTTGTGGCAGGAGAGTGTGGGTCTTGGGTGGGTGGTAGAGAGGGCGGGGTTAGTGGGTGGGTGGGAGAACGGGTGTAGGGAGGGGTTGGGGGAGGGGCGGCGGTGAGTGCGTTTTGGAGCAGGCGGAGGAGGCGGTTGTGGCGGAAGAGGTGTGGGTCTTGGGTGGGTGGTAGAGAGGGCGGGGTTAGTGGGTGGGTGGAGAACGGTATAGGAGGGGTTGGGGAGGGCGGCGGTGAGTGCGTTTTGGAGCGAGCGGAGGAGGCGGTTGTGGCGGAAGAGGTGTGGGTCTTGGGTGGGTGGTAGAGAGGGCGGGGTTAGTGGGTGGGTGGGAGAACGGTATAGGGAGGGGTTGGGGAGGGCGGCGGTGAGTGCGTTTTGGGGCGATCGGAAGGAGGCAGTTGTGGCGGAGAGGTGTGGGTCTTGGGTGGGTGGTAGAGAGGGCGGGGTTAGTGGGTGGGTGGGAGAACGGGTATAGGGAGGGGTTGGGGGAGGGGCGGCGGTGAGTGCGTTTTGGAGCGATCGGGAGGAGGCGGTTGTGGTGGGAGAGGTGTGGGTCTTGGGTGGGTGGTAGAGAGGGGCGGGGGTTAGTGGGTGGGTGGGAGAACGGGTGTAGGGAGGGGTTGGGGGAGGGGCGGCGGTGAGTGCGTTTTGGAGCGAGCGGAGGAGGCGGTTGTGGCGGAAGAGTGTGGGTCTTGGGTGGGTGGTAGAGAGGGGGGGGTTAGTGGGTGGGTGGGAGAACGGGTATAGGGGGGGGTTGGGGAGGGCGGCGGTGAGTGCGTTTTGGAGCGAGCGGAGGAGGCGGTTGTGGCGGAAGAGGTGTGGGTCTTGGGTGGGTGGTAGAGAGGGCGGGGTTAGTGGGTGGGTGGGAGAACGGGTATAGGGAGGGTTGGGGAGGGCGGCGTGAGTGCGTTTTGGAGCGAGCGGAGGAGGCGGTTGTGGCGGAAGGGGTGTGGGTCTTGGGTGGGTGGTAGAAGGGGCGGGGTTAGTGGGTGGGTGGGAGAACGGGTATAGGGAGGGTTGGGGAGGGCGGCGGTGAGTGCGTTTTGGAGCGAGCGGAGGAGGCGGTTGTGGCGGAAGAGGTGTGGGTCTTGGGTGGGTGGTAGAGAGGGCGGGGTTAGTGGGTGGGTGGAGAACGGGTGTAGGGAGGGGTTGGGGGAGGGGCGGCGGTGAGTGGGTTTTGGGGCGATCGGAAGGAGGCAGCTGTGGCGGGAGAGGTGTGGGTCTTGGGTGGGTGGTAGAGAGGGGCGGGGGTTAGTGGGTGGGTGGGAGAACGGGTATAGGGAGGGGTTGGGGGAGGGCGGCGGTGAGTGCGTTTTGGAGCGAGCGGGAGGAGGCGGTTGTGGCGGAAGAGGTGTGGGTCTTGGGTGGGTGGTAGAGAGGGGCGGGGTTAGTGGGTGGGTGGGAGAACGGGTATAGGGAGGGGTTGGGGGAGGGCGGCGGTGAGTGCGTTTTGGAGCGAGCGGGAGGAGGCGGTTGTGGCGGAAGAGGTGTGGGTCTTGGGTGGGTGGTAGAGAGGGCGGGGTTAGTGGGTGGGTGGGAGAACGGGTATAGGGAGGGGTTGGGAGGGCGGCGGTGAGTGGGTTTTGGGGCGATCGGAAGGAGGCAGTTGTGGCGGGAGAGGTGTGGGTCTTGGGTGGGTGGTAGAGAGGGCGGGGTTAGTGGGTGGGTGGGAGAACGGTATAGGGAGGGGTGGGGAGGGGCGGCGGTGAGTGCTTTTTGGAGCGAGCGCGAGGAGGCGGTTTTGGCGGAAGAGGTGTGGGTCTTGGGTGGGTGGTAGAGAGGGGCGGGGGTTAGTGGGTGGGTGGGAGAACGGGTGTAGGGAGGGGTTGGGGAGGGCGGCGGTGAGTGCGTTTTGGGGCGATCGGAAGAGGCAGTTGTGGCGGAGAGGTGTGGGTCTTGGGTGGGTGGTAGAGAGGGGGGGGTTAGTGGGTGGGTGGGAGAACGGGTATAGGGAGGGGTTGGGAGGGCGGCGGTGAGTGCGTTTTGGGGCGATCGGAAGGAGGCAGTTGTGGCGGAGAGGTGTGGGTCTTGGGTGGGTGGTAGAGAGGGCGGGGTTAGTGGGTGGGTGGGAGAACGGTATAGGGAGGGGTTGGGGAGGGCGGCAGTGAGTGCGTTTTGGAGCGAGCGGGAGGAGGCGGTTGTGGCGGAAGAGGTGTGGGTCTTGGGTGGGTGGTAGAGAGGGCGGGGTTAGTGGGTGGGTGGGAGAACGGGTATAGGGAGGGTTGGGGAGGGGCGGCGGTGAGTGCGTTTTGGAGCGAGCGGGAGGAGGCGGTTGTGGCGGAAGAGGTGTGGGTCTTGGGTGGGTGGTAGAGAGGGGCGGGGGTTAGTGGGTGGGTGGGAGAACGGGTGTAGTGAGGGGTTGGGGGAGGGGCGGCGGTGAGTGCGTTTTGGAGCGAGCGGAGGAGGCGGTTGTGGCGGAAGAGGTGTGGGTCTTGGGTGGGTGGTAGAGAGGGCGGGGTTAGTGGGTGGGTGGGAGAACGGTATAGGGAGGGTTGGGGAGGGCGGCGTGAGTGCGTTTTGGAGCGAGCGGGAGGAGGCGGTTGTGGCGGAAGAGGTGTGGGTCTTGGGTGGGTGGTAGAGAGGGCGGGGTTAGTGGGTGGGTGGGAGAACGGGTATAGGGAGGGGTTGGGGAGGGCGGCGGTGAGTGCGTTTTGGAGCGAGCGAGGAGGAGGCGGTTGTGGCGGAAGAGGTGTGGGTCTTGGGTGGGTGGTAGAGAGGGCGGGGGTTAGTGGGTGGGTGGGAGAACGGGTATAGGGAGGGGTTGGGGAGGGCGGCGGTGAGTGCGTTTTGGAGCGAGCGGAGGAGGCGGTTGTGGCGGAAGAGGTGTGGGTCTTGGGTGGGTGGTAGAGAGGGGCGGGGGTTAGTGGGTGGGTGGGAGAACGGGTGTAGGGAGGGGGTGGGGGAGGGGCGGCGGTGAGTGCGTTTTGGAGCGAGCGGGAGGAGGCGGTTGTGGCGGAAGAGGTGTGGGTCTTGGGTGGGTGGTAGAGAGGGCGGGGTTAGTGGGTGGGTGGGAGAACGGTATAGGGAGGGTTGGGGAGGGGCGGCGGTGAGTGCGTTTTGGAGCGGGCGGGAGGAGGCGTTGTGGCGGAAGAGGTGTGGGTCTTGGGTGGGTGGTAGAGAGGGCGGGGTTAGTGGTGGGTGGGAGAACGGGTATAGGGAGGGGTTGGGGAGGGCGGCGGTGAGTGCGTTTTGGAGCAGGCAGGAGGAGGCGGTTGTGGCGGAAGAGGTGTGGGTCTTGGGTGGGTGGTAGAGAGGGCGGGGTTAGTGGGTGGGTGGGAGAACGGGTATAGGGAGGGTTGGGAGGGCGGCGGTGAGTGCGTTTTGGAGCGAGCGGGAGGAGGCGGTTGTGGCGGAAGAGGTGTGGGTCTTGGGTGGGTGGTAGAGAGGGCGGGGTTAGTGGGTGGGTGGAGAACGGGTATAGGGAGGGGTTGGGGAGGGCGGCGGGAGTGCGTTTTGGAGCGAGCAGGAGGAGGCGGTTTTGGCGGAAGAGGTGTGGGTCTTGGGTGGGTGGTAGAGAGGGGCGGGGGTTAGTGGGTGGGTGGGAGAACGGTATAGGGAGGGGTTGGGGAGGGCGGCGGTGAGTGCGTTTTGGAGCGAGCGGAGGAGGCGGTTGTGGCGGAAGAGGTGTGGGTCTTGGGTGGGTGGTAGAGAGGGCGGGGTTAGTGGGTGGGTGGGAGAACGGGTATAGGGAGGGGTTGGGGAGGGCGGCGGTGAGTGCGTTTTGGAGCGAGCAGGAGGAGGCGTTGTGGCGGAAGAGGTGTGGTCTTGGGTGGGTGGTAGGAGGGGCGGGGTTAGTGGGTGGGTGGGAGAACGGTATAGGGAGGGGTTGGGGGTGGGGCGGCGGTGAGTGCGTTTTGGAGCGAGCGGGAGGAGGCGGTTGTGGCGGAAGAGGTGTGGGTGTTGGGTGGGTGGTAGGGAGGAGCGGGGGTTGGTGGGAGGGTGGTGGCGTTGGGAGGCGGGAGTTGGGGTGGAAGGTGTTGTCTTAAACTTGTGTAAGGGGAACGGGGGCTGAGGAGACGGGGATTGTGGAATCGACTGCGTTGGTGGGGGGCGGTGCTAGTGGTGGCGGCTTGTAGAAGCGCTTTAAATCGTTAATCAGGAGGGTTGGCAATGAAGTCCCTCCCTCATCGATCGCCGGCTGGCCGAGGAGCGGGCCGGGGGGGGGGCCGCATTTGGAGCATCCGGGAGAGCGAGGGCGGCGCGGCGGGTGGAAAGTTGCCGCTAGGAACACCGAGGGAATGTGGAAGTCGACGAGGATAGGGCTCGGTGTGCTAACGAGAGAACGGGTTGTCGAACGGGGACTTTCATGCAGTTCGGGGCCAACTAATACATCATGGGACGAACCATATTTATAATATTACTGAATGAAGTTCATTATTCCAAGTTTAAAACTTTTTTCAATTCTTTATATTTATATAATATGATGATATATTAACTTTGAAATATTTATGTATCTTTTTTAGTTAATTGATATTTTAAATAAGCTTACTAAGATCAACATGGTCGTGTAATTGATAAACACTGTAGTTTGTGTTTTGTTCTCGTGTTATTTCGGGACTTAAATGTGAAAAATTGTAAAACACCCATTTTTCTTTAAGTACGTTCAGTTCTTGTTCCTTTTACATTTTATTAGAAACTAATGGTGATGTAAAAGCATATAATTAATTCCTGTAATATTGCAACCGTTAAGTTACAATATAATATTGTAACTTGTACATTACAATTATTGCAGCACCCATTTAAAACACAAGCAATATAACTCAAAATTACGCAAAAAATAATATTTTGAAAAGGTGTACGTGTAATAACTTACATATCTAATGTGGCGGAATTACATTAAAAATAATATTCAAGCTTCTATATTTAAGTTGTGAGACAGGTACGAAAATAACGTGCTTCCATTTTCAGAAAATTTAGAAAATGTTCAAAAGTAGAATGTAAAACAGCTTCAAAAATTAAAAGTTTCGTTTCAATTTTAAGGGTCAGATAAGATTAGATAGATAGAAAGATATTTATTATTCTGCAGATAGGTATATACAACCTGGTGGCAGAACTCTAACAACCTGGTTGTTAGGGGTATTACGCAGAAATGATGTGGTAATATCGATTTTTACAAAAATCTCGCCTACGGTTTTAAGTCCTAGTTTACAGACGGCCAGAGACTTTCGGATAGGAAAAAGAGAAGCTTTCTTGGTTTCAAGGATACCCCAAACCTATATTTCGTCCCAAATGTTGACATCAAGTTTTTGAAGAATTTCGTAACTTTCTTGGTTCTATATATACGAGAAAGTAGTGAGTAAATTGGCCTTAATTTTCTTTCATGTGTTTAAAATTGCTTTTGACTTTCGTAGAAAAGATTGGATACACAAAAAAGAAAACATCATTGAGAAAATCGCTTTATTGCATCCAGTCCGGTAGAACATTTTACATTTGGAAGCATTTAGCCGGCAGCTCCCACGTTGCTTGACTCAGCGATAATATTGTGCCAGCATCTATGCAATTTTCCTACCTTAAGAACTTTCACAGCTATCCCAATATAACATCTCGTGAACCGAGCCGTTTAGAAAATACAACTTCCTCCTGTATGTTACGGTGTGTCTAATCGAATTATCTCAAAGGAAAGAGAAAGAAGACGTAAAGAACTTTCAGAGAAAATAATTTTGTGGAGATATTTTTTGATTCTATTTCTGTGAAGTGTCCTACTTTGAAGTTGAAAAGCATTAATATATTCTCATTCGAACGTAAGACGTGACTTTTTACTTTCCTGTTATGATCTAGACATTGGATTTTTTGACATTGTGTAGTAATACTTTGGTAGTTTAAGTTTCTGGACATACAAGATTTTGGAGCAGGCTAATATTTCTATTTGAGATCATCAACTTAAAAATAAGTAGTTCTTGATAAATAGTAATTGATTACAAGTATTTTATTCTAGTTTACAGTAAAATGCATAATAAAAATGTTAGGTTACATCAGGGAAAGTACTTCGCTGCGCCTCCGCAATGTCATTAAATAAATAGAATGTTCCACATCAATATAAATTGATTTTCATGCAAAGCAATAAAGAGCTGCCGGTTTTCATTATTTTAAATAAAACGTAAAAAATTACTTTTAAAACGTCTCTCACACGTTAAAGCCAAAATAGTTATGAGCTGTCTCTTGGCTGTCCGGGACAAGCCGCGTCGATCTGCTCGTAGCTGACGTTTCGGCCAACATATTGTGGCCTTCCTCAGAGCGTACTGCTGATACGCTAAGTATACTTATAATCTTGCCCCTGCTGCGATGTTGCATCGTCTTTTGTCACATGTTGTTCGGAAAGCTTTAATGCAATTGACTAGCTGTCCAAAATATGAGAAATTATTCTGTTTTATTGAAATACATTTATTCGAACTAAATAAATATTCAAAGATTATGTTGAAATATACATACAAAGAGCATACAGTCAGTGCGTTGAAGTATAAAACAGTACCTTTCGAAATATATCTAACATCTAAAAGACCAGTAAAGACGAAATCTATACTTCTAAGACTTGTGCAGAAAAAACAATTCTTGATGATGTGAAATGTAAATAATGTTATCAGACGATTTGGGCTAACATTGTTACAGCTTTTTATTTTCCGTGTATGTTTCTGTAACCGTCCTTTCTTTACACGAAAGGTAGTATTCTAGTGCTCGAAAACAAACTTCTGGTGAAAATTGTTTCAGATTGGAGATAATATGACTATACTTCCCTAAATCGTTATTTGAATTTAGGAGACAATGATTGAGTGTTTTTATATTGTAAGACCTGACATTTCTTTTAGTTTAAAAAATACTGCTAAAATACTTTGCTGTATACGCGAATGTTGCTAAAAGATACTCTACTCGGAAAAATTGGAAAAAGTGAAACTTTATCGCACTTCCCTAATGAATATCAAATTATGACATAACATAACACTATCCTAAAGTTGTTTGCTATCTCTTGTTTCACGTCAAAAATACTAGATATTAATAATTCTTATGGTAAAAACAAAATCTTTATTTATCTCATAGAAGGCTCCCTTATATAGGCTCTGTAATTCCACATATCCGATCACTTTTATCGTATATGTAATAATGAGTTATTAACGACGTGTATCATCAAAACCATGCGCTTTATTTCAAGCAACGAGTGTGACAAGCCAATGCCCTGGAATTTTTTTCCTCCTGCAGGACTGAACGAAAGCAGGTGGTCGCTCAAGGCAATTCCAATTGAGGCTTAAATTCCCTCTCAGGACTTGATTACTTCTGCACGAAGGTAGAGCATTAAACCCGGGGACGAAGATCACAAAGTAATTGCACTTTAAAAATTTCAGAAATTGGAGCAAAATTCCTAATTAAAGTGACGTGAAATTTGGGCGCAACGGAGCAACATGGCGAGGGCGGCGAGGACCGTTCGTTAGTCCGCTTTTTCCAGCCATTCGGGAGAGATCATCGAAATTTTCCCCGTCACCGCTCCAGGGGGCGCATTCCATCCCGCATTACCAGACACCCCATCCCTTTCAGTCCTCAAGCGCTCCGCTCGTCCTCCTCATTACGGGAGGCGAATCCCACGGCCCATGCGACAGCCCCAGGGCGGGAATTGACTTTTTTTTAGACTTTACCTCTTCTGCATAATTCAATTCCACGCCTGCGGTAGAAATTTGTTATTAATTGTAACCGATCACATTTTAACTATTTCAAATTATTCTCGATCATTTTATTACAATACATTTCATTTTCATAATTAATTAATCACGATGAACTACAGCAATAATGAAATTTGTTTCGTATCCGAATCTTTTTTTCTTTCTTATAATAATTTTTACCAAAAACTACGTATATGTTGAAAAATCGTAATTTTCTAATCATATTCATTTATTACTTGTGAATGGTTTTTACCGAACTTTTCTTTTCGTGTACATAACGAGATTCGTGGATCCAATCTCATGTGAGATTTTATGATAATTCTGAAAGCATAATTATTGGGATTAAAATTTTTCATATTAATTTCTATTCCCTTAAGGTTGCTAAAAATGTGTGTAATATACGTCTTACCAATTAAGTTTTCTTTTTTTAAGATTCATCAATTTTAATTCGAAAATCGATTCCAAAATCAAGGAGAATTCCAAAAGAATGCTCAGGGATATTAAGAAGCTCTCGTGTATAATAATAATAATAATAATAATAATAATAATAATAATAATAATAATAATAATAATTAATAATAATAATAATTTAATAATAATAATAATAATAATAATAAGACAGCCCGTGTTAATTTGGCATCCGAAGATGGATTTAATGTGTAATTACTCTTGTATTTTGTAATACTTTTATGGTGATAAATCAAAATAAATACAATACAATGCATTGCCTTTGCGTTTGCCTCTACCCGTTTTTTTTCCTTCGTGCAAATGTAATTTACTTTCTTGTCTCATACAGTACGAGTCAATTCAGATGATAAAAATTTACCTCTCTTGAACAAATGTTTCCTGCGATACTCTTTTGATAAACGCTTCGTTTCTCACAGCATTTTAACGGTTTCTCTTCTTCTCTAACCTGTAGAAGATTGTTCTTATAACGAGTCGCAGCTCTGAGAATATTTCTAAGAATCGCTTAAGGAAAATTCTACAAACGAAGAAAAACTATAAATTTCGAAAGTAAAAAATTGGGGTGAAATTACGACAGTCTTACGATTGCGCTTGATTTTAGACTGTCAGAACCTTATTCCGCCAGCCGGTCGTCAGATTTGCATTGCACTCGCTTACAAATGATGTAATCTTCATGTGATAATCTTCAAATGATGTAAATGATCGAATCTTTAACAGCGCTTCCAGACTTGGAGATCGTACTAAATTGCGGTATTTAGGCCACAACGAAATATGGAAATTACAAATAAAAAACGCTTCCTGCAGGAATTAATGGTTATGAAGTCAAAACGGTAGAGAAACTAATGTTAATAATGCTAATATTATAAGAAACACGCTGGTAATTTTTAAACTCCTGAAATGACTCATCATGAATTACTATCCTTGTTTCTGTACAATCCACCTGCCCATCTCATTTTTGGCCTTTATCATTTTTTTCTTATGGTTATCTCTTCTTTCGTTCTTCTTCCCATCGTTCGTAATTTTATCTTGTACTTTGACGCCGTTATTTTCGCTTCGGAATTTCCCCCTCGAACTCATTTCATCGTTATTTTTAACGTTCTTATCTTATAACGTTCTTATTCTATAATATGTTACCATAATTTTATTCCCCATTTGTCTCTCCTACTTTGTCACTCTCTTAAACATGGTAATTTCTATTTTTCGCTTACACGAACAGGGCCATTCTCGCCTCTCATATTTATACACGGTCAAAAAACCATGGATGGCGCTGCACTTTGTAATGCGTATTCTAAAAAACAGTAATTCAATCGCCCAATTCTTAGCATATACTACACTTGTTCGTTATATTTTAGAATATGGAGTGGCATGCTGGGACCCGTACAGAAAAGGGCAAATCGAAGTTTAGATAAAATTCAAAAACGGGCCTCAAGGTTTGTAAATTATGGGCGCGTTGTTGATGGACGAGATTAATGGTAATCCTTATCTAAGAGAAGGAAACGGGCGCGTTTATGCGTAATGTACAAGACATACAATAGGGACGCAGCATGGGCAGACATCGCTAAAAGATTACAGAAACCAGATTATAAAAGCAGAGGAGACCATCCTTGGAAAATACTATGTAGAAATCAAAGAAACTATATAGGCAAGTTCTCCTTTGTGAATCGCACTAGAGTAGATTGGAACAATCTATGTACCTGCAAAAGCACTAAGGGTCTTCCTTCTAATGAAGTCAGATTAAAAAAATGTGCTAAATGTCCTAATAATACTGAGACTTTTATTGTTATTAGTATTGTTATTACTATTATTATTATTCTTGGTATTATTCTTATTATTATTATTATTATTGTTACGATTGTAGATAGTGAATTAAAACTCCGGTTTTATTTTAACAAAACGTTTATTTTGTTTCTTAACACAATCACTGAAAAAAACTTGATTATTTATTTACACTACACTTCTCTATATTTCTTTACACTACACATCTCTTTATTTATTTACACTCACTTCTCTTGATTATTTATTTTCACTACTCTTCTCTTACACTGTCGCACAGTCCTAAGCACTGACCACAGTTCGATGCACTGGTCACAGTCCACTGCACTGACCACATTTCACGTCATTGGGCACAATCACTGCACTGCTATTCACCGCGATGCACACACTTCACAATTCAGCTTCCACTGCGGACTTAAGACTCACTCGCGGGCGCCGGCCACCGCGTATTTATACTCGGCGAGAGCCGTCGAGAATTTTCCGGACCCCGCGAACGTTCTGGAATAATCTACTGCAGGAACCGCCGGCAGATGACGCAACCCGCTCTCACAGGCAGCTCGTGGTGGCGCCGGCAGACGACGCAATCCGCGCTTACCGCGCAATAGCTCGTGGTGGTGCCGGCCGCTGACGCAATAATCGTTACATTATTATTATTATTATTATTATTATTATTATTATTATTATTATTATTATTGACTTTATTTCTCAGTTAAACTGAGCAAAATGAATCTGTCTTTTGGTGTCATAGAACCAGATTCTGCTCTTATGAAAAGGGAATTCACCCTATCCCACTTGAACATACCTTGGAACAAAACCTTGGAACTATGTGACAAGTCTGAAGTAAGACTACCTTTTGTCCAACAGTTTGCAATTTTATTGATAGTTCCAAATTTCTCAAATTATTTTTAAAAGTTTTTGACATCATTCCTTCCGATGAGATCACCAAGGCATATATGAGAACTTTCTCCAACCGCCAGATCTGTTTCAATTGCATTGCAAGCTCTTTATACTTCCTGATCTCTAATTCAGTTTTCCTGTTGTTATGGGTCAGAGGAACTGAAATATCAATTACAGAGGCTACTTTATTGGTTTTATTAATTAGGAAGTTTTCAGGCCTCTCACTGTTTTGTCATTGATAACAAATCGGTCCCAGTACATCACATGTTTCTTTGTTTCCAATACAGGTGCTGGACAATATTTGTAAGAACGGCGTAGAAGAGTCAAGCAACCCGTGTTTAACAGCAAGTTCTTGATGTATCAATTTTGCGAGTTGGTTGTGTCTTCCAAGATAGGTGTTGTCTGATATTCCTACAGCCCGCCATAATATGCTCAATTGATTCGCCATATGGTTCACATTTTCTACATTTGTCTATCACATTCATCTTCATAACGTTTTTTTCGTGGTTTTTGGTTCGCAGCACCCTATCTTGAATAGCCATTACAAACCCTTCAGTCTCTGGGTATAAATATCCACGTACTAGCCAATACAGAGACGCAGCTTTATCAATATGTTATTCTTCAGATGATTGAGAAATTTTACGTGTAGGATTTTCTCCGTCTAAGATTGTAGCTTATCTTGTGTATTTGGAATGCTTTTCGTAGTGTTACCAGAAAGAGTCAGTGGCGTGTGACCTAAGTCAATTTCATTCACCTGCACGGCGAAGAGAACGCCACCACCCTACGCATACTTTATTATTATTATTATTATTATTATTATTATTATTATTATTATTTTATTATTATTATTATTATTATTATTATTATTAATATGGTCATGTCCCTTATTGAGTGAAGCGAAGTCAAGTGTTGTGCAGTAGTAGCGAGGGGAGGGGAGTGCAGTGTAGCGTTGTGAAATGGAGGGAAGTGTTTGATTAGCTACAAGTCAATTTAGAAATCAAAATTAGAACTAGGTTATCAACCTCTCATTATAATTGTCATTCTACTTGTAAATATTCGTAACAGTTTTGTAATTGTGTTAATTGAAATTATAATCATGTTTGCCACCGAGCATTAGCCCAAAGCGAACTTTATTAAATATCTCTCTAACTCGAGACCACGAATGACGCGGTTCTCGCGCTTTGCTCGCTCTGCATTCTGGACTTGTCCCGGCTCCCAAGCCGCGGTGGCCCTGTGCAGGGAGTGCGGGTGTAAAGGGGGGATGGAGTCGCTGTGCAGGGAAGCGACGAATGGCAAAGGCGAGTGTCACATTCTCTCCAACGCGACTCTTTTCACGACTCTTTCCTCGTTTTGAGAGCTCTTATCGATTTCCAATGCCAACCACTTCTTTTGCTTGAGACCTAGTTCAATAGGTAGAACCCTTAGTGGAATTCTAGATTTCAAAGAATATATTGGAATGATAAAGTGATGTCACTGGCTAGATTTTCTATACTGTCTGATACTTCCAAAATAACTCCTTGCGAAATTTTATTTTCAGCGTATTTTGATTTTCTTTCTATGATACTTTATTTATTTTAGGGCTTAACAAAATTAAAAACTGTTCATCATTGTGTGCTTTATATTTTTAACATGATTTCAGATAAAAAAACAAAATATTTTTTGCCATTTTTGTAATGTTGCATTTTCTCTACGTGTGTAAAACAATGCTTATTTTATTTGTGAAAAAATAATACATTTTAAAAAATTCCCTTCCGATTTTAAATAGGAATTACATTCATTTTGAAGAGACGTCTCACCGGTTTTTAACTGTTTTTGGTTATAAATTATATTTTCCGAACTATTTTCTTCTGTACATCAGCTTTCTGTAATTCGTATTTGTATACGGATCTTAACATTTCCCATCGACATTAATTTTTTTCAGTAATCGGGAGAATGGACCTTTCACTATCCTAAGAATGGTCCACAAGTAGCAACTTCAACTCATGACTATCACGGAAATTCGCACAAAAGTTTATACGGAAGATGGAATAAAGTACTAATTTGCATGGTCAGTCGGAAGAGCGGATCTTATGGCCTGAGTCACGCCCCTAAAATACAGTATGATTGAATTCAAGAACAAGGTTGTGAAAATCGTTGCAACGTTGCAATAATTTCTTGATTTTAGAACTATCCTAACGTTGATTAATTAATAGGAAAGAAAACAAGATCTTAAATTTTTATACTTTTATGCTAGACAGCAATCTTATCAACTTCATTAACGTTTTTGGGATCAATGCTACCTTGATCGAGAATATCTGTAATAGTCGTCGCGAACTGCCGCTTCCCCAGACAACCCCTTATTCTTCATTGCCCCCTTTAAAATTTCATCGACCTCCAAAGGGTCGAGATCTTGCGAAATCCCTTAGGAACACATGATCAAATAGAAGTCTCTTCCTTCAGCTAGGAATCCTTAACAATTATTTTAAAGTTCTCTGTGTTATTTCTGAAAAATATGTGCATGAGTAGATAATCTGTTTTTAATTTGCCTCTTCTCTAAATGGAAAAACGTAATGATCTCATTGCAAAATTCATCTTCTTGTAACCCAATGCAGCATATTTTTAGTATTTCTGTTCTTAATTATACAGTTTTGGGACATTTTGCTTTATATTTTAGTGCAAAACTACAAATTTTCCCTATTATTATTATTATTATTATTATTATTATTTATTATTATTATTATTATATTATTATTATTCTTGCTTTACTATTACTCGCCGATAAGGGTACAAGTCTGGCAGTGTTCAGCCAATCTTCGCAACTCGGTAACTGTACTCGTCTCTTCTCATGCTCCGTCGTGGTTCATGAATATTCAGAACTGCGTCTAACAACCCTGCTCCAATCATATATTAGACGCTGATGTTAAATTGATAAATTAGCTTACTGAATAGATTCAAATCTGTCTTAGCCTGTTTCACTCTACAGCTAATCTCATTCTGCGTCCCTTTCTCTCTCAGCGCATCACGTTCAACTTTTTACTTCTACCTTTCTCGGTTGGATGCTTACTTCCTTTCTCGGCTCGATGCGTTGTACATTATTTTAATATTTTTTAAATATTGTATTAAATCTCACAGTGTTTGCAAATGAACCTCAATCATTGATGACTGTAAAAGTTGTAAATTAGGATGCACATAATGATCTACAAAAATTAAAAATTGTCTCAAATAGTATTAAAAAACAACACAATGCTACAATGTAAGCAACATTATCATCGTCCGTGTGCATGAAATTTATTTGTATTTGGGTGAGAGCGTAGGCTTCGCGGCCGGAGTCATGGTTACTGGCTATCCGGGAGACGCCGCGTCAGGGCACAGGTGCCGACGTTTCGGTCGCCATTCTGCGACCTTCCTCAGGGCGTAGTACTGCAGGGCGCAGTACTACGCCCTGGGGAAGGTCGCAGAATGGCGACAAACGTCGGCACCTGTGCCTGACCGGCGTCTCCCAGATACCAAGTACTTTATTTGTATTTGTCCCTCACACTACAACAGAGTGAAAAGTTTTCTTGTTAATTTTACTCATCAAAATTTTAAGACCTATTTTTAGTTGTGTTACAATATCTCCTTTAGTATACTGAATACAGTTTTTACCAAACACCGATCCTTTATTATTTATTCAATGCAATATTCGTATGAAATATATGGAAGTTTAGAATGCAAAATAGGGATAACTTTCTCGTTATAAGTGCAATTAAATCAAAGACATCATTAAAAATAAGAAAATGATAAATGTATATTTCGAAACATCAAATATGTGAAACAAACTAAAATAACAAAAGTTCATAATTCTGACAATGAATACTACTCTACTCAATTATACAAATGTTATAATTGCAATATATTGTTTGCAATTTGTCCATTCAATAAAAGATAACCAAAAGCGGAGACTGGTTACAAAATAAACCTCAGGCGGAATATTGCGACCCACCCCTCCGCCGGCTAGCTCAGAATGGGTTTTCAAGGTGGGCGCAAAATAAAAAAATACAATTAGAATAGCGGGGATCAGGGTCATGTGGGCCGTTGTGGATTGAATGCATTTACACAGAAACTCAAGTCAAATCACTTTCCACTTACTTAAGTATATTCTAATTAAATTGCTGTTACAGTTAATGAACATAAAACACTTTACATATACAAGAATTTTGTCTTGCTGAAAAAAGAAAACAACTTACACTCTCAATAATTAACTACACTGTTTCCTTTCTCTCATTTAAATCAATTTCAAAGAATACTTAAAACTTTGACTAATCATTCCAGTCGTAAATTCCCTAGTTGCAACTTTACAATTAGCTAAGTTTTTCTTGAAAGAAAAGATTGATTCTATTTTTCACAGAATATCAGTATAAAGAACCTGTACTAATACTTTCTTTCCGAAACAAATTATTCCTTCTAATATCTACAAATTGTTCAAGTTGGCACGACCTTACTGTGTCTTTTCACGGCGTAGAAATCTACGGCGTCGACTCTTCCAGTCGCTCGGTGTCCTTGTCCTTGCAGCTCGGTCGGGAGCAAAGCCGCCCCTCTGCAGAACCGTTGTTCAACTCACGATGTGGCCTCCGTCTCGTTTTCCGTTGATACTCTTTTCGTATTCTTTTATAGAATGTAACTAGCTTTTAATTCCATATTTAAAAGAATCTACAATACGACAACTGAGTCTATCGTATAAGAAGAATAAATATAAAAATAAAAAAACTGCAAAGAAAAGAAATGAATGGCCTCGTTAGTTTCATGCTATTCACACTCCTCTCTCTTACAAAGATTTTAAATGCGTCACTTATACTTTCATCCTTTTCCTGATGAATTGTTTTAATGCCTTGTAATATGATAATTACCTCCTCGAATGTCTTGAAGAGTTTTTATCGTAGATGCAGTCCTGAAGTCCGTAGTAGTACGCGGTGCCGCCTTCTCGTGATCGGTAGGTCCTCACTCTCCAGCTGTTACTTCAGAAAAAAAAGCTTTCTTTCTCCCGACTCTCGGTGTCGCATACTCTACCGAGACGCTCCCTTACGGATATAGTTCGTAGTTTTCATTTTCGGATTGTATTCATGCGCGTTGGCGCGCGTTCAAACAGCTCATCTTATTCTTGAATATTGATGTGCTCCGTTTTCCGAGACCTCGGCAAACGGATGGTCACAATATGTCCGAAAATGTATTTGTACCCTTGTGTAAAACTGGGAAGATTGACCGAGATGTGAGTCTGGCTTTCATCACGAGTGGAAATTTAAGCTAACGCGGAACGAATAGGGCGAGTACAACAGTCTGCCCTCCCCCTGCCTCAAGAAGCTCTTGTTGAAACGATCGGAATTGCTGCACTGGCAATATAGTGAAGTGCTCCGACCTTGCTGAAGCCCCGCCCGCGTCTCCTTCCCAGCCCGGTCGTTCTTTTGGGATTGCTGGAGCGTCAAGACCACCGTTCCTTTCCTAGAATAATGCGTCTGCACAGTTTGCACATATTTCGTTTTCTGATGTCTTTATGGATCTCTAAGTGCTGGCGTCAACAATTTGTGACTGGACTCAATTATCTGTGTTCATTCTGTTGAAAGTTAGCGTGCCTTCTTATATTAATCCTCATAAACAACATAATTTTCGTTCAAATTTTGAGGCAGACATTTTGAGGCAACAAATTTATATTATGCAGTTTACACTCACAAAGTTGATAAAGAAACCATTTAATTTAGACCAAAATTTCTTTGCAATTCACGAAGTTGAATATTGTGTTGCTGCCGTCCCCACACGTCTGATTTGACATCGTTTTCAAAACTTTCGATAGTGATGATTTATGGTGCTCATCAAAAAATGATTGTAATATATTGCTAAATATATGAAGCAATACTTCTTTAAATATATAAAATGTTCCTTCAACTTTATGTAACTTCATACTTTAAATTTTGTTGAGTCCGCTTTTGACCGCTCATTCCGCCAAATTGGTGTTCTTCAGTTACTCGAATGACATGAATATGCGACTGTTAATCAGGCTCTAGAGGCTTTTATGAACCTAAAAGAAAATTGATTTAATTATCCCATAAAACAGTTTCTTTTTCGTACTTCTCTACACTTTCGTTCGAAAAACTTATGAGGAATTCATCATTACGGTCAATATTTAAGGCAAATTCACACTAGACTCACAATCTCTTAAACTAGGCATGTGAAGGTCATTAGCACTCCATGTTAGAAAACATTCCTTGCATAGATAATAACCATGAGCGCCCCCTGTTCACGTGTGCTGCTCAAATTATCTTAATGGCATTGGAGCTTCGAGCTAAACTTTGTCCATTCCCTGCAGCAGCCATAGAGTGCATGCGCCCCAGCCTTGACCCTTTAAACTGAGCAGGCGCCGACCCATTCTTTGTGTAGTGGGCCATCTCGCACGTACCCCGTTCGCGTTTGCGCCGTTATCTGTTGTCACCCTTCCCGTAAGAGCGCAGGCCCGTCGCCGTCCTCGTTATCCTCCTTACGGGCGCCTGGAGGAGCGCGGCTTCGACTGCGGCACGCCCTCACACCACCGCAGGCCGGCGCTGAGGTCTAAAGAGGTGTGGACAGGAAGACGGCAAGACTGCTTTAGAAAATATGCAAGGGGAGAGGGCGTTTTACAAAAATAAGGGAATCACGTAATTAAATTTGCTTTGTTTATGATATGTTTGTGCAAAGTATTTCATTTGTACATATTTTATATACAAACAGTTTGAATAGAAAAACTCTAAATGATATGATTATTAATTTTCTACAAGTTCTACTTTTCACCTTAGTGTAAATGTAGGGAATATATGGAAAGTGCGGATTTTTTTAGAGAAAACTTGTTTTATAGATCTAGGTTAAAAATTAATATTTTCTTATCTTATAGTATTTTCTCATCTTTCTATAAAAAAATTAATAAGACCCCACCTTCCTCGAGTTTTAATTGATAAAATGAATCTTAGTGAATAAACGCGCGGAATCTAGATTTTGGAGATCTGTCCATTACCTCTGAGTTTCTGAAAGGCAATTTGGGTTTCAAAAAACGTTTGAAACAGTGAGGTTCTAAAACTAATACATCTACATTTAATGAAGCAACACTTAATGTTGTAACATTAGGTTTTCTCCAACCAGGAACCAGAAGCGGTAGCTCAGTGCATCAACTGATGTCACTGCAGCGCCTCTGACCGGGAGGTCCTATGTTCGAGTCGTGACAGCGGCAGGATTTTCGACACTAGCTTTTCAGCTAGGTCGAATACAGTCGCTGTCTGGAGGAGAATTCTAGCGGCCGGCTGCTCTGATCGGTAGTTCTCCGTGGTTTCTCCGATCAACACAAGGTGAATGCCGGAGCAGTACCCTAACAAACGGGCCACGGACCGCGCGCGATCTGTCCTTCCTCTTCCTTGCCTTATCCTTACACACACACTTACACTAACATGCACTACACTACCACATATTCCGGGAGACCGGTCGGGAGCTTAGAGCTTGACCCGGTTTGGGCGGTGCCCAGCTGGTGGGAGAGTCCTTGTTAGGGGAAACCCCACTAGCCGACGGTAGGTCGACGCCGGATCTCGCCATCCAGCGGGGGAAGAACACTGCCGTCTCCCGAGAAAAAAACATGCACTACACTAACGGGACTAATGATAAAGTGAATGATAAACTGATGTCTTTGGTTTTCATTCAACATTAAAAAAGGCATCATTCACATTAAAAAGGCATCAGTAGATTCAACATTAAATAGTTTCAACATTAAATAGAGGATTTATGATAAAACTTTACCGTGTTCTTATAGGTTTCAGAAGGTCATTCTTTGAACGGTCGCGTACGCCGTTCAAGGGCGGCGCCGTTCGAGGGTGGCGCCGTTCGAGGGTGGCGCCGTTCAAAGCGCGCCGTTCGAGGGCGGTGCCGTTCGAGGGCGGCGCCGTTCGAGGGCGGTGCCGTTCGAGGGCGGTGCCGTTCGAGAGCGGCACCGTTCGAGGGCGGCGCCGTTCGAGGGCGCTGCCGTTCGAGGGCGGCGCCGTTCGAGGGCGGTGCCGTTCGAGGGCGGTGCCGTACGAGGTGGCGCCGTTCGAGGGGGGTGCCGTTCGAGGGCGGCGGCGTTCGGGCGGCGCCGTTCGAGGGCGGCGCCGTTCGAGGGCGGCGCCGTTCGAGGGCGGTGCCGTTCGAGGGCGGCGCCGTTCGAGGGCGGCGCCGTTCGAGGGCGGTGCCGTTCGAGGGCGGCGCCGTTCGAGGGCGGTGCCGTTCGAGGGCGGTGCCGTTCGAGGGCGGTGCCGTTCGAGAGCGGCACCGTTCGAGGCGGCGCCGTTCGAGGGCGCTGCCGTTCGAGGGGGGCGCCGTTCGAGGGCGGCGCCGTTCGAGGGCGGCGCCGTTCGAGGGCGGTGCCGTTCGAGGGTGGCGCCGTTCGAGGGCGGTGCCGTTCGAGGGCGGTGCCGTTCGAGGGCGGTGCCGTTCGAGAGCGGCACCGTTCGAGGCGGCGCCGTTCGAGGTGGCGCCGTTCGAGGCGGTGCCGTTCGAGGTTGCGCCGTTCGAGGGCGGTGCCGTTCGAGGTGGTGCCGTTGGAGGGCGGTGCCGTTCGAGGGCGGCGCCGTTCGAGGGCGGTGCCGTTCGAGGGCGGTGCCGTTCGAGGGCGGCGCCGTTCGAGGGCGGCGCCGTTCGAGGGCGGCGCCGTTCGAGGGCGGTGCCGTTCGAGGGCGGTGCCGTTCGAGGGCGGTGCCGTTCGAGGGCGGTGCCGTTCGAGGGCGGTGCCGTTCGAGAGGCGGCGCCGTTCGTGGGCGGCGCCGTTCGGGGGCGGCGCCGCGCCGGCTGGGTGATGGAGTCGGTGGCCTGGGTGCGAGGATGCAATCAGCTGGAAGCGGCCTCTGCCCTCACCCCAGCTCCTTCCATAACACGTCACACCTCCCGCATTACGCCTCACCTGGCTCACGAAGATCGTTTTGAAAGTTCATCAACCGAATCACGTGAAACGGCGCCTGGACAGCACGATTCACACGTACTACATATCTTCGCGGCTTTCTAGGCAAACTTTTGACAACACGCTATGCACACTGGCAAATGTACGCGTAGGCTTCCGCGGCTCGAGTCGATGACTTCTTCGCTGTCCGGGTGACGTCGCGTAGTGGGCTGAGAGGCCGACGTTTCGCCTGACATGTCGCAGCGTGCGACATGTCAGGCGAAACGTCGACCTCTCAGCCCACTACGCGGCGTCACCCGGACAGCGAAGAAGTCATGCACACTGGCAGATTGCGGTTCGCGTGAAATTGATGAAAGACTGTGGTCGATTTACTTTCCGTTATGAAGAGAGAGAGCCGGTACAGAATCAACAGTAATGTTCACATGACTGAGACATAGGTATTGCTCGCTCCAATATTATTCTGTGTCTTTACTCTAAATAATAATAATACATTAAGGTCGATATTTAAGTTTATTTTATTTGTGAGTATAAGTACTTCAAATGATTTATTTCTCAAAGTAACTCTGAGAAAATGAGCTTAAAATTGCACATTTACACAAACGCTCGAACTACATTTTCTCAAAAGCTGCTCCGTATTTTACAATGAAAATATGCATGTAGGACGAGGTTTTCCTCTTCTATATATTCATAAAGTCATCTTTCAGTTCCACTATTGGGGGGGCCAAAAATTGAGAAAATGTGAAAAAATGCTTTTAGGCGCTAATTGAAGACCACTTGCCAACACCGGAAACTTAGCATAAATAAGAGAGGTAAGGAAACGTTCGAGAACGACTGTACCATTCTGTAGCAGCACTATTTCCATTCTTTCTGGTATCTAACGAAATGTAGTTAATCTAATCTGTCATCTATTGGCATCATTTATGTGCCAATATATGCCAGCTGGGGAACAAAGAAATCCTAGCCTGGATTAAAGATATGAGGAAACCAACCAGTGTCAGACGATTTATGCCATTCTGCAACAACACTAGTTCTAGTCTTTTTGAGTATCTAATGAAACCATGAACACCTTTCACGTGATCAGGGGCTGCTGCTTTTTCCATCGATGTATGCGTAAATTGGAAACAAGAAATTAACATTCAATTTCATTCGAAATTGCAAAGATGGAAATTGGAAATGTTTGAAATGCGTAAACATAGTGACATTCGCCATATGTACCTGTGCTCTACGCGGCAGCCTGATATTCACCCGAGCGACTGTCATCTAAAATCCAGCCCGCCCCACTTGCCACGGGACGATGTTCACAAGGTGCAAGTTTTGGCCACGGAAGCGATTTAAAGCCGCCGTTTTTTTTACCAAATTAACTTCATTAGAAACACGGGTCGAAAATACCAGTTCTGTGTTGCATGAAGACGTACAAAGCGTTATCCACGATTTTTGTATTAAAAAAACCGAATGTTAAATTAAAATTGAATCATATTTTAAAATAATTATATCCGTACAATGACGTAAAATTTGTGAAAAAGAAACCATCTTCATTGAAAGACGTTATTGCGGTGTATCAGAATAAATGTCACACATTTCTAGGGATTGTAGAGAAATCAAAGATGATCATTTACACTCAATGAGATTTGGTTAGACATTTCATATAAACATGCATTTGCCCCTTATTTCCAGGTAACCGGTATCGGAAGGTCCACAAAATTCCTTTGACTGCCCTGACAAACATTAGTGACCTGACAAACCCTGGTGCATGCCGATTTCCCAATCAATTGGGTTGTAACGTGTGTAACTATGTTGTATAAAATTGGATACCACATGTTCATTGGCAAAAGTTATTCTTATATTTGTGTACATTCTCTAGAAGTTATTAACTTTTATTCTGAGCTAGTCACCCTACAAACCGATTTTTTATTCGTTGTATGTGTTTTAGTCCGTTGATATTTAGTCTTTTTTAAACTAGTAAAAACAAAATTATAATTTTAGTTTCTAGATATCTTGTTACTTGAAATTTCTTGAACATGAGATTAGCGGTAATGTTTTGCTAGTGCTTGCGTTTCATCCCGGTTCCGGCTGCCGCTGGAAGTTCATCCCCGTAGTCTCGCAAAGAAGTGCTTCGTGTGCAGAGCTCAATGTTGCGGAATCCTCCAACGCGGCGTCGTCTTTGTTCTGGATTGCTCTTCCTCTTTTGTTAAAATGCACCGTCTGTGTGAGCGGGAGTATTGTGCTGGTATATTTTGCCGGTCTCTCTCCTACGTTGTCGTCTTTTTGTTGGTTGGCTCTGTCCGGGGTGGAAGATCTAAGAAGCCTGTCTGAAATTTGACGAATGGTTGAAGGAAAGAAAGAAACTTCTCATCGTGCTTTCATGCGATCATTTGTTTGCTCTTTGTTTCGTGTTCGTAAAATTGCATGTTTCTATATACTCACGAAATCTCCCTTGTGTCTCTTCTGTTATTTTCTTTGTTTAAATCTCTCTGTTGTTTGGCTGTATTATTTTATACTTTTTCTCTTAAACAAACTTTTCTATAAGACTAAATATTTTGAACTTTCAAACATTACTTGATCATTCTAAAATCAATTTTATCATTATTTCTCACAAAAACTGATTTTTCTTGTTTGGCATAGGTAGCGTTTAGGTTTAGTATTGCAACAGAGCTTTTGAGCAACTTCTAAAAACAATACTTATTGTATCAGTTTGCAATGGGTGAAATTTGTATTCCTTAAGATCAACACATGCCAGCCCAATGAATTTCTCTCAAATACGCTTTAGGGAACTACTTGATTTTCATCTAAACAGTGAATTTATAATTGTATATATGAAAACAATATAGCTCCGTATTACTACAGCAAAGAGATTTCTGTTAGTGGGGCGTCCCAATTCACCATGTACACGTAGTAAACAAACCTTTCATTCCCTGCCCTGGTTCAGAGTGGGAGGGAGGCTAGGTCTGTCTGTTAACATAGCGAGTAATGTGTGTCATTGGGTCTATGCATGTGCTCCTCTTGCTTGTCCCCTTCTTCCTACAAATCTGTTCCCAAGTGTCGCGAAGGGCCCATGAGTTACAGGCGTCTATGTTTGTACAGAGCCAAAAAGGGTCAATGAATACAAAGGGAAGGGGGGCCTGTGCATCAAGGTGTCAAATGGAAGTGCTATAGCAGGGTAGGGTACGTCGGTATACTTCACCGTTATACCTAATGATGATGATGTTGCTGGTATTACACTATTTTCCATAGGGCTCCGTATCATCTCAAACTTCGTTTATCTCTCCGCTCTGCTTTCGACGCATTTCGTGCTTCTCTGAGAAAAATGAATCACGCGATGCGGCTTTGATGGTCAGAGTGGAAGTGGGTTGCTTGCGGGGAAGCTATTTCAGTGAACAATGTTTGTTTGTGAGAAAGACGAATGAGAGAATATAGACAGTGGGAAATCGCTATACCAGATAATATTTACTTTCGGTTAAAGATGTCTTTATTTTGGAAAGGATCAGAATAAACACAAGCATCCACTGCAGAACATTTGAAACAGGAAGATGTATTTACCTTGGTTCTTGAAAATATAGGGGAAAGTCTAGAATTGAAAACGTTGGCATTCAGAATTCATGGTTTATGAGAATGTGTAGTGAAGTCGTGTAGTGTGTCGAGAATGTGTAGGGATTCCAAAGAGTCGTCTTCTATAATCCTCACATGATATTAGTTCCCGAAGAAAAGAATTTACTAAAGCTCTCGAATAAATTCAAAGAGTAATACGAAGGATTTTGTTGAACTAAGTCCAAATGAGATGTCTTTTTAAATGGTGAACGCAGCCTTTTTAAGTTTAAAAAAGTCATTTATGATGATAATCATGTTGTAATAGTTATTTACGATATTAGTGTCGTAATACATCTGATTAAAATACGAGATTGGAAAATTGCCAAATGAGGCCGTCAGGCCGAGTTTGGTAACCAATTGAGTACACGGAGAGAAATGCTTAGTTCACGATATTAATTACGTAGTACATCGAACTAAACGTTTTAGTAAATTTTCGTAGAACAAAGTGCTTATTCGCCTTCACGATATGGCTGTTTCGTCCAACGGACTGTTTAGCAAATTGTACTACACGAATAATTGTGTTTACTGTATGAATGCTTACTAAACATGTATTGTACCCTGTACCATAACATTTTTCTCCGTGTATAGTAAACAGATGTTACGACACGAATATCGTACAACGTTTTATCCTCTTTGCACATTTTTTAGATTTAATGTGAAATTTCGTTCTACATCTTCAATTAGTATTCACATATTTTTCTTCCATAAATGGCGACACTGTTCTCACAAGGGGAACAATTGAAACACACTTGGAGTATACTTTTCGATATGAGTAAATATATTCTGATTTGGAAATAGAAATAGCACAAATTCTCTTTAAAACATTAACAAATAAGAAAGAAATATGAACGTGAGTGTTTAATTTTTAAAGATTGCTGTGGGAAAAAACCTTCATTCCACATCGGAAAATGTTTTGATTGCCAGCAGTCTTTGGTCCCACTAGTCTATGTTAAAGAATACAATATCACTTCATTGATCATCACATTGATGTCAAATGTAAACGTAAGCTTCCGCGGCTCGAGTTCATGTCCTCTTGGCTGTGCGAGTCACGCCGCGCAGTTGACTGAGAGGCCGATGTCTCGCCTGTCGTGTCGCAGGCTTCCTCAGGGCATTGAAACCCGTGCTGCGCGACCGATATTATATTCCGGACAGACAAGAAAACATTGATAGCTGTAAGTTTACTCAGTTATTCGCATTTTTTAAGTGGAAAAGTGTAGGACACAAGACGAAGTCCAAAATATTTTCAAAAGAAGAGTGACAAAGTACGCCATTACTTTACCGCCCTAGTGTGGTAATGAAGTACATTACCACACTAGGGCGGTAAAGTACGTCATTACGAAACTGATTATAATGGCATAATATTGAACTTTACCTAGCCAAACTGGATAAAATAATTTTCCCTTTCACTCTTCTATTGGGTTCCCGTGTGTTTTTTTGTATAAATTTGATTAATTTCTCGGACACTTTTCATCTACCTTTAGCAGCAATACTTCCATTCAACATTCACTCACGTTTTGCTTTCCTCAAAATGAAGACCGATGTAACATTACGGGATTTTTCTATCTTGCTTTCTTTTGACCTCGCAATAGGGACATCACGAGTTTGATAGTCACCGCTTTCCCTTTTCTTCCGGGAAAGCGTTGGGGTGCGCTGACACAGCTCGGAAAAGCCGCGAGATTTCCTTATCTTTTAATTGCCAGGCGCCTGTTCGCCACGTCCGCAAGCTGCTCCAAGGAACCTGAGAAGAGGCGGAGCATTTAAAGAAGGCCGACCCGGCGCCTTGCACAGTGATTTAGAGGCAAGAGTTGGTGGTGCGGAATGTGGAGCGTGGTGCGGGTCAATCCATTTTAAGTTGCCCAAAATTTAATAAATTGGTCACTCGATCATCTCGAAAACAAATCATACTTTTTCGTAAAGGATGTAGCCAAATAAAGCGGTGAAAAGTGCCCCAAAACCAAATCGATAATTAGAATGCTCATATGAAAGAGAATCACGTAGTTCACAAAAAATCAGCCTCCTAGTGTAATCTGTTGCAGAGATACATTTTGAATGTTTTATTTTTTCTCAGAATCTATTGCGTCTATCAGACTGAAAAAATTGCAGAGACGGGGAAACATAGTTAAATTTGAAGGTAGGTTTGTCAACGAATTTTGACAAACAAATTCTTATAGAAAAAAATGGATACATTTTTGAAACTCATTTTCAACGTGATAACGTTAGAGTACTGTCTCATTTTTCCCCCTAAATGGGTCTTATAACATATACCTACTTAAGATTTTTAAACAATGTAGACGTAATAAAAAAAATTAAAACCCATTCTTTTAGTTTATACATTGAAATTCGCCTAAATGGAATTGGAAAAAACGGTTTGTTTTATGTGAAAAGTATTTATATTATCGAAAGAAAATTATCAACCCCCTTTTGTTTTTAGATTTTTCTATCGTTTCTAATATAAATCAAATTACTGGGTTTAGGTATATTAATTATATATGTTTATAATATAAATTAAATTACTTAGTTGTATATTTATTAGTCATTGACAATTAGACAATCATTGTCACTTTCTTCAATAACTGGGATCACGATTAGTTTATAAACAGTCACTCAAAATTCTGTTTTTAACATTTCTATTAACATTACCTGTTAACAATTTTCGCCAAGTAACTAGCGTGTGCCAAATATGTGTTTAATGTTTGCAAATATATGGAGGGTGCCACTTCCGTTCTCACGTTGACAATATCGTTTCCCTCCCAATATTCCATGGTGGAAAGATGGGTGGACTCCTCCAGTGCACCAATTTTTGCTTGTTCTGCACTGCACCACGAACCATGTGACCACTTCGTTTATAAAGAGAGACTAGAAGTCGGTCGCCATGTTTCTTGGAGTGCAAGAAGTGTTGAGAAACATTTTTAAGTGGCATAAATGGACAATTTTCAACGGTGAGCGACCAAAAATAATACTTTGAAAGGGTAATTGCAATAAAAGATGTAATATTTTTATAAAAAAGTGCTTATCTGTTCCTTTTTCAAAGTCTTGTAACTGTGATAATTTTGGCATTTAAAATACACGCTAATATTATGACGCACATTGGTGCCTGAAGCTCATTGGCTGAAGTCGGGAGCGCAAGAGGCCACCAATCTATTTCCACCATGCTTTCCACCAAGGATATTCTGATTAAGTTTTGATGTTATCAATCTAACACCTATACTACTTTCATATTATGCGGTTCAGCTTTTCACATCAAAATGACCATATTTTCAATTGCAAACGTAGATGTCATGATGTAGGTTTATTTTAAAGTAAATAACATTCAAAATATATTAGGAAACTTTTATGTTTATTAATAATAAAGTATAATTAATTATTTTAAATAAAAATGTATTTTAGTTTACAATGGTTTCAATAATATAAACCCAAATTTTTATATTTGGAAAAAGTTTCTAAAATCCAAATTTTTAGGGGGGTGTAATTTTCAAGGGGTACGTTACTTACCAGTGACAGTTTACACATAACTATACTGTTATGTGTACAAGCTCAAAAGAATTAAGGCTGAGAATCTATTCCTTCTGTGAGAAATTACTCTTTGCAAATCGAATTTGGTTCATTCGCGTTCCATAGATTTGGTTGCAAATATTTCTCAAATAAAAACAAGAAGGTAGGTAATAATATTTCGTATTATTTGTAGGCCCCACAGTATATTGAATCCAATGCCTTTTATTCTAGAATGATTGAACAACCCAAAGCTGAATAATTTAGAAACGAGTAAATGTCTACAAACGCGAAAAATGGCGGACGGCGTAAAACAAAAATAGCCGCAATAAATATAAATTAAAGATGTTTCCAAAATATTAGAAAATTTATGAACAAAATATGAATTTTTTTCGAGATGGTCGAGTGACCAATTTATTTAATTCTGGGCCTCTTAAAATGGATTAAATATTTTCTCAGAATAAAGACCGGTGTGACTTCATGGGATTTTTGTCTTGCTTTCTTTTGACCTCGCAACAGGAAGATGATCACGAGTTTGATAGTCACCGCTTTCCTTTTCCTTCCGGGAAAGCGTTAGGGTGCGCTGACACAGCTCGGAAAAGCCGCGAGATTTCCTTATCTTTTAATTGCCAGGCGCCTGTTCGCCACGTCCGCAAGCTGCTCCAAGGAACCTGAGAAGAGGCGGAGCATTTAAAGAAGGCCGACCCGGCGCCTTGCACAGTGATTCAGAGGCAAATGTTGGTGGTGCGAAACTTACAGTGATTGAATTTACGAACACACAGCGCTTTGATTTCTGACGGAAGGCGACAGAACGGCGTTCTGGTACCTCAAGAATAATTATTAAATTAGATAATAAATATATCACTAGTTTCATTACGTTGGTAATTAAATTGGGGAGCGTTCCGGGTCCTAAAATTTGATAAATCAAGCAGTGCTTACTCACATGTTTTTTGCCACACTGTTAAAGTTGTTGGTAAGACAATTAAATAGAATTAACCTCCCATTTCGTAAATGCTTGCCACTATTGCGACTCTATAACTTATTAGTTATGTTTTGATACTGCTCAGATTTGATTCTGGTCGGGTGGTAGAGAATATGAGTGTAAATAAGCGCATCAGAGTTTGATTTCGTGTTGGAGTAGTCAATTTGTAAATTATATAAGCAATTATTTATTCATTTAATTAATTAAATTTCGCCACCAGTCTAAGGTTTTAGTTGTAAAAGTTATTGGCCGGTATCTCCGTTGTCTGAAGGGCATGAATTCGTCTTTTTCATGTCACTTGTCTCTCCTTTTGTCTGGATGATGAAAGTGCTCGGTGTCAATCTGCTGTTCTAAATAGCAGTTCTATCCCAATCTCTTATGCTGTTCTTAATTTTTTATGCTCCTCTTATTATATTGCCAAAACGAATTTTAATTTTTAATTTAGTAAGCTATTTATTACTGTTATAAACAGCATTATCTGATACAGCGTTGTTGTGCTAAGACTCCATCACAAAACTTTCATTCACGATATTCTAAATTGTCGAATTCTGGTTTGTATCCGTCTGCCTAGGTTTATGACTGCCAGACCAAAATGCTGAGAAGAAAACACAAAGAGGAAAAATCCGCTGTCAGAAGACTGGTATAAACTAATCAACCAAACTATTTACAAAACTAATTATTGTCAGACATGAACGTCACGAATTTTCTTTCCCGACTTCAGCAACTGAAATGAAACAGCGCAAGAGAAAATTGTTCACAGAACTATCTCCACGTCACCCACAAACAATCTCATTAATTCTACAATATGCTCTTTATTTATTTTCTATTCAGTCTATCCGTTCTGCTTACTACAAACAGTTGCTGTGACTCCAGTCACAAATTACCATTTTTCCTAATAGACACTTTCCTAATTCTTTCATGTAATGATTTTGCTGAGATATCAATGTATCGTCCAGCGTTCGACACATAGCATGTTGAGGGATTTCCAGTTCAAAAATTCTCAAGTTCAAACACGCGCGTTTAAACTATAAGCTCCTGACATGTGCGAATGGAAGATAAAGTATGTGGTGTACGGTAAGAGGAGAGGGGATAGTTTGAGGAAGGAAAGATCGCGCGAGGTCCTTGGCTCGTTTGTAAGATGACTACTCCCGATTTCGCATGATGTTGATCGGGAAAACAACAAAAAACTACAGATCAGAGTAGCCGGTCAGTAAAATTGTCCTTAGCGGCTCAATTTGACCCCGCTATTTAGCTAGATTAAAAAAACCGCCATGGATGGGAATCGAACCCTATGATTTCCCGGTCAGACATACTGCAGGAGCAAGAGTTGTTGCCCTGAGCTACTCATCCGGTGGAGTGGTGCTAGTGATGAGAGAGGGGTGCTCTGTCAACATCTGGCTGTGGCCTTTCAGCTTCCTCCACCCCAAGATAATTCGTCCCTTCTTCGCGGAATTTAATTATTCGAGTTGGACTCCTCTGTTTCCTGCGATGGGCTAAGTTTGTTATGAGGAAGCTTTGCGTTGCACGGCAGGCAATCTGCGCCGATCAGGAAATCCTGGAAGCGAACAGGGCGTTTCCAAATTTTCTTTCACAGCTTGGTTTAGATTATGTATTTGAATCAAGACCAGCTAGCGTATAAATAGAGATCTACTTGAAAATGTCATATTTGTTAGTTTAAAACCTCTTAAGTTATTTTCGGCTTTGATATCTTCTCAGCCGTAAAGCAAACAGTTCTGAGTTTGTATTAATTTTCCGCCGCTTGTTCGGCTTTCCTGGTTTATATTGCTCTAAAGAAAACACTTTTCGTGCTCTTTTGGTCTGTTGGCCAACTTGCAAACAACATTCGAAAAAATCGTTTAGTTATTTGATTTTTTATTTACGACATCTCTAAAAATATCTCTTAAAAACAGGATGAATATTGAAGTCGGGGATTATTGAAAAATAGTGATGCTGTGAATCTGTTATTAATAAATATTATAATCGTTCACCTCTTTCACTTGAATTTCCATTTTATCACATTTATTTTTTAATTATATTCCAAATGTTTAGTAATTATACTTTTCTTCTTCAGTGTTAGAATGTGTCATAGAAGTAGAATCTTACATAGAACGTCCTTATTGAAAATGGAAATTGGAGAGAAATCTATTAATGTAAACTCTAAAATATTCCAAACAGCAAAAAACGAGAGAAACGAAACACACCGATTAATGTCAGGAAACATAAATAATTTTAACAATGTTTTTCAGAAATAGAAGACCTAGAAAATTTACAACCATATGCGTAAGTTTTATTTAGATTTTATTTAAACGCTTGCAAAATGAATAAAACGGAGTTTTTGAAGCAAGACGGTATATCAACGTTCAACGAGCTATTATTTGAAAGTGACGAATTAGAAGTTTACTTAACTTTATTTCAATTTTTATTTTGCTGGAAACAATGTGATATTCAGGAGTACGAAAAGATAGAAAAGAGCATTCTTTCAGAAATGTATAGTTGGAAAACCAACAGTAAATAGTTCTGATAAGGGAGAAGCTAATGTATTAGTAATATAAGATGTGATTTGTTATGTAGTAGCGATTTTTCATGAACTACATTATAATATGAATTATAATGATATAAATAAAATAAAATAATAATATTATTTCTTTTCAAGGCAAAGGTGAAATACTCAAAATTGAGAATAAGATTGAAAATAATTTCTGACAAAAAACTACATATTATTTGGATTTTTTTAAATACATGACACTCTCTTACGTTAAGATTTGTCCAATGCAATATATTAGTGTGTTGGAGCTTTGGCTCAATTTTACTTGAATTCGAATGTTTGAATGTTTAAACAATAACTTTTATTGAGATAAGAAGCTGATATTTCTCAGGAGTACTTTATTTTTCCCAAGAATATAAACGATTGTTTAACATTTTCGAACAACAACTTTTAAGCATTATCGACCATTTCGTGTCATCGAATAATACTGCTTTTTGCATCTGTAGGCAATGCCTTTATTAGTGATATTATGAAAATTCTGAACCTGCTACGCAAATTCTCCTCTAATTTTCTAACACTAGACCAGGAGTATCTTGTAGGTATACAACAAGCCTTCAATATGGATGGGGGGGGGGGTAGGCAGAAATAATATTCCCTTATACAAAGGCGTCTGCTTTGGTAATGCGGCAATCCATCAATACTTATCTCCAGGATACAAGGCAGCGTTGCGCTCGAAATATTGAGTGAGGAGGAAATAAAGCGAAGAGGAAAATCCTATGGTTAGGATTCAAAGGGTGTTCATTGGTCGATCCTACAGTGTTGAAATATGCATCACTTCTTATTACATTTTTAAACGAATATTTTCAAGCTCATAATTCTGTAATCGGTTTTTCCGCGCATTGTAGATTGTTTGCGGTGTGATGGTGGATTACTTTGGGCGAAGAAGTACGTGGTCTGATAATCCATGGAATTCCACCATTTCTACAAAGCATATCTAAATCTATTTTTCGAGAATGTCTCAGAGACAAAGACACAAAGCTCTCTAATAGAATACTCTTCATATTACTTTCATTTCTTTTTTCTCAACCTTGCCTGGAAGCTTTAAACAAACTTAAGCTTAATTTCTTCAAAACATATTATAGGATTGATGTTATTCAATTATATAAAACTTTTCGACATATTTCCAGCTTTTATGACATTGAATTTCCATTACTTATTCGTCGTATGTATACGAGACTGGAATAAAATAAAAATATGTAGTTTTTTTTGTACACGCTCGGGAAGGGAATACCTGACAAAAATACTCAACTCGTACTGGTACATTAGAACTTCGTTAATCTACAGAAACGGCAACTCCTTGACAGCAATGATGCACCCACTTCCATTAACGTCCATTTTCTCACAAAATCAATATCCCTATGTTGCGCCTAATATTTCCTCTTTCACGTCGCACGGCGTCACTGTCCGCGGCCAGGCGCCAGTCGAGCATTAATCTCTATTGGACGCTCGCCGACTCTTCTAGAGCAGACGCTTCGAAATGCTGCCCGGGAAGCAGGGGCGCTTCCGCTGCCGGTGCGAACTGCAGCTGCGAAGGCAGAAAACGACGCAACGAGTGGGGAAATGAGAAGGGCACTCGCCGGCAAAAAACAAACAACATTTTAATTGGCGGAGTACAGTAGGCAAACAGTAAAGCTAATTGAATTCGCCTTGTTGATCCCATAACAAATACATGAGTACAAACTCATAAAAGAAACAAGTTAAAAAAGATGCACATATCTCGGAAGGCGTTACATATCGAGCCACAGCACTAACGTCTACAGACACAAGGAAATGTGAATAAAGACACTGTCCAGAGCGCGTTGTGATTTGGACAAGAATGCACTGTCCGTCTCTTTGAACTCAACATTCGCACCAAGGCAGTTACAACCCAAATTTCGCATAGCACTCTTGCGTTACTGTTACCGAAAAGATATTTCCTGGAGAAAGGGAATAAGCGATAAGACGTAGGTACTTCTCCGGATCTGGGGTTCGAGTCCCGACGGTGTCAGGATTATTGACACTATCGATAGCTAGGTCGAGTTCAGCATGTGTCTGGAGGAGAATTCTAGCGGTTGGCTGCTGTGATCGGTAGTTTTCCCGTCTTTTTCGATCAACACCAGGCAAACGCCCAAGCAATGCCCGAACAAACGGGTCACAGACAGCGCGCGATCTTTCCTTCCTATTCCTTGTCCTATCTTAAAACTTTACTTACTCACACTCTTACGTGCACTACACTACCATCCGTGCCGGAAGAGCAGTCGGGAGCTTATAGCTTGTCCCAGCTGGGGCAGTGCCCCGCTGATGGAAGATATCTGGTTAGGGGGGAAAACCGGCAAACCGACCGATAGGTCGGTGCTAGATCTTACTGCCCAGTGGGAAAAAATCACCTCCACATCTGGCGACAAAATATGCATTATACTTACGGGATAATGACCTTAGCAGACGACGCGCTCGGAATCTCTAATCAATCATGCAACGTAGGTGTTTCTATACACGCAAACCTCACGCAACAAATGTTAACGTGGTTAACCACGTCAGTGAGAATTAAAGCACCGGCTGCTCTGATAGGAAGATTTCTGTGATTTCTCCATTAAATACTAGGCGAACGCCGGAGCATTAGCCCAACACATCTGCACGCTATATTCCCTTCCGTCATCTTATTTATGCGGAGACCAATCGGGAGCTTTAAACGTGTCCTGGACGGGGGGCGATGAACCTTTGAAGGGTTTATTTGGAGAGGGTAATACTCGAAAGCCAACGTGATGACCACCGGGCCACGCGTTCTAGCGAAGCAGGTAGCACCTCCATCTCTCGGGTTGTAACATGCACTATACTTACTACCTTCTTGATTGATCCCTGATTGATCCCTTCAATAGTCGACGCGCTCCGAAACATAAAATAAACAATGAACTAAATGATAGGTTTTCATTTGAAAGTTATGGAATAAAATGCATTATTATTTCAGAGTACTTTTATATTTAAACTTCAGAATGGTTGCGAAATTGTGTTGGCTGACGGCTACGGCTGAAGTCGGCGACTGGGGCTCTGCGGCGCGTCATATGAGAGCTACACTGTCCCGCACGCACTCGCCGCTGTCATTCTGCCCCTCGTAGTGTCACATGACGCATTGGCCAGCCTGCCATCTGTCACGGCCAGTCACTCGAAGAATCCCAATTACATCACGTGGTTTCTGTGTTTGTGTGTGTGTGTGAGAGAGAGAGAGAGAGAGAGAGAGGGACCGAGAGAAAGAGAGAGCGAGAGAGCGAGCGAGAGAGCGAGCGAGCGAGAGAGGGAGAGAGAGGGAGAGAGAAAGAGAGAGCGAGAGAGCGAGCGAGAGAGGAGCGAGCGAGAGAGCGTGAGAGAGAGCGAGAGAAGAGCGAGAGAGAGCGAGAGAGAGAGCGAGCGAGGGAGCGAGAGAGAGAGAGAGTGAGAGAGAGCGAGAGAGATGGAGCGAGAGAGAGAGCGAGAGAGACAGACAGAACGAGGTGAGAGAGAAGTGTTTGTATGTTGTGCGCAGTTATTGCAAGATATATCACAATGAAAAAAATTGGGGAGACCTAGGGTTTGACATCCACGGTAGCAAATTTTCCCCCACGAGTGAAATAACGAGGTCAAATTCAGCCGCGTTTTGGGGAAGAACTCTTAACGGTCAGTTGCTCTGATCGGTAGTTCTCCGTGTTTTCTCCGACATTACCTGTCGAATGTCGCATCAGTAGATTAAGACAGTCAAGGGAGCGTAGGATCTTTCTTTCGTAATCTTTGGCGCTCCTCTCTCTATCTCTCTCTCTCTCTCTCTCTCTCTCTTTCTCTTTCTCCACTCATTAACGCATGTTCTACACTGCCGCACATGGCGAGAGACATTCAGAAGCAAATGGCTTTTCCGCCTAGGAGGATGCCCTGCTCGCGGAGATGTCTGGAGGGCGAAATTCGCAACATGAAGTGTCAGTAGGCGCTTTGCCTCACGTTTTAGCGGTGAGAAGCTCTGTCATCTCCCGGCATATAATATGCGTTCATGAATAATGACCAAAGTAAGTGACGTGCTCAAGAAAACTAAGTACTCAATACGAAATCAACCAATATGTGGAATGTATATTAATTTGGTAATTTTAATATCTTTAGATTTTGGAAAATTTAGATTTCGGGTTGAAATGAATCTATTTTAAAAATTATAAAGTCTTAATCATGTGTTTTCATGTAATCTTATTTTTATTTTGCCGCATACTACTTGCGTTATATAGAGTCGTGCTGCGACACAAATCTGAGATTTTGCAATCAAAACCACTTATTGTGGGGCCCTGGTATTGAAAAAGTAGATAATTCTTGTTTCTATGTAAAGTAAATACCTTGATCTGACACGTTGTGTTGTCAGAATTAACATATTGTTGATCCCCAATATCGAAACATTGGCTGAAGTCTGTTTGTCCGTCCGTCTGAGTGTCTTCAACTCTGGAGTTAAAACCGTTTAGAAGTTATTCTCCAAAATTGATATTCTCTTACGAATTCACCTCAAGTCAAAGCCCAGTGAATTTGAAACGAAATTTTGATTTTATGAGGATTCTTTACATGAGGTCTTATCACATTTTCATTTTTTTTCTCAAAAATGGCTCTAAATTGTTATTTTTCTTCACATAGAGAAAAAGACACAGGAAGCATTTTCATTCAACTACTAATTTTCAAAAATTGCATGTTGAAAATAATTGGAGAGAGGGATTTATATATATATATATATATATATATATATATATATATATATATATATATATAACGGGACCACAGCAGTTGGTGCGCCCAGAAACATGAAATATTCAAGTAAACAATCATAATAAATGTACTGATAGAGAGCAATTGGAATGAGATCCTTTCTTCCGCGCACGAACTTTATGGTCATTGTTTTTCTTCTCGTAACAAATTTTCGCGGGCATAAATTGAATGCGTCTGATTTTCTTCCTTCGAACGTTAGCAATTATAAAATGCCAATATGAGATTTTATAAAAAATATATTTATAGAAAATTTTCTATATTGCATTTATTTGGTACTTACATAAGCCGGTAATTCATTGAAATGGAAATTTACTAATCCTTATTGTATAAAAATGTACATTTTTAACAGATAGATAATTAGTTTAGACATTTCTAACAAATACTGCAGTGAATTGTAACTTATCTCAATGTATCTCCACAAAAGAGGAAAACATGATTACTATTTTTACATTAGTATAATGTAAATATTATTTTCAGATAAATCATAATGCTATTTTTTTGCATTTTTGTACTTTAATTATAAAGTTTCAAGAGTATTTCACGTGCATTCCTTAACGTTGTCATGCTGGAAATTTCTATTTTCATCCCGCCGCTTCTTTAAGCAAAGGATCTCTTGAATGGATCTCTCACAATGGAAAAGGATCGAAGAGCGAAAAAACTGAGCCAGCATTTTTATGCGGACAAGCAAACCCCTTCGGAAGATACCCTGCTTTCAAGATACCCTGCGGAGCTGATCCTCAACACTCCTTGCATATGGGCATGTGTCCTTGGCAAATGTATTGACGTTATTTGTTTGCTTCTATTCCCTTGCTTAAAATTGCTTTCTTTTCAATAATAAGAGAATTCATATGGACGTCACAATAACGTTTATTATGAAACTAACATTGTAAGTTGTCCGTTGGAGCAATAGTGCGCCGTGAATTCATAAGTCTTGTTTTTGAGGATCGAAGACAAACGATTACCGTCACGATTTTAACAAAATTATTTGTAAAATAGAAAATGTTCTTGGTCAATGCGATAAAAATTCACAAATGTGACAAATTTTTATTAGCATAATTTATGTTTTCGTGTAATTAAAACGTCTACTTTTCGATTCTAATGAATAACTAGGTTCACTTTCTTTAATTTATTATTTAAACTTAGTAACCTTCATCTGACAATCTTCCCGATTTCTTCGTATTCTATTTCGATTGATGGCCATCTCCTCTATGTTATGTCTTAAAGACAGCTGCGGCTTCAATACTAAAAATTATATTTCTCTGGCTAGTGTCATTAATCGAGCATTAATTTTTCAATATTAAAAATTATTCCCCATTTTGGGATGTATTCAGAATTTTCTTCCATAAACCGTTCTACCCATTTTCCTCAAAAGAAGTCTGAATGTCTGAAGATTTAAGATTCCGGTCCACATCCACCAGGAAAAGTAAAGATAAACACGAATTATAGTACCACGATTACCCAAAGCAGTCCATTTTACTATCTTGGAAATGAGTCGTTTATTACCCAATGGTTGTAGTGGTATGTGCCCTCACTAGGAATCTCGTGAGCAAACAAGAAGCGCGGCTCAGTCGTAAAGAGCAGAAGCGTTGCGCGGAGGCACCGCCCTAACAAGGGCCGCTGTGTAGGGCTCGTTAGCACTGATAATGGGATTATTAGGCTCCGGTGGGCTGATATATCGGCGGCGCGGCGCGGCGCGGGGGGCGGCTTGCGCCGCAACATCTCCGCCGCGGGCTTATCCTTTAATTATCGCGCCCCGGACGCAAGCACTCCGTCGCCCCCCCGCGCGTCGCGCCGCGATGGCTCCGCGCCGATGCTGTTTCGCCTTCGGTGCAACCCATCCCACAGACTCTCCGCACTGCGCTCACCCCGTTCCCTTTTCCGGCACCGGGAGAGGTAACCGAGGGCATCAACTGATGTCACGATGCTCCTTCTGACCGGGATGTCCTTGGTTCGAGTCCCGAAGGCGGCAGGGTTTTCAACACTAACTTGTCAACTAGGTCGAATTCAGTCGCTGTCTGGAGGAGACTTCTTGCGGTCAGCTGCTCTGTTCGGTAGTTTTCAGTGGTTTCTCCGGTTAACACCAGGCGAATACCGGAGCAGTACCCTAACAAATGGACCGTGCGCGATTTTTTCTTCCTCTTCTTCGTCCTGTCTTCATCCCTTATACACACTTACACTTACATGCACTACAGTATCACACATGCCGGGAGACCGGTCCGGAGCTTGGAGCTTGTCCCGGATGGGATCGTGCCTCGTTGGTGGGAGATGCCTGGGAGAGGAAAACCCCGCTAGCCGACCATAGGTCGGCGCTGGATGTTGCCCTCCAGCGGGGAAAGAACACCGCCACCTCTTGAGAAAAGCATGCACTACACTTACGATACTGACGACCTTAGCAGTTGATGCGCCTGTTATCACTAACAATCAATCAATCAATCTTTCCCGACCCTTGCCTCTCTACACTCCACACCGCGTTTTGAATTTGGAATTTTATGATAAACTCCAAATTTCAGCCACGTAATTTCGAACACTGAAAACTCCGTACTCCAACTCCTTGGCTCATTTTCTGTGAGTTCCGAATTTTGTGTCACGAATATTGAACTCAGTACTCTAGACTTCGAAGGGGGCCCGAGGCGCGTACCCCAATGTCGCAGAATGCAGAAGCGTGAACATCCAGTCAAAGCATCCACTCAGCCTCAATTAATTTTATTGCCACCACATAATACCCCGATAAACTCTTAATCTCACAATTAACATAATCAAATATAACCTTAAGAAAAACCACACTAATTCAATCCACCAAAAAATATTTTACGTTCTAACTCACCTACCACCTTAAGGACTTGCCCCCAAAGAACGTAGAAACATGAACCACCATCCAAATCATCCAAGCCCCTACGCAGACCAAAGTATCATAATTGTACATGTTGAATCCGTGCGAAAATGTAGCACATTTGAATTCAATTATACTACTCTGTTGGCCTGTGGTGGAGTATTTCACATGGGGATATTCTCGTTGGCCCAACACCTACCTCTGAGAGTGTTTTCAATTCGCAAACTTGTGTGTTTGATGTTGCTTTTAAATTTGAGCGTGTAGGTTTCCGCGTTCAGTATGGTAACCTCATCACCACTGCAGCCTCCAGTTCCAACCTGCAATGTTTGAGTTATTAATTATACTTCTTTCTGCTAATTATAATCTAAAATGATATTGCATGTATGTTGCTGAATTTTAGCATAAGTGAAATAAGTGGATACCTTTGAACGGTTTAGGAACAAACATTCATATGGCATTGCGTGCTAAAAAAGAGTAAGAAAGCAATGTGTGACTGTAGCAAAAACTATAAGGAATTTATATCAGAAATTACTATTTTACTCTGTTGTATGCCAAAATTTAACAATGTTTACACGGACTTAAACTTCAAGGCTGGTGGTCGCATATAAGTTTTCGCCAATATCGGGCATCGGACTATCAATATCAAGTCCTTCATTTAAACTTTCTAACTTTCATTGGATAATGGTAATGGACACAGCAATTATGGCTTATGTTGTTGTATGTGTTGATGCAAAAATTATAATTCAAGTCCAACAATTTTTTTCCAGGACTGAGCATTAAATTGCTATTAGCATTAACTATATTTTTTTAGTTTTTAAGATAGTACAAAACGACGATTTATCACTGACTCTCAATTGTGTTTTTTTAGTTTAATGAAAAAATATTTATTTACAATGGTTCTGTTGTATTAAAAGATAAATAATAACAGATACTAAAATTAACACAAATAATTGTAATGAATAAATTTCATTATCATTTTCTTGGTATTTTTTATAAACTATATTTTTCTAGGCTTTTTTTATTGGAACACCAATAAAATAAAATTCATTACAACTGGAGACTCAAGCAGGCTACATATAGTTAAGTATGCAAAGTACTGCCTGCCAAGATTAATTCCTCTATATATTTAAGTTTGCCTTTGTGAGTTATTGATTGTAATTTAACATAAAACTTTTAATGGGAACCCAAATCTCTTAAATTTGAATGGCAAATCGGGAGGTATAATGGGAATACTTGCTGTTATTGTAGATTGCTGCTTTCACATCAATTTGTTTTTCAGATTCAAATATATATTTCGTTTCCTTCACGTTCAGTCAGGAACCGTCGCAAAACATTTGCGAATCAACATTTCTCAGTAAAAGAACAGGGACTTCTGCCTTTAACTGTAGTACCTATTGAGATGGTATCTAAATTTCCAAAAATTTCAGAAATTGGCATAAACATCAAAAGAACATTGTCTATTGAAAATTGTTAGAATTTAACCAGGAAGCATGTGTATGATCTTTAAATTTGCAAGATCCACGTCCTTATTTGTTGGATCCAAAAGGGTCATTTGCAAGAGCCAATTAGAAGATTAAACATTTATTTCGACATTAGAAAAAACCTTCTTCAGTATTTAATTATAAATTTAATTTCTTTCTTCAATATTAATATTAAACCATAGAAAATTTACTGTGGTAAAAATTACAATATATATATATATATATATATATATATATATATATAATTTTTTGTGTGTGTGTGTGTGTGTGTGTGGTGGTGTTAATTGCAACGTTTTCATGGAATAGTTTCTTCACTTATGAATTTATGCAATTCTGGAACGAAATTATAGCTGGTGTTTCAATTGAAATGGTTATTAATTAATCTACAACGGCGCACTAACAGTTGAATAGCACACCTACCAAGTGAGAAAATTAAAATTTTTATAACAAGCGAACTTTTTGCTTGTTATCCTAATATGTAACCAAAAGTTATTTCTATAAAACTAATAAGCCATTAAACCATGACATTATAATTTTGCAGATATTAATTTACAACAGTGTGTCCAATGAAAAACACAAACATGGGCGGACATATATTTCAAAAAATGACAAAGAGAAATTTATTTGTAATTTCAAAATTAGCAATTATTATTAAAAACTAAATGTAAAGTAATAATACACAATTAGCCAGATACAACATATTACTATTAGGTACTTTTCTAAATTACGATCGGATAAGCGACGTGTGAAAACATGCAATTCATGTACATGTACTACATAGTACAGAATATTCTCACAGACGCTATCTGTACAATGTGTGCAACGATATATGAATTATTATTTAAATTTGATACGAACTAAACACCGTATTTACAAATACAAGCTTGGCCCACTCATAACTCGTAAATTATAAAAAGAGAAAAAACTACCTTAATCATATTATTGACATAATGTATGTACTTGCTACTGATTGGCGCCCAATCTCTGCGATGACAGCTATAATTCGTGGGTCACGATGCATTTATTAACAAATATTATGTAGTCGATATTATAATAATTATATAGCATTTTATTATTCTACTACCGGACGTTAAGTCTAAATAAATAATTATCGCCATATTCGATCAAATTTTCTGCAGTTATAGATTACTTTGTTTTATTAGTATATCAGTAACGTTTCCATCGAATTTTAGCACTCCGCTCGTTCTCGTTATTCTTCTTGGAGGAGTTTCCAGCTGTGCACTCAGCTTCTTTCCTTTTCACCCCAAGTTCACAGTTCCCTCCATCCATCATGTCGCTCCATACTTAGCTTTTACGAATTGTCTCCGTGTTTTTCTCGAAGACATTTTTTCTACCAATATACTACGCATAAATGGTAAAATTATTTGTCCTAATAATCTACATTCCACAAATGTTGAATGAAATACGTATACTTAAACAGAATTGAAATGAAGAGCTTGGCTCTACAAAATTAATTTTGAACAAAAATAAGACATGATTCATAGCTTCATCGATTATTTTATTTTGTGCAGGTACTCTGAGGACTACGGAGATATTTTCTTATTTATGGCAATAATATTGGACTAGGACTTTATTTTATTACTCGTAGCGCTCCAAATGAATGCAATATGGAGTAGGATGAAGTAAAGCAAAACGCCGCAATTTCACGAAAAACGCAACCAACTTGATGCACTTTGACGACAGCGGTGCAAACATTCTATTTTCGCAACTACTCAGTACATCTTCTGCAAGGGTCTGGGGCGTCTCGTTAATGTTACCCCTCCATCGCGTAAACAACAGCGCCGCGCCGCGGAGTCCCTGGAAACTGTTCCTTGCAGGTCGCCCACCGCAGCCTGAGTGCAGGGCCCACAATTTCTCGCCGCAGTGCTACCCCCTCCCCCCGTTCCGTCGCCAGCCGCCCCGGAGGGCAGCTCGGTTTTCGCTGATACGAAGCAGTGCACATTGGTTTGATGTGGGTCAAAAGGCGCACGAGCAACGTAACGTCTACGTAACTAGCCCACCAATCGAGTCTTTTGCATTCGAATGAAATGTTGGTTGGTTGGATGATAGTGATCGGACGCGTCAACAGCTTAGGTCATTTTCCCCGTAAGTGTGGTGCATGCTTTTCCTCGAGAGGTGGCTGTGACCTATCCTCGCTGGATGGCGAGGTCCGCCGCCGGCCTATGGTCACAACCGGGATTTCCCTCAACCAGGTGTCTCCCACCAGCGGGGCACCGCCCCAGCCGGGACAAGCTCTAAGACCCCGACCGGTCTTCCGACATGTGTGGTAGTGTAGTGCATGTTAGTGAAAGTGTGTAAGGGAAGATAGAACAAGGAAGAGGAAGGAAGATCGCGCGCGGTCCGTGGCCCGTTTGTAGGGTACTGCTCCGTCATTCGCCTGGTGTTGATCGGAGAAACCACGGAATACTACCGATCAGAGCAGTCGGCCGCTAGAATTCTGCTCCAGACAGCAACTGAATTCGACCTAGCTGAAAAACTAGTGTTGAAATTTCTGCCGCCGTCTGGATGAAATGTCCAACACGGTGAAATGGTGACCCCGGGATTTTGAGGTGATGATGCCAACGTCACCTTCGTACGAGATGCCTTCATTGCTTTTTACTTTCTCGCTCTTAGTTCGTAAGAAGAAAATATACGAATATTGCAATCATGCTCCGGAAAACAGAGAATTTTCGTCAGAAAAAATATTTTTTCCGGACCCCGGTTATAAAAAATGGAGAAATACTGTTCTTCCGTGTAGTAAATTACTTTCTTTAACACGTTGTGTAGCCAGACTAGGTTTGAAACCGAAAAATCGATTGACGGCAAAAAAATTAAAATTGAAAAAGTTCAGAATTTTTTTGGCGTTGTTCTACTACAAATACAAAATGGAGGATATTTTTTTTCTTTCTCACTATTACGTACGAGATATAGAGAAAGTATGGTAATGGAGAAGGAAAAAACGACAATTTTTTTTACTTTAAAAACTCATTAGCGTGCCTTAATAACATAAAAGTGTATAAATCATATCCCTGTATGTAGTAAATTTCTTCCCTATTGCGCTGTTATGCATAAATGTGAATAAATTTATGTTTTGTGGTTCCCTGATATCGAAAAGTCGATTGACGGCGAAACGCCTGTGCGTCCGACCGTCTTCCGTGTGTGACCAACGCTTGCAGCTAAACCGTAAGCAGGATTTTCACCAAAACTCTTATTCCTACATCGATCTGACTGATGTCACTGCCCCTTCAATTTGAAATCAATATTTTAATTTTTTTGGGAGGGGTTAATTTATATGAATTCTCTGGAACACTTTCAAAAGTTTCAATGAAGGCTCTACATTTTTTATTATGATTTTACCTCGAATATCGTAAAGAACGCTTAACGCAATACTGCAGATCTCAATTTCCTTGAAATATCTCATTTTTCGAAAATTAAAAATTTTTTCCTTAATGAAATCTATTCTTTAAAGACAGATTTTGAGATAAAGTCAGTATAATTTTTCAAAATTTCAGTAGTTTTCGTGTTCGTGAATATAGCTAACTTAATTTTTTAAAACATTTTTTCTAAAAAAATACCAAGTTTTTTATTAAATTGTCCTCGGTATGGTAAAGAACTTTAAGAGAACGGTGCAGGTCTTATGAAATCCCTGATTTTTCGAAAGTTGAAAAATTCAAAATGTTTTAACATTCCTTACAATTCTGAAAAAATTTTAATGAAATATGTTTATCAGAAACATCTTAAACAAGCTTATGTTAATTTTCGAAAATATCAGTATTTTTACTTAATTTTGTTCAAACAGGTAATTCTAAATTTAAAAATTATTTTCTCAGAAACGGCTCCCAATTTCTTTTAACGTTTTCTCACGTGTGTAAAGAACAGTAAAGAAATGGTGCTGTCCAGTTTCGCACGCTCTCTGTATTTAAAAAAATGAAAATGAATAAAACGATAAATTCGAATTTCCCGCCCTTCGTTTGAGGCGGTGTTGTGACATATTACTCTCTAATTTACAAGCACATAACGGTTAGTTATCTAAAACAGGAAATGGTATATAACGTATTGTAGTAATTGTAAACTTGTTATAATATGCTTAAATTAGCTTTTTTATTCCATACGAAGCTGAAGTATTTGCCAGAAATTTTCAATTTTTCAAATATTAATACACAATGTGAAAGGGCTAGAAGTGAGTCATATTTAACTGCAATATGTACAAATATTTTTATAATAGTATTCGTTCATTTACTCTTTCATATTATTTAACCTTAAAAGTACGATTTAAATGTGACGTGAAGGAAAAATTTAAAAAAATTGAGCACCATAATTGTGTACGAACTTTTATGTCCGAAATTTGATACCACTGTATACGGCATTTTTGCAGCGATGGATATTTGAGATGTTCATTGCTGAACGACGACAGATAAAATAAAGCGGCATGATAAACTTAACCTTAATGTTACAATGTTCTCTACGTTGTATAATATGGTATATTTAATTTTATTAAAGTCGGGAAGAATGTATACACAAATTTACTTAAAGGAAATAATATTATCATTTTGAATGTATTCATAATGCGATATATTGGATTGTCTTTAGTTGTGGTTGTCAACTTTGTGTGTGAAATTATGCTTGCTTGTCTGTATGATGTGCTGAAAATAATGCGAGCAATTACAAATAATGCGAGGAAGTATGTGATCTTATAGCTCCACTAGTTAGTTAATGAAATCAGTTCTTTAAAGACAGATCCTGAAATAATGACATGTGCAGATTTTTGAAAATATGAATAGTGTTTGCGTAATTTTGTGTGAAATATTGACAATTTTTAATTTCTCAAAAACTAATCTGAATAATTTATTGAGGTTGTTGTTTACATAAAAAACTGTAAAAAGTTGTACAGTCTCAATTCTCGTAATTTGAAAATTGCAAATCTTGACATTAAAATATAAAATTGAAGATGGTAATTCTTGTCTTAAACAAAATTTGTTCTAAAAATCATATCAAGTTATGTGTAAATGTTATGCTTAGAAGTGTGTAAGTTTGGCATACAATTAACGCTTCTGAGCTAAGTTTTCCCTACTAGTATTGAATACTGAGGGTCCAGAAACTGTGTGAATATGCTTGGTCAGAGACACAAAGGAATTTTTAAAAAATCGATAAATGGCTTTCACTGAACTTTTTTTGTGTGCTCTAGGAAATCGTTTTCTAAAACAGCATTTAAAATTATCAAACTATATAGCAAATAAGTTCGACAGAGAAGACAGCGTGGGAGAGACCAAAGAGCGAGAGAGAGAGGCAAAGGAGAGAGAAAGAAAAAAAAGAGAAAGGGGAGAGAAAAAGAGAGAGGGAGACCCAAGAAGAGGAGACAAGAGAGAGGGTGACGGGAGACAAGAAGAGAGAGAGAGAGAGAGAGAGAGAGAGAGAGAGAGAGAGAGAGCGAGCATTCCATTTTATATGAGCTTCCCGTCCCCTGGAGTGTTTCCTTACCGTTTGGCCCACTGTGCGGCGCGTGCCCCCCCCCCCCGCCGTTGTCGTGCGAGGCGGCTGCTTGGGGCTTCTTAATTGCGCTATTAAAGGGCTCTGGGTGTCCTCGCGAGCGTTCGTTAAGCGCCGCTCCTTCACCTGCACAAAGAAGCGGCGCGCGCACGGGCGACGGCTTCATCCTCGGCGGAGGCCGCTGCGCGCTTATTTTTAGCCGACGGGCGCAGAAATAGACGCTCTTCACTGCTTTGCACTGTGAACACCATGAATTTCCGTACGCAGCAAAATGTTTTGACAGATTAACTGTCTCTGAGGATCTAATAATCCTGTAAACCTTTGGTACTCTAGTCTCGCGACTTGCTGCTTTGATACTTCCGTGGTTTCTCCGATCAATACTACCGGTTTAAGCGGAACATTATCACATGGGCTACGGTCTGCGCGCGATCTTCCTTTTCAACCTTGCCTCTTCTCATATTATACACACCACACACACCACACACCACACATGCACATTTCATTGTCTACAGTCCCCATATATTTGCAGATCAATTGGGATCTGACAATCCATCAATTCGAATTTAAAAGTACAGTAGATTTTGAGAGTTTGAGTATTGTAGGTAATACAATTTCCGATGAAAAGGAACTGACAAATTAAGTTAATACTACACAAATAGTAGAATGCCTAGTTTCCGGACGTTTTAATGATTTAAGTGGATTAGTGTAGCCGATGTATGAAGATGTATTCAGATGTCATTTTCTTATATAATATAGTCTGAAATCGGATACTTCAACGGAGTCAACTGTGAGTAAAATATCTGACGTTTTACCTAAAAAGGTGTCTGGTTACGAGCATCTAATACCAAAATTTTACAAATGAATAAAGCTTGTAGGGCCGTGTGCGATAAAGGATCTTTGTAGTATAAAACTTTTCCACGGTAATTTTTAAAGACGTCCTCAGACCTACGACTGATTACAAGCACAACATATTCAACGTTATGTTAAAGAAGAGGATAAATTAAAAATAAACCGCTGTGCAAAAACTAATGTATTTGAAAAATTACATTAGAAGAACTAGCGTATTTAACTCAGGGATTCCCAACCGTTTTCTTCCATATACTCTTTTTAAACCAATTGTTTGCTTTATTGACTTCCATACGTATTCTCAATAATATACAGCAATGTAATTACGACACAAAAATGTAGTGTTTTTTTAAAAGAGCTGACCATTACATCTCTCCGGTGCGAATTACGCAGAGTGCTTTCTTGGGTGATAGAGTGTTGTTGTGAATGCAGAGTCATAATTTGTATAGTTTTCTAAAGATTTTAATTCCTAAGGACGAACGTGGGATTCAGCAAAGAAGCGCGAATTTGTAATTCGTTATACGTTTTGTAGTTTTATCTAAAAAAAACAGTAAATTCAATTAATATATTTAATCAATGAGATCATGATTATCTTGATTACAATCCGACAGTTTATATTCGACTATTGACCTCCAATCGGCCCCTTAATCATCGTTGACCCCTTTAAATAACTAGCTTCACAAATATAAAAATTGTTAAGATTTACAATGTAAACAGTGTATATGTTGCATCATTCAACCATGCAAATCAAAATGGTACACAGCTGGATTGATTCACATTCAAATTTGAAGGTCACAATTAGCAATTGAAGGGCAAACTCTGACAACGTTCGTACGAATTTGTAAAATAGCTTCACTCAGTCCGTTCACTTAGTCTCACAAATAACAGATATCGCTGTTGTAAGAACTGAACTGGAGCACTTTATTTTCTGGCTGTTTTGTGATGTGCAACACGTGAGCTTAATTGCTTCTCATATAGAATACTAATAATTTCCAAGACAATTTACTTCTCAAATAACTTACCCGACATTTGTTGATGCCGGGGACAAAAATAGGTTTGCAATTGTTCAGAACGAGCTACTACCGCGTGGATAACTGGGTGATCATATATGCCTGATAGTGTTAAAGCAAATGTTGACGGGTTGCGCGAGTAATGCGACAGGACGGGAGCGTGTGCGCCCGCTTGCCTCCAGTAGTCAACATGATGCAACCAGCACAGCCTCCGAGTAATTGAATCGGAGGCTCCCGATTACTGCGCTCCTACAGTTATCTCCGGCCCGAACGGTAGAGGAACTACAAAATCAGAGGAGTGGTTTACACGTTTATACGGTCGCCAAATAGAATGTGCATGTGTATGTATTGCCTCCGTGCTCACGTGGGAAATAGAATGCAGAGGAATATTAGGGGTGGAACGTCGAATTCCCGTGCAATTTTTCCCAATTCGACTATTGATACTACGGATTTCAGAGGATAATAATATCAATAATAAATTATACATCTAATATATAAAAATCGACGTTTTTTCGTTCTGCTTACCGTTCACCCAATTGCAATAAATCTTTGCCAAATCATTACTTGCACTTGCGCGAAGAATACAGACATAGTACAATTGAAATATACATATCTATCTATCTAATCTGTCGCACAGAAACGTATGTTGAAGATTTTATGCGTTTATGCTGATTCAAGAGCCCCTGAACAAAAGTTATGCAACCCGCCGCACATTCAAGAATTAAGCACGTCTTCGTTGCATATTCTGCTCCTGCGATTGTGAAATATCGGCCGGAATTATTACTTGAATGTGATCTAGGACAAGTAAATCAAATTTCTCTAAGACGGTGTCATAGCGAAAGTCGTCGAAACTTGAGGGAGAACATTTTAACAATAGAATACTTCACTTGTCTAAAGCAGGTCATAGAACAAACTCGCGAGAGAGTCATCTACTTACGTTTTTTGCAGAGCTTAGCATAAAATTTATTTACAATATCGTGATCATTGCAGGTTCACTAGTAATTAATAATTTGTCATATGATACAGCACTTGTCATTAATGCCAAGGCAAATTTCATATTGTTACTTCAAGTGCCATAATTGCCTTCATTTTTGGTAAGGGAAGGAATAAAATTGATTGTGATTTCTTCGCTTATTTTCATTTGATATTTCTTTAAATCTCTGTTATATCTTATATATTCCAATAATATGAAAAATATAACAAGCTACCCTAACTGGCGCACTCCTCTTTCTGTTAAATCTTTTAACCTGAATGTAGGAAGTTAATGCACTCTTCAGTAAAGGCAATTACGAAACCAAGATCATTTCATTTCAAAATGTTTAATTGTACTCTTAATTGTTAATTTCAAACATGACTGACATATTTCACTTTAATGTATCATTATTTGCTTTAGTAAAGGAAATTGGAACAATATCGCATTTAAGGCAGTAACAGCTAATGACTTTTCTAAAACTTCACTAAAAGACCGTCATGGGCCTGGTTTCCAGTGGCGCACCTTATCTCGGAGCATCTTGTACAATTGTTCCTTTTATATCAAGCGACAAATTCTAAGAACTAGTGGCCCTGAACTCTAGAAGGTTACCCTATTGATTCAGAGAGATACAAATACATATAAATGTGAATTTAATGTTTGAATTCAATGTATATAGCGATTCTGATAATTGATACAATTATGATAAATTGATTTTTTTATTTTTTCAGATATTAACTAAGAAATGTTTGGGAATTTCTGAGAACATTCTCATAAAATTATTCAATTTTACGTCAAAAACTCGGAGGTTTCAATTAACTAGTGGTTTTACACACATCATTTCTTGAATTTCAAAATAACATTTTCTCAAAACCTCTCTATTTTTTTCTTCAGCTTTTACACAGATGGAACAGAAATGTGAAAATAATTTCACTATCGTATTATTTTGTTTCATTTTTGGTGATGTCCCTGAATTTTCAAAAATTCTAAAAGTTGGAATAATGCAAGAAATAATGTGCTGTTCTGGAACCAAAAGTTCTATTTTGCTAAAAGGGACCTAAAATTGAGAAAATGCAAAAGAAATGTATTTTAGACGCTAATAAATGAGAAGGGAATGGGGAAAAAACAAAAAGCTAGCATAGTACTAAAGAGAGAGCTATGTAAAGTTGGGAAAAATTTATTTCGTGATTTGAACAGAAATTTATGTTTTGGGTTCCCCGGATTCCCAAAAATATGTTTTTTTTATTCAAACGTCCACCTGTCCATTTGTGAACAACATTAGCAGATAAATTATTCATAGATTTTTTCAAAATAAATATTCTCCAGTTGATCTGGCCCGACTGTTCTGCGAATCTCTTGATAAAATGAAGTGAAATATTCTTATAAAGATGTCGTAAGTCCGATTTGCATTTTTAACTTTGAATTTTCGAAAATTGCAAACGTTTTAAATTTTTGCGACATTTTCTTACAACTACAACATTAAAGATACAGATTTTTTCTTGAAATAAAATTTGTTCTCCAAAATTAGTTTCTTCATCAACGTAATGAACTTTTTTTAAATTGTGTAGTTTTTGCTCATTTTCAGTAAAATATAGACAATAATAAAAAATTGTAAATAAGATTTTCTCGACGACTCCACATTTTTTTAAACGTTTGATAAGAATATTGCTAAATGTAATTATAACGTAACACAAGCATCATTTTGTTGTAGTTTTTGTTTTTGTCTAAAATTAAACAATTTTTTTGACATTTCTCTCACGTCGTTAATATTGACATTATCCACAATTTGTATACTTTATTGCGTTTATGAGTACATGTGCTTCAGATGATGTCTCATGAAGGTTCTCGATAACTCAAAACTTTTCTGTGAAAGTGAGTCCGAAATTTCGCAATTTCAGAAACGCGCAAATGAGCACCACATTTTTCTTTAATGTTTGCTAAATGCACTGGTAATGCTAAATGCACAGGTAATGCTAAATGCACTGTGTAACATGACATAAATGCCACTCTAGCTGGTCTGGATAGTCCAGGTCTCTAAGGCTGAAGAGACGTAGCTGCCTCGTGCCCGAACGTTCGCGAGTTCGAATCCCGCCCGGGACATGGATGTTTGTATGTGTCCGTATACTGTTACTTCCAATGTTACATACATTGGTCGCTATACGACCTTAGTAGTTGAAAAAGACTTTAAATCAGTAAAAACTTGACATATTTTTTATTTTCTCTACACTTTTGTATTTCTCTGCACTTTGACATATTCTTCTGTATTTTCAAAATTACACAAATGTATTTTTTTAAATATTTCTCAGGACATTAATATTTACATAACCAGCTATTTATATATATTAGTGCAGTTTCGATAAGAAATGCTTCAAATAAGTTTTAATAAAGTTTCTTGAAACTCCTCTTCCTGGTACCTGACTGGGAAGGGAGCAAATAGGCTGACATGTAATTGAAATGGCATTTTTCTGAGAATGTCAGGTATTTTGACAACCGTGCTGCTATTGTTGACGAATTTTAGATCCATCACTTCACCACTGAAACAAGGATAAATCGATTCTGGGGAACAATGCAGGCACACCGTCACGTAAAAGGTTTCAGAGCGCCGTCTATCAGCAAAAGTGACTTTGGGGATAGGCTGCAGGATTTGGTGCATTGTGATATCACAACGAGGAGTGAATATTATCAGGTTCTAAAGGATTCACGCTCGGCGTTTAAGGAAAAAGCGTCACTATGTCATCCACACTAAACTCATCAGACTCCTTCCACCATGGTGCAAAGGACGCCCTTAGAAAATAGCTGAATGAATTGCAAGAAGAGTCAACGATTGGAAGAAATGCGTTGCTTTGTCAGCGGTGAAAAATAGAAGTCTGCGTCGAGCGAGGAATAAACTCGGCATTCAGGAACAGATGCTCATTTTGTGGGATTTTTATTTTCTGAAGATAGGATGAATAAAGCTCTTTGGTGGTTGAAGACAACTAATTAGTATTACGTGTACACAGTATTCTAAAATGTCAGTGTTGGTAAAATGTCAGTACATCTTTACAGTGTTTCTCTGTTCTTTTCATATTATGTCTGTGAAAAATTGCGGCAAAATGCTTTGTTGCTCGAACACTGTTCCATTAAAAACTGAACAGTTGATACGTAATTGACTAAATGTGTTCCACACAAGTTGCTTACGAGAAATATCGAAGGGTAACGGCGATCACGCATCACGGGACGGTGTACCTGAAGTATCGCGCATATAATTTCTCCTGGTCTTACGAGCTGGCACCCGCAGACGTACAAGCGCTTTGCTACGCTGCCCGTGAATGCTACGTCTGCACGACGACATTGCACTCGTTCTATTGTACGCGAGACGGAGAAGAGAGAGAGACAGAGAGAGAGACAGAGAGAGAGACAGAGAGAGAGACAGAGAGAGAGACAGAGAGAGAGAGAGAGAGAGAGATGGGTGCAGATGGTATGGCCGCAAGGAATACGCGTATCTTGAGACAGAGTGGCCGTCCTTGCAAGTGGAGTTGGGTTACCGAGAGAGAGGGGAGTGTCTCAAAGGTGGTGCCTTATTTGAGAGTGGCCTGTGACCCAGAATGCAGGGAGCTGTACCAGCTTGAAACCGGTTTGCAGCCCGGAAATCACAAGGAATCTCAAACTTCGCTTCCCGTATGCGCTCTCTTAACGAGCATTAGAGCTCTACGTTAGTGCAAATCATTCGACACGACCGTCCTACTACTTGTCTCGTTGCAGTGGGCGCTCCCACGTTGCCTCTGATCATCGGTTGCCTCTGATCGCGTACCCACAACCATTGCGAACGGCGACCGCTCCCTTCACTGTGCCACAGAAATCCCTTTCATAGCACGAGTTGTTTTACTCTAAATGAACGCGCCGGCGCACACATGCACCATTTTCTTCTAGGCAAACTTGTCTTCACTGACTCCTCTAAGTTAAGTATAAGTTCCGTTAATCTGAATTTGTATGTAAAAAAAGCTATCCAAACTTATTGAGGTACGTTGTTCAAAGATAATTTAAATCAAGATAACTAGGGGAAACATTTTCTTAAATATGTTTTTATGTGCTTTAAAGGTTTATTAAAACAAGGGGTTATCACACTTTGACCTAGTTCTGAGAACTTCAGGGTTTTACTAGAACTTTTTAATATAACTTAGTACATTGTTAAACACTGTATTTGCAACTGGATTAAAAAACACATTACAAAAATAATATTGAATTTTTATTTAATGCTAATAATTAAATTATATTTTCAAAATTTAACCATTTAATGACCATATCTTGTAAGATTATTTTTTAACAAAGATGTAGTAAGTTTAGGCGCTCTTCCCAGATTTGCTTCTCTATTGCAATTTCCTCGTTTCTTCTTGTGCTGAATGGATGGAACGCTACTTTAGCAATTCTAATTTTATTTCATTGTGGCTTGGTGAATGTGAACGGCAAGCGTGTTGCTGTAAAGGGTAGCTCGGTCGGTTCGAAAGACTTCTGGATTTCGAGGGCCATCGAAAGCTCGACAAGCTCGAGCAGGGCTCCGCTGGCCGACGCCGTCCGCTCGGGAGATTCCGAGATTCACGAGAGCGGCGGGCGCTGCAAGCGCCTTCCCGGCTTAGGTGGCTCAGATTGATGCCACTGCAGTGCCTCTGACCGAGAGTTCCTACAGTGCGAGTCCGAACGGGGCAGGATTTTCGACACTATCGACATAGCGGGGTCTGGAGGAGAATGCTAGCGACAGGCTGCTCTGATCGGTAGTTTTCCTGGTTTCTCCCATCAACACCAGGGAATGCCGGAGCGTACCTTAACAACAGTGCCACAGACCACGCGCGATATTTCCTTTCCATTCCTTGTTTTTTTTCACCCCTCGCTTACCCCGCACCACACACACACACACACACACACACACACACACACACATGCACTACACTACCAACGTGCCGGGAAACCAGTCGAGACCTTAGAGCTTGTTCCAGCTCGGGTGTTGCCTTGATAGTTGGAGATACCTGGTTGGGAAAACCCTACAAGAGAACTTGTAGGTCGGCGCCGAAACAAGCCATATAGCTGGGTAAAATCACCACTACCTCCCTCGATAAAAATATGCACTGCATTTACGGGATTAATGATCTTAGTAGATGACGCGCCTGGAATTATTGTTAATCAATCAATCAATCCAAGTCGGTCTTACGCCGATCAGATAAAACCCAACGTGGCGGTTAGGTTTTTCCCCAAAATGCACAGCTCTAGTCAACAAGATAGGCCGACCACAACAGAGAACTTTTAATTTCTCACTAAGTGTAATGTTTGTAACTCACATTTTCGTTTGCATATTTATTTCATATAAATTATTTTTGAAATTTATGTTTTCTATGTGTGTGCTAATGCCCTATGTGAGGGATACCTCCTTAACGTTATAGAGCAGCTGGATAAACTGTAAGAGAGGAAAGTAAGACACATGAGGATTTTGCAAGTGCACTTGTGTGTGTGTATGTGTTTATGGGGGGCTGCAATGGCCATCACTCTGCGTGGACCAGATCAATATCGATATCGACGAGTGGCGATGTTTACATTTAGGTTCACGGTCTTTGCGAATGGTTCGTTCATGTTTATGGTAAAAGAACATGCTTATGCTCTCACACCCAATTACTATTTTCACTGTGGATGGACTTTAACACTCAAAACCTGAGGTTGTTCAGAGATGATTTCCTGTGTCATCCGATGAGATGTAGAGGTCAGTGCAAAGTCGAACAATGAGACAAGTGTCAACTCGAGAGAATTTTCTGTTGAACATTGAGATTTATGCCTTCTCTTTTACGTCTCAGAGGAAGTTGATTAGATGATTCTTGCAGAAAATGGACTGCTGAATCATCATACATCTTTAGTTATTCCTACCACGTATATTCTTAGTGTAATTGGCAACTGTATTATTTATATATTTTAGTGAACCACAGTAGTATTAAAGTATACAGTACTTCCGTTTGTATGATGAGGTTGGTGTTTCCCTCACCACAAACCAACCGTAATCTGGCTGGGTTCCATCTTCCATAACCTTTTCAATTCTCAAAAAGTTCTGATGGAACCGCTTTCCATGTTCGTCACTTGCATCTCCCAAATTGTTCGAAATAAATCCAAGTGGGACTGCAATAAATGAAGCTAAGATTTGTTACATCCGATCTCAGGATAGGACACGTCTTGAAGGCCATTCATAGACGGTGTATTGTTTTAATCGGGCTCGACTACCCCATTCACACAAGAAGCAGCGATTGTTTTCAGTAACCAAGCTGCATTCCCTCCAAAAATAGAGGCCACGCATATCCTTCATGTAAGGGAAGTGTAGTTGATACTATTTATTAGATATTCCTTGATATCATAAGAGTCCTTCAAGAACACAGAATTAGCTATTGGAATTGAAGGAAGTTTGTTACCATTGTGTAGTAAAACGTCTTTCAAACTTTTTTGACTCGTCTATGAAAAGTCATTTATTCACATGGTGTTCATCCAAGAGTTTGCAATAAGCCATTTACGTAATTTAAATACATAAGGATTTCTTCGGTTGAAAAATACCGAATATACTTGTGATACTTGAATTACTAAATGTTGACTTCGCAATGTCGAAATATGCAAAAAAGTAACTTTGGTCTTTGACGTTTCTTCCTTTGCGTAATACATGACGATGAAAGCGACAAAAATCAAAATAAGCAAAACGCCTTTAAAAATGAGTTTTTCTCGATAATTACACAAAAATAAAATAATAAGTGTTCAATAATTTCCAAAAAGTTACTCTATGATACCAAATGTCGCCTTTTTCATATGATATCTTCCCTTTCTCTCTCCAGGATACGAGAGTGAGGAGCGCCAACAGGAACGCTAATCTGTATTTGATGAACTACAGGGTTTGATGACCTACACCTACTAGTGGTGCTAGAACAGCACAAAATTTCTCGCCCATATTTTCCCGCAAAATTTCGCGAAATGTACTCAAATTTTCAAAAACTGTACGTGATCATATTTTAAAAGCTATATGTAAGTAACAAATTTCATTACGGGGAAAATATCTACCTTAAATATTTTAGTTGTAGGAAGATCCCAAAAAAATTTGAACTTTTACAATTTTCGACAAATCAGAGTTTTCAACGAACATGAAACCTGCCAGATTCTCATAAACGTCCTTCATACTATAGTATGAAGTATAGTATGTTGTATACAACAACAAAATTTAATAACGAACGATGAATCCATTTTTTTAAATTGGGAAAATCTCCCAGGAGCTTCATGTAAAGTACCCCAAATTAAAACATCAATTTCAAATTCAAGGGGCCCGACATTAGCCAGATCTATTGGGGAATATCATTTTTGGGGGAAATTGGATGAACGGTTTATCCGCTAGCGTTGTTCATAGGCGAACGGAGACGGACACAGGGACAGACGGACGGGGAAGGACAGACGGACAGAGGAACTGACAGTCTGACGGACAGAAAAACTGACCGACTGACGACAGACGTTTTGCCGACATATGTCGATAGACATTTTGTCGATATATCAAGGACCCACAAACCATGGATTCTACACCACGTGTTAGTGTTTTTTTTAAATTTAGCAACTGGATTTATCCACTTTTTCCATACCAGGGCCATGTAAAAAGAGTTTTTCTGTCTTAAATGTGCTGTTTTTTCGCACGGCATTACGTCATTATCTTTAGTCTGCAGAGTGAAACTAAAAATCAGAACAGCGTGCTCAGTGGTTACTTTACTTTGTAATTCGAACTACTTCTTAGTTACAAAACAAATCTAAAATGCTGTCCATTCCAGAGCAATTGATATTGTTGCTTTGTTATTCGAGTCACGCTAAAAGTAGATTTTCAATTTTTGATAACCACACTGCCACGTTTTGTATTATTCAGTAGTTGTTTTTTTTTCAAATTATTGAACATGTATTTCGTTTATTTTTTCGATGCATGTTATTGTCGAGAAACATGATTTTGAGTCGGCCCAGTAGCCATGATTGCTAAGGCAGTAATGTCGTAGTGATCTCGGACCGAAGGGTCGCGGGTTCGAGTCCCGCTTCAGGCGTTGTTGTATTTTGTGTGCGTCTTTTCACCCCTTATCATCACCATTTCGTTTGCATCATAGTTACTATAACGTTAATGCCAATAGTGGTCGCTAATGACCTAGCTGTTGATGCGACCTTAAATAACAAAAAAAAACGTTTTTGACGTTTTTTCCTTATTTTAATCTTTGTCGATTACAACGCCATCTTCTCACGTAAAGAAAAAAATTAAAATTAAGTATTTGACCGATAATCCCAATGTACAATGAAAAATGGGGTTCCGTTTAACTTACTTATTTTTCGTCACCTCATCTCGGGGGCATTATTAATTTGAGATTTGACTTTTTAGATATTCCTAAAATCAGCTTTAAATGGAACGCCCGGTATATTACATATGTTTGTGTTCGTTGTAAATATTAATTTCTTCCTAAACAATTAGTAATATTTTTCGAATTTCTTTAATCTACATACAGCATATATCTGTTTCACAAGATATATTTTTAAAAATTGGTGGTTGTTTTTGATGTTTTGGTGGTTTTCGCAGCCCTATGTTGTGGGAAATGCTTAAGGCCACCTGGCAATACTCCAAAAACCTTGTTGACCGGTGTTATATAATAGTAATTCATGCAATTATTCTATAACATTTTTCCGTCCCATTAAAACAACATACCTACCAATCAGAATTCAGAAAGTAGCCAAATCGTTTAATTAAGAAAGTATAACACAGACGTAGCCAAAATATTTGCAGTCGGCCATAAAACATGAAGAAAACATAACATATTACCTACCTACATCTACATATAAGCAATGAATGAATAAAACTAAATTAGGGAAGTGAATGTTAAACTAGCTGATTTATGGAACAACATAATAGTAATTAACGAAACGAGTATATAAAGAGGAGTATAATTGCATGAATGGTATGTTCAAGAAAACGAACGACGATAGGAGCAAGTTTTCTAGTATACCATGAGTGCAATTATTCTCCTTTATTTACATGTTACATTCGATATTTTTTCGTTTCCCTTTAAGAATAATTTGAATGTTAAGAAATTTAAGCACATCATTCGGCCAATGATGTAGTACTATTGCTTCTGAAAAAGATCTTTTTTAGTGGATCTTGCATTGTTTTTGTTTCCAGGAAATATTTGCAAATGGAAGGTACTAAACATATTGCGGATAAAATGTTTGAAGAAGCTATCGTCGCTCGTTTTCTTGAACATACCACTCATGCAATTATACCCTCTTTATACACTCGTTTCATTAATTGCTATAAGCTAACAGCATTATAAATTTATAAGTGAAGGAAACGTAATTTCACGAAACAACTTTCTTGTGATGTCTCGGGTATTTAACATCTTTGTGCAAAAACGTTGGTCGGCTGTCCATTTACTTCTATCTCCACACTATTCTCTCGCTGCGATTGGCTGAATGTCAGATGACGCAATCATTCTTGCCGAAATTGCTAATACATCATTTGTGCTGTAAAATGCCCGAATATGATGCTGGTATAAATAATATGTATATTGAGATTTCTCTACTTCAACGTCACACCCTTCGTGGACAGACCTGATCAACTCCACCCTCCATTGTAATAAATAAAACATTTGGCGCTGCTCAGGTCTTCCGTGCGCAACATGCTCGGCCCGGCCACCCTCTCCCTCGCCGCTCCCATCGTCCCGACAGAACGCGGGAGAATAGTTTATGATCCCCTTAAGGACCGCCATGTGCCCACGCCGCAACGAGGCGCCGCCAAATAGATTCTCAAGAGACAGCCACCTTGTTTTGATTAAGGTCGACCCACCCCGTCCCATACCAGGAGTAAAAAATGTCTCCTTCGCTAAAAATTCCAAAGACGCCGTGGCGCAGTCGTCTCATGTTGTAGGGGTCGCATTCAAACGCGCGGTTAGAAAGGCGACAGTGTTTCTTTACATTTGCGGGCGCATGATGCTCCGAAGACACGGCGATCTTTTAATGGGCACCCGTGTGTAAGCGTTCGACCCTCCCATAAAATGGCAGGAGGCAGCAATTCGACGCGCACATGAGCGTCGGCCAAACTGTTCTCAGGCTGTCTGCAAACTGTTCAACCTTTCAAAAAATATTTAAAAAAATAAAAGCTACATTTCTCTTGCGAACGTCGTCAAAGACGCCCAAAATTTCAGGGTCGACACATTGTATACACACTTACTTACTATAACTATCTGATTATGTGGATTGTCAATAAACAAGGTCAATAAATCATTGTCAATAAACAAGGTCATTAAATCAATTTTTAGATCTGGTGAAAAAAAGATTTATCAATGTGTTTTATTTGGCAGTTTTCCAAGCTAACTGGGGGTACTTGTAACTACTTCGCGTCTATTTAAAAGTAAAATACGTAGTTGAAGTAGTTTCGTACTTTTAACGGAAGAGATTGCCATTTACTGAATCAACAAACAGATGAAGACGGCTTTGGAAATCCATTGGCCATCATGTGTTAATGCACAAGCTTTTTTTGATAGTTCGAGATATTGCGCGCTTTCCTTCTATATTTATAGTTGATAGTTGGCCGAATTTAAAAACAAGTGTAGTAAACGTGTGGGTACAATTTGAGATTTGCACTAGTGGAATGAACAAATTATTATCTGAACACAATTTTTATATGAGAAACTGTATGTAACTGATAAAATCGCAAAGTACATAAATGTATATTTGAATATATTTCATGTAAGACTTTTTGTGTTATCAAGTGTAGTGCAGGTAGGGCTTACAATGCAAGCATGTAAGACATTCACCAATTGAATACGAATGACCTAAATAGAAAACAATTCTGTTACATGGTGGTGAAGGATCTCTAATAATATATAAGCGTGCTCTTAATAGCCATTTCATTTTATATCAAGTCATGAAGCCTATGTGCAATTACGCAAGTCATTTTGTGTTGCCCCGTTTACATTCTCTAGGTTTATTACAAAGTACGAACATAACATGTCGATTTGATGATGGAATTTGAAAGCGTAAACTTCTAAAGTGTCTTCTGCCAAAAAATATCCATCGCGTGTCTTAAAGAATGCATAGTGAAAAAAAACTGAAATGAAGAAAATTTAGAAAATAATTATAACCGGAAAAATGTAATAGAGATGATATGATGGTAAAGTTTTTGAAGCAACAGAGCATAAGTATAGACTGATATATTTTACTATGAACAAAATTAAGAATTATAATGTTTTTATTTAACAAAAAGAAACATCCACAATCATCACTCTTTCATTGAATATATAATTTATAGAATTATTCATAAAATAATGAGAAACTTTTCTCACAATCATGTATTCTTGTGGAAATATACGTCTATGGTTTTTATTTTACCTTAGACTTAAATCTATTGTATACAATAGAACACACTGTTTCAATCCCACTTTATCGTCCAGCATTATCTCTGCCAGTTCTTTTTAAAGAAGATACTTCCATTTGAGAATCATCGGAATATACCTCATAATTTTCCTTCTTTAGTTTGTAATTTACCTTATTTATTCTGTTTTCATATTGTTTTTGTATTTTGACTGTCTTAAAAACATTGTTTTTCAAAAAAAATTTTTTCCATAAGCCAGACAATCTCTCGAAATTAGCATGATTTTTAATTAAAAAGGAACGTGATGCAATGTTTTCCTTCAATTCCGGCCTCTAGGGCGCCGTTCCATTCATTTTTTTGCCATTGTGACAAGAATTCCCTTCTTCTTGCGTCGCCTTCGTTTCCGCTGCGTGGCGAAAGGCGTGGCTCGTCCGGTGTTCCAGGGAGACAGATGGCATCGACGGATGCGGAGGCGGTGGGCGCGGATTGCTCGCAGTTCAATTTTTGAAGCGCCTCAGCCACCTTAATATTTTAGCCGTCGCCGTGGGCCACTGCCGGTACAGCCTCCACCGCCGCCTCCGCTGCCCTCGCCACATCTGCCCCTGACTCCTCCGCAGAGAACAAATTCACTTCTCCTGCCCTACAGTGGTCCAGAGCACACACTCTGGAACACTGGGCAGAAAGTACACCAAAGAACGTTTTTAACATTGCTTCGTCACAACTCCATGTTTTGATGTGTTTACGTCGTAGATATGGAATAGGCTGGTTGGTTGGTTTTTCGTGTTTCCGGGCGCGTCAACTGCTTTGGTCATTAGTCCCGTTCGTGTAGTGCATGTTTTTTCTCGGGAGATGGCGTTAGTCTTTCCCCGCTGGATGGCGAGATCCGGCGCCGACCTACCGTCGGCTAGTGGGGTTTCCCCCTAACCAGGACTCTCCCACCAGCGGGGCACCGCCCCAGCCGGACAAGCTCTAAGCTCCCGACCGGTCTCCCGGAATATGTGGTAGTGTAGTGTATGTCAGTGTAAGTGTGTGTGTAAAGGGAGAGGGTAGGACAAGGAAGAGGAAGGACAGATCGCGCGCGGTCCATGGTCCGTTTGGTAGGGTACAGCTCCGGCATTCGCCTGGTGTTGATCGGAGAAACCACGGAAAACTACCGATCAGAGCAGCCGGCCGCTAGAATTCTCCTCCAGACAGCGACTGAATTCGACCTAGCTGAAAAGCTAGTGTCGAAAATCCTGCCGCTGTCGGGACTCGAACCTAGGACCTCCCGGTCAAGGCGCTGCAGTTCATCAGTTGATGCACTGAGTACCACTCCCGGTATGGAATAGGCGTCAAGTTCAAATTTAATATTTGTAAAATGTGAAAGTGCTCTCAACTCCAATATATTTTGTGTTGTTTTTACAAATTCTTTTAATGTAAGTACGAAAATATATATAATTTTGATTCAGTTCTTTTATATGTACTCGAAAAGGAATCGAAAACATCTGACACAACATTGGTCGGTTTAGTCATAGGACAACCTAGCTTATCGGCCATTTCTGTAATTTTTCTCCAATGAATGTCAGTCGGGTGATGTGTAGAAGCAAGGATTTACGGATCATGCGCTGTATTTCATTCCTGACCTGCTTCCACTATCTTCCTTAGAGTCGAGAGATAGTGTGATTCACCTTCTGCAATCAACAAAGACGCTGCTGCAAGTATATTATGCGGAATGCCGAATTTGTATTTATTTGTTTATTATGTGACATATAGGCGGATTAAAATTGGGCACGTTTTCGTTTTCAGAATCTCTATTCCTTTTCTTTTACTAAACTTCTAGTTGGATTATAAATAATGATTACAAAAAGCGTTGACGGCAAAAGACTTTCATTAACACAAAACGATTGGTGGTTACATGGTTAACAAAAACTAATAGATGGTCGTTTATGAATATTATCAAAAATAGAGCATTATTATATTCATGCACAACTCTGATGACTTCAATCTACGCTGTTCAGTGTCCGTGTTTTAGAGCACTGCAAAAACACGCGAATAGGAAACAAAGTTAATTACATTTTTCTTTACCTCTCTATTGTAAAATATTTTGTCAAAACTGTCTACGCACAGAACACAAATAGTTATTTATACACCAAAAGCGGTATAATAATTTTAACGTCGAACGGTGTTTTTAAAAAGCGGTATAAAATTTTAACGATCGAACGGTGACGTTTTTATCCCACAAGAATTAACTAGTTGTTAACTTGACTCTGCTTGCCTTTTCATATTTCCCTTCCGTAATTCCCTCCATGAGAGAACATGTAGCACCATTCAACTGTTTTCATATTTCCCTCGTAAACACGATCTTCCCGATAGAGGTAAGTTATGCAGTGTATATCGAGCTCAGTATCGAAGGAAATAACTATCAATAACATATCAGTAAACATTTTATTTTACGTTTATCTTTAGTTATTTATGCACCAAGGACTTTATAAGAGTTCTAAAGACAAGCGGCAGCAAAAAGTCCCAGAGTTTAAGTTCGCAGGGCAGTTTTTGTTGCCCGTGATCATTAGAATCTGTTAACGCCCCTAGTATTAACAATATTTTATTTTTCATCCACTTTGATTAGGTAAAGTCAAACATAATGCCATTAGAATCAGATTGTAATGAAGTACTTTACCGCCCTAGTGTGGTAATTTGCTTCATTCTCACACTAAGGCAATAAAGTAATAGCGTACGTTCCCACTGTTCTTTTGAAAATATTTCGCACTTCTTCGTCTTGTATCACACAATTTTCCCCTTTAAAAATGTTAATAACTGAGTAAACGCACTGATATCAAAGCTTTCTTGGCTGTCCGGCATATAATACCGGTCGCTGTCCGGCATATAATACCGCGGTGTCACTGTCCTGACGAAGCCTGTGACATGAAAGGCGAAACGTCGGGCCCAGCCAACGACGCGGCGTCACCCGGACAGCCAAGAAGACATGAACTCAAGCCGCGGAAGCTTACGATTACATTTGATATCAATGTTGTTATTAAGTGACATTGTACTCTAACACACGAGTAGAGTAACGGGACCGAAGACTACTTGGTTTCTCCTTCTCTGACTTGCCAGAAATGTAAGCAATTCAAACTTTTTCCGATATGGAATCAACTTTTTTTCCACACCAATCTTTCAAAATTGAATAATACGGTCATATTTTTTTCTGGTTTGTTGGGTAACAATGTTTCTAAATATATTTGTTGCTATTTGTATTTCCAAATCAGAAATATATTCATTTATGTCGAAAAGTATACTCCATGAGTGTTTCAATTGTTCTCCTTGTAGAGAACAGTGTCGCCACTTATGGGAGAAAAAATGTGAATCCTTATTAAGGCAGATAACGAAGTTTCACATTAAATCTAACAAATTTTCACAAAGTGGATAAAATGTTATATGATATTCGTGTCGTAACATTTGATTTCAATACTCGATTGGTTACCAAACTCGGCCTAACGGCCTCGTTTGGCAATTTTCCAATCTCATATTGCAATCAAATGCTTTACGACAGTTACATCGTAAATAACTATTACGTAATTTTCAAGATTCATATTATAACTATTATCTAGATGTTTATTGGGTCGGTTTGCCATAATTTTTACATTTCGCTCCCATAATTTTCTCTTATCATTTCCTCCATAGAGAATATTTAACATCATTCAACTGTTTTCACATTTTCCTCTTAAGCACAATCAGATAATCACCATAACCATCTAGTGAAGTTGTGCAGTGTATTCATCCCAGTGAAAGCAATAACAAGCAATAAAAATCCGTAAAGAGTAAAAGTTTTTTCCGTTGTCATTATTTCTTTGAATAACAAGACATGACAGATGTTGATCTTTCTCTCAGCATTATCATTTACGGACACCGTAATGACCTAGATTAATAACGTGATGAGCCAGGAAACCCTGGTGTTGTTTGAATGGGAGGAACGGCATCAAATGTTGTAGATTAGACGCGAATGTGTGCACGCAGAACGCTAGAGCCAAGGAATGTACGTAGTTAGGACGACCAATAAACAAGTTATTGTATTCCATGCTAGAGAACATACGCTATTCATTTGGGGAAGGAACAGAATACACTGCCCCGAGGGGATTGCATAAAGAATGTATAGAGGAGGCAGTGAAAGTTGACAGAATGCACTGAAGGCAGTTGTTCTGAGTTAAAAGTGTAAACAATCGCTCTTTCGCTAATCGTCGAATAGAACAGATGCAGCGACCGAAACGGCACGAGTATTCTTTCCGTTAAGATTGGGATAGTAGTTCAAATATAGATAAGAGATGTGTAAATAGTGTGATGTATAAATAGTTTTGAAATGTTAAGTGTTGCATGAATTAAGAGGTTAAAAATATATTAATTCGGCTAAAATATATTAAGGTTAAAATACGCATAGGTTCAATGTTTACTACACGGAATACCTTAATCCACTGAATTCAGTGCCATAAATATATTTTCATTCAACTTGTTTTTAAAAAATTCTATTTTCACCCTTCGTTTATTTAAGAGATAATGTGATATTTGAAGTGTAAGGAAGGTGTGAATTAGTATTCTATAACGATAACATAGTATTGAAAAATTTGATGTGCTGTTGCAGCACCTCTGGTTTACTTACTTTTGTTGATGTAAACCACTGGCGAAGCTAGAGTCAGGCAGTTGGGTTATCTGAAAATCTTATCTTACACTTTTTTGTAAAGTAGCTCCATTCATGTTTTTTTTTTGTTCAGCAAAAAGTGGATAATGTTCTTTAAAGCTATTGTAACTGCAATGTTAATTCACTTCTCAGTAGCCAGTGTACTGAAATTACTGATCGTTTTATTTCCCAGGGAATTTCTCAGGAATGGCTTCATTCTAATGAAATCATATTCCTTTCACAAAATGCTGTAGAAAAATAGACTGAAGGAGAAGGGGAACGTATCAACCGGATTGTCTCTTGATAATTTTTTTCTAGACCAAGTTGTCCAAGAAATATTTGAGAAACAAATATGCAGACATGTATTTTGTATAATGAATGTATACGTTTGTCAGTTCATTTCGAAACTGCTCACAGTCAAAAAACGGATATTATTTTATTAGAAAAGAAAACTTTCTTGAAGGAAAAGACGCTTTATAGGAGAAATCTGCTTTTATTCAAGAAATTCATAAAATGAAAGTTTTCAAAATCTTGAAATCGATACTCCGCCTGAGTCCCTCTGCATCTATAACTTTAAAAGAATCGATTTTTGTCTTTCAAATAATTCCGATCCTGAAAGTTCATTCATGGTCATGTCGGCTTTAACGTAGGTTTCAAAACTCTCTTCATATCTAACACGGCATACTATCTCCTATTTCAATGGAATTTCACCTGCCTCATGAGTCCGCATTGTTGAGCAAAAACTGCATTTCGATATCGTGAACATTTGGACGTTGTGGGAGTGGCCCGTAGTCGATGGGACATACCTTACACTAAATCTTAAGCTTCATTAATTGTTTCTTAATGAAACACCAGCAAAAACCACTCAACTCACTCTATTTTCCCACAACGTAGTGATTGGTGACTTGGCCTGGCCAGGACGTGGACATCCATCGCGGTAAAAGTTTGCGCATGCCGGGAGTCAGCTGAGAGCCTAGGCTCTCAGCGCAGTGAGTGCGAGTGAGAAGGAGGCAGCGCGTCTGAAACGCGCGCCCTGTGTGCGCATGCGCGCAGAGCCAGCCGGTGTCTATGCACTGGTAGGCTCCTTGCTCAGCTAATTCCCTCACGCGTAAGCAGGAAAAAGGAGTCGAAAACATCAATGTTTCTTTAACGATTCAGTAAAACAAAATTGAATAAATGGTGTACATTAAGACAGATTTTGTTAAAAAATAATTTTGGTATTCTAATCTATTCTACCAGGAGCGGTAGCTCAGTGCACTGCTCAAGCTCACACACCAGGAGAGGTGGCTCAGTGCATTCATAGATGTCACTGCAGCGCCTCTGACTGGGAGGTCCTAGGTTCGAGTCCAGACGGCCGCAGGATTTTCGACACTAGCTTTGCAGCTAGGTCGAATTCAGTCACTGTGTGGAGGAGAATTCTAGCGACCGGCTGCTCTGATCGGTAGTTTTCCGTGCTTTCTCCGATGTACACCAGGTGAATGCCGGAGCAGTACCCTAATAAGCGGGCCACGGACCACTCGCAATCTTTCCTTCCTCTTCCTTGTCCTATTCTCTTCCCTTACACACACACATACACTAATGTGCACTACACTACCACACATTCCGGGAGACCGGTCGGGAGCTTGGAGCATGTCCCGGATGAGGCGGTGCCCCGCTGGTGGGAGAGTCCTGGTTAGGGCGAAAACCCCACTGGCCGACGGTAGGTCGACGCCGGATCTCGCCATCCAGCGGGAAAAGATCACCGCCATCTCCCGAAAAAAAGCATGCACTTCACTTACGGGACTAATGATCAAAGCAGTTGACGCGCCCGGAAACACGAAAAAAACAATCAATCTAATCTATTCTCACTTACATCACCCTACAGCTTCGCCACTAAGCTACACATGCTTCAGTTTATTAACTTTTTCACATCTACTCTTTTGAATTATAACTATATTCATTCTAACTTATATTTAACTATTCTAACTACAAAAAACATAGGTGACTCATACTTATAGATAATATTATATTTTAGCTTCTGATTGAAAAAATACTCAGGAATGCTTCAAATGGGAATCTATTTTTATTGCGGGTTGGAAAATACTGTTGATTGATGCTTTGATTATAGTGTTTGACTTCAGCGTTTGAGCTTATGTTTCAATAGACGTTATTAGAGAGGTAGGCTATGGGGTGGTGATAAATAGTATCTTTAATTGTTTATGGAGTTGTCTGTGTTGGAGATCTAATTCCTTAATGTGAACCAATGCATTCCGTACTCTTTGCGTACTCTCCCACTGTGTGTCGGAGTGCAAGGGGGGTGCAGTGAGTGGTGACGTGGGATCGGAGGCCGTGACGGATTGGATGCGCCGGAGCCACGGGAAGTAAAAATTGGCAGCGAGGGGGCTGGGAAATGAGAAATCAGAGTTGTTATGAAAGCTGGAAATGAGAAACTCGAAGAAATCTCGCGGAGAAAGAAAACGGTGCCAGTAAAGTAAGTTGAAGGTAGTTCATGAAGTCACTGGAATCAGAGTAAAGTAATGTGTTACAGCACGGGATTCGAAAACGTAAATGGATCAAGCAATCAAGAAATTGTTGACGTGAAATAAATATTCCGAAAGAAATTAAAGAGAAAAATGTACTTTTCTGAATGAAGTGAAGTATTTTGTATATTCAATTTGATTGATTAGTGATTCCGGGCACGTCAACAGCTAAGATCTCTCCCGTACGAGTAGTGCATGTTTTGATTGGGAGATGGTGGTGAAAAATTAACCCAGAAAAAAGGACCCAATTTACACTATTTGACAGCTTTTTTATTATTTCTTTCTGACGTTCGACGTTCTTTTCTGAACAAATGAAATTCATTTTTTTATAAATAATAAGCATTTACATGATTCTGGAGTGTTTCTAGCTTCTGCAATGCACAATTTGGCTAGAAAGTATTTTTTAAAATAACTTTGAGTGCATATTAGGCTGAACTATTTAGAATATCCAGTATTTATTAAACAAAATATTCATAAAATTGTCTTAAGAGCTATTTGCGAATTTTCGACGCTCCTCCCCGGACACTGTGTATTTGGACATGGAATCCTTAGCTCCATTTTGGTGAGTGTACCTGTGTTCTGAGTGTAGGGATCCAGTTTTTTTTATTACTCACAGGGAAGCAACATAGTTGCCCATGAGGCCAAGAATTAATGGAAAGATTCGAGGTTAGGTGTAATTACAGGAGGGACTCGAAATTAGCGTCCCCCCTCCGCCACCGACAGAAAAAACTCAATCCTTTGCGTGTGTTTCAAACCCACAATTCTATTGTGTAAGTACTTGGTCCCCTTCTCAAACCCCCATTACTGGCACACTTTATAGTCCTACTGACTTGCGATTACTAAGGTTGATTAGCGATTCTAGGCGCGTCAACTACTAAAGTCATTGGTCCCGCAAGTGTAGGACATGCTTTTATCGCTAGAAGTGGCGATGATCTTCCCTCGCTGAATGCCTGTATCCAGCGCCAACCTAAACGATGACTAGAAGAGTTTTTCTCAAACGGTCATCTCTCATCAGCGGGACACCGCCTCCGCCGCGACAAGCTCTAAGCTGGTGACTAGTCTCTCGACGTGTGTGATAGTGTAATGAATATAAGTGTTAGTATGTGTGAAAAATGGGCGAGATTAGGACAAGGAAGATCACCCGCTGTCCGTGGCCCGTTTGTTAGGGTACTACTACGGCATTCGTCTGGTGTTGATTGGAGAAACTACATGGAAAAGTACTGATCAGATCCGCCAGCCACCAAAATTCTCTCCCAGACAGCGGCTGAATTCGACCTAGCTATGCAGCAAGTGTCGAAAAGTTGCTAAGGTCGGGATTCGAACCGTAGGACCTCTCGGTCAGAGGCCCTGCACACCACCTCCTAGAGTTATAAAGCCTGCTCACTGTTTCGTGACGTCACCGTAGGTAGTCATGGAGAGCGTCGGTCATTCCTCCCTTACAATTTCCACAGCATTTTCAACGCCAAGAAACCCGTTTTCACTCTTTTTGTATTAAAAATTATCAATTCATGATAAAAGTTCTTTTGAGTACATTTTTTAATAAACATTGGTTTTCAATACAGTATATTATAATCTATGTATTGAGAATACAACTGATGAATTTACTGGAACATATTCAATCTTCTGCAATTTGTTTGATAATCTATAATTTCTTTTGACAAAACTTAACAAAAATACATCTTTTCAGCGTAAATGTTTGACTAAATCATTTACTGAATGACACGAGCATCATGAACGAATTCTCTCTCAGATATTTTAAGATAGTGGGACAGCAAACATTTCTTTCATTGGTGACTTTTGAAGCATTCCTTATTACAAGGAGTCATTGGGAGCAGTCACGCATTCTCATCTTTCATTTTCTTCAGTGCATATTCCAGGAAAATAAATTTTCTTCCCTTTCTTAATACAATAGTATATCAATGCATGATTAAAAACTTTGTTCTGAGCACATGGTTTTTATTAAACATATTTCTTTATAATACAATACATTAAAGATAATTATTTACAATATAATACACATATATTTATAATACATCACTGAATTTATTGGAATGTATGTAGTTTTCTCTGTAATTTCCATTTCCAGTCTTTCTCGCTTTTCACAAGGGCCTTCCCGTCTGGAAAACTCCTTGGTAAGGTGAGCTGGACAGTTAGGGAACACAGATGGTGCAGCATCACTTCATAACTTCGGTATATTCAGTCTCGATGACAGTTTCTCTGAAGGTGGCATACCTAAAACAAGAAAAAATAATATATTATAATATAATAATAATAATAATAATAATAATAATAATAATAATAATGAGGTTGCATGAGGGGTAAACTAAAATTGTACAGTGGTTAGTCTACAATATTAAATATGTACATAGAATTTAAGTTTCACTTTCAAACCAATTTTACCAAAGAACAAAAAAAATTAATTTGAAATTAATTCATGCACCACTGAGACTTTTGCTTTCATACTTCCCTAAGGTAATTCCTTTGACATAAATTATTCTTTTGTTTTAGTAACTTATTCATACAAGTTACAGGAAATCTCTGAGATTGTTTGCGAGGTTATGAATTTTTTTAGGCATTATTTACAATTGAGTGCTATAACTTAAGTGCTACTATTCTAAAATTATTTAACTGATAGTTTAAGTTTTTACTATCACTATTCACTTAACAGTAAACAGAAAATAGTTCCAAGTTCAGCATCATATTACAAGGAAGAATTCCAAGATCTAATTGCAAACAACTTGGCTTCGTGATAGAACATTAGGAATATTACTAAACAATGTCAAAACCCTTAGCAACGTACATAAAATTTATACTTTGAATAAATAATAAATATAATAAATGTAGGTTCTACACGTGCAAATGAACCACAGCCTTACCTTCGAGGATTTGGAAGGAACAAAATCTTCTCGGCGAACAGCAGCCGTCCATTTCTTCCGCAAAGCAGGATCTTTTGGAAAACCAAAAACATGTACTTTCCAGGCTTCATCGCAGTTTCCTCGACATCTCGGAATTACACATCTAAACGGCATATCAAACCGGCAATACAAGTATGAATAGCACCGAACACACGGACAACACCAGACGAATTCAACTGAAAACAACATGCCTGCGTCCAGACCACCCATTCCTCGTGACTACCTGCGCCGCCATCTTAGTGACGTCACGTACTAGTGAGCAGGCTTTATAACTCTTGGAGGTGGTGCCCTGCAGTAACATAAGTTTGATGCCCTGAGCTACCTAAGCCGATACTGTTATTTAGCATAATATGTTGATAAAATTAATAGTTTAATATACTAGTGATGCACGTACCGGCCCTTAAGTAAAAAAAATCCATCACTTTCCAAAGTGGTCGATTTTGACCACTTTGAAAGTGTATGGGTTCAAGTACTTCAACCGTAGATAATAATTGAATCGTTTATTTCAGAAACCCGTCAAACGCCAAATTTGTCATGTCGAGAAAATTGAGAAAAAGTGTCCAGTTTTTCCGATAATTTTTTTAATATTAAAGCAGTTAATAAATGAATATTTTTCAAGTAAATATGGAATAAGCGATGTATCTATCGTCATGGAACAATATTCCACCGCTAACGCGCATTTTAAATTTTGGAGTTTGACGGGTTTCTGAAATAAATGAATCAATTGAGGGATGACGTTTATTAGTGAACAATCCTGTATTTCGTAATTTTACTTCTGAATACTCAATAGTATCAGCATTTTCAAAGCGATGGAGATGTATTAAAAATATCACTGTAGATCGAAAGCTTTCTTTGAAATACTATGTTATTCACCAAAAAATAATTAACTGCCAGCTAATAATAGGGATCCGGGGGTGGTCTGTATATTCTCACAAAAATATCTTCTTTAGAAATCTCGGGTCTGAATCTAGGATTTCGCTGTCTTTGCTGTTTCGCATCCTTGACACCGCACTTCATAAAGGGAACTACAATTGCCCTGAGGTGGAGAGCTTCTCTTCGTCATCAAAGCTTCCCAAGCGCATTCCAGCTCTGCGGGAGTGGGGCGCTGACAGTGACAGAAGCCCCTGCGCCACACAGTGGTCCTGAATATCGTGATAAGGCAAGAATTTAATTGAATTGAATTTGCCTTATTTTACGTGGCGAGACTCAGGCCATGAGGCCTGCTCTTCCGTCTGACCACGCAAATTTCGTTACACTCCTTTCGCCAATCTTGGGAGAAAGAAGGTATTACTTGGGCGACGAAACAGGCGATTTGAATTTAGCTCAGAGGCGTCATTTAGGCTTGAGGATCTTTTACATCCAGTAAATGTACTAACATGGGACAGCCGGCTTTACTTCCCCTCCGAAGGAAGGCGTACGAAGGATTTTTTCGCCCTTAAAAATCTACGGCTTCGATCGGGTTTGAACCCGCAAACTTGGGTATAGTAGTTCGATACGCTAACCGCTACACCATCGCAAGGCAAGTACCCTGGGATTAGTTTTTAATGATAAAATCAGCATCCAGCATTGGAATATGGTATTGCTTTCAGACTCGCAAGTCAAAGAATACGCTTTGTTAGGATAATGGATCAACAAGGTTTAATATTCCATGCTTAGTGATAACGCTGTGCAGATGGACACGGCCCCGAACACATTATTTGCAGAAAGTGTGAAGAGGGCGTGGGATGGTCGTGATCGTTAGAAAAGATGATTCATGTTCAGGAAGATTATTGTCGCGAGCGCTCGTAAGCGGTTGGTGAGGATCGAAGGAGTGAAAGTTGTGTGTCGAACCCGTGGTTGAGTTGAGAGTAAAATTCAATAAATTAATGTTGTAAAATTTCAAAAATAGCTAGCCCATCGCGAAGTGTTATAAGGAAATATTTCACAATACATTGAGCGAACTATGAGAAATTTCCTCATCAGTGATTTATTCGAATTTCCGGATGTGTCAACAGTTAAAATCATTACTCCCGTAAGCGTAAAGCAATTGTTTTTTCGTTGGGAAGTGGCAGTGATCTTATCCCGCTAGATGGTGAGATCCTACGACATCTACACGCGTTGCCTTGCGGGAGTTTTCCACAACCAAGTATCTCCCATCAGTAGGGAACCCCCAGACTGGGCAAGCTCTAAGCTCCCGACTGGTCTCCCAGCCTGTGTGATAGAATAAGTGTGTGTAAGTAAAGAGTGAGGTTAGTGCAAGGAAGGGAAAAATCGAGATAGTTTCATCAAAACCCGTCTAGTTAGGTCAAGATTTAGTTCAACGAGTAGCCTCCGAAATGTCTCTTCATAAAACAGTTGTCTATTTCTTAAATTCGTTTTTATAACGGTAATTGCGATGTTTGTTTCTCGTGTAATTTGTTAATACATTCTTAGACATTACTGTTAAATAATTTTTCTTCTTGTGCAATTGTAAGAGGAACAATGGGACACATTCAGGGTTTGTCCTATTTTGTTATGCGTTCGGATCATGAGGTGAAATTTTATTTTCATTCACACCTGAACAATTTTCTGAGTGGCGCTTGCAAAATTGTTCGGCTACATGATTCAATTTATACTTAAAGAGATTAAAATAAAATTTTACTGTCAAGTGAAAAACGTTTTAGTCTCAGAGATAACGATGAGAAGCGATGGGACAATTGTCATAAAGAAATATTAGTTTTAACTAAATTAATTTTTTTAGGCGTCATTAAATCGTAATATTTTGTTAATATAGTAGCATGTTGGAAAATTTTCATACATTCTAGTGAGGCCTGCTTTCAAATTCAATCTAGTACATCAATATGATGTTAATAAATGAATATCTCACGTTTTATCCATTCAAAACCATCAATGAATTGTAATTTTCTTTAAGTGAAACTATTCATTCTTCAGAAAATATCAGACAGACGATAGTAGATAAAAGCGAGTTAAGGATTATTTAGTGATATGTGGCAACTTGATTGTTAAAATGGGAAATGTAGACCTTACTCTAAAAGAGCGAGAAGGAAATTCTGCCCATTTTATAGCCCTAATCTCTTCATGGGAGAGAAACGTTTTGGCCCACTGTGCGAGGAAAGCAGTGCGAACCGGCCAACCGTGAAAACCCACAGGGGTGGGTCCGCCCCGTGTTTAAGCCGGGGAACCACGTTGCTTTCATTATTTCGGGAGCGCTCCCGGAGACAGCCGCGGACGGGCGTACAAAGGGCGCGGAATAAAAAAGAACCCTCTCGTACAGCCTGGGGTAACCTAGAAGCTGCATGGCGCGGCGGGCCGCGGTGTGGGGCACGAGGTAGTGTGATGCAGGGTGCGATGTGGAGTGGGGTACGGTGTGGCATGGGGCGAAGGGGTGGGGCGGGCTGCGGTTGGCGGGGTGTACGGGGGTGGTGTCGGGGCGGTGTGGAGCGGGGGGGTGTGGAGCGGGGGCGGGGTGGGGCGGGGGCGGTGTGGAGCGGGGGCGGTGTGGAGCGGACGGCAATGGGACGCGGGGTAGAGTGTTCCAAAGGGTGTGTCGGGGGGTGCGTTGTAGCACGGAGAACCGTGTGGTTCAGTACAGTGTGGCGCCGGGAGTAGTAGGAATCGCGTCGGCGTCGGCAGAGTGAGCCTCAAAAGACGTAAGCGGCGCGCATTAATAAAGTGTCTAATGTGTGTAGGAGACGTTCTCAGTATAATTGGTGCTCGAGTAAACGTTCTCTGAATCCTGAATTAATCTACGAAGCCTCCGTCTAAATGAATGGAGATGTGGGCGGCGTGTAGGCAAAGCGCAGACGATGTACCCATAATTTTGGCGGTACGTTTTTATTAAAAAAATTTATTTGTGCGTGAAATAATTGTTAGTTATTCTGAAACGTATGCGATTTCATCACAGTCTACTCATAAATCAGGTATTTATCTGCTGCTTACGACAGTTTTTGTACGAAATTACTAAAGCTACTACGTTTTCGTATGTAATTGCAAACAAATAAACCTTAATAGGGCGGGCTGTCCAAAGTTCTACGAAAGTGAAATACAAATAATTGATCAGCCTGTCTGAGTGGAAAGTGACAAAGAGGATTATTAAGAGGAGTGGCTGAGATCATCTGTCTACTTATCGATTCCAAACGGTTGCAGAAATGATACTCTAAAAAATAGACTAAGAATACCGCGCTATCCTTCCTTCCACGTCCTTACACGTTCGTCATTGTTGGGGGCAATCGACGCAGTTATTGCGTTTTCTTATAAATCACAACTTATGAAGGTTCCTGACAAGCATCGGGGTGACGGGAGGGGGGCGAAAAATAAGGCCGAAAATGCCAGTTGGAAAGCACTCGTTTTCACTGCCTACATGCACTGACACATGCATTTTTAATCTCGATAACACTTTTCACAGAAAAACATTTCAACGGGAAATCATTTAAGGTCGTTGTTTGAAAATTTACAAATGAAACGGGAGCTTTTTACCGGCCACTTTGATTTTATTCAGCGGCTTGTGAACTCAAGGCGTATTTGGCGGGATCGGTTTGAGGATTGCTGGAAACTGGGAGGAGGCGGGGGCGGCGCGATTATGAGGCCAGTATCCCCAGCGCGGAAAGTTATGTGTGGGATGAAAGTACAGCTCTTTGTTAGAGAACTCCAGCACGACTAGTTGCTGTACGGCAATCTGTTTAAGTGTGGAGGGAGATGGACGTTTCCTTTTCACTCCCGCTATATTCATTTCAATTTGCCTCAACAGTTTTCTGTTGCACTTCACGGTTTAGCCAGCTGGCCTGTTCCGTCTGCATGCAGTCTCCCTCGATCTTCTACACCGATCTCCCCCATTCCTCCTTCCTTTCGGTAGAGAGCAGCTTCTCAAAGTCTTATATCTTCTATTCTTCTAATATTTTGTAACAATTTGCCTCTATATTGTTGCATACTAGTGTTTATTAAAAATAAAACCAAAGTAATGGCTTTTTGGCGAGAGATACCAGTCAGGTTCACGATAGTCGTTGATAACAAAATTTTAGAAGAGTGTCCTTCTTTTATTAGGGTGAATACTAAATAACCAGAAAGATACAGACACAGAAAACAAAGTTTCAAAATTCCAAACAATATGTGGTACCATTCACAACACCCTAAAAAAAACGAGCCACGCAACTCGAATAAAAATATACATTACTGTGGCAATTCCCATGCTGCCCAATGGCTGCGAAAGCTGGATATCCACAAAGAGAACAATGTAAAGGATATAGGGAAGTGAAATGAGTTTTGCGCAAAACTAAAGGATGCTAAAGAAAGGATAGGTTTAGAAACGAAACCGTCATGTATTGCTCATGAAACATGCTTATGTTTAGTTTAGTAGAAAATCATCAGCTTAGATACTTTTTTTTCGGTTGAATCACCGCAAAAAGACCACATGTATTAGTGCTTGTAATGATTCACACTCATCAAGACCATCATTCTTTATCATTTTATAAATTGGAATTGTTTTTATTTCTTCCTGTTGATCCTAGTCTAATGATGCAGGTAGATGGCTCGTTTCAAGTTGACCTGATAATAAATATATAAAATGGAAAAGTCTTCTTGAAATCTACCTAATTTTAATCCTGTATGCTTCAAACCTACTTGCAACGAGCCTCATTTTGTAAATTATTATGATTTTTTTCTTTGGGTTTTAAAAGAAACTACAAAGATTATTGTGCCCCGGATATCTGATTGTTATTCTTGAACTTAGAGCAGAGGCTTTCTTCTTCATCTGGAGTTGCTCACGTATGGAGATATGTTTCTCGCAACATTATCAAAACGAATTCCACTGGGGTTCCCCAGACAACCTCATCTCGTATTGGGAGCGGTGCCTCAGTGCACCAACTAATGTCACTGCAGCGACTCTGACCGGGAGGTCATAAGTTCGAGTCCCGATGGTGGCAAGATTTTCGACTCTGGGTTTTAAGCTAGGTCCCATTAAGTCACTGTCTGGAGGAGAATTCTAGCAGCCGGCTGCTCTGATTGGTAGTTTTCTGTGATTTTCCCGATAAACACCAGACGAATGACGGAGCAGTACCCAAACAAACAGACCACGTACCGCACGTGATCTTTCCTTCCTCTTCCTTGCCCTATCCTCACCCCTTACACATACAATTACACCAACATGCACTACAGTACCACACATGCCGGAAGACCGGTCAGAGACGATTTGCGTTTTCCATTCGTTGCACTGAAACCCACCCTAGTGCAGGGTAAAAACTTCGTGGCTCAACAGTTGGTCACTGATGCAGTGCTGCCACACACGCGTGAAGGGCATCTACGAATGAAACGGATTCAGGAACTGAGTTAGTGCGTGTGCGCTACGCAGTGAGATTGTTCTTGCTCTGTCACACTGAAGGAACTCGAAAAATAATAATTTTGAATTTTGATCATTGTTATAATTTTCATGAAGTCTTTTGATAATTCCTAATTCTTAATTCATATATTATTAACGTGTGATTTCTGTATTTAAAAACTACGGAAACTTCAAATGCGTATGTGTCGAAATTTCATTTTTCGTGATTTGCTAGTGATCGATATAGTACACAAGATTTTGAACCGATAGACTTAAGCAGAATTGTTTGGCTATTGAAACCATAAAAATATTAACATGAGATTTTCCGCTGGTAATGTATGGGTGTGCGAGAAACATTTCTTGGCACATATATTTTAATGATTTTGTAAGGGTCGCTATTTTTATTTTCACTTTATTAGCGTTTCGAAATTGAGACACTACACTTTTGTTTCTAAACAGCACTAGATTTGTTAACACGAAGTTATTCAAGGTTAAATTTTAGGAAAACACAAACTGATTTTCCGAACTTCGCGAGTCACAAAAATAATTTTAAGGTATTTTTTTGCAAAACATAATATACTTCATCATTCAAGTATCCCTGTGTGACAGTAGATCCTCAATTGCCTTCACAATTTCACCACGAATCAAAATCAGCATGGATACCTTCCGTACCTAACCTCACAATAGCCCATTGCAGTGGACTGCACTGACGCGATCATCAATCAGTGCAGTTTAGGGCGCCCCGTGTACGCCCTGGTTCCGTGTCATTGTGCGAATGGAACATGCGCTTCTTTGCACTGGTGCGCCCTAGCGGTCGAATGGAACACGAAAGCTGTCCTGAGTGCGCACTGGGTGCGTACCAGTGCGGCGAATGGAAAACGCTATTACAAGTGGTCCCGACTGGTGCGGTGCCCCGCTGGTGGGAGGTGCCTGGTTGGGTAAATCCCGTAAGCCGACGGTAGGTCAGCGCCGGATCTGGCCATCCAGTGGGGGAAGACCTCCACCACCTCCCGAGCAAAAACACACACTACACTTACGGGACTAATGACTATAGTTGACGCTCCCGGAATCGCTAACAATCAATCAATCAACCTTCTCGTGCGTTTCCCTGTCGTCAAACAAGTTTCGAGGTTAGAGAGGACTTTTATGGGTTACTGATTGAACAAACCCCACTTATCGCTCACTGGACGGCGTGCTCATTTTCCATGGCGCGATCCCGCGATCGATTCCCGGTCGCGGCAGATGCTAGTGTGCGCTCTCCTTAATGTCCTAGTCTGTTGCTGTGTGATGATGAGAAGCTCCTTTGTTAGGTTGAGAAGACCGCAATACGTCGTAGGGATGTCTGTGTGCTAACCTCACGTACCTCTCAACCCATGGTCGCAAGGCCGGGACGCCGCTGGTAGGCCTTGGCCCCGCAGGATCAGACAGACAGACAGACCGGCTGAAAAGATTTGTTTACAATAGAGATGGGGAGTCAGAAGAAGAAAAGCAGGGGGACGGAAAGGGAAAAGCTAGAGAATGGTTGGTTTTCCCAAACCAAGCCAATATATTACATGAAAAAAATATCCGAACAAAGTATTTTACTCAATATCACTTCCAGAGTTACCCATTTTCTTCAAATATAGGATAATTTTTTTAAATTATTTATTTTTCGTCAAAACCGTTAAAAACTATGTGTGATGTGTTAGAAATAGAAGTGTATTCTTAGAACGTTTTCTTAATTCTGGGATACCTACCATTAACCATATACAAGTTGAATTCTGAATACAAAAGAATAGCGTTTTGGAAAAATTTAAAGAAAATGTTAATGAATATGTTAACAAAAATGTCTAATGAAAAAATATATTTTCAAAGACAAATCAGCTATAGATTTGGGTTCCTCATCCATCATGTCCTTCGTGAAGCAATATAATTCTGACACGACATGTAGAACGATAATTTGTATAACTGTATTTCCCACTGAACTTTCGAAGATGCACAGATAATGAAGTTACATTTGTGTCCATATACAAATCAAGGGGCCATGTCAGCATTTGTTCAAGGGATCTGGGATACTGGACTGAAAATCTGATCGCGATGGGGGACATTGACCCAGAATATGAGATATAATACTTGTTACAGGTTGTTTACATTTATAAAGTCCAAATGGTAAATAATATATTAAATAGCATTGTTAAAACTAATTTACTTTTTGATACTCGGTATAGTCTCTAATTGTATATAAACAATTATGCAACACAAAAAATTCCTTGAGACTTAAACTTTTGTATCAATTTTAATCGTTTAATTCATCTGGCAAAGTGTTGTAAAATAATGTACATTGTATTGTATGTGAATTACTTGTAGTGAGCTGTTGATAATGTCACGTGATGAATATGATTATTGCCTCCAGTGTTGTATAGTCATCGGCAATTTCTAAAATATATTGCCGGTCTTCAAAATGAGTATACATTTTATCAAACAAATTGAAAATATGTATTACGCGTCCAGGGATTATGTTTTTTTTTGTAGTAATATTTAACAGTCCACAATTTATTTTCCGTTCGGTTTCTTCCATTTATATTCCCTTCCTTCCACCAGTGATAAAAATTCCTGTTTCTATTAATTAGTTAATTGACAAATTTTGACCTTCCTAATTTCCAAATTCTTTACAAACTCGGAATACGAACTTGATAACTCGATCTTCCCTCTTTAGCTTCGATTTTTCGGGGTTCAACTTGTGTAACATTTCAGGAAACTCGATGCATATTATAGTTCTTTCGTTTCCATCTCACTGGCACTGTCGGGGACTCTTGATTAGCTGCTACCACGTGGAAGGTATTAGCCTCCGCCGACACCTGGAGACGCATTAATAAGCCCACAGAGGAGCTTACGAGCAAATCCACGCGTGGAGGTGCGGCTTCACTTTTCTTCATTAAAATGTTTGGGGAAATATTAACGAGTTCCGTGCGCCAGGCCGCGTCGCGCCGCACCTCCTCCCCCCCAAATCCCCTCCGCCCCCCTACCCACCCCCCGTTAATTATTATTTCCCTTTCCGTGCTTCCGCAACGCGCTCGTCTCGCTAAACACGAGGCTGGTTGGCCACCGAGGCCACTCTTTAAAGCTGGAATTCCCGACCTGCACTGCAGCAGATAGCGGTGGGTGAACATCACAAGAGACTCTGGACAACCCAAGAAGTCGCAACTCATTTTGTCGTATATGAAAGGTGGATGCAGAATATATCTGTGTGGGTTGATTATTTTGAATTTCCATGAGCATCAACTGCTACGCTTATTAGATCCCTAAATGTGCACCCCGGGAGAGGTGTCTCAAAACATCCATAGATGTCATTGCAGTTCCTCTGACCGGGAGGTCCTAGGTTGTAGTTCCGAAGGTGGCAGGATTTTCGACACTAGCTCGTCAGCTAGGTAGAGTACAGTCGCTGTATGGAGGAGAATTCAAACGGCGGGCTGCTCAGGTCGGTAGTTTTCCGTGGTTTCTCCGACCAGGCGAATTCCGAAGCAGTACTCCAACAAACGGGCCACGGCCCGCGCGCGCTCTTTCCTTCCCCTTCCTTGTCCTATCATCTCTCCTTACATACACACCTACACTAACATGCACTACACTACCACATATTCAGGTACCAGTCGGGGGCTTAGAGCTTGTCCTGGCTGCGGCAGTGGGAAATTGGTTGGGGAAAACCCCCACTTGCCGATGATTCGTCGGCGCCAGATCTCGCCATTCTGCGGAGATCACCACTACTTCCCGAAGAAAAAACATGCACCACAGTTACGGGACAATTTACCTTAGTAGTTGACGCATCCGAAATCACTAACCAATCCATTTATATTCAAATTCTGTTGTCAGAATCCACGTTTTGTGGTTGGCGGTTACTGAAAGGTTGATTGACTGCAAAATGGTTGTCCATGCGTCCGTATGGCTCTACACAATACCACTGCTCATGAGCTCATGAGCTCATAAAGTTTTCAAATAATTTACTCAAAAATTGATGTTCTCTGATTGATTTGGCTGAATTGGAGTCCCTACGAGATGGAAACGGATATATTGATTTTTTGGAGTACTTGATGAAGCCTCAACATTTTCAAAATATTCTAAAAAATGGCTCAAACACTTCTGATTACTTATTCTTGGTATAGACGAAACGTCGTACAAAACATAATCTCTGGAAAAATTTCGTTGATTCTCAATTTTTTAAAATTGCATGAGTTCAAACTAATTTTCGCGTCTCCCTTGATTACAATATTAAGATAGAGATTTCTTCTTGGTGAAATGTGTTTTCGATGATAGATTTTTAAGTAAGGTTAAGAACAATTTATTGAAACTATAAGAAGTTTTCGTGAATTTTGTGTGAAACGTAGACAATTTTTAAACAATTATTTTATAAAAATCGTTTCAAAATTATTTCTTTTTCTAAATTTAAATTATTTCTTAACGAAATGTTGTAAAATAATTTTATAAAGAGTTCATGTACTTTCTTTAATACGTGTTTTTTAGTTCCTAAGATTTCCTTGAAGTAAAGAAAATTCATAATTTTTAATAGAAATGGCTCCAAATTCTTTGCCGTTTATTTTCAGAACATTGTCTTACATTTTTGAGTTTAGTGGAAGTTAACTCGACTAATATGAAAGAATCTTCTGAGTCATAGTTCACAAATTATATTTCATGAGGCGCACACGCCACCAATTTAAGATGTAGAAGGTACCTTCACTAATCACTAATCTTTAATTTCGCCCTCGCCGCCCTCGCCGCCCTCGCCGCCCTCGCCGCCCTCGCCGCCCTCGCCGCCCTCGCCGCCCTCGCCGCCCTCGCCGCCCTCGCCGCCCTCGCCGCCCCGCCGCCCTCGCCGCCCTCGCCGCCCTCGCCGCCCTCGCCTCGCCGCCCTCGCCGCCCTCGCCGCCCTCGCCGCCCTCGCCGCCCTCCGCCCTCGCCGCCCTCGCCGCCCTCGCCGCCCTCGCCGCCCTCGCCGCCTCGCCGCCCTCGCCGCCCTCCCGCCGCCCTCGCCGCCCTCGCCGCCCCTCGCCGCCCTCGCCGCCCCGCCGCCCTCGCCGCCCTCGCCGCCCTCGCCGCCCTCGCCGCCCTCGCCGCCCTCGCCGCCCTCGCCGCCCTCGCCGCCCTCGCCGCCCTCGCCGCCCTCGCCGCCCTCGCCGCCCCCTCCGCTGGGAAAATCCCACTCTGGACTACGTGCGAGGAATGAGCATCTGGGGTCTCCGATAAACGCGAGCTCCGCCTTGGTGGCTGGCTGCGCAAGGTGAGTTCAGCTTTCTAGGAGGCCGGGGACGGCTTCTCCGTGAGTAGACTTCTAGGCATTGCTGGTGTTCTGTAGAGCGCAGCAGAACAGGTTGAATATCACGGATATTTTGGATTATTTTCCTCAAATACATTTGTTTTTGACAGTTATTATTATTATTATTATTATTATTATTATTATTATTATTATTATTATTGTTATTATTATTATTAATTCAGAATTTCTTATTCTTCCACTCAAATCCATACATTAGTTCATGATGTTGCACTTATGCAACAACGGTTTAAGTTTATTCAGAATTTATTTTTTGGCATACGAAGTAAAATGAAATATATAATAATAAAAATAAAAATCTGGCACTGACGAGTATTGGTGGTAAAAGTATACACTCAGAACTCAATGGTTCGTGACGATAGAATCGATTCTATCCAGGTATAGATGATCTAATAATTATACTACTGTTTGCCGAAATACCATGTACCAGAAAATTGTACCAAAATCAAGCCAAGTCGTCGCCAAACAGAAGTCCCGAAAATTCAGCCTAAGACAACGTAAATCAAAATTACATACTTCAGAAGAAAGAGTTCTTCTTATCATAGGGAACTTGAATTCTCGAACAGTTCACAGTATCTTCACCGACTTCACTTCCTTGGCACAATTCTTTTATGGTACACTTTGGCGGCAAATTGGTAAAATTGCTGATAATGTGCAATTACAAGCAGGATTTAGAAAGTGTAACGACATGAAACGTAGAACTAGCCCAATGGTTTTGTCTACGAAACAAGTATTATACCAACGACAATCTCCTTTGTTCATTCACTTACAATTTACAATTGTCTGATTAACTGTACGAAACTAAATCATGCTCAGTGCATTTTACCACACGGATATTTGCATTTAGTGTATAATCGCTTATTTAACATATTTAGCGTGAGTACATTGTTCGGCAACATTTCTCTCGGTGTAACATTAGCTTAAAAGGAAAAAAAATCTTTTTTAATTTAATTTTTTATGCTGGGAATTAAATTATACGACAAGTTTCTGGTTTTATATCAGTACGAAATATATCATTCAGTAAGTCAATTTTAGGAGTGACAACTGCAACCACATGCAATTTTCACCACGAACCGACACGGCTGGGAACTCTATTGGAACATCCATAACCCTCCAACAAAGCCAAAATCAGAGCTAAAGAAATCGCGTTTGCGTTGCCCACGAACCCACACGAGTCCCCCGGTGTGAGGCGAAGTGGAAGCCGCAACGAGCCCCAATAAGCGCAGTGAGCGGACGGGCGCGTTGGCGAGGGCTGCGGCACCGGGCCCCCGCGGGTTCGAGCCCCGAACGCCCGGTCCACCGCCCGCCGCGAGGTGAGGCCTTGGGCGGCGCCCGCCAGCGGCCGATTGACGAATTGATTCGTGCTTTCGGGCGCTTCAACTCCTAAGGTCATTAGTCCCGATAGTGCAGTGCACGTTTCATCGTGGGAGGGAGCGGTGACCTTTCCCCGCTAAGATGACCTTTGCCGCCGACCTACGTCGCGTTATGGAGATTTTCCCCAACCGATCACCTTGGACCGATGGACCGGGACGTGGGACCGATCACCCTGGACAAGCTCTAAGCTCTCGACTAGTCTTCTGGTATTTACGGTAGTGTACTGCATGAACATGTAAGTGTAAATGTGTTTAAGTAAGGGGGGAGGATAGAACAAGGAAGAGGAAGGAAAGGTCGCATGTGGTCCGTGGCCCATTTGTTAGAGTACTGCTCCGGCATCGCCTGGTGATAATCGAAGAAACCACGGAAAACTGACGGTGAGAGCACTAGCTGTCTACCTAGTGTCGAAAAACCTGCCACCGTCGGGAATCGAACCCTCGGACCTCCAGGTCAGAGGCTCTGCAGTGACTTTTCTTGTTGCCCTGAGTCACTTAAGCTGACGCTATCAGTCGACTGCGCGTAATTGTAGTGGAACCAGCAGCAGCGTTGCTGAGAGAATAGGAAAGGAAGCCAGGACTGAAAATGTGTCGTGACCCACGCGCATAGCTTTATGCGTCTTACTGGTATTTTAAATTGGATAAAACGTTTACTTCAGAATTGGAAAATACAATACTAATCTTGGTATTCCTATCTAAGTTTTATTCTGTAATCCCTTATTCTATACAAGAAAATGTAGTTTTTTTGGTTCTAAATCCTCACAGTCTAAAAGTCTAAAATGGATTTATCAAAGGCTAAAATTGGCGTTATAATTTCTTAAATATCCGCCATCCTGATTGAGGTTTTTCTGTGTTTACTCAATTGTTTAAGGCGTATGCCGGGATGGCCCCTTGCTTTGCACTCCCAGTCATAAATGTACTGTTTGTCCCCCCTTTAGTCTCTCTCCTTTCTTCTTTCTCGTTCGTATTTTCTACTTCTTTTTCATTTATGATTCCCTTCTCTCATTTTTCTCTTCTCTTCCATTTCTATACCATAATGCTGTTCAGCCCTAAGCCGCCATCCTGATTGAGGTTTTCTGGGTTTACTTGATCGCTTAAGGCGTATGCCGGGATGGTTGCTAGTTTTGCACTCACAGACGTAAATGTACAGATTTCCCTCCCCTCTTATATCTTACTACTCTGTAGCAATGTAAACTCAGTGGTTAGGCGGAAGAGCAGACCCTATGGTCTGAGCCTCGCCATTAATAAAGACATTATTATTATTATTATTATTATTATTATTATTAAATATAAATTTATTAATTTATACAATTACATAACTTACATATATACGTTTTTATAAAATTGTAGATCAGTGTAATATAAATGAAGATGAAAATAATATTTGAGAGCATATTACATTTTTTCAAGTCGATTAATTGGCATTTTTATGAAGATGGCTCATTTTTTCCTCAAAACATAGAATCAATGAATGGGTACTTCTATGTATTGTAATTACTATAAAAGAGAAGCAATTTACATGGTCTAACAATTATCAAATATTCCTGATGTTCAGTGAAATTGCTACTTGTTTACTGTTCGGAATAAGGTTGACAACAAATTCACCTTTCAAAAAAAATTGAATTATCTATGCATGACAGGAATTGTGTTTTTAATTTTCAATGTTCATTTCTACAAAGCAACCCCTCCAGAGTAATATGAATTTTAATTTCGATTTATCTGTAGCTCTAAAAAACGATAAAAACGATAATTGATTCAAGTACTAAACAAAATTGTAAACGGCTTATTAAATTGAATCCACAAGATGAAACAGAAAAATAGAGATTAAAAAATGAGTCTAGAAGTAAAAATAACTTTCATGCTATGGGCCTCTCAAACACAGCTTTTAATGAAAGTATTTACGGATTTTTATGGCTAAAACCCTATGTTTCTAAGATATTAAAATATCTTTTAAATAATAAGATACCAAGTTTGAAACTGAAAATTAGAGCCTGAAAATTTGTGTGAAGAAACAAGACTTCTTCTCTAATTCCGTCTCTTATACAAATAAACGTCAAATTATACAGTGGGAGAGATATCATTCGGTGTGATATTAACCTACAAAAAGTGCAAAACTACTTAGTAAGAACGGAATATGTGTATTGTTGGAGCCCACGTAGTGTAGAAAGAAGTAGTGTCTAGAAGTTACTGTGATGAAGCGTTCGTGTTTTTCATTATCGTTTAAATTTTTCAACACAAAATCACTGATCTGGCCACCAATTATGGTTTTGAATGATGATAAAAAGACAAAGCGATACCAAGAGGTGTCAGGTAAGAAACAGGGACGCGTGATCGGTGAGCGAATTGTTTTGTGAGTGCGGGATTGGTGTGCGCGTGATCGGCTGCCACGCGGTCAAAGAGTGTGCGATCAATGGGCCTGTCATCACCGGGGCGTGATCCACGTGCGCGTGATCGGTGTTCACGTGATCGACTGCCACTTTGTCAGTAAGTGCGCGATCACTGATCGCGCGATCGGCGTGTGCGTGATCGGTGAGAGAATTGGTTTGTGGGCGCGGGATTGGTGTGCGCGTGATCGGCTGCCACGCGGTCAAAGAGTGTGCGATCAATGGGCCTGTCATCACCGGGGCGTGATCACGTGCGCGTGATCGGTGTTCACGTGATCGACTGCCACTTTGTCAGTAAGTGGCGATCACTGGTCGCGCGATCGCCGTGTGCGTGATCGTGGGCGTGATTGGAGCGCAAAGATCTGTGGGCGCGTGATCTATGACCGTGAAATCGGAGGTCGCAGGATTGGTGGGCGTGTCGTCGGCCGGCGCGTGGTCAGCGGACGCGTTCCCGACGTGCACGACGAATAGAACTGCTGTCCGCCAACCGCATCTGCGAGACAGCCCACACGTCATCAGCCCATCGAGTGTAACGCCGTTCGTGGAAACAATGGAGATGCAGCGCGCGTCGGTGACACGTGAACGTCCTGGTGGGACGAACGCGAGCGGGTTGAACGTGGGCGTGCCTGGCGCGCGCACTCCTGCGAGCAGCCGCGCCTCAAGGGCGCTCGAGAGCACAGGGCGACGTGGGCGCCGCGACAGCTATTCTCGGCCGCCCCGAGGGCAGCGCGGCCAAGAGCGCGCGGATGGGAGGACGTCGCTGCGGCCGGGGCTTTGACGCGCCGTGGAGATTCGTAAAACCGTCCGAGTGAAAGGGCTTCATGCAGACAGAGAGGATGCAGAAACTGTTTGTTGGTCAAGTGCATAGCTTGGTGTGCCACTATAGATCGCAGACGTATTGATTTGTTGTTGGGTTTGGGTGTATGGATTTTCTGTCGCTGGGGTCGGTTTTGTGTAAAATTGTGTGTACGGTCATAAGTTTCTATGTAGCCTGGGCTTTGAGTGCAGTCGTGGAATTTGTGTGTGTCGTGCGTTTTTAGTACGTAGCCATAGCGTTTGTGTATTATTTGAAGATTTCCAACAGTATTTATATTGAATCCCACTTATTTTTTAGTATTCAGGTATATTCATATCGTGTATTAATAAATTCATTAAATATATAAACCTATATTGGTTGCTTTTGAATATAAATTTCTGGACTCTTAATTTCCAATTTGATTTTAACAGATCTCTGAATTGACATTTTTTTAACGTTTTACTATTACCTAAGTTACTATTATGTGTGTATTCTGTTATTTGTAACAACAATGTCAATAGAAAGATTACTTATCTCTCGAAAGGTTAATGTCAGCGCGACACACTCCACAGACGTTCAAGGTCCAAAATCCGAGGTGAACTCAATAGGTTTTGTGTTGGTTGGGGTCTGGTCGGAGTGAGTTGTCTGAAGGCGTACATGCGGAGGAATTGAGGGCGGTAGTGAATGGGAAGACGTCTTGTACCGAAATGAAGCCATTTGAAATTTTGAGGTTCCGAGCGCGTCAACTGCTATGGTAATTAGTCCCGTTAGTGTAGTACATGTTATAATTTGAGAGGTAGTAGTGTTTCACTTCCGCGCCGACCTACATACGAATAGTAAGGGTTCTTTAAGTGTCTTTGCAGGCAACTCCCATCTGGGACAAGCTCCAAGCCACGACTAGTCTCCTAACAAATCGGTAGTGTAGTGTTGCTATTACATGGAACGGGAGATCGCCCGTGATTCGTGGCCGTTCGGTAGGGTGCTACTCGACCATTTGCCTGGTGTTGATCTGAAAAATTAAGGACAGCTACCGATCAAAGCATCCGGCCGGTAGAATTCCCCTCCAGACAGCGTCTGAATCCGATCTATACTTGGGTGTGTCTAACGAGACATCTGAGGTTAGTATCTCCAAAATGGAATACGGCACGGCTTTTTGCGTCTTTCTCGACCGTGCCGCTAGGAGTCACTAGATCTGCAGCATTGCGTGATACGGTCACGATCATGCGACATCTTGTGGCAGGACCGAGAAAGTCGTAAAATGTCGTGTCGTACTCCATCTTGGTGATACTACCCTCATGTGCCACGTTTAAAATAAGCAAGTATAGCTGTCGAGCTAGTGTTGAAAATCCTCCTCCGTGGGGACTCTAATCTCAGGTGCTCCCGGACAGCGGCGCTGCAGCGAGAGGAGGCGGGGGAGCGTGGGGCGGAGGGCGGAGGGGCGAAGGGTGGTTGAGGGGCGGAAGGGTGGTTGAGGGGCGGAAGGGTGGTTGAGGGGGCGGAAGGGTGGTGGAAGGGGCGGAGGGGGCGGAGGGGGCGGAGGGGGCGGAGGGGGCGGAGGGGCGGAAGGGGCGGAGGGGGCGGAAGGGTGGTGGAGGGGGCGCTGGCGCAGGTGTGACGGGGAAGCGCTGACGCAGCGTCGCGCCCCAGAGCCCAAGCCCCAGGGAGGCGGGCACCTCGCTTTGGCAGACCTTCGGATGCTCCCGCGATGCAAGGCATCGCATCGCCTCGCAAACTCTTCAATAGTGTTGCTGCTTTTCACGGCCTGTCTTTATAGGGGAAGGGCTCAGTAGAAAAAGATACAAGTAGAGTCTTGTATCATTTTTTAACTACATTTCATCATACATGTACAATGTTTGAAGACAATAATTTTGGAAACTAACAACTAAGGATACCCAGGAAGGGTCCTTCAGAAAAATACATTCAAAATTTGGATTAAAAACATAAATGTTGAATTTAGACATGTTTGAACCTCCTTTACAGCTAATTAAGGAGGAAGTAGTAGGTCTTTAGAATATCTTGATTTAATTCGTGGAAAAAGATTGGCTGATTTACCTAGAGTGTACAAAGGAGTGGCTGGACAAGATGAATGAGAAGAGTAGAAATTGGTAGAAAGTTTTAAAATCCAAGTTTTCAGAGGTTCAACGGATAATTATTTTAAAAATTTATCATTTATGGTATACTACGGAGCTTTTAAAACATTTCTGAAAATTTTATTTTTACTTCCAGTTTTTGAAGGTTGCTTTTAGCGGAACCTCCCCAAATTGGGCTGGCGTAGGTCGGTGAAGGTCGTATAATGTATTTAAATATTATTAATGCTCAGTCTATTGATTTTCTATTTATGAATGGATTCAATTTTAATATCTTTATGTGTGTGTTATTAGCTATTAATATTATTTGTCTTTTCCACGTTAATTTGGATCTATTTTAAGTCCAAGATATGTAACAGGCGTGTCATTGGAAGCCATTTAACTGCATGGTTATTAATTATAAGTAGGAAGAATCCGTTTTAATGAGAAAATTTAGCTTGAGATTTTTGATGATTTAATAATATATTTGCAAATCATTGAGCCAAGACATGAAGTGAGTTAGGTCATTTTGGAGATTGTCTCTACCTAAAAGATCACTATGAGTGGTAAATATTGCAGTGTCGTCCGCAAATAAGACAATATCTGAATGTAAGACGTAAGGCATATCAGAAATAAAAACATTAAAAAGCACAGGTGATAAAGGAGATCCTTGGGGAAATGCAGCTTGTATATTGTGATCAGTTGAGAGAGTGTTATTTATTTGAACTTTATTCTATGACATTGCGAATTATTGTCTGTTGAATTGGATACTACGTTGTTTCGTACGGCATATTTGGCTCATGTTTCCTGTTGGTGCATATTATTGTAATTATAGAATAATATTTTCCGTATGAAGATGGTATAGGGCCGATTTTCAGGATTAACTCTGAATTTTCGTAAATTGTAAAAGTATGCGTTATTTTGGCAACTTCTTGCAACTTCAACATTGAAGACAGAGTGAAATTTGTTCAAATGAAATTTGTTGTCCATAAATAGTTCTTTCATTAAGGTCATGTAATTAAAATTTTAAAAATTTAAAATTAAGCTTTTCTAAAAACGGCTCCACATTTTTCTTTTAATTTTTGGTACGGTTAATGCCAAATGAACCCTATACGATGCCATAAACGTCATATTGCTCTCTTCTTTTGTTTTTTCAAAAATTACCAAAAATATAATATTTTTGACTTGTCACTCACGTCGGCAATACTTACTTTAGAGGCGGTTTCCTCCAATTATATATATGAGTACACGTGCTTTAAATAATGTCAAATAAACTTTCTCAAAACTACAACTGTTTTCTGTAAAAATTAGCTCAAAATTCCGCATTTTCAAAAACGGTAAAATGCAATTTTCTCAAAAATACCTCCAATTTTATTGAAGTGGAAGTGCTAATAATTTTCCCGTGGATAGTGCTAATTGCTCTGTTTAATATTACGTTAAGTTCATTTTGGTGTATTCTTTTGTTTTTTCAAAAATTACACAAATTTATTTTTTTAAATATCTCTCACGCTGTTAATATCATATTTCCAGCGATTTGAATACATTATTACATTTTTGAGTGAATATGCTTCAAATTTAAATGAAGTTTTTCGAAAACGCAATAGATTCATGTGAAAAATGGCTTCAAATTTTTCAATAAACATTTCTATTTAGGACGAGGTTTTTACTCTCTTTAATATTTTGAGGTAACATTTCAGTTTCACTATTAAGAAAGCGAAACATGAGAAAATGTCAAAAAAATGTTCTTTGGGGACGATAGATGGATGCTGGATTGAGGATGGGGCACCATCCATACCAAGGAAATTAGAAAACTTTACCACGAGAAAGTCTGTGCCATTATGTATTACCTCTAGCATTATAGCTACATGAAAAGTGCTCTATCCGCCAAGTGTGTTTTCAAATTCGCAAATAAGCGACGTCATTTGTAATGTTTTAAATGTTAGTAATAATCAAACGATACGAATATTTTCATTTCCCTTTCAAATGAAATAAAATCAACTCGGTAGTTTCCTCCCGTTTTACAATTATACAAGAAATGAAATAAGATCAACAAAATCTCTGTGGAAGCCTTTGCCTCTCGATGTCATTGATCTGGCCATTTTGATTGGTTCTATTTCCCTGTTTCTCTCCAATTGGTTCCCCATTTGTTCGTGTTGCCTGGTTAACACTTAACTTCTTTAATTCTTGTATAAAGTAATATCATATGCTTTTTATCTTTTGTTGTAATTACTTTCCGATAATCGTCTACACATGGCTGTTCCAACTCAGCTGCCCGCGTGCGGGCACGTGGGCGCCCGCGAGCCACCACAAGCACTGGCGGGAGGAGACTGACGAGCACAGACTGCTGTCGACACTCGCTGCCGGCGCCTGGCGAAATATAAGCTCTGGGGGCGCGCGTTGGCCTTGGCCTTTGGCGACAAGTCGCCGCTGATAGCCGAAGCAGCGAGCGGTTACATTGGGGAGCGGAGGGCTCACCGACTCTCATACAATCGGAAAGAAAAATTTGAGTTTAACAGAAAACGTAAAATTTCATACAATTCAATAACAATATTTTATTAAATTAATTTTTCTTAACAAGTGAAGCTATATTTGGTGGCCGTTGGACTGTTGCAATGCATAACTCGCTCTTCAACGTTTTGACCTGATTGAGTTCTTTTTTTTATTATTTTCATTGCAGAGAAAATCAACTCACATGGTGGATCCAAACATAGCATAGTTGCCTTTTCTGAAGCTCGAGGAAGCTTTCCACATGTAAATTCTGATATCATCGTGACAAATTAAGGGTGTTAAAATATCTGTCCTTTAGATGTACGGTGTTCTGCAAATCTATTATCTGCAATTGCATCGAAGATGGCATGGCATCCGATGATGCAGAAGAAAGGGGTTGTGGATTTCTCTGCCAGTCATCGCACTACTCTTGTTGCTTCCATAAAACGTAAAGTGAGAGTGACAAGAGCGGGTCCTCCACCACCACCTCCACCTCGACTAGCCACGAATGCATGTGAAGCTGGCACAACCACCATAGCACAATGACATCAAACCAAATGGAATATTTAGTACTCATTTATTACTAATTTATTACCCAAAAATTAATTATAACTCCTCCCGTTTCTAAAAAACAACATAAAAAAAATTTTAGAGATATTTATTACTCTAAAATTAAATTTATTACTCATGCGGTTTACGAAAAAAAAAAAAAACTTGTCAAACACAATTAGTTATGCAACCACGCACGACATGCGCGTATATTACTGAAGAGTGCCAACGACCCCAAAACACTAAACCCTATTACAAAAATACATATATATATATATATATATATATATATATATATATATATATATATATATATATATATATTCAATATTACACATTCAGTTCTAATTTTTAACACCTAGAAACAAATAATGAATGTGAAAACGCATTTAAGAAATATTGTATAAACTGAATCGTAATGGTCAAAACATGCAAGAGATTCAAATTCAAAAATAGAGAGAACCAACAGCACAATGCATAAAACAAAACACATCTTTAAACAGATGTATCACACTATTACTTAACACAGAACGGAAATGTATTACTCCTGTTGTTTACGAAATAAATAATTTTAGAGAATGACATACATATACAAAAACGCACGATATACATGAAGTAATTTATAGAGTACAGTAAGTCACAAGCAAATAAACCTATTCCTTACAAAATTAGACATTCACTTCTAACTTTTAACACCTGGGAACAAATTATAAACGTAAAAACGCATTAAATAAATATTGTATCAACTCAATCGTAATGGTCAAACCATGCAAGAGATTCAAATTTAAAAATAGAGAATCAACGAGCACAATCGCATAAAACCAAACACATCATTTCAACAATACTACTACTCAACTATAAAGACAAGTTTATTACTCTTGTGGTGTACGAAATAAATACTTTTATACACCAACATACTTATCGCAAACCGAATGATATACATGGAGTAATTTATAGAGTATAGTAAGCCAGAAGAAATAAAACTGAATTTGAATGTCTTGTTGTATTGGCCACTACGATTCTGTTTATACAATATTTCTTAAATGCGTGTGAACGTTCATAATTTGTTCCAAGGTGTTAAAAATTAGAATTGAATGTCTAATTTTAATTTTTTTTGCTTGTGGCTTCCTATTCTCTATAAATTAGTGCCTTATCATGCGTTGCTGAATAAGTATGTCCTTGTATAAAATCATTTATTTTGTAAACAACAGGAGTAAGAAATTTCTGTTTAGTGTTAAAGAATAATGTGATACGTCTATTAAATGATGTGTTTTGTTTTATGCGCTTGTGCTCGTTAGTTCTCTCTATTTTTGAATTTGAATCTCTTGTATGTTTCGACCATTAAGATTGAGTTTATACAATATTTATTTAATGCAATTCCACGTTTATATTTTGTTCCCAGGTGTCAAAAATTAGAAGTGAATGTCTAATTTTGTACTGATTAGGTTTTATTTGCTTGTGGCTTGCTACAAGCTATATATCTATAAATTACTCCAGGTATATCGTGCGTTGTTGGATAAGTATGTTGTTCTATAAAAATATTTATTTCGTAAACAACAGGAGTAATAAATTTCTGTTTAGTTTTAAGTAACAGTTTAATACGGCTGCTAAATAATCTAAAAAATATCTCCTATGTAATGATAAATATTTTCAAGGATAAATAAGCAATAAAGTTTGGATTCTTATCCATGTTGTCCTTCGGAATAATACTTCTTGCCGCGACAACATGGAAACAATAACTTGAGTAATTGTATTTTCCTCTGAATTCTAGAAGACGTGTACAGAAAATGAAGTTACATTTATGTCCAGAAGCAACACTAGGGGCCATCTCAGCATTTGCTCAATGGATCAGGGAAACTGGACGAAAAACCTGCTCGAGATGGGGGTCATTGACCCAGAAGCTGCGATACAATACTTGTTACATATTGTTGTTAATGGTAAATAATACATTAAATATCACTGTTAAAATTAATGTTACTTTCCTTGTGATGCTCAGTATAGTCTCTAATTGTATAGAAACAGTTATGCAGCAGAAACGATTTCACTTGGGATTTAAACTTTTCTATCGAATTTAATCTTTTAATGTCATCTGGCAAAGTGTTGTAAAATAATGTGCATGTATTGTATGTGAATGTTTTGTAATGAGCTGTTGATACTGCCACCTGATGAATATGATTTCTACGTCGAGTGTTATAGTAATAGATATCGGCATTTTTTGTTAAATATATTCCCGCCCTTAAGCAAGTCTTTTTTAACTAAAACCACTGATTCGTAAATCAACAGACAAGGTAACGGTAAAATTCCTAGATTAATGAAGAGTGGCTTACATGAATCAGGTGGGTGGGCTTTGGTTATTATTCGTACAATTCGTTTTTGTAATCTAATAGTCTGGGAGCTATAAGAAGTATTTCCCCAGAATATTATGCCATATCTCAGGCGGGAAATATGCACAACGAGCAGTATGAAGGCTGACTGACTTTGCAAGAATTCTGAACGCATAGCATAATGAACTTAATTTTGTGTTCAATTGTTTTTTAAGTAATACTGAGATACTGCTGTTAATTGATGTGTTTGGTTTTATGCGATAGTTTTCGTTGGTTCTCTCTATTTTTGAATTTGAATGTCGTTGACGTTTGTTGCTTGGCTGTCACGCTAGGAAAACTAACTTTATTTCAGAAACGGGAGGGTAAATTTAATTTTTGGGTAATAAATTAGTAATAAATGAGTACTAAATATTCCATTTGGTTTCATGTGATTGTGCTATGGTGGTTGTTTCAGCTTGACATGCCCCACGAATGCATGTGAGCGCGTCCGCAGGCGCCCCCGGCACCCGTGCCCGCGAGAGGCCGAGTTGGAACAACCTGGTCTAGACATTCCACAAGAGTCTCACTACTTTTTCCAAGTTTTTTTCAGAGCGTCGAATAATTTTCTTTTTTCAAAGATAGTTCATAAAAGCTACGCCTCTGCTACGGCCCGCGTTAATAGGATAGTCTGAAATTCCCCGAAGAGAACCAAATATTTGTCTCCCGAAAGGAAATGCTCTCAAAGTGCACGCTAGTTTCTTTGAACCTTTAATACGGATGTTCAGAAAATTCTCTCTTGCATGATGGCAAAAAAAGTCATAATATGGAAACGAACATTAAAGCTGATATAGCTGCTCGTCTATGCGCTACCTCAGTGTGTACGTCAATATATTAACCCATTATAGCGCAACATTTCCAGAAAGAAAAGAAATACCAAATTTTTATCAAATAATGTTTATTGCTGATTATAAGGATTATATAAACTATCAGATTATAAATATTTCATATTTTTAATTGATTTTTTGGGGCGGTGATTTATTATACCATTGCCCGTCTAGAATTTCGATTTGTGAAAAGGTTCAAAGCATGATTTGCACAGTTCTTTGTTGCCCGTATCACAAATTATGGTACTGCGCTTCTGCTTTTCTTTCGTGCTGCAGTATGCACATCTTTTGTACGTTCCGCCTACAGTCATATGGCCACAAACATTTGCCAACCGCCAACTACTAGCTATATTTAGTGTTACTATTGTTTTCTACAATTTTGCAAACTTTTCTACAAGCGGATGAATTTCTCATTTTCTTTCTATTCACAAAAGATCAAATAATTTCGTGAGCCAATGTAGATCTAACTAAATGCGTTCTGGGTTTTGTTTTCTGGCATTTCATCTCAATGGAGTATATCATATAACTAGAGCGTTCAAAAGTCTCTCCGCAGTGGTCGTCGCAACATACAATTTGACTACGTACAAGTTGTTTGTTGCGAGTCTGATTATAACTGTTAGAATGCTGTCACTGGAAGAATGTAAATTTTTGGTGGAACATGTGTTTCGAGCAAATTAGAGTACACGGATGATGTAAAATAAAATACGCAATATCTTTGTAGTAATGTTCATATCTCAAGAAACTTTAGAAAGAGATAAGTGCAAAAGAGTAAAGCATCGCTTTCAAAATTCTGGTAGATATTTTGAACATATGATGTAATAAGGTAATTATGAAAAATAAAAAAAACATACTATTTATTTCAAATGCTTTTTATTTTAGTGTGACTTTTTTCCCACTGCATTTCAATTTTCGCATCACGCTCCTTTGTTGCTGTTGCGTAACGGACCTGGGCGAAGGCGCCGTGACTGATTCAGCCCGCAATGTTGCCATTTCCGCATGAAGGATGGTGCAGAGCCACTGCGGAGATACTTTTTGAATTCTCTGTATTTACTATCATGCAGTCCCGTAAATAATAAAATATGTGTACCCACCATCGGCGAGATTTCCAACCGGTGGCGTGTGCAGATATCATTTAGTCAAAGAGATCAACTCCACCCATGAATCGGTTATGGTCTGCCACTGCAACGGGACATTCAACAGATTCGCTATTTGCTTGTTCTTAGGACGGTTGTATGTTGAGAAATATTGTGCATAATGCTGGCAACGCATACAACGCTTCTGTCTCGAAAACGACTCAACAGAGATGTCTTCATTTTGTAAGCAGTCACTATCACCTTGCTTCATGCTAAAATCTTTCTTTAGTTGCTTTTTTGAATAAAATTGCCCATTCGTGCAGTGTGTTCCACAGGCAAAAGTGTTCATCGTCGTTAACTTGTGAAAACTCATAATAATCAGCATACCTAAAAATGCTTTCAGTTCTTCTACTATCAAACATAAGTCATCACAACCCATTTGTGAAGCGTATAATTTGGACTGGCAAACAATAAAGTCTAAAATAAAATTAGTAAGAAATAATCGGCAATGCTCCATGGACTGCTCAGATTGACGATCATTTGAGGCTATAAAAGTTAAGTAGTATAAAGTATAAGTCTATAAAAGTAGATGATGCAAATTGTTGAGGCACGTTTCCCATATAGGTCCAATTTAGTGACGTACATGCATCTTCATTGTTGCTAGACTCTTCCAACACATCACTATCATTGCTATCGAAAGACGACAGATTCACAGGAAGTTGTGATCACTGAAAAGTCACAGGATGTAAAATAATGGTCATAAATGGAATCGTCGGAACTAAAATCATTTTCTTCACCAGTTAATATCAGAATCTTCTATACGACTGCAGACCGAGTGTCTGGAACATTTGTGTTTTGTTGACGTAAAGGAAGAAAGAATCAGAATCACCCCGACATCTGATTTTTCAGCCTGATCTATGAGATGTCTATGGAATAATCTGAGATATACCTTTCTCCCCCCCCCCAGTCACACATAAAATTGTTACTATTTTGAGGTCAATGGACTGTAAGTAATGAGTATTTTGAACACTTAAGCATATTTTCCATCTTAGAAAATATTTAAGACTAACTCCGGGTCTTTACCTTAAGGGAAAAGAACAAAAACAATATGAACTTTTTCTCAATTTTGTTCAGTATTCATTCAATATTTTTGAAATATATCTCCCGACTGTTCGGTTCTCAAGTTAGAAATACAGGACTTTAGGCGACGAACTCCGATATTCTATTTCAGTTGCCGCCACGTCGTTTCGTATTCCCTAGCGGTCAGCACCAGAAAAGTCTCTTGCTGAAGAAAGCAGCTTTCCCTCTGTCGCCGACTTCGATATTTCGCTGCGACGGGTCTCCATTTGATTTTCTCGTGCGGTAAGAAATACTAAATGCTGAGAAGAAATATTTCCGTAAAGGTTGGCGGAAAAAATGTTTGCTACTGAAATACAAAATGCATTGCATATCTCACATAAGAAAGGTCGCTCACAAGATTGTCCCGCGCACGAGGTCATGTAGATCGTTCTTAGTCCCGTAATGTGTTGTAGGCTTCTTCAGATATCGAATAAGCGTTTGACTTACAATAATTTGTCGCCTACTGTAAACAGAATATTTGTTCAAGGCAATTTTTCTCCCTAGATTACCAATAATAAGTCGAAAAGACAATTTTTTCATGCGGAAAGGAGGCAGATTCGCTTGTTTTATTCTCAAACTCCCTTTACAAAATCTACATGGGAAGATTTTCTCGTCCAGAAAAATCGTATCAGTAAAAGATGAAAAATTCCCTTCTTCTTTCTATTTATTCGGGGAAAGCGTTAAGGCTTGTAGTTCAGGGATGTGATGTCGATGTCTATGATTTCAAAACATCGAAGTTTTATCAAAACGTACTCGCTGATAGATTAGGATTTTTTTAAACAACTATTTTTTGTGCTTGATGTGTTTATGCTTGTTTTTATTTTGCACGTGGAGAGTTTGTCAACGTACGCATAATAGAATTAGAACTTCCCCTTATTCCCGCATTTTACTATAGCGCACTGAGGAATCTTAATCACCTTGAGATTACCCTGAGCAAACAGGCTTTCAGGCTCAGTTTGGTAATTATTTTTATTAGTTTTAGTTTTTTTCATTAATTCTTCATTGTCATTTAACGAACACGACCTCTGATAAATTAAATTCTTCTCCGCGCGAACGTAAATATTAAAAGGTTAGTGAACAACTTTTAAAAAACATAGATGATTTACAATGTCGATGGTTTTTCGACAATACATTATTAACAAAAATTTTTAATTTTCAATATTGAGGTTTTGAAACAGATGTTTTCTGTCGATGCTGCATCCTCTGAGTTCTTGTTCTCTGACGAGAATTAATTCATACTAATGCCCTCATTATGTTCCTGCGAGAGGGTACAGTGTCAATTATACAGGTTTAAGAAAGGCTAAGGCATTGAGTACATTGTTTCGAATTTTATCTCTGTTAGAACATTGATATTATAACGATTCTTGGCAGTGAATTTATTAATATTTCAGGTACTTATTTTAACAGGTATTTATATTAACAGGTATTTATTTTAACAAAGACGTTGATTTTCCGCTGCACTGCTCTCTGCCATCGAGAGAGATGGCTCAGTGCAAAGATGGCCAACACTAGGTTTTCAGCTAGTAAGTCGAATTCAGTAGCTGTTTGGAGGAGAAATCTAGCGGCCAGCTGCTCTGATCAGTAGTTTTCCATGGTTCCTCCGATCTACACCAGGTAAATACCATGTTGTGCTGGAGCAGTATCCTAACAAACCGGCCACGGATCGCGCGAGATCTATCCTTCCTCTTCCTTGTTCTATCCTCACCCCTTACACACACACACACACACACACACACACACTAACATACGCTACATTACCACACATGCCGGGAGACAGGTCAGGAGTTTAGAGCTTGTCCCGACTGTGGCGGTGCCCCGCTGGTGGGAGATACCTGGTTGGGGAAAACCGCTAGTCGACGGTAGGTCGACGCCGTATCCCGCCAACAGCGAGGAAGATCACGGTGAAAAAACATGCAGTACACTTGCGGGATTAATAACAGTAGTTGACGCGTCCGAAGTCACTAACAATAAATCATCAATCTGCCCGCTGCTCTAACCACTGTACTAACAGCTGTAATGACTGCTGTACTGACCGCTGCACTGCAGTTCACCGCGCTCCTTCCTTTGCATTGTACACAGTCCACCGCACTGACCACAATACTGGTGTTCCCGCAGTGCACACATTTCACAGCTCAGCTTCCGACTGCCCTAGGCCGCCGGCTGCAATTTTCCTGGCGGCCCTGGCCCGAAGATTCCGGAACTTGTGTCACTCTTCTACACGACTCGCCAATACCCCGGAACCCACAGGTTCGGGAGCCGTCGATAATTGATTCAATCCGCGCAGGGTACTCCAACAGATGATGCAATCCTCATTACGGTGTGTTGGTGTAGTTGGAGTGCTCGGTAGTCTTCTCTTTGCATGGAAGACAAGCGATTTCTTGTAAATTACACTTATAACACAGAAAAGAAAGTTAATGTTTAAATGAACACTACTCATGCATAATAAAGTTGAAAACAGTAAAAATATAAGATAATATAAAATTATATTGGTGTCTTCCATTATTAAAAGTTCTGCTCTCCCAAACTCTTATGACCACAATTGTCTCTTACTCTGGTGTACGGGAAATATTTGTTTCATGGTCACTTTGAAAGCAGATTAATCGTTGCAAAGGTCACACGCGTCTACACAGTGGGACGCACGGCGGCAACTGACTGCAGTGAGGACACGATCTCAGTATAGCGTAACACTCGCCATGTGATGCTCAGATCAACATGAAATTTCACCAGCGTGTTTAACACTTTTCAAAATCCATAAAAATAAATTTCAATTTGATATGAACCATTACGAATGCAGACGTTTCATTACGTGCTGCTTGTCAAAGCGCGGAATTCTCCACGCGTTGCCTCTCCTGATGATAAGGTCGAACCCAAATAATAATTAATTACTGTAATCCACAAGTCTCAAAACATTTTTGACATATATATCATTCTTTAATTAAATATTAGAATTACGGCTTCCTATATTGAATTGGCTGATTTCTAATGTACTTTCGAATCACTTTCAAATGTTACATAAGTTTCAGTAAAATAATTGTCATCAAGTAATGAAATTTTCATTTACCAAAGAGGCTTAATTTTGTAACGAGTAGTAACTTGCATGACTTTATTATAATTATCAAAATACATTAATATATAACGTATTTATGGAAAAATCACCTTTAAATAAATATTAAACACTTCATTGACAGCTTCTGAGTTGAAAAATATACACCTTATTGACTGTATTCGGACTATTTGCTGATTTTCAACGCTCAATGCGCCACAACCCAATACTATGACTTCCTGATATCTTGCATGGCGTTGAGCAATGCGTATCTGGTCGAGGGGTTATGATTTACAGCACGGGGCAGGGAGACAAGAAGCCGAGGTGAATAGAAGCCATACCCATAAACATTCCCACGCTCAGAGAGGAGAGAGAGAGAGAGAGAGGGGGGGGAATTCCCCTACGGCCTACCCCTCGAAAGAGAAGTGACGCCAAGGTCAAAATCTACGCCGGCAGCTGATGCCCCTCTCCTTCAATGTCCGGCTACCACAAATAAATCGCGTGTCACAGGGATAAAGAATTTAAAACAAACTTGCAGGTGCATTCAGTTCATTAAGAACATCTCGTGTCTCCCTGCCAATTTGCGTTATATTCATAGTAATTCCGTTTTATGAAGATTTTTTCTGCAGGACATGAAAAACAGTTCCGTTGTCGCCTTGGAGAGGTACCGTTTTATGTTGTGTAAAATGTTGTTTAACTTCACGGGTTGGATAAATTTTCCGATTAAGGCAGGTTTACTGCTGGTAAAGGGTTCAGTTTAAACAGATTGTACTGTAACAAGCATGACTGGATTTCGACAGAGGGACTCAACATTGTTTCAAATCTTTACGTACCATTTACAATCCTGGAGAACGTTAACATACAACTTGAACGAAATCTGTTGAATAAAAAAAGATATGTTGAATGGTAAATTGTAAAAAAATTTGCATTGCTTAATAAAATGTGGGAATGCATGTAAACATCGAGTAATTTTGATTAATATAAAAATACTATTTTTAATTATTATCTTTTTTATCCATTTTCATTTTCTTGTGTTATCAACAATGATAATAGGCAGAATGTGTATTCAATACGAATTATGTCATTGTAACTTGTAACATGGTTGTAACGCCGCACTGATAACAAAAGGCGATGACTGCCTTTCGTTCGCGTTAATGTAAACTAATACTTTTATATATTTGTAGAATATTACAATACAATAGTGTTTAATAGTTACTATTCTATATTTTCCTATCTATTTACACTTGTTTGCCACCTCTATCAGAATCGTATGCCTTATACAATGAATTCAATGCCAGAAATATATTTTCGTTTTAAGTTTTGGACAATTTTCGCACCAAATGTACGATTTCGAATGAATTTTACAAAAAATGGTGACTGAAATATATTAATTCGGAGATAAATTATGGTATAATAATATTACATATCCATTACTAAAGGGGCGTTTACACGTAGAGACAAAGTCTCCTAACTTTTCTGAAGTTAGGAGATAAACTCTCTTAGATGAATTTACATTTTTTTACACGAATGAAAATATCTCCAGAAACGCGAGTCTCCTAACTCCTGGGAGAGTAATTTCCTGAGATCTCTCCGGAAAAGTATCTCCTTGCTGTTTACACTTAATTAAAATGTCTCTAGATGTTCTTTGGCGCCGCCATGTTGAATAAGCAGCCGATGAGCAGTTTGAGGTTAGAATGTGACAGATCTTGCAGATGCCTGCGCCGCTTTAATAATTTTGAAGAAGCGGAGAAAAAGAAAGAGACAAGTGTGAGTGATTCTTTCAACAGAGCTGAGTATTTATAAAACTCTGATGGAGGAATTGCAGGAAGAGAATTTTGAAAAAAATATTTATTTACTACCTGTTCAATTGCATTGAAATTTTGGGGATGAATAAAATAAAACAAGATTTAATTAATGGAGAACTAAAAATATCTATGGGAAAACATGATCGTATTCGAGAAAATAGTTTTGACCTAATGTAAAGTTTTGAAAACTGGTTAAGTTGATAATTTGTTATAGAATATTTTTGTGAAGTTAACTCTTCCAACTCTCTTTGAATACTATTTATCTCCCAGGTGATTCGATTTCTTAGCGATACCAGAGTCTTTACACTGTTCTCTCGTGGAAACTTCGAAGATCTCCTGTGCGTCATGTCTCCGGAGAGAAGATCGCTCTCCTGAGAGTTTACACGTGTCTCCTAACCAATTCCGGAAAGTTAGGAGGGAAAACGCTCTCCGTTAAACGCCCCCTTAAAGGCGAGAAAATGCGTGCTGTTTTAGCACCTAGTTTTAGATATGTTTCTTTGTATTTCACCACTAGTTTTAGATATGTTTATTTGTAATAAGTAAAATTCAAAAATAAATACTCTACCCAGTTTAGAATCGTGAAGATCTATTAAAGATCACCGAAGGACATGAGATGTTCGTTCCGAGCGCACTGAATATTGTTTTTATTGTCATCTAACTCAAGAACCATGATTCACACAAAAATGTGGTTGGTGTCATCAAAATTTGGACTTCGCTTGTCATTTCATCTGCGGAATGTTTGTGCTTTTCTTCAATAATAAAAAATATATCTCGCATGGTGAAAATTTAAGGACGTGAAAATGAACAAGTAAACACATAGCAATCATTTATAATTAATTTCTTCGTAATTAAACCATGAAACTCAATTACAAAATACCCATCACATTTATAGACGTTCTGGGAATAACTGGTAGAAAACTCATTTGTAGAATAGAATCAATAGAATAGAATCTATCGTTGAGTGAACATGTTGAATATTTTCGTTAGGAACAGGATGACCGAGTCGAATAACCTCGAGCTTCTTCATGAATGGGCAAAATAGCTTGCGATAGTAAGAGAGTCTTATGTAAAATCGTATTGGATAGAAAGGAGAGCAATACTCCATAATTCTCTGTACTGCAATCAAATGCTGCAACGCTCAATAAGAGACGCTGGGCCGCGGCTGGGGGGGGGGGGCTGATCCGCCATAGGTCCTGTGCCAAGCCTCCGTATTTATTGAACTCGAACAAAAGGCGGCCGGACTGCGGTCAAATACAAAGGTAGCGCGTAGAATAGGTGACGCACATATAATACATAAACTCCTACAGACACATGAGAGAATTGCACAACAAATAACCCTGGATAATTAACACTTAAACAAATACAAGTAATACTTGTACACAAATAAATGGCGCATGAGCGCAAATGCAAGAGGTTAATTAGTGTACTGAAAGGCTCCAAAAGCAAGTCACACAAGTCATACAATTTCAATCAAGTCAAACAATTTTACCGCATTGGTGTCTCGGTAAGACATTGACCTTGAAAGACGCTCGAGTAGGGTTGCAAATAGTGTCTGTCAAGATACAGTTTCTAAAACCAACATTTATAGTTTTCACTGGTGCAGGTATTGACATAAAACATGCTTTCACGCCTATTTGAAAAGTATTTCCGGTTTTCTTACATATTTAAAGGATCGAAAAAGAAAACGAAAAAAAAAAGTTTCTATTTTGGCTGAAAATGCAAGTATTTGAGTGTGTATTTCCGCCTATTTCCTCATACTGCGTGCACCGACACTATAATCATTCTTTGCTCCACTTTTTATGACACATCTGATGTCACGCAACAACAAGGTCTCAAGCAAGATACAATTTTTCATTAAATATTTTCTATACAGGAGTGTCAGGGTTGTTCTCTAACAACTAGAATCTGACGAGCTTACCAACTTTAAAATATTTGGATGGATGAATGTGTGGACATCGGTCCATCAAAATATATAGACAAAGGTACAAATCTGTCTAACTCCTAGACACCTGCATCAATCTTAACCACCTTTAGGTTAACACAAATAGAAATCAATCTGGACGGGAGTGCAAATTTATCGCTCATAAGGACTTTGCAAATTTACGATTTCGGGTTACTCGAATTTTAATATTAACATTTCGAGATCGTATTGGAGAGGTGATTCCAATAGTTTAGTGAAAACGCTTCCACTACAAACATTTTCCATTAAATCAGATGAATATCTTTAAGACAATTACTGTTTTTATGTAATGTTTTCACAGCAATAATAAGTAATATAATTTTTATGTGTTCTATATTATATTGGATATTTGACATTTGCTAACACTAAATCAGAAGGGATTCCTCGCCATTGAACTTTGATCTGCAGTCCTTTTCCATTTTCCAATCACATTTTGAAAGGATACCATCCCCTTTAGAATAGCTTTCGGTCGATCTTCACCGATGTGGCGGCCGCGGAATAACTGTATAATCTCAAGAGACGGCGCTCGTCTGAAGCGACGCGCGTCAAAAGCGGCGTCGACGCCGTTGTTTACTGAGGCAGCAGAGTCGACGGAGAAGGCGAAGTGGGTGGCGAGTGGCGGCATTCTTGACCCGCGTAATCGCGGAGCGGAAGTCCAAATCCGGGGAGCTTTCTCGACGCAATCTGTGCCGGGCCGCCCTCCCTTCGCGCCGCCCCCGCGCCGCCCCCGCGCCGCCCCCGCGCCGCCCCCGCGCCGCCCCCGCGCCGCCCCCGCGCCGCCCCCCGCCGCCCTCCAGAAGACGCGACGCAGGCGTGGCCGCGACAGCAGCGCTAATGACGGCGGCGGGCCCAACTAGCGCGCAGGGCCTCAACTCGCGCTGCCGCCGCCGCGCCGAGACAATGCAGCCCCGCCCGCCTTCGGGGTCGAGGGCGAAGCACAATAGGGAGCGCGGAGGGGGCGGGGCCACGGCGTCCTGGAGGAGGACCAAGAGGGCGTTCACTAGAGCAGCGGAGGTACAGACGGGGATAGATAGTGATAGTGTTGGAAGGGAATCCAAAGCAGGGGTGAAAGCACAAGCCAATTGACAGAGACAGTTGAAAATGGGAAAGGTAGGCGTGAAGGAAAAAAAATCGAAGGCGAAAACGTCCAAGGCACAGGTGGAACCGAAAGCGACGGGAGAGGTAGAAAAAAAAGTGAAGTTAGCTGAGTTGAAGTTGGACGTTTTACTCGTATGAAGGTTGAAGCGGTGAAGGAAGCAGTGGTGGAAGCGATGTCAGATGCTGTGGCGAAAGCAGTGATAAATGTGCTGCTGGATGCGGTGGTGGAAGTGGGGAAAGGCGGAGGTGGTGGCGGATACGATGATGTATGCGGTGGTGGTTGGGATGGCGGAAATGGTGGCAGATGCGCTGCTGTATGCTGGTTGGATGGTTGTTTGTTAGAGATTTCGTGCTCGTTAACTACGGAGGTTTTTAATGCCGTAAGTGTGGTGTGTGTTTTTAATCGGAAGTGGCGGTGTCCCCCTTGGATGGCTTGATCCGGCACCGACCTAGCGGGTTTTCTCTAGCCAGATATCTCCCACCAGCTGGGCACCGCCCCAACCGGGACAAGCTCTAAGCGCGATCTCCCGGCATGTGTGGTTGTGTAGTGCATGTTAGTGTGTGCGTGTGTGTGTGTGTGTGAGTGTGTGTGCGTGAGGGGAGAGGAGAGGACAGGACAAGAATGAGGAAGGAAAGATCGCGCGCGGCCGTTGCCCGTTTGTTAGGGTACTTCTCCGGCATTCTCGTGGTGTTGATCGGAGAAACCAGGGAAAACTCCCGATCTGAGCAGACAGGCAGTAGAATTCTCCTCCTGACAATGACTGAATTCGACCTAGCTGACAAGCTAGTGTCGTAAATCTTGGCACCGTCGGGACTCGAACCTAGGGCCTCCCGGTCAGAGACCCTCCCGGTGCAGAGACACAAGTTGATGCACTGACCCTCCTCTCCCGGTGTGAAGTATGGGCGACGAAGCGTGGTGGTTACGAAGTGGGGCGGAAATGGTGACCCATGTGGTGGAGGTACGGAGAAGGGGAGGTGTTGAAGGGGGCGGGAGGGGCATTCGGGGAGGCTTTGGTGATTGTGTGCAAAGGCGCCCGCTACTCTCGTGGTGGTGGTGCAGCAGGACTGGAAATGGCATCGCAGACGCGTCAAAGAGGCATTCGAATGTATAGTTCGGAAAGTCTCGACGAGAAAAGGACAGAATTGGGGTTAGTGGAATGCCTCAGAAGTTCAGTGAACTTCAGGTGATGCTTTCTTATTTATCAATACTGTGTGCTATTGTATTAAAGCTGTTGAAGAAAAATGAGTTACAATTAAGTTGTTTTCGTTGAGACAGAACAATAATGTTCTTGTTGACATTGCTCCAAAGATTACTAATTTCAATTTTAAAACTACTCAATATGAATGTTGGGTGTTTAATTGTCAACTTAGAAGAGCTCGGTTAAGGAATGCATCTGTATATCATCGGCTCGATGTCGAAATCACTAATGTTCACAAAGGCTGACCTCGACAAAAAACTAATGTTAAACAGTATATTCAATTTGAGAATGGTATAATAATTAGTTATTATGCAACTCTGCCGTAAAAAATTTTCTTTCATTATACTATTATCTTTGAATGACAAAGGTAGTGACGAGAAACCGATGACAAAGGCGAGTTCATTACGAGGATGAAGGCGGCGACGAATGATTAAGACGGCGAAAAAAACGACGATGAGAAGGCGATGACCAACACGATGAGAGGGCCGAGGCGATAAGACAAAGGCGGCCACAAAGTCAATGATGAAGAAGGCTACCACAAAAACGACGATAAAGAAGAAAAAAGTCATGAAAGAAATGATGATGATGAAGGCGAAAAAAAAGGTAAAATGACGAAGACGACGACTTTGCCCCAAGTGGAGCGTTTGGAGAGGGCGGGAGCGGGTAAACGAGGAATCTCGGAGGGAGCGCAGGGCCAGGGCACCGCTCCAAACAATTCGTGGCCCAACAAAGGATCGAGCCTCCCATGCTATTCAGAGCCGTGCTGCTGTCGAGGCGTTTTGTGCGCCGATGAGTAATAGTGTCGGGCTGTCAAAAAGGCGCACCGATGATAAGGTTACTCGGTCAACGCCTTTCATCCAGAGTCGCTCTCCCGCTGACATGGAATTCAATCAGACGCTCGAAATGCAGGGTGGGTATTGGATCTCATGGTGGAGCTACGATTTAGGATTCTGTCAACGTTCATTTTGCCCTTAAAATAGAAAAAAAGAATTGATTTCGGTCGCCGTCTTCGTCATTTTACCTTCGTCTTGGTTTCTGCCTTCTTAATCATGTCACATTATTGTCTCCATTCCGTCCAAATAGAAGGAGAATGTGGTTGACATTTTCGGGTGAAGGGTGGCAGTGTGGTTGCTTACGACGGGTTCTATCTCGCTGTAATATAGCTACCCCGGCACAACAGGCTATTAACATGTACCACAATATTAAATAACCTTGCTACTTACAAAAATCGATCTCCCAAATCAGTTTATCACAATTAATTCCACTCGCCACCTCCGTAACTCTGAAATTATTATCTGTGCTATTCGAGTAGTGCTATTCATTTGTTTTATAGAAAGCTGTGTCAACACTTCAAATGCCAAAACTTCTGATTTTCATTGCTTAGATTACAGAATTGGCGTTACCATCTAATAACTCCATGTCCTTTGATGTTTCCGGGCACGTGTGGGCTGTGGTTATTAGCCCCGTTAAATAGTGAATGTATTATTTCGGGAGGCAGTGGTTGATGAAATCCGGCACCAACCAATAGGTGTCTGCTAACGGAAGATTATCATCTGCAATTATCTGCCTCCGGTGGGACATCGCTCCAGATGGTACAAGATCAAGGCCTAAACTCCCGATTATCTCTCTAGATGAATGATAGATGAACTATAAAGACAACGAGGAATGAGGCACCCATAGAAGCGACGATAAAGAAGGCAGTCATGAAAGAAATGATGTAATGAAAGCGGCTACAAAGACGATGAAGAAAAATGCGGCCACAAAAGAAGATGATGAACAAAAAAAAAACAATAAATGAGGCTACCACGAAAACGACGATTAAGAAAGTGATTCGACGAGTAAGAAAGTTCGCAAATGTGTATATAAGTGACACGATAACATTAAAAGAGGAAAGAAGGTCAGGCAGTTCATGTTTGCAGGGTTCTTCTCATCGACATTATTGACAGGAGAAACCACAAAAAACTATGGATTAGATCAGCGAGCGATTAGAATGCTCTTCCAGACATCGGCTAAATTTTACCTAGTTTTAATACTTGAATGGAAAATCCGCTACTGTCGGGCCTCGAACCGAGGATGTCCCTGTCAGATTCGCTGCAAAGAAAGTCGAAACGCTCTGAATCTTATAACCATATTATCAGATATATAACCATATTATCAGATATATAACCAAACATCAGATACAACCAATCATCAGATACAACGAAACAACATATACAACCAAACATCAGATACAACCAATCATCAGATACAACCAAACATCAGATACAACCAAACATCAGATACAACCAAACATCAGATACAACCAAACATCAGATACAACCAAACATCAGATACAACCAAACATCAGATATAATCAAACATCAAACATAACCAGATGTTCGAGTATTATATCTCTATCCATGTTCAAAAGTCTGAAGTTTCTAGTTTTGGCTGAACGTCAGTTACAAGCACTAAACTTGTTTTAATTTTTTCCCCAAATTGGCAAAAAAAGTCACTGGACTGCTCATTATCTCCAGAAATACTGAAGCTCTCCATGTCTCTGGATTGCGAGATCCGGCGCCGAGCTACCGTCGGCTAGTGTGGTTTCCTCCTAACCAGGACTCACTACCACCAACGGGCCACCGCCCCAGCCGGGACACGCTCTAAGCTCCCGACCGGTCTCCCGGGATATGCGGTAGTGTAGTGCATGTTAGTGTAAGTGTGTGTGTGTGTGTGTGTGTGTGTAAGAGGAGAGGATAGGGCAAGGAAGAGGAAGGACAGATCGCGCGGGCCGTGGCCCGTTTGGTAGGGTACTGCTCCGGCATTCGCCTGGTGTTGATCGGAGAAACCACGGAAAACTACCGATCAGAGCAGCCGGCCGCTAGAATTCTCCTTCCGACAGCGCCTGAATTCGACCTAGCTGAAAAACTAGTGTCGAAAATCCTGCCGCCGTCAGGACTCGAACCTAGGACTCCGGTCAGAGGCCTGCAGTGGCCAGTGATGACTGAGCTCCCGCTCCCGGTGTCTACCGGTGTAGTTTTCATGTACCCTTTCTAGAGATAAATATGTCTTTTCTTGGATTTGCGATCATGCCATAATTCATTACAGAATTGCTTGGTTTTTGTAATTGTCACTTTTTTATTTTGAACCCTTATTTTTATACGGTCGTAATCCCTGCACCATTAATTAACCTTACAATTTGAATATTCTGTTAGAGAATAAGTTCAACCCAAGAGCGTGATTAAGAGACGCTGTTGAAAATTATCTGGCATTTACAAATGGCTGTGATTCGCACGCTTCGCTTCGCCGACCATCGATGGAACGTTTCGTTTAACGCCCGCCTCTACCCTTTCGTCCCCTAATTAATTTCGAAAAGTGGACTCGTGTACCCAATATTTCTGTGACAGGAACGCTCGGAGGGAAAAATGACAATGGTTTTAACAGAATCTCTCTAAACATCACATTCCCGGAAAAGGAAATGTGATTAAATTTTAATCTCTCCGCTTATATGCATTGCCTCTGCTATTGGAACATTTCACACCGTCGCATATTATTACATTTTACTTGATAAATGGATAAACCGACCACATCTGATTTTGAAACTTGTACAAAATCAATAAGGAAGGAATGTTGACAATCGAACGGCAGATTTGGTAGTATCTTTTTCATAAGAAAAGGGGTCATGGCTGCATAGTGGTTAGGACACGTCTGCTAACCTGAGAGACCCGGGTTCAAATCTCATGAAAGTGTTTTTTTTAACCGAATGTGTCCTATTTAGGGCGATCCCGAGGTTCACTAAGCCTACTTTCAAACTGAGTACCAGTTTTCATTCAGTCCCAGGTTCCATTCAGCACTTCCATTTAGTACCAGTTTTCAGTAATATTGAAAAAAACGATATGAAGCATGGCAGTTGTCACACAATCTCCCACTTTCATAAATCATGTTATAAGATTTACCAGATAATCTATTACCCGATAATAGTGGGCCCTAGAAGTGGGGAAAACGAAAGGGAAGAAATGGCTAATGAACAGAAGTCCTAATCTTTTGTAACCCTGAGCAGGTAGGTATTCCTGCAGTAAAAAGAGTAAATAAAACTTGTTTTAAAAACATTCATAAAGAAATAAAATGGATGATGAAACGATTTTTGATTGCATTTGTTGAATATTGGAGTTGTGAGCTACTCCGGAGTGTGTGTTCATGTAGAATCTATGGTTCGGACGCCGCCGCTGGAGATGACCCACTTTTGATGGGCGTCATGTCAGAAAAACCGCTTACTACGCGCGGTTAATCCCACAGACGAGAGCATAGAAATGCGCGATAGGAAGAATTATTTGTTCATCATAGTAAAACCAACTTGAAAATATCAAATATTTTATTAATGGAACTTACAGCAATATTTTAATATTAATTGGTTGCTTAAAAGTAGTCAACATAAAAGCGATACTTTCAGTTCTGTACACTTTACAGTCCCCCATTATAACGATTGGGAGGGGATATAATTTTGTTATATAATTAGTTGAAAACTTCGAGAACATGTGATTAATTCGATAAATGATGAACGTCTCGTCCTCGTTGACACTTTTGTAAATTTCAGCAATAGCATTTAAATACGTTTACTTTTTACAAATTATTGTTTCCGTTTGCAAAAGCATTGTTAGAGAATAGAGGGAAGGAATGTAAAAGCGTATCTGGTGTCTTTGGTTCACGATAAGTTGTGGGATTTTTGCCAAATCAATTAATAACAACCACGAACGTTCTCTCAGATAACTCATAAAACTTTATAATTATGATATTTTTCTGTGATATGAAAAATTAAGAAATAAGATCCTCTAAACTTAATGTTCTAAGTACTTCGAGTAAACAGAGTTAAAACATTTTTGTCACAATTGTTTTATATGTATGTTTATTGCAATTTATATTTCTCCAGAAATATTAGGCAAATTTTACAACTTGGCATTCTATTTGTTTTAGATAGTATACACAAATCGGTACGTTATATCGAATGGTTATTGTCTCTGTTGTCTTTTTATTTCTTCAGTATAGTCTATAACATTAATTGTGAAATGATTTGTAAGATTTTCCACACCTTTGTGGTATTTCTGCCTCGCGGATTGTATTTCTTCCTGATGGCCTTTCTTTGATGGTCTTGATTTGAAGATAAATGTGAAACACTTCATGAACTCTGAATTCCAAAATCCAACCCATCCAGTTTCAGATTATATTTTGTGCTGAGAAAATTGCTGAGAGAAGCTGCCCAAAGACCAGGCAAAACTTTTTCATTTCTTTCCCGCCCGCTGGTCGCGGAGGCTTCAATATGTTTAGTGCATTCCTAGAGCGCTGGCTGAGCAGCGGATATGAAAGTCTCTGCAAGTCTCAGCGATTTCTGGCGCGAGCAACCAGTGTTGCCAGATTGGGAGAATGTTCCCGAAAAAGAGAAATAATGGAGCGAAAGAAAAGCTTGAGCGAGATTTCCGGGAAGTGTTTCGTAATAAAATGCATTTCTTCTGAGAAATTAATATTTTGAAACATTATTCAACTCCTTACAAAGTTTAATTTTAGATTTTGCTTGATACCAGTAAGCAATAAAATGCAGATATTAAAAAATGTTGTTTTGGCGTCATTTAATTGCAGTTAGTATATTTAGAAAATCGAAAATGTATTTTTAAAATATTATAGCTTAACAGTATTCTGCAAAAAAAAAAATAAGATAAATTATTCCAATATCTCAAAAAAATTAAAACATTGCAAAATCATTTACAAAGCAAACAACAAAAATATTATATTGAAGATTAAAGAGCTAATGAAGGCGTTACAACTAAGAATGAAGGCAGATATCTAGCTAGGGAGGATGAGAATTAATTACGGCAGGTATTCTGTAGAAAACATGTCTCCCGTACCTCCGGAAGCGGATAAAAATAAAAAGTACAGTCCAGGCCTATACACACCGCTAGATGGCATAAGTCGGATTTATCCAAGACTGAAATGCCAAATGCAAACATACACTTTGAAGAACAAACGCTATTTAATAAGTGACAGGTGGGTTTTGAGATGGAAAAAGTGTTAATTTGAATTTGCATTTAATCTATTAATCTATTTCATTAAAAATAATATAAAAATAACACGAAAATAAGAAAATAACAGGAAGGAGAAAAAGATTTCAAGACTACAATACACTCATGTTTTCAAGAGGGTCTTTCCATTTTTTAACAAGTATTAACGTTACTAATGAAATTTAGATTGATTGATTGTTACTGATTCCGGTCGCATCAACTACTGTGGTGATTCGTCCCGTAAGTGTGGTGCGTATTTTTGCTCGGAAGTTGGCGGTGGTCTTTCCCCCGCTGGATGGTCAGACCCGGCGTCGACCTACCGTCGGCTAACGGGATTTTCCCGAACCGGTGTCTCCCACCAGTGGGACACCGCCCCAGCCGGAAGAAGTTCTAGGTCCCCGACCGGTCTCCCGATATGTGTGGTAGTGTAGTGCATGTTAGAGTGTGTGTGTAAGGAGGGAGGATAGGACAAGGACGATGAAGGAAAGATCGCGTGGTCCATGGCCAGTTTGTTAAGGCACTGCTCCGACATTCGCCTGGTGTTGATCGGAGAAACCACGGAAAATTACTGATCAGAGCAGGCGGCTGGTAAAATTCTCCTCCAGACGGCGACTGAATTCGACTTAGCTAAAAAGCTAGTGACGGGACTCCAACCTAGGACTTCCCGGTCAGAGGTGCTGCAGTGACATTTGTTGATTCACTGAGCCACCGCTCCCGATATGAAATTTAGTATGAATAATGAATTAATAAATGATATTTTAATGAATTGAATGAATAATATTTCCACTCCAGACACATAGATCTGTGAAGAGTATAAAACGCAACGAAGAATACGTTACAACTTCATGAATTAATGGAAAATGATCGTCTTATACCATTTTGTAATGATGTTGTATAAGACGTAATGAAAAAGTTAACAGTGTAAAATTTCATAACACAAATGTGTAATAATTATAAAATATAAAGTATAAGGCATTGAGAAAATTGTATTAATCCATCAGCTAATCTCAGCCACTCGTATTCACGTGGTTTATGGGATTTAAAATAAAATAAAGAACAAGAAAAAGGTCTTTCGCGCCGTTTGTGAAACAAATTATTTTCGAAGATATGTTTCTTGGAAATATCACAAAACGTGTGAGGAAAACAGTGCGTATGCATGTGGCAAGCCTGGGCGCGCAAGTGCTCGGGGCTGCAGGCGCCCCCTTCCCGTACGGGGAGAGATCGTCGGTTGTTTGCCTGGCCCACCGCGGCGGCGCGTGTGTGCCGTGCGGCCCCAAGCGACGCTCCGAGCTCCCCGTCCCTTCCCCTCCCCTCTCACCCGCCCTTAGCATCACTACCCGCTCTCTCGTTTTCATTATTTCCACCCCAACATTCCTTTCCCTTGCCGCCCTTCCTTTTCTGTTGTACTCACCCCATGTATCTGTATGCTTCCCTCCCTGTTCGCCTTCGTCAACCCGCGTTCGCGTCCCTCTCTTCCTCCTTCCACACCTTTCTCCTCATCCTTCGTCTCTTCTTCTCATTCTTCCGTTCTTTCCCCCCTTTCCATTCCTAAAGCCATTTTTAATCCCTTTCATTTTCTCTATCATCTTGCTTCGCCTTCTTTCAAGATCCGCCCACCATATTCCACCATTTCCATCCTAATATTTTCTGCTGCATAACTGTTTCTGTACAATTAGACTATATTGATCATCCAGAAGGATTCCAGCCAGTATGTCCCCTAGCGGGGCGCCGCCCCAGCCGGGACACTATCTGAACTTCCGACATATGTGCTAGTGTAGCGCATGTGAAGGTAGGCCTACATGTGTGTGAGAGGAGATGATAGATAAAGGAAGAGGAAGGAAAAATCGCGAGCGGTCCGTTGTGGGTTATTAAGATAGGTACTTCTCCGGCATTTGCGTGGTGGTGATCGGCGATGTCACGGAAATCTGCAATCAGAGGAGCAGGCCGTTAGAAATCTCCTTCACACAGCGACTGAATTGATTGGAACTATACAGATAGTGTCGAAAATACGCCAGCGTCTGTACTCGTAACTTAGAATCTCGCCACCTGAGTAGTTGCAGATTTGTTTGGTTTGGGTTGGTTTTGTCGTGTTGCCGGGCGCGTCAACTGCTTTGGACACTAGTCCCGTAAGTGTAGTGCATGTTTGTTTCTCGGGGGATGCCGGTGGTCTTCCCTAGATGGATGGCGAGATCCGGCGCCGACCTACCGTCGGCTAGTGGGGTTTCCCCCTAACCAGGACTCTCCCACCAGCGGGGCACCGCCCGCCCCAGCCCGGACAAGCTCTAAGCTCCCGACCGGTCTCCCGGAATATGTGGTAGGGTAGTGCATGCATGTTAGTGTAAGTGTATGTATAAGGATAAGACAAGGAAGAGGAAGGAAAGATCGCGCGCGATCCGTGGCCCGTTTGGTGGGGTACTGCTCCGGCATTCGCCTGGTGTTGATCGGAGAAACCACGGAAAACTACCGATCAGAGCAGCCGACCGCTAGAATTCTCCTCCAGGCAGCGACTGAATTCAACCTAGCTGAAAAGCTAGTGTCGAAAATCCTGCCGCCATCAGGACTCGAACCTGGACTCCCGGTCAGAGGCTCTGCAGTGGCATCAGTTGTTGCTCTGAGCTACCGCTCCCGGTAGTAGCTGCAGAGATAGCGACAATGCTGCCTGTGAGCTTACTCGACGGGTACCCCGTGTTTCGGGGCTATCGCTCCTTTGAGCCCCCGTTTTCGCCTGCTGTTATCAAACCTCCCGCCCCGGCGCTCCCTGCACATTCAACAGAGCCGCCCTGCTGCGTCGCTTCTCGAGATGCCTTCCCCACCCCTCCCCCCACTCCTCCGCACCCTCTTGCGTCATCGCCCCTCACCCCGGAGGCGTCGGCCATCCGGCCGCCCCGGGGCGTCGTCAGATGATCGTCGACTCCGTGATGCACACGGAATCTTCTTCCCCTTTCCCTCGCCCCCGCCCCGCCCTCTCGTCCTGGTCTTCCCCGCCTCGCTTATCTACGCGTATTCGTCTCCCACAGACAAAGAACGCTCGGGCCCACAATTGTTTCCACTTCAGTTTCCGGACGGGAGGTTCTAGGCGCTACAATTTCAGACGGTGGAGGATTTTTGACACTAGCTAGATAGCTGGGTCGCCTTCTGAATCATCGACTTCTTTCCGCTCGATTCACCCTCCCGCCCGCAAGCCGCTCTGAGCGGTTGTTTTCCGTGGTTTCTCCAACCAACTCTAGGCGAATTCTCCAGCAGTATCCTAACAAATAGGACGTGGTTTGCGCGCGATCTTTCCTCCATCTTCCTTCACACATTCACACGTACATGTATTACACCACCACAAACTCTAGGAACTCAATCGGAAGGTGAGCGTTTGCCTGGGCTGGGGCCACTGGCGAAGATACCTGGAAGCGGGGACCCTCAAAAGCCGATCATAGCGGGGGAGGCGCCTGTGAACGTCAATTAATGAATCCGCCTAGCCCTTCTCCGCCCCTTCCTTCCGACCCTGCGGCGCTTCACAATCCGGTCCCACCCATTTGCGCTGAGCTTATCTGTGCTCTACTTGCCACACTCAACTCTTTCCGCCCCGATTCTCCCCTCCATTATACTTTTTCACGTTTCCCCTTCCCAGCTCGCTACCTCGCTCCCCGTCCTCCAAAGCCCTCTCCCCCTCCAAGGCGCACTTTAGCCCCCTTCCCCGGCCGCGTCCTCGCTCCGCTTCTCCCGAACCTCTCTCCCCCCCTCGCCCCCCTCCCCCCTTTCCTCTCCCTCTTTCACTCCTCTCTCCCCGCCGCACTTCTACCTCCTCCTCGCCATCTCCTCTCCGTTCACCTGCCTTACTACTGTCTGCTCTTCCCCCCCTAGCTCGTTGTCCGCCCCTCGCCCCTGGATTATTATGCCCATTCTCCTTTCAACGTTCCTCCTCCCCCTTGTCACCTCACTTCTTTGTTCCCACCCTCCAATCACTCTCCTCTCCGCCTAGACACTCTCCTTTTTTCTCCCACCACTCACTCTAACTTCCCCCTTCTCTTGCTTCTCCCTTTCCCGCGTCGTCTCACTTCCACCCGAGCCTCTCCCCCCCTGCCCCCCCCCGCCCCGCCCCTGGCGATTTGTTTGCCCAGCCCCTCCCCCTCCCACGAGCAGCGACGCGGATCTCCAGCTGTCGCCCCCTCCCCCACCCCCGGAGAAGCCACGGAGGCCTCGACGGGCTCGTCGCTGGCGGATTCCTCCGGGGAGGGCAAACACACCGGCTGCTTGCAGAGCTCCTCTTCAGCCCCACTCTAACACTTTTGCCAAGTACGATCTCTTTAGCGATGAACTTTCCCTGGGCAATTATGAACATGGATTAGAACATGCCCCATAACTTAAAATTGATTCAATGCATTTATTCAGATATATTATTCTCAGAAAAACTTTCAAATGATCTAATAAACAAATTTGCAAAAATATTAATAAATGTGAGGTAGTGGATTAGGACAATAAACTACAAAGAAATATTAATAGATTGGAAATTTAAAAAATGAGTGAATTACATACACACGTTCAAAAAAAATAATTTTACATATAATCATTAATCTGGGACGACTACAATCATTGTTTTAACAATAAGATGCACTAAAGAACTTTCGATTTTCCAATTTTGGTAAACTTTAAATCCCATTAATAAAAGAGTGCACGATTCTCAAATCCAAAATCACACAAGAGAAGTTTCGGTTCAGAGTGAAGAAAATGCAACTACTTGGAAGAATTTAAAGCAATGATGCTGAATGCTGATAAGGGGTTTTCCATGAAGAAATGGTAATTTTAATAAAAATCTGAACGACTGATAATTATCTGAACGACAAATATGTGTTAATAATTTGAATAAATTATTAATGCATTAAAATACATTTCCGAGTATTTAAACTTATATCATCATCAATATTTCCAAGGTGTGTAGATTAAACACCTATTTCAGCAGAATAAATGAAGTACTTGAAGATTGGACGCATCTTGTGTTCTGAAGTACCTTACTTTGAGGGTATTTTAATTAAGTGAAAAATGATGATCCGACTCATGATTTAACATGAACTTGTCCTTATTCTTCCCGTTTTTCCAACTTTCATACATATTTTCAGATAGAAGAAAGGCAAGAAATATTGTGGTATCCCTAGAATAGAGGAAACTCATTCAAGTATATGTTTATCACATAAACGAAAGTCAATCTGTGTAGTTTTTTTGCACGAGCTTGTGAAGTTGATTGGCACCTAAATGGCAGTGAATAAAAGCACATGTTTTACCAGCTGCTTCTGGCTGTAATTCAAAGACTCCAGATGTTCTCATGCTTGAACTATTGCTTGGGCAACCAGCCCGGATTCTGTCAAATTGCCGAAACCTTTAACCCCACGTGTGCTCTAAAAATAGCAGAATTTTACACAAAAGTGAAATAAATCTCGTGTTACGCAAAGTTTTATAACCTCCAAAAATTGCATTTGCCGAAACGTTTCTTTATTGAATGACGTCATACACTATTTATGTTTAGTGGTATTTTAAGCAATTAATGGTAATATCTACTGAATGCTTTTGCAAGGAAATGATAAATAAGAACAGTTGAAATGACAATATAAATTTACAGTGAAGTGTGATAATAATTGTTTTATTAAATATTTCTTGTAGATTTTATTGCAAAGAATCTCTTTGGTGTTTATAGACGATAATTATACCGTGTGACTTATCAAAAGTTCGTATCGATGGGAATTGTTTCGTGGTTGTAGAGTTGGAGCTGCTTGTTGCTACTTGTTTGATTATATTTTATATTAATAGCGCAACGCCACTTCCCGCCGCTTCCGAGATCAGTTATTTTTAAAACCAGATTGTTTTGTAAATTCACTCTACGAATTAGCAATAATTATCATCCAAATTTTAAATACTGTATATTGTGTTAAATTTCATGCTATTAAAAATATATTATTTCAAAATATTTACAGAAGTCGAATATGAAATTGCTGTCTTTTCAAATACTTTTGGGATCCGCTGCTGATTAAAAATGCAATAGTGCACTACTGAATTGTCGGCATTGAAGCAATGAAAAGCCCTGCATCATCACACATATCCTTCCCAGTTGCCATTAGGCCCTTGCTACTCTACTGCTAATGAATTTCTTATTATAATTCTCAAATTTGTAAAATATTTTAATACTTAACACGTAAATTGTTACATAATCATTACAATAAATAAATTATGCATTTTACAATAATTACGCATTCTCTTGTTCACCTTCTCCATCCAGTGCCCACAGTTTCACAGCTGTGCATCACAGTTTGGACGCCAAGAGTCGATTTCCAAGACTATATATACTTATTTTCTCCGGGGGTATCACCGCCGGGGGTATCACGTTACGCGAAATAACAGTTATTTCGTTTATCCTGTTATTGGCTGTTATCGGTTGAAATGCTTAGAACTGCAACCTACTGTACCTAATCCGAACTACAAGCTTTTGTGGCAGCCATTTTTTGCGATAACAGCTTCACTGCAGCTAAACAATCATGATTTGCCAGTGTTCAAATTATATTCATGAATACATAATTCGTGATTATTACACACCATATTCCACAATAGTTTTATATTTTATTGTGCACACTACAACATTTGTCCTTTAAATTAAGTCCGTCCAATATGTTAACTTATTTCTGTTCCATTGCTGCTTATGTGAGATCAACTAATATTTCCCTTGGTTCGATAAAATAAAATAAGTTACGGTCAAATAACTCACATTATAATACTTGATATTCGACAGTCATTAACACTTTAGCTATAGGTAAGCTAAAACAGTTTCTCCTCATTATATTTGGCATTCGTCACTTCACTATGCACAAGTTGCATATTTGAAAGAATATTTGGAATCTGAACCAGAATCCTTTCATTTTAGTAATATTCTATATTCTTTACACATTCGCTACACATTATATGAATTACTATTCCTTCATTTGAAGATCTTATCTCTGCCCAAACATGTTGAGAAAGTAGTACAAGGAAGCGCCGTAAGGTAGCTGCACAAGCTTTACGGTGGTACCAACATTATTCGTTTTGCTTAGCAGTCGCTACAACTGCTTTAACTCTTAGCAGTCTGCCATGTTAGGTTGCTGATCATGGACCTGTTATTTTTCAACTGTTATTAATAACAGCTATTACGAATAAACTGATTTTGTGATAACAGTTATTGAATAAAAGCTGTTAAGCCCATCTCTACTTCACATACGGACTTCGCAGTTCTCGCTCAGCAGCGGTCGTGAACAGACGTGTCCGTCCAGTGCCACCAAAGCAGTTCGTTGAGTGCGAGCAGTGGAAGTAAATGGCGTACGATGTCGACCCATCAACCGGGCAATAAACCAGGTCTTACAAACCCTCATCAGTTCTGATTTCGCCGATGAAATCAACAGCGACGTGAATTCTGCGCATCAAAATACTTCATCATCAGAAGAAGAAAAAATGGATCAAACCGTCGACCCAGCCTCGAACCAGCAACGGAACGAGGACAGCGCGGCGGCCATCAACCCACTCTACAAGGGATCAGACCGCAGCAACCCCTGATTCAACACGGAAGCAACACAAACAAGAGGTCAGTCAGTGACGACATAAACTCTCAAGATCCCAAAAGATTCAATTCCGATCCCAGTGCAGAGAGTGTAAATCCAACTAGTGATATTGAATATAGTTACGTAGTTCCAATCGGAAACAGATTTACTGAACTTGAAAGATTAGGCCAACATCTCGAGGAAAAACATTTTGAATATACAAAGGTTACCTCGGGTGAACAGCAAACTCCCATAGAAAAAATTCCTCCTGTCTATGTAGCAGAAATAAGTAACCTCAATCAATTTATAATAGAACTCAGAACCAATGTTACCAACAATTTCGTAACAGATGTAAAGTACAATAAGATAAGATCAGTGGAAAAAACCTTACAGACTTTCGGAAAATAATAAAGTACGTCATACACACACAACGGAAATTCCACTCATACAAGGGCCCCGCCAACAAAAAATTTTCCGTTGTGATCAAAAACCTTCATCAATCTATATTTGAACAGGACATTTTTGCAGACCTTAAACAGTGTCACCCTTCAGTGTTAAATATCATTAGATTACAAAATGAAGGTAATCCGATACCAGTGGTCGCAGCCGAATTCAACGGCACAGAAACACCCGAAACTACACTACAAATAAACCAAATATGCAACCATCGAGTTATTACAGAAAAAAGGAAAAAACACAACGGTCCCATTCAATGTCAACGGTGTTTGGACTACGGACCTCCAAAAATTACTTAACTACCCAATCAAGTGTGCTTTTGTGCCGGAAACCACCATTCAGTGCAGTATCAAAAGAAAAATGGAAAATCCCGAGTGTGCGAACTGTCTCGGTAGCCACAAGGCCGATGTAAGAAACTCAACTTGCAATTACTTCAAGGAGGTAACAGACAAAAAAACCAAGGCTATAAAGAAAATTAATAGAAATACTGGCAACGCCTCGTCTCCTCCGCCCCCTTCCAATCAATCACAAATCCACTTCCCGGGTCTACCGCACACCAACCCACCAGAAAATTTCACTCATATCTCTGACTCAAATCCTCCCCTTTCACCACCTCGACAAAATACCCTGAACGCAAATAATCATGGGCCTCGCATACCCAATTCTCAATCAAATAATCCTATTCTCTCCACAATCATCAATTCCATCATAACTCGTATAATCAATTTCATAAATTCATTAATACCTTCAATCATTAGTACGATTCAAAGCTCGGTGGCTGAATATTTAAACAATAGCCATATCAAATAATAGTAATAATATATTATTAATAACAATAATAGTAATAACAATAAAATCAATAAAAAATAAAAATAATAAAAGGTTTACTAAACTGGAAAGCGACCTCTATCACAAATAAAAAAAAACTGAACTAATTCACTTTTTACATCACTATAATGTCGACATAGCCAGTATTACCGAAACACACTTAAACAAAAATAACAAACTAATTGTTCCTAATTATACAATATACAGGACAGACAGACAAGAAACAAAAGGAGGCGGTGTTCTCATAGCAGTAAAATATAATTACCAATATAATTTAACAATACTTCCAAACACACCGGGATTGGAAACCGTTGCAATAGAAGTAATTTTAACAATAACGTATGAAAAGTAATATCTGCTTACAAACCTCCAACTATCAAAATAGCCAACACTAATATACAAAATTTATTCAACCCAACAGAAAAAGTTATACTTTTAGAAGATATCAATGCCAAACACCAACTGGGGATGCCAAAATAAAAATCGTGACGGTAAAACACAAATAATAAACAATCACATCTTCAAATAATATCCCCCAGTGAGCCGTTTTTTCCACTAGATTTAACATGCAAACCTGATATACTAGACATTGGACTAACTAAATACCAACTATAACTTTTTCTCATCAGTACTGTTTGAATTAGATTATGATCACATACCTGATCTTGTTTCATCGCAAACAACTAACACCATAACACGCTCCAAGACCATCACCAAATACACTTAAACTAGAAATAGTTCGCAGAGATAATCAAACAATCAATACCCAGAATAAAAATCTTAAACAATCCTCACGAAACAGATCCGTCCGTAACAACATTAATCGACCTTGTCAAAAAATCTATATTAGAAGCACAATCTCCCACTACTGACAACAAAACACAAAGAAATCATAACAAACTTTCTCCCGGCATAATATATGCAATAAAAAGTTTAAATAAAACGAGAAGATTATGGTATAAACTCAGGACACCTGAAATAAAGAAAGATCTTCACGTAATAACCAATATTGTTAAAAGACTTATAAAAGCCCACAATAAACAGCAATTCCACAATTTTATAAACTTATTAAGCAGCAGTAATAACTCTATATGGAATTCATAAGTAAAATTCTAAAGAAGAAAAAAAATTCAATCAATATTTCAAACAACAGTTAAAACACTAATCACTCCGAACATAACAAAATCATTGAAAGTAGCGAAACATACCCATGCGGCCCACACCATAATATTCATTACTCTTCTCCCACCGAAATAACAAAAAAATATTAAAAACCTCCCCAGTAAAAAAGCACCAGGACATGACAATTTACTAACATGGCAATAAAAAACCTACTCATATCTGCAATAGCCTACTTAAATAATATATTTAACTCTTGCTTCAGAACTGGCTATTTCCCCCATTCCTGGAAACATGCAATAATAATTCCCTTAGCCAAACCAAAAAAGAATGCAACAGAGATAAACAGCTATCGCCCTATAAGCTTGCTAACTTCCTTCTGAAAAATGTTTAAAAAAGTAATTCTACGTAATTCTTCGTAGACTTAAACATCAACTAAAAGCAATTAACTCAATCCCCAAGGTACAGTTCGGTTTCACAGAGAAAATATCTACGCAACACCAACTGTTAAAACTATCAGAACACATCTACTCAGCCTTTCAATCAAAGCACTATACCATAGCACTCTTTTAGATGTAGCACAGGCATTTGATCGTACATGGCCCAAGCTCTCAGTTTAAAACTCACCCAAATAGGCACATCTTCTTACCTACACACAATCATTAACAAATTTTTAATCAGTAGAACCTTCTCGTCAATGTCAACAGTCACCTCTCTAACCCCGATGCATCAAAGCAGGATTACCCCAAGGATCCCCCTTATCACGCATTCCACACTAGTGAAGACCAGATTAAAAAACAAACCCAGAGGTCGTTCACATTTCGAAGACGCATTCGCATATACATCCAGTGATGCATCTCCGCGAGTGGCGCTGAGGGAAGAAGTGGGTGTTGGAAGAGCGTCGATCTGTTTTGTATTCGCGCACACGGCCAGGCCTCTCTGCAAATCCTTCCGTCGTGCGGGCGAACGAGGGGAGTGGCACCGAAGAAAGTGGGTACTCCGCAATAAAACAAATCAGAAAAAGTTAGGAGATTTTCTACGTGTGGGTGGAGGGGGTAGTTCTTTGGTTCTTATTTTAGTGCAGATTTGAATCCATTTAAAAAAAAACAAAGTCATTTCATTATAATGAAATGGTTCTGTGGTAAGTTAATCATGTTTGTTGGCAGAATATGTAGACCTTACCATATACAATTACCATAACTTTCGAATGTGATATTAACCTCAGTAAGTGGTAAAAACAATATTTAATCGCATTTTGTTTATAATGAACTTTGAAATTCAAACGTTTTTCACTTCAGAAACCATTGATAGTTTGGGAGAACTTCAGAATAAAAAGGAAAATTTAGTGCAATTTTAAAATTTCCTAGCTCCTTTACTATTTGCTTAATAAAATAATTTATAAAAAAATTGTAGAGAAATTTATGAACTCTAACATTTTACATAACTATTTTTGCACTAAGATAAACTTTTAAAACGTTATTATACAAAATCAAAAATGGACAAACAATTTTTGGCTCCCACAGAAGTTTTTTGGCTACCAAAACTTTTACCAAAGTATTTAAAGGTGCAAAGCTTAAGGTTTTCTGATTGATAACAATATAAACAAAATAAAAAATACAATCTTCGACCTCATCTTTTGCAAGGTAAATGACTTATTGACTGCAAAATATCTTTCTATAAACTGCTAGCGGTTGAATTCTCTAGGCTGAGGACTTCGGGAATACAAATCAAGTTCGGGAAGGGGTACGTAGTGAGTAAAATTTACTTACGGATAGTACTCTAGTTTTAATTGATTTCGTTAAATCATGTTACTTTTTTAGTTTCTGAGTCCTGCAGGTATGTATTCTCTCTGACAATACTCGAAAGACGTTCACGTAATAACGTTGCAGCTCGGTCACAGCCCAACTTCAATGTTTAAAAATTCGAAGACGTAGCAGTTTTAGCTAAACATAGCGAAATGATCCATGAAGATGGTTTAATTGTTTTAAGATTTTGTGCTTGAAACACGTACAAATAAGGTAAAAGTTTTAGTCTGAATTCAGTCAGAAAGAATTATGAAGTTTCCATTTTTATTGCTCTCCTTAATTTCAGCGCTTAATTCACAAATTACTATTTCCTGATAATTATTTAGTATTATTATTTTCATATTATCTAAATAGATCCGATCAAAATCGTAGATGCTTGAATGCCATTAACGTTTTTGGAGGTGCTAGTTCGTGCTGATTCAACCTCTGTCTTACCATCCGCTCCAGTTTTGTGTCGGCTTCCCCGAATTTGGGAACATATAATGCGAGATTATACAATAACATGCATATTACATACACACTTAAACACTTCAGGCGAAATTTTAACATGTTTAATTATAAAATGAAAACAAAGAATGGTGATAGCTAAGATAAATAAATGGGGTGAAGACAATATTTACCCATGCGCTGACCTAAAAGGTATTTTTACTTCTAATTTGTTATGGGCATATTCAGTAGGCGCCGGCTCCATTTAGAGCCATTAAAGAATCTTGGCGGGGGCATGGAGGGGCCCCATCGAGGGCGCTGAACCCCTCTCCCCACGGACGGTGGGGCACACGTCTAAGGGCCCGGGGGTGTTGCCTTCTGACGCCATCAGGCAATCACGAACTGCTTTTCTTCTGCACAGTCGGATTGATTGATTAATTAGTGTTTCCTGGCCCGCCAACTGTTAAGGTCATTATTTTCATAAGAGCAGTGTCCGATTTTTTCACGGTAGTTTGCTGTTACGTTTCCCCGCTGGATGGCGAGTTCCGGCACCGAACTACACGTCGGCTGGAGGATATCTCCCGAACGAGGCAATGTCATAGACGGGACAAGCTTTACGCCTCCGTCTGGTCACCCGACATGTGTGGTAGTGCAGTGCATGCAAGGTATGTGTGTGTACGTAAGGGTGAGGATACGCAAAGAAGAAGGAATTCTGTGGTGGCAGCGGAGATTTTGTGGTACTCCATGATAAACTATCTGGGGTCAATGGGGATCTACCACAATATTTAAATGTAATTTTAATGTGATATACTCACTCTTGATATCACTCACGAACACACTTGATATCACATACTCACGAACCACTGAAGATGGGAGGTGTGTTCCCGAAACACGTGTCTGGCTATAAGTAATCATATTAAAATTACATTTAATACTATTGTGGTAGATACCTCATTGACCCCAGATAGTTTAAGAAGAAGGAAAGAACTCGCGCGGTCCGTGAACTGTTTGTTAGGGTACTGCTCCGGTATTCGCTTGGTATCGATCGAAGAAACCAGGAATCAGAGCAGGCGTGCGCTAGAGTTCTCCTCCAGAGAGCGGCTGAATTCGACCTGGCTATAGCGTCGAAAAACCTGGCGCCCGCCGTCGGGACTCTAGCCCTGGTAGTACGTTCCAATCAGAGTGCTGCCGTTGCATCAACTAATGCTCCGAGCCACCTAAGCCAGTCGCCCTGCTGGAGACTATGCTGATCTCGTGGCATGATCGGATCTGTCGTTGTGCATGATCGGATCGTTGTGCTGTGGTCGGATCAGCGCGTCGGATTTTGCAGGCGGGATGCGTTATGGGACACCGACACGACGCGCGATTCGACGCTACTCTCCAATGATTTTGATTTTCCGCGGCGATGTGCTCTCATCCCGCGTGACGTTCGACTGCGTGGTATTAAAGGCCTCTTAAATGGTCGCTCGCGGCAAGTCCGGAGACTTGTTGCAGGCAGACGACGATCGCAGTGCGAGGCGTTTTAACGCAGGTCGGAATGTAGAACGAAATATACACAATAAACGCAGATAGAAACAATGCACAGTAAACGCGAATATTGTGGGGTAAGTGAGACGTGGGTATATCGAGAAGTGTTGCATACAATAGTGCTTCAATAATTCAGTTGCCCTAAAGAGAAATTACAATTGCCCTCGCCGAATGACAAAGTAGGAGATAAACCAACTTATCAAAACTATGAAAATGCTGAACGTCATGAAAGCTTAAAGCTCATTGGAATTGAGTGAAAATGTTTAATAAGTGTGTGCAGTACCGTAAACTTCTATTATTCGTTCTATAAGCCGTTTGAAAGTGGGTAAAATATGGTAAACTACGCAAAAAAGCAGCTGCTCTTGCGTACCACTACTTTTGTGCCTGTTTTTCAGGTGTTAAAGTAAAAAAAAAAGACTTATGAGGTATATATTTAAAAATATTGCTCCCAAATATTGGTGATAAATAAAATGTATATATAGAGTAGCTCTATTTCCCGATAAATATTTGGTAAAAAAGTGCATTAAAATAATTTTAATGAGAGTAGATAATCACGCATACCCAGACGCATTACAAAAATTAAGGATAATATTGAGTTCATCCTTTGTGACCCTTAAAATATTTTATGAATACTAAATGTATTTCACAAAATTAGACATCAATCTCTGTGAAAATATTAGAGATAAAAATAATACAGCATAACGTTCCTGTTTGCTACATTTCTTCTTTCACTCGTACGTAACCTACTTTGCAATACTTTGTAACCATTTTTAGTGGTAATATGTCCTAAAATTGTGACTCATTCTGTATATTAAAATTTTTCCGCAGCAACACATTTACGACAACCTCACCCCGTTCCAGGATCCCTCCTGCCTCTCAGCAGATTTTTCGCTATCCAAGGGTAGCGGGAATCGTTGACCAAATTGAGGTCGCATGCTCTGCAACCCTTCGCGAGTCAGATTCCAATATGCCTCTGCTCAAATGACCCCCACGGTCGCATTAAAACGGCCGTAAACCCGCGCAGTCGTTAAAGCGAGCGCACGACCTCGTGTTCACCGCGAGTGTTCACCGGAGCGGCGCGGGGCGGGGCGGGGCGGGGTGAGAGCTACTGCAGGTGCAGCCCTTTTGCCTGGGCACCGCGGTGGGAACTTGTCGTAGCTCCCAGGCGGAAGCGATTAAACTGCGCAATGCTCATATATCACGGCGCCTGACGGAATGTAGGTCGTCGAGTGGGATGCTCACATTTACTTTTAAGAGTTGTGCTGGATTTGGCGAGCGTTTGTGTCTTTGCCCTTTGCCGCTCTAGTTCTTTGTAGATACACCGACATTAAATGGATTCTTTTAAAATTTCATTCATTTCATCACAATTTGCTACTTGTTTCAAGATATCAAAGGGGCTTTTTCAGTAGCAGTGCTGGAAATAAGTTTAAAAGTCGAGGGGCATGAATAAATTGAGATCGGTGGGAAGTTAAAAGTAAATAAATAAATTTAGTATCATTTTTACAACATAAAACATTTACCGTGTTTCTCTGATTTTATTATTAAGTTGTTGATAGTTCAGCAAATTAACTCAGGAACACAAAAGGGATCACCTAAACCTTGCAATCGAGAACTAATAACTTGTATGGAAGCTATTTTGCTGACTGCCGTCAGTTTTGTTTACATAATATTGCAAATTATACTAACATGAAATAAAAGATAAAATTAATGAGAATTTGAATATTTTATTAATATGAGTTTCCAATTTTTTATTACAATATTATGTGTTTCTAAATGTCGCTGTCCAACACAAAATGTTATGGTAATGAGAATATTTAATTTTAACTATGTTTAACTAATTCGGGAGGTCACTAAATTCGGAAATGAAAATGCAATTTCTAGTTTTCTCATTACTGCCATGCCCTCCCTCAAATTATATTCTCCTAAATATTGTCTACATGTACCAATTGGCAGCATTCTCATCGTATTCGTTGCACATCAATGCGTAGCTAGATCGAAAACGAATTGTATGCTGTTTGCTATGTACATAGTTTCGAAAGAGCACGAAAAACACAGTTCGGAAATACCTTAATAAAGCTTCAATTTGGTTTGAACCTTATCATATCGAAGGACTTTACCGGTAGCGGTAGCTGAGTGCATCAACCGATGTCACTGCAGCACCTCTGACCGGGAGGTCCTAGGTTCGAGTCCCGCGGCGGCAGGATTTTGACATAGCTTTTCAGCTAGGTCGAATCAGTCGCTGTCTGGAGGAGGATTCTAGCGGCCGGCTGCTCTGGTCGGCAGTTTTCCGTGGTTTCTCCGATCAACACCAGGCGAATGCCGGAGCAGTACCCTACCAAACGGGCCACGGACCGCGCGCGATCTGTCCTTCCTCTTCCTTGTCCTATCCTCTCCTTTTACACACACACACACACACACACACACACTTACACTAACGTGCACCACACTATCACATATTCCGGGTGATCGGTCGGGAGCTTAGAGCTTGTCCCGGCTGGGGCGGTGCCCCGCTGGTGGGAAAGTCCTGGTTAGGGACTCTCCACTAGCCGACGGTAGGTCGGCGCCGAATCTCGCCATCCAGTGGTGAAAGATCACCGCCATCTCCCTAGAAAAAGAACATGCACTATACTAACGGGACTAATGACCGAAGCAGTTGACGCGCCCGGAAACACGAAAAAATTAATCAATCGACGGACTTTATATTCCTGAACTTTCAGAAATATTTTGTGGACTACAACACCGATGAAATTCGTTGTTTCCATAAACTAGTCAGAAAGCAGTCTTAAACTTTAAGGGACTTAGTCTACATTCCAATAACAGACTGCAATCATGATACAAGGTGCGTTAATGCTGTACAGCTATAAAATTGAAGCAGAAATTCTGGGGAATAGAACCTAGTAGTTCGTCGGGTTCGTAGTTCGTCGTACTGTCCTATACGCTATGCACATCTTAACCAGCTTGGAAGCAATAAAACGGAACACAAACCTCAAGTTCCCGGCAAAACGTTTGTCGCTCACATATGTAAATGTTGGATGTCATATTGACTTATAGCAATTGTGCTTGTGTGGAAGAGTGATGGTCTTTTTCAATGACGTTTTCCAATTGTTGCTTTAGAAATTTGTGTCTTTTTTAACTGAAATCGATGAACCGTAACAAGTGAAAATGAACAAAAATCAAGGAAAAGGGATCAAAGTAACTTAAATTACCATTCTGTTTTTATTAACGTCCCCAGCCTTTACTGTCCTAACGTGTAGCTGGAATCACACTAAAAACCAACACAGGTTTGATCGCGGATCTGTGGAGAGCTGAACGCGAGAAACTCTACGTCACAACGAACACAAATGACGGATCTAGATTTTTATTCGAGGTTTCAGGAAAAAACGGGTGGTGATGCCCTTTTTTCACCATACTTCTGAAACAAGTGAATACAAAAGTAAAATAACTGTTACTATTAGGCATCCTAATGAAACTGTTTTCATTTTCGCATTTTTTCTTTTAATATAAACAATTTCATGTTTTCCTTACTGCTTAATCTATTATTTCAATATTACTCTTAAATTATAATTAATTTTCCTGGGGAATTATAGAAAAAATTGTAAAGATTTTAGATCTGTAATTTTAAGTTGCTCTTGTTAAAAGTAATTTTTGTAATTTATATTATCAAAAGAATTAAATGTTTGATTATTAGCGACGGCGGGCGCGTCAACGCGATTTCATTAGTCCCGTAAGTGTAGGGTATGTTTTTATCGCGGGAGTGGGCGGTGATCTTCCACCGCCGGATGGCGAGATCTGGCGCTGACCTACGTCGGCTTGTGAGGATTCTCCCCACCTGGTATTTCTTATCAGCGGGGCACCACCCCAGCCGGGACAAGCACAAGCTCTCGACTGCTCTCCCGACATGTGTGGTAGTTTAACGTGTGAGTGCGTATGCACGTAAGGCGTGAGTATAGGAGGAGGAGGGAAGGAAAGAGCGCGCTCGGTCCGTGCCTCTTTATTAGGGTACTGCTCCGTCATTCGCGTGGCGGTGATCGGAGAAACCACGGAAAAATCACGATCAGAGCAGTCTGCCTCTGGATTCTCCTCCAGGCAGTGCTTGGATTCGACTCCCTGACTATGTAGCTCGTGTCGAAACTCTTGCCACGTCGGAACTCGAACTCTAACCTCTCAGAAAGTGGCACTGCGGAAACCAATTGATGCCCTGAGCCACCAACAGATATTTGCATTGGAAAGTGATGGGTTTGAAAAACAGGTCATAAACAAAATTAATGAAACTAAGTATGTAGTCTTAAAAATAGATTTTTCGTATCTAAGCTGGGCGCTGATAGACAGAAAAAACACGCAATGCCTAGTATAGGCACCGGAAAATATTTCTTATTTTAGCCCGTCGGGACTCGAAATCTAGCACCGTTCAGAGACACTGCCGTGTCATCAGTGTATCCTCTGAATCGCCTAAACCGTTACATATACACTGGAACTCAAAACGTTAAAATGTCCAGAACGCTTTCGTTTCTGTGCAAAAACTTGAGATTACTTTTTAAGTTCAATAATTGTTCCTTCCCTCTTTAACACAAGTTATACCTGCTTAAAAATGTAATGAAGAAACTTTGAACAACAATTTGTCTCGGTCAATTAAACACAGGTAAAATTTGTTGTAGAATTAGTCCTCGGATGTACAAATCCAAGAAAGGAAGAAAGAAATATTCTGGAGCAAGATATTAAAGGTATTTAGAGTTTACAGAGCGATGCAAAGGGTGACACACGTCACGCAAGGGTCACACACGTGTCACGCAAGAGGCATGCCGCATTCATTGCGATGTAACACTGGATACCTTTCATTAGCACCAACTAACTTTCCAGGGTCGCCTTGCCACGACTTGCAATGATTGGCGTAGAAGGAGATTTCCGCTGAATCAGGCTGAAATTTATTAACTGGTATTTCCAAATTATTGCTACTAAAAACTTGTATGGATCACTGAACTTAGTATTGACCTTGTGACGAGGCACATTCTATAAATAGTGCACAAGAATCCGGCCCTGACCAATCTACCCGTGCGAACTGAAGCCGAGCTGCTGCAGAAATCTCAAAACTATAAGACACTGCTCCTTCTGGGAGCAGGATCTAGAAGAATAGGAGCGGGAGCTAGGAGGATGCGAGGACCGGGAGCGGTGGATCAGTGCATGAACTGATGTCACTTTAGCGCCTCAGACCGGGAGATCCTAGGTTCGAGTTCCGACAGCGGCAGGCTTTTCGACACTAGCTTTTCAGCTAGGTCGAATTCAGTTGCTGTCTGGAGGAGAATTCTAGAGGCCGGCGGCTCTGATGGGTAGTTTTCCGTAGTTTCTCCGATCAACACCAGGCGAATGCCGGAGCAGTACCCTAACAAGCGGGCCATGGACCGAGCATGATCTTTACTCCCTCTTCCTATCCTCACCCTTATACACACACACACACACACACACACACACACACTTATTCTAACATGCACTGCGTTACATCACCGGTCGGGAGCTTAGAGCTTGTCCTGCCTGGGGGGCGGTGCTCCCCTGGTGGGAGATATCTGGTTTGGGAAACCCCGTTAGCCGACGGTAGATTGGCGCCGGATCCGGTCATCCAGCGGGAGAAGACCACCACCACTTTCCGAGCAAAAACACGTACTACACCTTTGGGACTAATGACCATAGTATTTTACGCGTCCGAATTCACTAACAATCAATCAATCAAGGATGGAGCGCAGTCAGCAACAAATGGGGTTGCAAAGAACAAAAATATTTTTAGCTGAGAAAGTCGTACCAGTCGCTCTAGTACTTCATCTTTTAATTTCAAAATTACTCCGTTTCAATATCATTGAAATATAATATGCAATGTTTAATGTAGATTTTATTCTTAAGGTTTCAAATTTCATTTTTGTAGAACATGACCAACAACGTAGAACACACGCCATAACCGTAAAACCTGCACGTGCTTCCGCCTGTGGTCTCACGTCATGGAACACTTAATTCTGCGCAACGTTCACAGATTGACTTGATCGGTTGGCGTTCAATTCATCCTGAAACAGCGTCACACTCTTCATGGAGTCATACGCCTCCCACTTCGAGGTGCATCACAAACATTTCCCAATGCAAAGGTTTCCTTCTCTCATGTGAATAACGTTATTCGTGGGGTTAGAGATTGGTGGACACACAGCAACATCTAAAAGCTCCTCAACACTAAACTCATTTGTATCAGCAATTGTATTCTCTCTCTCTCTTTCATTTTTCTCTTTCTCCCTCTACCTCAGTCTATTTCTCACTCCCCCCCTGTCTACTTCTCACTCTCTCTCCGTCTAACTCTCTCTCCGTTTACCCTCTCTCTCTCCGTCTACCTCCCTCTCTCCGTCTATTTCTCTCTTTCCGTCTACCTCTCTCTCGCCGTCTACTCTCTCTCTCTCCGTCTTACCTCTCTCTCTCCGTCTACCCTCTCTCTCCGTCTACCCCTCTCTCTCCGTCTACCCCTCTCTCTCCGTCTAACTCTCTCTGTATACCTCTGTGTACCTCTCTGTGTACCTCTCTCTCTGTCTACCTGTCTCTCTGTCTACCTCTCTCTCTCTCTGTCTACCTCTCTTTCTATCTACCTCTACCTCTTTCTATTTCATCTTTGTCATCGCTCTCTATATCTGAATTATCTCTCTCTAACTCTCTCTCCATATCTCTCTCAATCTCTCTCTCCATCTCTCTCCATCTCTCTCCATCTCTCTCCCCATCTCTCTCTCTCTCTCTCTCTCTCTCACACACACACACACACACTAAACTGACGGAATGTACATATTCATTGCGTCATTATCATTGTCGCAGTGAACAGGTATCAGATTGTTCCAGAAACCCGCAACCAAACAATGTGCAATGTGTAACAATAGGTAAAAAACGAACACCGCAACTCAATGTGCAATCTGTAACAATGAGAAACAGTCAAAATAGTACGTAGCACATTAACCAAAATGTAAGTGAATAAATAATGAAACAGTTGTGAAATAGGGACAAGATAGTAACTTGTATTGGAACTTCTCGCCCACATGTAGTATAGGATTCGAAATCATCCGCCCCGAGAGATGTGTTGGTACATGTTCTAAATAACAAATTGTGCTTTTTATATTATGGAAAATAAATTACCATATTGCTTAGTGAGCAAGAATAATCTGAATGTCAAGAATAGATCTGTCCTCTTTAAGAATATAAAAGTATTAGATTTATCATAAAAGAAATTATAGAATTAATTATTTAACTTTCGGATATATCGTTTATCCATTTTTCCACTACGAACTAAAGTATTGCTTGAATAGAGCTGAAGTTTACGAACTTGAACGCCAATGTTTACTTTCGTGTTTATCCGAAAGTTTAAGCAAAGTGTTGACTCACCGCTGTTGATTTGTGATTGATAATTGGAAAGTAAACATATTAACGAATAATTAAAATGTACTGTATTCAATACATTGGAATATGATGAGAAAAAAAAAAAATATCTAGATTATATTACTTATTTGTAATTCTCACAGAAAATGACAGAAAACTACGCAGCTTCTGGCCAGTGAGAGTTAACTATGGCAACTTTTTTCAATTTTGGAAAATACAGGGAGTTTGCCGAAAATGGCAATAACACCATATTTTTAGTGTCTCTTTATGCATAAAGAATAAATTTTGAAGAAAAAATTTGAAGCGAATTTTGAGAAGAAATTGTTTACAAAATTTAAAATTACTAATTTTCCGAACAATATTACAAAACAACTATATTTCAAAAAAATGTACGCGACCTTTTTCATGGCAAATATCTCTAATTTCAATTTTGTAGTTTTGAATCTATAATTTTCTGCAAGTTTTGCAAGTTCGAAAATACGGAGATTTCGCCGAAAATGGGACCAGCACCTTTCGACAAGTTGAACATGACTAAGGAAATACATCTCCTTCTTTAATATTGTAGTTGTAGAAACATGACACCAAAACTTGCCATTTTGCAATCGTTAAATTTAGGATTTTCACGAACATGTGACCTGCACCATTCTCATTTACACCATCAGAGTACACAGTTTAATCAAACAATTTAAAGCCATTTTTGAGAAAAAATTTGAAAATGTATTTGAGGATTCATGCTAAGTAATCTATTTGAATCAAAATATCTGTCAAAAACTTCCAAAGCTTCGAAATCGTTCAGATCGGTCGGGCAATATCAATTTCAGACGAAATCATCGGAATTGTTTAGCCGCTAGTGTTCACCACAGACGGACGGTCAAATGGACGTTTTGCCGTCAATCGGTTTTTTGGTATCAAGGACCCACAAAACATGCATTCTGTCTACACCATGTGTGAGACCAAGTAATTTACTATATACAGGAGCAAGATTTATTCATTTTTTGTTATCAGGGCCCTACAAAAAGAGTTTTTTCTGTGAAAAATTTGACGTTTTTCGGCGCACGATTACTATATTTTCTCTTCTTACATTCGTTATGGCCAAAATGCGAAAAGTGATAAAAATCAATAAGTGATCTTAAAATTGAACAGATATGACTATGTGGCCCAAATATAGGAGCTGAAATATATTAAGCATTTCCAAAAAAATCTGCATCGGGTTTCGTTGAGTATGAGAGTCGGTTATACGGCTAGCGAGTCACAAGGCACTGCGAAGAAACTACGGCGACTCAGAACGCTTTCTCCATTTTTTCATTTTGGTGTTCGAGTTAAACTTCGGGAAGAACTTCTGAGGCCGTTCATCGTTAGTGGGAAAATACTCCTTTCAAAGAACTCCTAACGAGACTTAATCATTCTTTTGTGAATTAGTGGTTGACGAGGTCTGTGAAAGACACAATAAGCGTAAGATTCACAGAGCAATGCTTTCAGACAAGTTAAAAAATGTTTATTGTTACAAAACTCGCAATGAAAGTAGCACCCACGATAACAAAAATTGGTCATTCATTTCTATTCTTAAAATGAGTATAATTGTTTTGCAAAACGGGAAAAAATAAAGTATGGTTTGTTTATCTGGTCCTTTTGCACAATATTTCAATGGTCTGCCAAATATTAGCTTCTTAATTGGAATTATCCTCTCATTATAATTGGTTTTTTACTCTCCTTGTTCTTACACTCATTTGCAAAATGGCTTTAATATGGAAGTTTTTAGGTGATGAACCACTAATTTTACTAATTAAACTTATTTTCACATATAATATGTAGAGGTGCACCCAGATTTTTCTTGGAGGGAGGGGGAGGGCTACAGGTCCAGCCAACTTGATGTTTTCTGTTAAATAATTTTTCTTTTATGAAGATTATAAAATATATTTTATTTGTCGACTTACAGTTTATATTTACAACTGATATATTGAGTGACTTTGAGTGATTGAGTGTTTAGTTAATTCATAAAATTAGTGAAATCTTCAAGATTCTTGAATATGAATGATTAGCTTTTGGGAGGAGTGGTCCGAAACCACATGAGTACTCCCTCTTTCCCTCCCTTAATATAAAGGGTATATAAATCTTTTGACCTGGTTAAAGCGTTTGTAAGACATTTATATTTTTTTCTTCAGAATGCTATTTTATAGCTTGAGGGGATGCCGATTTCGACTATCCGCGCCGGGTAGCCTCTACGTGCCTCATCGGGACACATATTACCCTTTACACTAGACACAACTGCGGGCTCCTCGGTCTGTGGTTAGTAGACTTACAAGGCATTCCGCGACAACACACGTACATGAAAGACAAGAGACAGTCAACCATACCCACGGCGGGCCTGGGCCCCGCGAATCTTTCAACCGAGGCACACGCTGTAGCTTCCCTTGGCATTCCAGGATGGCGTATATGACGTTTACATAAACTCAGATAATCATAAATGAATGTGTTTAGTTGGCCCTTTGTGCCGATACCTTCTATGTAAAATAAATAAAGTGTTTCTCTACATTGTGTATCTCTGCTTTCAATAAAATATCGTTGCGTACTCTGTAGAACGTCAGATTTTTGGTTTTGGAATTAAAACGTTCAAAACGCTTTAAGAATCAAATTATTATTGACCTTTAATACGACTTTTTGCTTGAAAATCACGTGCTTTATCTCCTTTATTATTTTTCAAGAAATTGTCTCGAGCAGACGTACCTGAATCACTTACACCATTGGCCACTCCTGGTACTTTCTGCAACAGCACGAGTTTTCGATTTATCGGCATGAGAGAAAAAGTATTCTGTAGTTACAATAGAATATATTTGGAATAATTTGGATAAACTGTAACACAAACAATTATGATTTATGTTTTATGTCAGTTAGTGATGCAAGCTTTTTCAATTCTTTTCCATAATTACATTTATACGAAGTCTTTTGACATCAGATTATCATCTCGAGTTAGATATCAGAAACGTCAAACCATTGCGTTCGGGACTGTTGTCTGATATCGGGAAATTTGCCTCGTATGTTTAGCATCGGTGAGTTTATGACGCCTTCCGGAATTTTGTTTGTTGTCCTAATGCTCTGATTAGGGTTTTTCGTGGTTGCTCCCATCGTTTTAGTGATTGTGTGGAACAGCACCCTATACTATTAACGACGGTCCGCGCGAGACTCTTTCTTCTCATTTCCTTTCCTTCTCTCCCCTGCGCTCATCACTTCAATCACCAAAGGGAATAGCAGTTGGAGTCGCATTAAATCATTCAAAACAGCAGTCCATGAAGCTTCTTGGTTTGGAACTAGATATACTTACGCACACGCTGTATTATTTTTAATAAATGAATGAACTAGTAAGTAATTGCGTCAAGAGAGCATTCTTGGAGCCTCTTCTTGCTCTGAGTAGTTCCTTTCTTAAATGTCTCCGAGTCCAAATTGAATTAGGCGCTGTCTCCTTTATTTTGTGACGGCGTCTCGTGGTGTCTGCGGCGCTACCAGCTAAAACAGCAACTTCTGAAAACGAAATGCAGAATGACATAAAAAACAGATCAAACCTGAGTTGTCTCCTTCTTAGGCTTTCATCTAAAATTCTTTAATAAACTGACATTCGTGTTTACATAAAAATTAGGTCTTTCTAGCATTAAATAGACGTGTTCATTGCACAGCTCTTTTATTCGAAGTCTGTAAATCCTTTTTTAAGGTAATTTGTGCAGTATCTTTTAGAACATTACCATTTTTACAATAAATTATGATATTTTGTAATAATTAATTTTTCATATGGATTATATAACAATACATAGTAATAGTGTGTCAGTAGCACACAATGTCCAAGTATTACAAACTAGCAGAACCCGGCAGACGTTGGCCTGCTCTTCCTTCCCTCTCTCCTTTTCATCTATTTTCCATTTCCCCTTCACTCTTCCCCCTCTTTTTCTTCCCCCTTCTTTCTCTTCCCCCATCTTTCTCTCCCATTTCTTTCTCTTTCCCTCCTCTCTCTTTCCGATTTCATCCTTTCCCCCTCTCTCTTTCCCCTGTTATTTTCTCCCTTTTACCCTTTCCCCCTTTTTCCCTTCCTCTTCTTTTTTTTGTTCTTCCTTTTGCCATCTATCTTTTCCTTCTCTTTCCTCTCTTTTCCACACTTTTTTGCTTTCTAACTCTTTCCACTTCCTTTATCCCTCACTTTTTCCATCCCTCTCTTTTTCCCTCTCTATTTCCCTCCTCTTTCTCCCTTCTCCTCTCCCTTCCCCGCTCTCTTTCCCTCCATTCTCTCTCCATCTTGCATTGCTGGTTCCTCCTGGCCTCCTCGGTCTAGCCCCACGTCACATGGAAACGCCTAGCAATAATGAAGCTGCGTTCCCATGATTGGAAATTGCATTTAACTGAAGCGCCATCTTGTGCTGCAGCGCCTTTTAGTGGAGTTACAAAAATGAACAGCTTAAAAATCTTCATGAAAATACATATAGCGTTTTCCATTCGTCGCACTAGTGCGCACCCAGTGCGCACTCAGGGTAGCTTTCGTGTTCCATTCGACCGGTAGGGCGCACCAGTGCAAAGAAGCGCATGTTCCATTCGCACAATGACACGGAACCAGGGCACACTCGGGGCGCCCTAAACTGCACTGATTGATGATCGCGTCAGTGCAGTCCAGTGCACCGGACTATTGTGAGGTGGGGTACGGAAGTATCCATGCTGATGTGGATTCGTGGTGAATTTGTGAAGGCAATTGAGGATCTACTGTCGTGCAGGGATACATCGAATGATGAAGTATATTATATTTTGCAATAAATGTCTTAAAATAATTTTTGTGACTAGCGAAGTTCGGAAAATCAGTTTGTGTTTTCCTAAAATTTAACCTTGGATAACTTCATGTTAACAAATCCAGTGCTATTTAGAAACCAAAGTGTAGGTATGTCTCAATTTCAAACGTAATAAAGTGAAAATAAAAATAGCGACCCTTACAAAATCATTCAAATATATGTGCCAAGAAATGTTTCTCGCACGCCCGTATATATACTAGCGGAAATGCTCATGATAATATTTTTAGAGTTTCAATAACCAAACAATTCTGCGTAAGTCCATCGGTTCAAAATCTTGTGTACTACATCGATCACTGGCAAATCACGAAAAATGAAATTTCAACACTTGTGCATTTGAAGTTTTCGTAGTTTTTAAATAAAGAAATCACACGTTAATAATTTATGAATTTAGAAGTATGAATTACCAAAAGACTTTACAAAAGAAAAATTATAACAATGATCATTATTCAAAATTATTATTTTCGAGTTCCATCAGTGTGACAGGCTACAAACTCACTGCGTAGCGCATACGCACTGACTCAGTTCCAGAATCCGTTTCATTCGTAACTGCCCTTCACGCGTATGGAGCAGCATTGTTGCTGAGCGATGACGATTTTGCCCTGCACTAGAGTGGGTTTCGGTGCAACGAATGGAAAACGCTAATAGATTTGTCAACTTTCATGGAGATTGGTCACACGGCTATCCCCCTATGCTTTATGATTCTGGTGCACCGCTGCTGGCCTCTGGCGGAATATATTAAGAACACGTCTCTTAGCGAGAGGTGAAAAATAACGACCGTGGTGCATCTACCAGCATATTATTTAAATTATTTATTTTCCACCATTTGTGTTGTATTAATCTTTACCAATCTTTGCAAGGACACTGCGTCAAATCCTGAAGAAGAGCCTGTAAATATTTCGTATCTATTCGTACACTCTTTAGACCTATCTGAAATTTTTCGTTCTTATTTCTTCAATATTCATAACACAATAGTAGCTTACATTTTCAATCTTAACTTACAAAATGAATATATTACCTAATTCAGTACAATTAAACCTATCCTGTGTTGAGATTTCTCAAAATTGTTTGACTTTGAGGATTTTCCTTCTCACTGAAGATGTCTGGAAGAGAGTGCGAACAGAGGGAAGAGTTTGCCTAGGATCTTGCCGACAGAAATTGAAATTAATCAATGCTAAAATGCTTTGTATTTTTGCGAATATTATTGAGACCCTCTGATATTCTTAACCATTTGACAAACGCACAATTGGCATTTGCACAAACAGTCGTATGTAGCATTCATCTGTATCTTCTTATCATACATTTTTAATGATTTTCAAAACAAATCATATAAAAAAAGTATTCTCTCCTTTTGGATAATTGATCATTTGGATCGTCACTCACGGCTAGACCACTTCCCGTGCACCAATCGAGACGTATGAGGTGCCATTCGACGTGTCTCGGTCTCCTGATGGATAATTGATCATTTGTTTTTGGATCCGGATTTTAAGAAATTTTCAAAAACATGTTTTGCGTGTTTTGGCGCTGTGATCTTAGTGTATAGAGAGGAAATTAAAGCAAGGCCACCTAAATAGATTTACGTAGGTGGTGTTGATAAAGTCCCTGTACCCAGTGACAATTTGGTCTCTTCTACGTCACCACAATTTTCTTTCTCTAGAATAGCAATGATCTTATTAGAGAATAAAGCTGAAAACTAGCTTACATGTGATGTTCTTTATGTTGTGTTTTTTTGTGTTTATTACTAAACAAGGGTACAAAATGTAGCTGTAAATTCTACTATTTATCCATACCTGCATGAATTTTTTTCTCTGAGAAGTGCGCTCTGAGGAAGGCTACAAAATATTGGTCCAAACATTAGTCATCACGACAGAGACACGGCTCACCTCGGATAGCCTAGTCAAAACCTTTACAATTAGACGCGTCGGAAGCTTAGTTTGTCCAGTCTGAGGCGATGTCCCGACGGGGGAAATACCCGGAGGAGGAAAATGCTGTTAACTGTCGAATAAGGCAGCGGAACTGAGATGCTAGCGACGGAGAAATACCACCTCCAACTGGGACTACGCTTACGGCCTCACTAGTTCACCAATTCCCACTCACGTGTTGCATTTATTCATAGCTTTTTACGAGCGATGGTAAAAAATAAATACTTTCTCCCGGAAGAGTTCGCCAAGGGTTATGTCCGGACAAAAACTGGCACATGATCTGTACATGAACGCACGTGAAGCATATAGGTTGTCAGCGGGAGAGGTGGCACAGTGCATCAACGGATATCACTGTAGTGTCTCTGATCAAGAGGTTCTTGGTTTCGAGTCCCGACAATAGCAAGATTTTCGACACTACCTTGTGAGCTTGTCGAATTCAGTAGCTGTCAGGAGGAGAATTCTAGAGGACGGCTGCTCGATCGGTACTTTACGTGGGGTCTCCGATCAACACCAGGCGAATGCCGGAGCAGTATTCTACTAAACGGGCCACGGACCGCGCGCGATCTTTCCTTCCTCTTCCTTGTCCTATCCTCTCTCCCTACACACAAACTTACTCATGCACTACACTATCACATATTCTGGAAGACCGGTCGGGAGCTTAGAGCTTGCCCCGGCCGGGGCGTCGCCCCCCTGGTGAGAGAGTCCTGGTTAGGGGGAAACCCTACTAGCCGGCGGTAGGTCGGCGCCGGATCTCGCCATCCCGCGGTGGAAGAACACTGCCCCCTCCCGAGGGAAAACATGCACTGCACTTACTGGACTAACGACCTCGTTAGTTGTCCCTCCCGGAATCATTACCAACCAACCCACCCACCCACATGTTGTCTAGGAGCGCGTAGCGGAGCGAGGGCGGGGTGTCTGATTGATGGCGGGCGAGCGGCCCGCGTGCTCGTGCGCGTGTGCGCGGGCGGGGCGCCGCTTTAGGGGGCGCTCAATCATGACGCGTCCATTGTGGAGGTCAAAGGCGCGGGCCAGTGCGCGCGCCCCGCACAGGCACAATGGCTCGCACCGCGCCCTCTTTGAACGGCGAGCGATCAGGCGCGGCGGAGCGGTCGGTGCTCGACGCAGCACGTGGGGACTCCTCTCCGCCTCCCCGCCCTTTCTCCAACTCTTCCTTCCCCTCTTATCATTCCCCTCTTATCTTCCCCTCTTATCATCAAGTCCCAACACCACAACACTTTTCTATTCTTATTATTTTCCTCACTACGTACAACATAAGTAACACATTCACGCACCAAACATTTTTATTCGTTTTTTACATTAATTTTACAGGGTGTTCCCAAATGCGAACAATAGGAAGATATAGTGTGACATACCGATATGTCACATGAAAATAAACTAACATTTATTTGTAGACTATATGGTGGAACATGCATTAGGAAATATCACGAGAGCAAGGGCTTAGCAACGACCGTGAATAAACAATGTAGTTTTTGTTTTTTGTAAATGTATTAAGAGGTGACTGGATGCCGAAAGTAGAAAATTTGGGATTGGGAGAAGAAGTTTAGACGATGGAAAGGTCAGCTACACCAAAATATAACGAACGTATAGATTGGCTGGGTGAGAGAAGGACGGTCAAATGTTATGAAAAAAGAGGAAGGTAGTTTAATACGAAGTCTTCGAGGGTGAATCATACAGGAAGATTTCATTCTGACCGGCATCGCGTTTCTGAACTGATCGTAGGTTCGTGAGAGGGAACGTGTATAATACAGATATTAATGTAGAGAAAATTTTGTATATCCCAATAGGGTTTACAGACCATGCAGTGCTGGGGAGCAATGCTTTCGCGCCAAATTCTTGCAAATTGCAACAAAAAAATTAATAAGCCTGGTATTGTTCTAGCTTGCTTCGCATTTGATTCTTTCCACAGTATGGATCGATTTTGAAGGTGAATTCACAGAACACTGCGCCCAGAGTTTGAACCCAAATGTAATGGATTTTCCACGCAAGAACATTTTGCAGTTGTCTCCCAAAACAGGGGACCATCTGCTCATCAATACTGACTTCTTTTGTAAATAAGCGAAATTGCTGCAGTGATAACTTTACTTTTATCAATAAGCGGTTGTATTTTTGTCACTTTATCTCCAGAAATCAAATTATATCGGCAATTTGGAAATATTTCTTTAACTGTTGAAATTTGTTTCTACTCATCTAATTTAAACTAATGCACATACACAGCTTTCGCTAGTATACTTTTTCTTTTGGAAGACTATGGTAGCCTGACAAAAAATGACAAAATAATTTAAAATATCTTCTTCATCGCATTCAAAATTCAAATCATTCTTTTCAGCAGCCTAGCGTTTTGTTTCACATACAAACATACTTAAAATTTCATTTGTGAAAAATTGGCGAAATAGCTCATACGGCTGAAGGGCACATAGTGTAATCATCAGTTCCAACTGAAGAATTTCATTGTTAGGAATAATATCAAAGTTACTGTTTTTCTCCAAATCATTTCTCTTTTCTCCGTATTATTAATTAGTTTTAGTTTTTTTGCATAGAATTTCATCCGTTTTATCGACACTTTCTGTACAGATTTCAAGTACCTTATACCTCTCATGGAAGATGCCAGCATTTGACCATTGAAACACTTACTTTTCGGTCAGCATCTTTTATCGTCAATGAGCGCCTTATGACGTCATCGTCGGGTGAATAACAGATCTATCTCGGCATTTGTAAATTCTTCCATAACATCGTTTTCTCAAATCTTAAATATTTCTTGAAAGGCAGGGTTTATAAAAAATAATAAAATCAGAAAGCATATTAGCAATAATAATTTGCAACAAAATAGTAAAAATAATAATAGAAACAAAATATTCGTTGGTACGACATTCGTCGTAAATACGCCATTTCTTCCCAATGTTCCTAATTAGGATCATCGTAAAATAAAGTTTCACCCATCTGCATAAAAGAAGTTATGATTGTTTATAACGTAAAATTATTGTCCAATGTTTCCTTTATGCATCTGCATGTACAGATTTTCGTAGAAAGCAACAATTTATGAACAATCTTTCTGGATATGCTGACTCCCCTCACAACACAGACACACAGCAAAAGTAGTGAATTGAATTTCCTGAGGTTAAGCAGACCTCTATCTCTCCCCTGATAATTGTTTCATTATCAGGAAAGAGATAGATTGCTTCTAAGGGAAAAAAATCTATGTGTTCCCAAAAGGGAACAATGGGACTTAATGAGTTAAATTTCCCTTACCTGTTAACACTTACATTACACAACAAGAGTACTTTTGTTGTGACAGTAGCTGCAAAGGGGATAGCGGAGTAAGATATGCTAATCCGCCCCAGGGGATAAAACTTTTATATGTTGAAAATCGTAATTAACGTGTAAAAAATACAAGATTTTCGCCGAATTTAAACAAATTTCCCTTGAGTATTTCGCCCAAATAAAAAAAACGCGTTTTTAGCTTCTTATATAAGTTTAAATATTTTAACCACATTATGCCTACGAATATTGACTTAAATTATCATGCGATTTTCTATAGGAAATAAAGGTGTATTAAGAATTTTTTCAGACATTTACATCGGATTTTGACCCTTACAATCAACAAAAAAGAAGGCAAAATAGAAAACAAAATACTTTTCCCATCGTTTATTAAGTACGTTATATCTCATGTTATGACGCAGATCATAAAATGGACTAAATACAAATTGAAGCCCTGTAAATTCTCTACAGTTTCCCAATATCTTACAATTTGCACCCGACGGCTCAATATGATTAAAACAATAATTTTAAAGTTTATTTTATTTTTTTCTTAAAATTAGGTTTTGTTTTATTAATTTTCCTAGTTTTTCCGTTTTATGTTTATTAACAGAGATAAATAGTGAAAAAAATGTAAAATAAAATATAACCTATTTAATTTTAATATTAACAATTAAGATTTTTACCAAAAATAATGAGTTTTTATACTTTATTGACCTAACCAGAATACTTTCGTTGCTTTTTATTTGACAGATTCTTTAATAATAATAATAATAATAATAATAATAATAATAATAATAATAATAACAACAACAACGCTTGTTTATCTACTTGGCATGACTATGAAAATGTTCTGAAATTATGCAAATATTCAATAAAGAACAGTTTTCTAGTTAAGTGTGTATCACAACAGCGATTTCCTTTCGGTATAAAAACGCATGTCGCTACAAAAGCGAATACGAGTTACGGAAGGAACATTAATTAGTTTAGTGTTTGAAACAATATTTTTAAATAGCAACGGTTCTCTGAAAAAGGCATTTTAAATAATTATATTTCCACATCTTTTTAGTCGTGTAAGATGGATCATCGTAACTTGATTGAGATGATGGTTTTCATATCGATAGAGATCCCGACAGTTCCGAAAGCCATTTCTCCTCCTTACAGCTTTCTGAATCTTTCTGTACGGAAGTAGATGTTAAACAATCTACACGCTTCACTGTGTCTAACGTAGATGTGGCATATGTGACATTATGTCGTAGATGTGGATGGCAGACTTTCTGCATTTGATGATATTACGATGCAAAACGCGTTTTTTCATTTGTATGAAGTACTCAAAGTAAATTGATTTAAATCCGGCGAAAAAGTTGCTTTTTTTACACTTCAATTACGATTTTCTACATAAAAAATGTTAATCCCCGGAGGCAGATTTGCATACCTGAATCCGCCATTACCTTTGTGAATGAGTTCTTCCCACGATAAATTCCACGATAAAATGAATTTTGTGGTCGTTGAATTTTCAATATTGTCTGCAATCATGGCCTGAAACAAAGATTTTCCTTTTTTCTTTCATATCTTTTCTTCATTTTCCCTCTTCTTCCTTCTCTTTCCTCGCCTTCTTTATTTTTTTTCTTTTTTCTTTTTCCCCCCTTTCTTCTTTCTTGTTCTTTATCTTTGTTTCCTTTTTGTCATTCTTGTTTTTCTCCCCTCACCTCCTCCTTCTTTTTCTTCTTTATGAGTTTTAACTTTTTATGAGTATTAATTCTTCTTTTCCCTTTCTCAATAACTTTCTCCTTCCTTTCTTTTGTGGAATCTTAATTATCTTGATTTATTCTCCTTTTATACTTTTGAAATCCTTTCCAAACTAAAATAAAGTGCAAATGAATTTAATTCTTCTACAGCTTTCCAGCTGATGTGTTCCTCAAGACCTTCTAGAACAAATGTCGGCATTCGTCGCCCCGGTGGCCGAGATCGCTAAGGCAGTAGTGTCGTAGTGATCTTGGACCGAAGGGTCGCGGGTTCGAGTCCCGCCTCGGGCATGGTTGTATTTGTGTTCGTCCTTTCACCCCTTATCATCGCCATATCGTTTCATCCTCATAGTTACCATCCCGTTAACAGCAATAGTGGTCGTTAATAACCTAAGATGTTGATGCGACCTTAAATAACCAATTAAAAAAAATGTCGGCATACTTCTCAGCAGTGCCCTTCTCTAGTAAACCGTAGTGTACTGACGGCGTCCCGTGAGCTCAAACACCACATCCTGCGTAAAGGAAGGAATTATGAAACAACTGTTACTGTCGGCCCTGGTAACGAAGTAGACGAAAATGGTTTGGAGTCTTTCTAGAACTAAAATATAGGTAATTGAGTTTATTCCCTAACAAAATCTGATTTTCAAAGATAAATTTTGATAGTCATATACAGTTCTTCAAAAATATAAGTATAGTTTTAATTTTGGGTGAAATATAGGCAGTTACGAAACAATTATTTTCTAAGAAACAGCTCAATTTTTCCCTTAATTCTTCTCTTGTGTTGCTAAAAAATGTAGAAATGCTGCTAATGCCATTTTTGGCGATCTCGTTATTTTCAAAATATTCAAAAGAACTCATTCAACATGTACAATATTGATGATGGATATTTTTTGTTAAAATAAATATAGTCTAAAAATTAGATCTTTAAAGGAGGTCATCTACAATTTTTTGAAGAAACGAGTATTTTTTTAGTAATTTCTGCTTGAAGTATAAAAAACGTTTATCTAAAAAATAGCAACAGACCTTTTACGGGTAGAGTAAAGGATGCTAAAAAACTTGATAAAACTCTCTGCCTTTTGAAAATTGCAAATGTTAAAAATAATGCTAGAATATAAGTGCGGTTGGAGCACTACTGGTTTCTAAAACAAAACTTTCTTTAAACAATGATCTTTGAAGTAGGTCATATATAATTTGGTGAACAAACGAGTTGCTTCTGCCACGTAATTTCTGCCTAAATTTAATGCAGATTATAAAAATACGAAGCGCAAAAAAGTTAAAATGTTTTTTTCTTAAAGACTGCTCGTACTTTTTGTCTTTAACGTCTTTCAACGGATACAGAAAAGAATGTCGGAAAATGACTTGTATCCTATTTTTGTTGATTTTTCCGAATTTTTGAAAATTCTTTAGTTAAAGTTAATGGAGAAAGAGCAGTGATGGGAAATTTGCGTTTAGACGTCCTTACGGTGGTGTGGCAGTAAACATCCTTGCGTGTTAAATAAAGGATCGCCTTCATATAAAAACACCGACCAGAGCAGTTAACCGCTAGAATTCTCCTCCAGACAGCGGTTAAATTCGATCTACGTTGCTATGTAGGAAGTTTCGAAAATTCTACCACCGTCTGGATTCGAACCCTAAGACCTCCAGGCCAGAGGCACTGCAGTGGCATCTGTTGTTGCCCTTATCCACTTAAACCGGTAGCAAGAATTTTGACATCGCCAAAACCACCATACGCTTCTGGGCTGTAATGCGTTAATTCGCTGGCGTCCAGAGTCGCGGCGTGGCGTGGCGTGGCGCGGCGATGGTACGTGCACAGACACACAGGCACACGTGCACGTGCGGCGACGGCGTTCCGCGGCCGATGGACCCTGAGGGGGCGGGGCGCTTTCGAGAAAAAGAGGAAGAAGGAAACCGCGCTGCGTCGGAGGGGAAACGAGGGCGCGGGCTGATAGGGCTGTTATTGTCTCCGTGTAGTTGATGGCGTTGGGCGGGCGTTGATATGAGGATGTGGTTCGCGTGATGGCGGATGGCGTATGAAGGAGATTCTGGCTGTGACCCTCCAAGAGGTTACCCGGGGTAAATTTTCCCCTAGAGTTTAAAAGATGAAGTTTAAAAAAATAAAATAAAATGTGTTTATATTACTATCTTGTCTACCCAGATAACACAATTTTAGAGACAATTTACTAAACTATTCTGTGTTTGCTGTGAAACAACATTTGCAATAAATTTATTCAGCTGTTTATGGATAGCATTACCAGCAAAACACGATCTTGCCAGTCCTTAAAATTTGTTGGTTTGATGGTTTACTAATATGCTCGACATAAATTTAGCATTCAATAAGAAAAAAATGTATACCATGCATAGCTGTAAATTTAATTGTAATGAAAACGAATAAAAAAATAAATAAGTGAAGACGATCGCATTGTTTTCAGATAATACTGTTAGTCACGTTGAGGCAATGGATTTTGCAAGATGTTTTGCATAGTGATAAATTGGTTAAGTATAGTTCTTATTACAAATATTTTATAAAAAGGTAATTTAAATGCCTTTTTCTTTATTACTTTAGAACATTTCGGTAGCTTAACGATTAGCATTAGATCTATGGCCTGGAATTAATAAATTTGAAAAATGACGGGAATGACAATGCTTCTTTCATTGAAATACTGCAGTACATATTTGGATTCATTTATGCTTAATGCCTGTAATAATGTTAAACTATGATAACACTAGCGGAAATGATTTCCTTCAATTTGCACTTACCGATCTTTCTCAGTTCAGGTCGTATTACTATGTAGCATGTAGTATTATTTGAAACATTCTTTGGTTCTCCATCGTATTATTCATTCCATTGCTCAGTAATACCAAGACATTACACAGAGAAATCTTCCTGATCCGCAGTAAAACTCGCATTATTCCCATGACAGAACACTGTTATATTGCTCCGGAATTCGCCTTGTATTGATCGAACAAATGACGGAATACTACCGCCGTCCGCTAGAATTCTCCTCCAGAGAGTGGCTGATTTCGATCTACCTAGTGTTTGCCACCATCGAGACTCGAACTGTAGACATCTCAAAAAACGAAAATTATGACCTATGATTATAACTCACTGACGTCTTCATATCAGCTGCAATGAAGCGTTCACACTAAGGGCACTCGCGCATAGTTGGTGAGGAGAAGAAGCTGGTGACAAAAGCGGCTACGGCGTCGGGGATCGTCATGGAAACTGCGTCGACGACGAGGCGTCGGCCCCGATGGACCTCATTCCGCGTTCGCCGGCTCCTCCCACGCCTTTCGAAGAGGGGGTGGCGGTAAATGCGATGGGGAAGGAGACGACGCGAGCGAAGAAGCAGGTTGTGCTCTGAGAGTCCTTGATAGATGATACGATCCTCATTGGAACTGGTGGCTGCTCTAAAGCAATGAAAAAAGTACGAGGGATTTAGGAAAATGATTTATTACCACTTACATGCTAACTTCTTTAAAAAGCAATGAGTGTGCTATGAACAACGTTTTTGGACATTTTACTTACTTTTACTGGGAATATTCTTTTGTTATTTAACGTATTTATTATGAAAATAGACCTTATTCATATTAAATCTCGGAAAGAGAATGTAGTTTTTCTCATCAGACTGACTTCAAGGTGAAAATATGAAAAAAATTGTATTCTTTAGGACTTGAATACGAGTTTAATTGTATTTTTTACCGATTGTTTATTAGTTTCTTTATTTGTTATTTGTTTTTCTTGATTTCATGTAAACGTTTTCTCTGTTTCAGGTACGGTTTATCTGACTCCACATACATATTGACGGTGAGCAATGACATCTAGTTTTTACCAGACTTTTTTGAGTTCTTTTAGAAACACAAGATTACGCTTATTATAGAAACTATTAATTGATGAAACTCTCCTACTACCTTTACACTTAGATGCATAAAATATGTTGTTGTTGCAACAAAAATACAATGATGAAAATAATTATGTAAATGAAATAATCATGATAATAAGGTGTTATACGATCATCGTTTGTAACTATTACATTACATACATATTTAAAACATTCAGTCTAGTCTATGCATTATCAACAGTTTAATACACTGGTAATAAAGCCACAAATAATCTTCATTCTACATATATTTGCACATTTGCATACATACAGATTATTTTTATGTGACAGAAAATTACATCATAATGTACGATTTTTCCTAAAATTGGATGATGTAGTACTGTACATGATTGGATGATGTAGTTTGATATCTCACGAGTTACAAATAAATATTACCAAAAAGCTTCCAAATCTCTTTTAGTACACTCGTAGTTTCCGAATCAATAATGTATCAGTATAAGAAACCAATCCATTTCAAAACATTGGATTTTGATTTCCCATTTTTTCATGCACTTGTTCAAAATCCATTTTTAAGTTTTGTCAATGTGATGCGCTGAAAATGATTGTTCTGCAATGTGAGTTTAATTGCTGGATTGTAAATGAGATCCGAAATGTGGAATTCCTTTGGACGGTGTAAAAGAACCATGCAACCAGCAGATATAAAAGCGAACATAAAACGTAAAAATAAACACTAAACAACTGTTTTCAAATAAAGTGAAGTAGGATTCAGTTTGCACGGAGCGCTCAAGTTTCGTAATATCCTTTAGTGGCTTTCAAAACTACTACTACTACAAGAGACATAAACCGTTGACCTGTAATGGCATTTTAATGCACTTTTAATTTAAAGAGATTTGGTGCAACTTTAAGAGTATTACGAATTCTTATTCAAAGGAAACTCTCTAATCATTGCAACCATTTAGTAAGTTAAAATTTTAATGACCAACCAAATAAAATAAGCATCGAACGTAATGAAAGTGAAAACCTGACATCACGTTGATATGTGATGTTACGAACAATAACTATGTAATTTTCTTTTGTTACTTTCCAGCATTAAAACTACTTATCCATTTTATTTCAACAAATTTTCCGCCAATTTTTAAACCACAAATTAAACTTGAGCTTCTCCAAGTATTAAATATGGGCAGATTACAGACCTACGCAAAATATTTAATAATTAACACAAACAGTTCTACTTTAAATTTTAGACATTCAGATGTAATTTATTACAGTATTTTGTGATTACATTGTAGTTGTTGATGAGGTGCCGTTTCGGCAACACCTTATAGCCATCTTCAGGCCTGGTTTGCAATTGTACATTTTAACAAATTATAGTTGAATAATTTGTTAATACATTTTAATTAATATATGTTGACAGAAGCTTTAAAAAAGAGTTGAAATAATTAAAACTGTACTCAAATATTTACATATATACATTGTTGAAAAATATTAACAGTGAGCGTGCGTACAACTGCTGCTCCTTTGTTAACTGTTGCTCCTTCTGTTCTGCTGCTCCTTCTGTCCAACTGTTAACCGTCTAATTTGAACACTGGAGATGATTACAAGACAAACATATAATGCGGCCAAGGAAGGGGAATGAACCAATGATAAAGAAGGAATTGATTTCGATTTTGATTGTTAAAATGGAAAAGAAAGACGTAAATTCCAGTGGTGTTAGATTTGATAAAGAATTTAATACTTCTCTGCGTTCTCAAGAAAAATCGAATTTATTTCGAATCCTTGAGCGAATACTGCTGCCTCCGGCGACCCTACGTGCCGCGAGTACGTGCGGCGATAAGCAAATGCTCGAACAAAGGAAGTCAGCGGCGCGAGGGGCGCGTGAGGCGGAGGTAGAGGAGAAAATGGAGGAGTTGCGGAAGAAACCGGCCGGCGCGCCGCGGCGCGGCGTCGCGTCAGCCAGGCGCTCGTGAATAAGCAAAAAACGCCTCCTCGCCCCCCGCGGGGACGACCATCTCGTCCGGCGCCGGAGACGGCTGGGCGAGACGAGGTGGGCGGGCGAGGCGAGACATGACGGAAGTAAGCGGAGAGCGAGGGGTGGTAGAGGGATGGGATGGGCTTTAGAGGTCGCGGCGGTGAGATGGACACGTGCCGGTGGACGGAAAATAAACGGATGGGACAGAACGGTAGGGGAGTGCGATGCGATGGGATAAGAACTTGACGAGATAGACGGAGCGGGACGGGGGACGAGGGACGAGGGGACGAGTCAGGACGAGTCAGGACGAGTCAGGACGAGTCAGGACGAAGTCAGGGACGAGTCAGGACGAGACAGGACGAGACAGGACGAGACAGGACGAGACAGGACGAGACGGACGAGACAGGACGAGACAGGACGAGACAGGACAGAGACGGACGAGACAGGACGAGACAGGACGAGACAGGACGAGCAGGACGAGACGGACGAGACAGGACGAGACGGACGAGACAGGACGAGACAGGACGAGACGGACGAGACAGGACGAGACAGGACGAGACAGGACGAGACGGACGAGACAGGACGAGACGGACGAGACGGACGAGACGGACGAGACAGGACGAGACGGACGAGACGGACGAGACGGACGAGACGGACGAGACGGGACGAGACGGACGAGACGAGACGGACGAGACGAGGACGGAGCGGGACGGAGCGAGCGGACAGGCGCGGACAGCCGAGGACGTGTGGCTGGGCGTTATGGGGCGACGGAAGAGGCGCGGAGTCGGAGGTCGCGATGGGCATGTCAACGGAGGACGGGTGGGTCGCCTCGGTGCGGCGGGCGGACGGAGGAGAGCCCACGATGGAGAGGGAGCGGCCGGCAGGGGGCGGTGGGACGCAATCGCCTGCGATCGAAGCCCCAACTGCGCTGCAGCATCGTATCTCCCGCGTCCCCCCCCCCCTGGCGCTGCCAGCGTCGTGTCGTCGCCTTCAGTCGCCTCTGCTCCGACGTGCACAGTGGCCCCTGCCGCTCCCAACTGCTGCCCATTTCACTGTAACACACTGACGGAGTTTACGAATGTTCCAAAATAAGTGATGCAAAAGATTAATAAGTGAAGCATGAAGTGAATAATTCACTATAAAGCTGGCGTGGTTATACGAATCGTTTAACTTCACCTCGTGAAGTCACGGAAGTTAAGCAACTGGAGACACCACGGGTTCCTGGACAGGTGACCGTCTGGAAACCCCAGTTACTAACAGCGCAGAGCCCCTGGCCGATGGGATTAAGGCATCGACTGACAGTGACGCGGGGAGTCAAGATGTCACAAACTTAACTAAATGCCCCAGCTCAATGCCCCAGAAGGACTGAGACGTGTTGAGAAAAATACGCAACAAATTTAATTAAAAAACTTACATGGCTCATGGAGGGATAGTGGTGCAATGAATATATGGTGGGAATTTTCTTATAATGAAGTTATGAATGTGGCATTACCCCTGATGGCAACCCGTTTGGCAACTCGCAGTGTTCGAGTATTTAACAGGTCATGTCCTCACGCAAATGTTTTTCATGTTGCTAACGAGCACTGGTGAATGAGGTATTGCGTAACAAACAAGGGGCGGATATCACATATATTCCTTATTTCCCACCTCAGATTCATTACGAGTAAGTGATCACCTTCGACACCTGCAAGGTCTACATTGATTTATTGATTAGTGATTCCGGGTGTGACAACTGCTAAGGTAATGAGTCCCGTAAGTGCAGTGCACGACTTTATCGCAGGAGGTGGCGGTGATCTTCACTCGTAGATGGTAAGATCCGGGCGGCGTACCCGTAGGTTGCATAGTTTTACTCGGAAGAATCGCCCACAAGCGTGGCGCCACACTAGCCGAGACAAGCTCTGAGACCCCGATCGGTCTCCCGGCATTTGTGGTAGTGTAGTGCATGTTACTGTAGGTGTGTATAAGGGGTGAGAACCAAGGACAAGAAGAAGGAAAGATCGCGCGCGGTCCGTGGCCCGTTTGTTAGGGTAGAGCTTCGGTATTCTCCTGGTATTGATTGCAGAATACGACAGGTTAGAACAGCCGGCCAATAGAATTCTCCTCTACCCAGACTGAATTTGACATAACTATGTAATTATTATTATTATTATTATTATTATTATTATTATTATTATTATTATTATTATTATGTGTTTATTACTGGCGAAGCTCAGGCCGCAAGTCCTGCTCTTCCGGCTAACCATTTAAATATTCACATTTACATAATTACAATTGAGGCGTTCGGGTGGAGATAGTGATAACTGACATTTCACATTACTTACGAAATTGCAACGATCGTATTAGGGAAGTGTGCTAAACATAACTAATGAAACATAAATTATGAATGTATTTTGATTGTCAATTTTCTGGATTCTAAAACTAATATGATATAAAGAGATCGCATGTTTCTTATTTACAAGAGAGCCTTGGTAAGTCAATAATTTTAGTTTCGTAAAATGCCAGAAATTCTCGAATACCCGAGTGCCTCAATTGTGAACAAATTTAAAGAAAAAGGAGGGCATATTTTACATTTATATTTGGGATGCAAAACTAGAGACCATCCCGGCATACGCCTTTAAATGATTGAGTAAACCCAGGAAACCCTCAATCAGGATGGCGGCTTAGGGCCGTAGCACAAGAAAAAGGGAATAAAATAGGAAGATTAAAGTAAAAATGTAAAGACAGAAGGAAATTAGAGGGAGTAAAAATGAATTAGAAAAACTGGGGAAGGTGGAAAGGAGAGAATATGATAACATGAATATAACATTTTTGATGTAAAAGGATGCAGTTGTCCTAGTTGAACGCATTTGGCTGAAGTCTGCAAGATAATCTGTAACAGAAAAAGAACCAGAAACAGAAAGCAAGCAGATGAACAAAATATATACTGTGTAGCAAGAAAATGTCTGAAAATGCATAAAAATCTTATCTGAAATGTAATATACTTGCTTTAGGTAACTGAACTAGACAGAACGATATGTCGGTAGGCCTTTCAGAGATAGTGTAAAAAGGAGAAAAGTACAAAAGTAGAGCTTGACGTCTTGAAATGTAATCGAATTTGATCAGTGATGATAGGTAACATGTGTTTAATTAGAGTGAAAATGGAATAAAGCTTGTGTTAATTTTAATCCATCACTGAGTGAGTTTTAAATTTCCTGAAACATATTTGTTTTAAATATGTGGGTAGTGAGTTCCATATTCTAATTACAGTGACAGTAAATGACTTACTGTAGGATACCGTATTGTGCCGAGGTATGCATAGTAATCGCGAGGAACGTGATCGTTCCAGCGTCAGCATTTTAAAGTGTGCAATAAGTGTGTTTGATAGTTATTATTCAAAACTTTATGGAGAAGGAGGACCCAATTGTCAAGTTCTCCTTTTTTTGATTGAGAGAATTTTTGTTTTACCGTAAAATTCTTATACGTGATCGTATCTCCTAAGATCGAATATGAAACCGATGCATGCCTTTTGTGCTAGTTGTAATTTGCGTTGTTGCTTGATCTTTAAGTCCGTAAGCAGGAAATCGCAATAATCGAAATGAGGCATTATGAGATAAGTTACTGGGCTTATACGGGTGTTAATAGGTAGTAGTTCTCTAACGCGTTTTAAGGAATGGAGGCCTGAGAAGACTTTTTGGCAAATCTTACCTACTTGTGTGGTCCAGATAAGTATATACCTAGTGTCGAATCTGCCGCCGTCAGGACTCGAACCCTATGACCTCCCGGTCAGAGGCTCTCCAATGACACCAGTTGTTGTCCTGAGCCACCTGAGTCTTGAACAAAGATGAATTCTTTTATCCTTTTTTACATTAGAACATAATTACTGAATAAAACGGGATTTATATTATCACAGTGAAATCTCTTTACAATGTTATACGAGAATGAATTGTTGTATAAACTACAATATGAATGTAACGGATGTTTTTCTGCAAATGAATTCATTTCTCCTCTAGTAACTATTAATTCAAATCCATGTAAATTTAATATTGCTGTATCTGTCAATAATGTTACTGTTTGCACTTTGAATGGTGGATAATAATTTAGCAAATAACATGACCAACAAACGAAATGCAAAAATTGTATTTTACTAATAGTGATCTACAAGAGAAATATCTATGTTCGTTACTTGATACTTTAGGAGCAAGAATCACAGTAAAAATAATATTTGAAAAAATATTTTGATAATTTAAAAATAATTGAATCGGTTTTCTTAATATATTTTTAACTAACATTTTCGCAGATTTTTTAAATCAATTACATAATTCTCTTTTTAGTACAATCAATTTCATTGTTTCAATGTTTCCAAAGGTTGAACTTCACTCTCAAACATTGCGTTGTAGTTTGGAATAATGGACCATCTCGTCCAATCTGTTGTGATGTAAAGACGTATTACTTAAGAGAGTTAGTTCATCTTGAAGAAAGGTTTTAATTTTCGTTTCACACACACACACACACACACACACACACACACACACACACATGCACACGCACACGCACATATATATAAGCAAAACCATCAAGATCAATCACGATAGGCAAAACCATCAAGATCAATTAAATATGTTAGAGTTAGTGTTTAGAAACTTCTCAACCCTTCAAATGATAAAAAATATCGTAGGTTATTTGTTTTCTCGGAGCATGATTCTGCGCAATGGAGAGAAGACCCAACATTTCTAAAAAGATTAATAACCTAAATGAATCAAAACTATTGCCTTCTATGATTAAAGAATAAAAACATTTAACATGTTATTGTTAACAAAAAAGAAATGTTAATGTCTATCTTTCTTTAAAATTATTGAATGTGGACTGGTCTCTTTCATCATAACACAACGGGAAACCCACGGAAACCTTCCTCACCAATGTTGTGCCGGACACGATACGGTAACATCGCATTAAAGCCGTTTGCCGAATGTGAACAAGGCAAAGTGACCAACATGCTTCAGAATCCACAGCTTCCGGATCGTGTTTCTGAACATCAGGTTTCGAACTTAATACCGAATTTGCCTGCCTCGATGAGGGAGAGGTCAAAGGTGGCCTACCGAAACCTTTCAACGGCTCCTTTCGGTCGCGGTCGTAACGCCCCACAAATTCTCGGTCCCGCAGGGGTGCGAACTACGAAACCGCCTATAATAATCTCCCATGGTATATGGATATCAGATCGATTACTAATGATTCCAGGGGCGTCAACTGTTAAGGTTGTTGGTTCTATAAGTGTAGTTCGTGTGTTTTAGACCGCTGCCCGCTAGAATTCTTCTCTAGACAGCGATGTAATTCGACCTAGCTTTCTGCCTAGTGCCGAAAATCCTGCAACCGTCGTCGGGACTTGAACCCCAGGACCTCCTGGTCACATTACTGCAGTTACATCAGTTGATGCCCTAAGCTACTTCTCCCGGAGGGACGAGAAAATCAGACTATTTGTACTCAACGATATAAATAGCTTAACAAAATATATTGTTTGGGATGTGTTTACGTGTAATGACTAACAGAAGATGGATTTCCGAAGGTAAATAATCAGATGTGTACTAGTCACATCATTAGTAGTGATTTCTTGAAGCGCAAATTTGAAAAAGAAACATTGGAGATTTCCGACTTCTAGAGCCTTTGTTGCCTTCTCATGTTGCGGACTATAACAGATCGTTTATTTCTGCCCCGCTGCCGCTTACCCATTATGATATCGTCATTAAAGTTAAAATATTCTGACTTTGTAATCAGACACGCTTTATTCTAGTTATCAGTAATTTAATTTTAACATTTTCTGCCCTTTTTGGTGACTTTTCTACAATTGTCTCAAATTTAATCCCAAAAGAGTTTTAATAGAGCTTTGTATTGAGACATTACATTTTTTTAAAACATGATAAATAATAAAATAAAATATAATAATAAACAAACGATCACATGCTTAGAGTCTCCGCCCCGCTCCGCCCGCCCCCGCTCCGCCCCGCTCCGCCCCGCTCCGCCCCGCTCCGCCCCGCTCCGCCCCGCTCCGCCCCGCTCCGCCCCGCTCCGCCCCGCTCCGCCCCGCTCCGTAGTATTTATTTATTATACGCTATGCGTAACGGACCGAAACCGGTTGTAACGGACTATGTTGCGCCTGTTTTCAATGTAATATTTGTCTGCCCTTTCACTCTTGCAGGGCGTACAGAGGATGTGAGCCTTTGTCAACCTTTGGGCGGGAAGTGTTTACGCAATTCAGCGATTCTTTTGTTAACTCAGTCTATGAAATTTTCGTTTATTGTTCCGGATCCTTTCTGTTTTTCTTTATTATTTTTGTCTGATTTTACAAAATGTCATTGGGCGGTGTTTTTGATAGAAATTAGTAAGTCACCGGAGTGAGAAATTGTTTCTAGAAATAAAATGAGTTTACGAGAGAAAAAAATCATTATATTCAGAGATATATATTTTCTGTTATTGTGCTGCAAATGTCCTACTAAGGCTTCATTTCATTCACAATGACAAAATGAATCGTAAACATGTTGGACATTTTTAAATAAAAAATGCTTTTTAGGAGTATTACGTTCACCATATTAAAAAGAAAGTTTTTCCTGGTTGTGCTTTTATGTATGTAAAATGTATTTTGCATTGTTATGTCTTGAAAAATGTGGAAAAAATACATTTAAGTCATACAAGAGGAAGTACAACAATAAAATATAAAATAAATAAAGATGGTATAATATATGTACCAAAATACGGACCCACAGACCTTGAGCTTGAAGTTGTCATAGTCAACACCCAATGTAGAACGGGGTTAATCTGTCATTACAAATCAATAGCCTTCCTAATTGGTTGAATCCTTCAAGTGATTCTAGAGAAGCATAGGAGGAAGGGGATAGTTTGCCTTTACTTTCCTCATCCGGTTCAATCACTCATAGCCCTTATGAGTAGTAGATTTTACAAACCAAATGCACTCAGCCCACTCAGCATCCACACTACCATCACCAGCTTCTTCATTGTCTCGGGAAAATAAAGTGCAGCATGCTAGTGGATTGATAAAATTACAAGTTACTCTTGCCCTTAGGGGAACTGAACCCGAGGGCATGGAAAGACTTAAGACTGGCCTAAGAAGCAAGAAATTAAGAGAGAAACCAGTTCTGGTTACACAATATTAACACATAGCACCTTGTATCCTAGGAACACATCTATTACATTTCTTGAAAAATTCAAATATATCTCAAACGTACGCAATATCTACTTACAATTTGAGAAACGATATATAGAATGACTTAAATCTCTCATATCGAACAATAGATTGCATTAAGATAACATTAATTTCAATAATATATGTGTGTGACTCCTAAAAACAATTAACGTTGTCACCATATTTTCTCCAAATTACGCGTAACTACTTACATTTTAAAAAAAGTGTACACTACTTATCAATTAGATATGGATAAATGTATTGCTATAAAGAAGAAATCTCTATCATAATTAATATAGTTTTTGGAGTGTGTGGAAGAATATATCAATTTTTTTAATTTTTAAAATTCTGGTTTTAATGGATTTCGGATGGATTTTCTGAACATATGTGTACAACTCATTGATTAATTATTGTGTATATACGACTATCTGCTACGGTTCGTTAGATATGTTAGGATAGGACATATACATCCGGAAATGGCGGTGTTCTTTCCTCGCCAGTATAAGAGGGCAGGGGCCGACCTACAAGCCCGCTTAAAGAGTTTACCCCATCCTAGTTTCTCCGACAGTGGAGCATTGGCCAAGTTGTGATATTCTTCATATCTAGATCCCAATTGGTCCGAAAGTCCAACATGTATGTTTTTGTAGTGCACGTAAATGTGTGGGTAAGAGGAGAGAAAGACACAAGGGAGAAAAAGGAAATATCTTGCCCGATGCGTGGACGGTTTTTAAGGGTTTGCTACAGCGTTCACATGGCATTGATCGTAAAAAATGCATAAAAGTAGCAATCAGAACAAGCATCCGCTAGAATTCTTCTCCAGACAACGGTCACCATCAACCAGCGCAGATTCTAGTGTTTAGAATCCGCCAGCGCAGCGACGTGATTCAACTTCGTCGCACCGCAGCGACACCAGCTCATCCTTGTGATCGGTGCGATCACGGGAAAGTAAAGAAGTGATGCTCTAACACCACATAATTTCCCACATTGTTAGTAACGACTGAGGTACATGGCTCTTTCTTAAAAAGCTTATGGTTTAGAATTGAGTTTGCTTAAGACAAATATCTCTAGCTTCAATTTTGCAGTTTTGAAATGTCAACTTTTTTGCAGTTTTTGACAACAAAAAATTTATCCAAAATACTTAGCACCACATTACAGCCCTTTGATTCCACAAGGAGAAATAGTGTTACTGAGGAACAAACTGTTTAAAAAAAAAAGAATATATTTCACCCAAAATTACGCAAAAATACCTTGTTTTCGATATATTGTACTGACTAATTGCAAGATCTGTCTTTAAAAATAGATTTCATTAAGAAAAAACATGTCTTCAATATTGTAGTTGTAAAAAGACGCCGAACAAAATTTTAGACTCTTAAAATTATAAGAAAATTAGTTATTTCAACGAAATTGAGACCTACACTATTCTTTTGACGTCTTTTACTCTATTCGATGACGTTTCATAAACAAAAGTGTGAAACCACTGTGGAAAACATCTTGAAATTGTAATTGGGGCTTCATGTAAAGTACCTTCAAAATTCAAATTGTCTGTTTCAATCTCAGAGGACCCTTCGTTCATTTAAACCGATCGTTGAATATCCATCTTCGAGAAAATCAGCTTAATGGTTTAGGCAGTAGCGTTTATCACGGACGAACGGACCCCCGACGGCCCGACGGCCAGACAGACGGACGTTTTGCTGTAAATCAATTTTTCAAGGACCCACAATGCATATATACTGACTACACCACGTGTTAGAGGAAGTAATTTGCTATATAAAAGAACAAGATTTTTTGGAATACTGAATGGACCAAATCACAAAACGATTTTCATCAGATCAGGAAAAGTATCTTCGATGACCACCTTCCTTACCTGCACAAGAGAAAATATCAAACTGTATCACCGTTTAAGAATTGACCATTCCAATCTTACCCATCAACATTTACTAACACAGAAATGCAAACAAATTATGACGAATGCCTGCCCTCTCTATACCACACATATTATTTTCTGTTCATTTACAAAGATATCCGCAATAATTTGCATTGCCTCTCACTCTCCAGAAATCCTTAACAACACACATCAAATTGAAAATGTCTCAATATTTGAAGGAAATTAACCTTATCAATAAGCTGTAAGAAACGGAGAATATGTTAAGCACGAATATTGTCGCATTGTTATGTCAAATAATGTATTATTAATGCCAAATAAGTATTTTTATATTTTTATATTCTGTAGTTCTTAATATGTTTGTTAATGGTCGTCATGTAATGTTACACTTATTTTGACAAAATATGTACTTATGCTTTAATTTTCAATTACGTTGTACGTCCTGTTGCACTTTGTATATACTGTATTCGGGTAGTCTGCTACTTCATGCGACTAACTAAATAAACAATAATAATAGGAACATGATTTATCCAATTTATAAGGGCCCGGAATAAGTTTCTTTTGAGAAAAATTCAGTTTTCCGCCATACAATTTCAATACTTTATCTTCCTACAAAGTAAGGGGGGGAAGCTAAAATCAAGGGAGAGTTGTCGCCAGAGAAGCACAGCAGGCCCACTGTCTTTCAAGCGGTGCGACCTGGGGAAGGAGGTTGGGTGTCTCTTCAAAGCAGTCGTTGCGGGCGACAGGTTTCTTCGCCTGCGTTGCCACTGAAGCCGTAAGTCGAGATCTCCAGGTATAATCTTTTCAATTCTCTGAAAAGAAGACTGTCGTCGGGTATCTTCTCTGCCCGACGGTTGACTTTTTGCAGACGAATAATTCCTGGAAGGAAAGGCGTCCACGAATGGATTGGATTTATTCCAATATCGGAAGCTGTTATGTTTTCATTGCAGGTGGTCTTTCTACGCTCGCAGGTTGATAGATAATCTCGAGCTTCTAGGGATTTATGGCAAGCTCGGAGCTTTGGGGGAGGGTCGCGAGGTTGCCAAACACGATCACGCCCCCGGATCACACAAATCTACGAGATCTAGCCGGGCGCGCTGGAATCACGTGCTCTCGCGCTTCACGGACGTGGATTAGGAATCCGTGTCGGATTGAATAGTGTGGATGCCCAGCCCGCTCCCCCCCCCCCGCTTCGCACGCGCGCGGCATCAGGATACCACGGTGTTTGTTCATCCATCGATGAGAATACGCTAAGGAAGCGCTTCTAATTTACACCAAACCACAAGAAACCATGGACGCAAATCCTGTGAATGCGCCACTGCTGGAGATAGAGGTACCCCCACTCTACCCTTGGGGAGAAGATAACAAAAATAGCTCACAGGTTTAACAAAAAGGGTAAAGCAGAAATATATGCTACCTGCAACACACATTACTTTCAAAACACGTTAGTATCACATAAAACTGGTTAACTCGTAGATCCGTAAAATACTGTTTCATCGATGCCGGAAATAAACTATTTCATTGTGAAGACGCACTAATCTACAACATTGGACCTATTCGAACGTTGTTACCATTTTGGATACTAACAAATTCCTTAGCACGGGTTATCAGAAATGTTCAAACTTTGGATCTTTGGAAAACTTTGGATCTGTCTTCACTTTTAAAGCAATGATTTACAATGTGTTAACTACTATAATATATTCTTTATACGATAAAATGCACATCTGATAATCAATAATTGCCGGATACATTTCTTTGTTCAGTGTTTCATTGGAAAGCCGAACATTTACCATTTCGATAAAAATTTATTTTTTAATGAAGAATTGCCCTGTGGGGTTTAATTTTGAATGAGAAATTGCCGGAGAATTTGCCCGTTGAGAGAAATTTGCCTAAATGAGACGAAATATAAGATGCATAATTCTTGTCAAGGCACATTTGACATACTATTTAGACATTTTGATGAACATTTGGGGAAACATTTAGGTGACATTTGGGAAAACGTCTGTGGAACATTTGGTGGAATACTTTTTAAATAATATTTGTTCAGTGAAAATTTTGGTGGATCAAATTTGGTGGAACATTTTTGATGAAACCTTTTTGGTGTAACCTTTTTGGTGTAACCTTTTTGGTGTAACCTTTTTGGTATAATCTTTTGGGTGAAGCGTTTTGGGTAAAGCAGTTTGGATGACGCAGTTGGGGTGACGTATTGAAGTTGCAGAGTGAATGTTTTTTCTTTGTTTTTATGTCAGTGATTTTTTTAAGTATACCATTGAAGGGTAATTTTTTGGTTATGTGTTCATTGTTGGGGTTTTAAGAACGAGAGAATCAGTAAGTCACGATAGAATAAATCAAGATATATCGATAAAACCCTTTAAATGACGTGTTGTGATTTATGGTAGTTAGACGCTGACCCACGCGCGCGTTGCACAAGTATTACGTTTCGAACCCTGTACAGGGCCCATCACAAATCCACGACCCCATAAATTTTCAAAGTTACGGAAAGTTAGCTAGCAAACGGGCTATTAACGTATTTAATAGAGGGAGGAGACGATTTTGTTACATTGACACCCAATATATTAGCGAATATAATAATAGTGGAAGGAGTCATATTGTTAGATTGACAGCCCAGTGAGAGGAATAAATGAAATTTGTCACATTAGCAACACAACGTGAGGTGTGAATAGGCTTGTTAATTAATTCGCCACAGTGGCGCACCAACGGGAGGCTGGAATAGGCTATTAACTCACCACATAGGCGCACCAACGTGAGGTTGGAAGAAGGCAATAATGAATTGCCAAAACACAGAATATAGCATAATTTAGATGTACCTGAAAGTTGACGCAATTCTAAATATCTATTTATGAACTTATTCGATTTGCATATGTAAAAATATTGATGTTTTGAAATTTGTGGGTTAGCTCCCTGTCTCACTGGAGGTCTCAATTATATGTTGGGAATTTAATTCAGAAATTATCTTGTACTAAATTTTACACCTAATGTTTGCTAATGAAAATAATATGAATAATAATAATTAATAGCTCACAAATCAAAAAAGCAATGTATAAAATCAAGATTCTATGCAATACACTACGAAGATTCACTTCTGCGCTGCGAATATATCAGGCATCTTTTATTGTCATTTCACCGTCGAAAACATTATTTAAGTGGTACTAAATAGGCACGTACTTTCTCGCCCGAACTTTCACGCAAAATTACGCATAAGTACTCAAATTTTCCAAAAATCGTACATAACCCTATTTCAACATCTATCTTTAAGCAACAGATTTTATAAAGGGAAAAATCTTATCTTCATAATATGTTCGAAATGCTGTCATTTGCAATTTTGAAAAGTCTACATTTCAACAAAAATGAGTCCTGCACCATTCTCTTAAACGTCCTTCACATTATCCAACAACAAAATTTAATCAAAAACAAAGAGCCATTATTACTTTCTCGCTACCGCTTCCGCGATAGAGAGAAATATGTGAAATCTGCACACAAAAACGGCGCATTTTCGGCAGAAAAGCTCTTATACCTGGAAACAAAAAAGTGGATAAATCCAGATGCTAAATAAAAATACTTTAACACGAAGTGTAACCAGGATCTATGTTTGGTGGGCCCTTGATACTGAAAAATGATTGACTGCAAAACGTCTGTGCGTCCGTCTGTCACCAACGCTAGCGGCTAAACTGTTCAGGCGATTTTCTCCAGAATACCGTATATTCCGTAATCGATCTGGTTGATGTCGCGGTCTCGAATTTGAATCCGATATTTTAATTTTGAGGGGTACTTTACGTGTTCTTGGTAATTACAAAATTTAAAAAAAGATTCCAAAGTTTTTGATTAAACGTTATTGGATAATGTGAAGAACGTTTAAGAAATGGCGCAGGTCTCTTGTTCATTGAACATCCTGATTTTTGTAAAATTGAAAAAAATCAAAATTTGCACCGAAATTGACGGCAGTTTAGCTCATTATTCTAGGGAAAATGCTTTTAAATCAGCGATTGGGACCTTGGAGCGATTTAGTTAGGAATTTTGTTGATTTATTATAGTCGCATCAAACGAAGGTTCTAAGCGACTCTACAATACAAATACATTTTTGATATTTGTTTTATAATTGGTTATACACACAGTACAGTGATTACAATAGCAGTGAGATGTATTAGCAGTGATACAATAGCAGTAGAGTATTTAACATTATAAAAATGGTTTAGCTCTAAAATTTGTCAAAACAAAATTTTGCTGGGGGTTAATGGGTTAATACACATTATTACAGCGCCAATTTCTAGGATTTAGCACGGTCATGTCTAGGAAGGATGTATAATTCAATGGATAGGATTAATAACATATAGGAATAATAATGGCCAATGATGGAATGAGAGTAAATTATTCCTCTGGAAACCCTAAGGAAATTTACCAGGAACAACTTTTGACCACTTCAAATTATAGATGTTTTCACTGGGATCCGAATCCCACCCTCTGTGGTGGAAGGCGAATAATCTAACGCTACATCAATGGCCACCCCGAAACCACGGTATTTTACCAAATGAGGTAGATCAAACGTTATTCCTATTGTGTGAACACAAACGCGCAGCTCGAAGAGAAGACGAGGTATGTGTAAACAGCGGGGTGTTCTGCAAATACTTGGATGCTGCCGCGAGCTGCATGGTGCATTGTAGTGCAGAATCCAACGCTCGCAAGTCCTTTGAGTGGCGAAAACTCATTAAACATGGACATTGGTTGGATCGACAGAAAGCATTTATGTCGAATATGCTACGCTCCATGTTTGACGTTTTTTTGAGTAACTATGAACTTCCACACTTCGGTTTGTGTTTAAAAATTTTTTTAGTCACAAATGTACTAAATATACAAAAAAAATTAATAAACGTCTTTGCGGCGAGACTCAGGATGTTGCGCCTGTTCCTCATCCTGGCACCTTCCTTTAATTCAGTAGAACACAATAAAAAAATCCATTCAAAGAAAAGATATACGCAATTAAGGGAAAGGGTTCCTTATAAGTGTGAGAGGAGTGGGGATGAGAGAGAAGGGGATTGATAGAAAAATACTTTCACAGATTTTTTTTGATTATTTATTAACCTGGCAGCAAGTGTGTCAGGTTCGTAAGGAGTTGAGGCTGAGGGTGGCTCATTCACCTCAACAATAAAAATAACAGTAAACAGTAAATAATAGGAATTTCCTTCCATTGTAAAAACCTATTGATACAAGTCAATTATAATTTGTTCCAATAAATATTGGAATCATCGCCATAATGGATTATCCAGATGCGACTTCGCAACACCTTTTCCCAGGAAGGAGTGACGTCAGGGCAATGGGATCCTCTGGCAACGTGGCTGTTGTGTGAAAGGCTTGCTGCTGACAACTGTCAAAATTCTGAAGCCTGGTCAACATTTATAGAGGCATGGTAGACGTAAATCACTTTTGCTCAATTTTTGATTACATTATTAGTTTTGGTAAATCCTCAGTTTGAGGTCACACGGTTTTTTTGAATTACTGATTCAGTTCATTACAGAGGAATCGACTTCATGAACTGAATTCTTCTTTGTATGTACTAGTTGCGTCTAGTGAAGTTCATAAAGATAACATAATAAATATATTTATTATATTTTATTTCGCAAAAACATGCTACTTAAACTTTTATTATTGGGAGGCAATCGCCCTCCAAACCACCATTTTAATACTAAAAACTAGTTGTGACAGTAAAGTTTTATTCAACGTATATTTTATAATATAGGTAACGTTATATATATTATATATAAATATTTAACGTTAACGCCGTAAATATAATTATTCTATTTCACAAATACATGCTACGTAAATGTTTATGGATGGACCATCGCCTTCCAAGCCCCTCATTTTAATTCTACAAAGCCATCTCGTCTATTTTAAAAAAAATACTACTTAATATCTTAAAGATAGCAGTATTTTAAAAGAGAAAAAAATCAATCATCTATTCGTTGAAATTATAAATTGTTTTAACCATTTCTAAAAAATGGATGAATTTTGCTTCTCCTTTCTCCACTTTCTTCGACACGTGTACTTTAGAGAAGTAGCTATCAAAATTGCTCGAAACTTTGTGGCATGAAATTGCCCACCTAATTGCACTCCATGACCCTTCAATAGAATTTGTATGAGCGCCAGTTTCTGGGTCTTTAACGTAATAGAATGATTAACCCTCAAATGCGAAAAACCTTCATAGCCATCATAAGCTTTCCAGTTATCTGAAATCAAAATAGGTTTCGGCTGGATGTTATTCTTAATAATGTCGAGAAGTGTCTTATGCGAGAAGCTAAGACATTCAACGACCTTGGAGAAGATCGTGTGGACTCTCATTTACGTGGAGCACCTGGCAAACCAACATTTTGACATCATTTGATCACATTCAGATTTCCCTGTTGGTGAAAGTTATAAATTCAGCATTAAAATACCCATCGCAGTAAGCAATACAAACCTATCAAATGGATTAAGAACGCTCTAAAACAGTTAATTCCACATCACTAATATCGAGAAATCGTGTTCACCACCAACAATATTAAATTTTTCAACAATAAAAATATTTAGTTTTGTATGGCTGTATGGCTTTATATGACCCATGGTCATACTGTATACGTCTATGCTTTGACCTAAGCAAATTAATCAATGCCAGCAAAATTCTTCTGGAACATTGAATTAGTGATGCAAGGAAACCGCGATCCTATAAACATCGGATCAACCATCACAAGAAGTAATGAATCATAAAAGGGATCAAAGGAACTGTGACACCTAAACTAAGGATCAACCGTTTTGGCGCCGCCTCATCCTTTGTGATAAGGTATGCGTAAATTTGAAGCATAATGTGAAAGCATTTGTAATACTTTTTCCGGCGCCGACTTAGAACTACTTTTAATTTCCCGTTAATTTGGCGCTCGATTATTAACTATGAATATTGACCTCTTATGATTTTTGCACGTTCTACTTAAAAAAAGAAATTTTTTTTTCGCTTCTGCCTGCCTCAGATGGGACAGTTGGTAGCCGCGGGGGCGAGATTCACAGCGAGCTGTCGCCCTCTGCCGCCCCACGAGAAAAATGGGCTTCCGCCGCCGCCCCTCCCCCCCCAGCGCCCTTTGCCCGCTCACTCCCGACGTCGCGAGGGGCCCGAGGAGTGTGTCTTTGGAGCGCCTGACGCCACCGGTCGCGCCGAGTGGAGGCAAGGCGAGTACTGGAGTAGACTGGCAGAGCGCTCTTGGGAGAGATGGCTCAGAGATTGGTATTTTGCACTGTTTTTTCGTTAAAAGGTCTACGCCTTGGCTGCCCGCAGGGGGTACCTTGGTACACCGCGAGAGGGATAGCGGCGGCGTATGTTCTCGCGATCTCTCGGGGAGAGTTGGAGAGTTGTAGACGACCACTCGAACCCGCACCCTCTTTTACGGCGACACTCATGCCGTTAGATTCAAGGTAGAGGCGATGCTAAGGTGTAGGTATTGCCAGGCTATGCCCGGTTAGGCAGGACTGGTCGACGGACGTTCTTCGGAATGCTCCGGATCCCACATATGGAAGTCCGACGAGGACCGGATACCCCCCTCTAAGGTTGCCTAGGTTCTGTCGATACTCACGTCATTAGGCTCAAGGGCAGGCAGTGAGGAGACGGGGGCAGGGGGCTTTGAGCCACCCATACCTTAGTTCGGGTGACCCCTTTTGGGTTCTCGGATTCGTCATGGTAGTGGCCCGATACCTGGGCAAAAATGAGGGACTTGTCCTGGCGCATGTGAATGGCGCATTGATTTGACTCCTGTAATACTCGCCTGGATAGCTAGGAGCTCTGAGCTAGCCAGACGCCCAGACCGAGGCATCGCATGGAGAGGTTGCCGCGAGGGCAATCTACGTTTCCGCGGGATCCGGATAAGAGGCCGTCGACGTTCTTTTGCGTCAGCGGGGAGGCAGGGGGGTGCAGAAAATAGCGAAAAACTCAGGTGCCCACCCCGCGGTTCGAGCCCCCTGGTAGAACAAGAATTTGTGTGGAGTTGTAGACAACGCAGGGTGAATACGCCTCGGCTGCCAAGTGTGATAGTACAGTGAATAGATAAGATTGAACAAGTTTTTGGTGTGTCTAAAAGAAAATGTTTAAATTGGTGTATTACTATTTCGTACTAAATTAATATAATGTCCTATGACAGCCGCTAACAAGTGTCAGGTACCTACATGATTTTCAATGTTTTACATCAAACCCCTCGAGGTTAATATTACTCTGTTGTAATGACTAGGTAGAAGTAAGTGGATTTTCGGCACTAGCTTTTCAGCTAGGTAAAATTCAGTCGCTGTCTGGAGGAGAATTCTAGTGGCCGACTGCTCTGATCGGTTGGTTTCCGTGGTTTCTCCGATCAACACCAGGCGAATGCCGGAGCAGTACGTTACCAAACGGGCCACGGACCGCGCGCGATCTGTCCTTCCTCTTCCTTGTCCTATCCTCTCCTCTTACACATGCACTTACACTAACATGCACTTACACTAACATGCGCTACCACATATTCCGGGAGACCGGTCGAGAGCTTAGAGCTTGTCCCGACTGGGGCGGTGCCTCGGTGGTGGGAGAGTCCTGGTTGAGGGAAACCCCACTACCCGACGGTAGGTTAGCGCCGGATCTCGCCATCCAGTGGGGGAAGATCACCGCATTCTCCGAGAAAAAACATGCACTACACTAACGCGACTAATGACCACAGCAGTTTGACGCGCCCGGAAACACGAAAAAATCAATCAATCAATCAATAGAAGTGAGTGCTGTAGAAAGGAATTTTGTTTGTGGCATCGCCAATACCATTTTTCGTTTGTAAATAAATGCGCTGTTTTGCTCTCGTTGAAATTGGTGTGGGTATTCCTTGACTTTTTTCCTCTCTCTGCAAAGGTTTAGAAAATTTGTTACTAGTTCTCCCTCTTGTTAACACACATTCGAACATACGCTTGTTTGACGAGCTGTTGCCGACACAAAAAATTATTTACGCCAAATTCTAAGTCCCAGCTTTCTGTACCTTCTGGCAGCACTGAAGGGAGAATAACGCCATTTGACTCTTTCATAGTTACCTATTACAAAATAATGTTATCAATCTAATCCCAATGACTGAGAAATTGATTGGCAAGATTTCCTATAATCATCGACTCTATCATGAAAGTTCCTTCTGATAGGCGGACGGACAGACGAGCAGACAAGCAGACATACAGATGGATGGAGGGACGGCTGGACGGTTCGACAGACAAGCGGTCAGACAGGTTTGCCGTAAACAATTTTTTTCGGTGTCGAGGGCCCAAAAATCGTAGATTCTGACTACACAACGTGTGAATTTACTACATCTAAGAAAATGTTTAAGCCACTTTTTACTGCAGCATTACAATAATATCTTTTAACTACTAAATACGTAGTATGCGAGGAATTGAAAAGGGGTACAATAAACGATATCACAATATCCGCCCAATTCATATATTTGATGCGTTATAAAACCTTGCATTGAAAGATGCTGCTGCTGCGAGAGGATGTAGGGAGCGCTTGAAGAGTGTGCGAGCGATATTCGGCAGGTCGATCGAAAAAAGTAGGGACACTGCCTTATGAATTTAGAGCGGCCTCTCCACCTTTGGACTGTCACCACGAAAAATGGAGTTTGACAGATGTGTACAATCGATAACTTCAGTTTTACTTTGTCGCATACGTAGCATTTATTTGCAGAGTAACATACGTAGTATGCGAAAGTTATATAATGCTGACGAAAATATATTTTGAAACATCTTTAAAACTTTAAATTTTGTGGGTACCGTACATGAAGTTCCTGTGACATTTTAAAAAATGTCTCTGAAATGTATCTCAACGTTTTTCTTTAAATTTCTTGTAAGGTTAGAGTAAAATGCACTTATAAAGATAGCATGGGTTCGAATTCGTAATTTTTGAAAATTGCAAAATTTGAGTTCGGCCGCAGGGGCGACGGTGACGGGCCCAGTGCCACGCCTGAGGTCCGCGCTCTGCTTCCCTGGCTGCCGTTTGAAGAGGTGCCGCCCCGACGCAGGCCGTTCGCATAGGCGAGTGGTGCCGCGAGCTACCGAGACTATGATAACAGAAGTGGGTTTAGTTCCGTAGACACAGTTCAAGTCTCCAGCGTGTTTTTTGTCACACACGTCCGTCATCTCTCCACGTCTCTAGCTTCTTTCTGTCACACGTCCGACACCTCCCGACACTCCCAAGCTTCCGTCACACAGTCCGTCCCCTCTCACTGTCTTTTATTTCTGACTCTGCGACTCGCCCGACTTCACCTGCACTCATCCCCCCACGTCACGTGTTGTGTCGACCGTCCCATTGAGGTTTTGTCTCGTGACGTCGTGATCGTCACTTTGGTCACGTGCAAGGTGAATCCCGGAACTTTGTCGCTGGGCATTTCGGAGGGTTGCGTCGTCTGAGGAGTTCCCTTTCCATATGTATGTCCAGTGAGGGGAACAAAGTCGTCATTAGTACAGAGTTGGGGAAGTCCCTAAATGTATATCACATATGTCACAGCTAGGTGTTCCCCGAGAGCATAAGCGATTGTGTGGCCAATCGGTCCTGGGTTTGTTCGTCACAGTATACTTTGGGCTTTTTCAAAAATTACGCAAATGTTACCCTCACAAGTGATACCTCACTCACAGTATTGGCGATGTGTGTACATTATTGCATTTATGTGTATATCTGTTTTTCATGATGACTGATAAAGTTTCTCGAAAACGAAAACTTTCCTGTGAATAGGAGCTCAATTCGCGCATTTTCAAAAACACCCAAACGAAATTTTCTCAAAAACAGCGCCAATTTTTTTCTTTTGTAAACAAGGATAAATGGGTTAAATAACAATATATAAATGCCAGTGTCGAGTATTCATTTGTCGGCTGAAGGTACTTCGTGAGAAAGGAAAGTTGTGGAAAACGGCGAATTTTCTGCCGAAAACTTTTATTACTGGGCTCTGGTTACGAAAAAATGGAAACGCGCAGATGGTAAATTTAAACAAATAATCTTTAACACCTGATGTAGCCAGAATTTGTTTTTTGGTCATTGTACCGAAGAATTGATTGACGGCAAAACGTCCGTCGGTCTGCCCATCTGCGGTCAACGCTTGTGCCTAAACCGTTCAGCCGATTTTCTCCGAAATTGATATTTCTCGATCAATCTGAACGAACTCGAGGCTTTGGGAGTTTCAAACGGACATTTTACATGAAGTGGGTATTTACGTTTTATGCGTCTAACGGAGTTTGACCCATAGTCTGACAGACTTCTGTGGGAAGTGGTTTGAGTGACGGAAAGTTAACTCAAAGATTCTGATTTCGTGTTTCAGAGCGGAAAAAAGGTCTCCTGGTTGAAAACACGTTTGCAGGTTTACGTAGTACTATAATATAGCAAAGCCGTTAGAAATAATGCAAGAACCTGTGTGATTTTATTACAACATTGGTTTTAAAGTTGTTTTCTAATGTTTAAATACAGAATAAATATTTAATAATCCTTTCAAAATTTTAAATGATCTCTGTTGAGAAATAATGATATTATCTGTTATTTGATATACAAAGTTAAGACTAATAACACATTATAGTGAAGCATAGTGAGATCACCGACACCTGTCTGACGCTACGCGAACCGCTGGCCTGTTGACCACCGCTTTTGGGGCCCTACCTGTGAGCCGCTCCCGCGCGGTCGTACTCTGACCAGACAGCTTCAGCCAGCGTTCACATCCCACACTGGGATTTGAAACGAAGCTCAAATCGGGGCGGCTTTATTTCCAGGATTACTTGGCTAGGGAAATACAAAGGGGATTTCCTGGTATTGAAATGGTTCATGCAATACAGTACAAACACATTGGAAGAGGTTCCCTACGCGCGCGGACGTCGCAACGTTACACCTTAGTTGAGCTGCTGTTGCCAAGTGCCACATCGGTCAGAAGGCGCTGCATGATGTCGCCGCCATCTCAATTGAGTCGAGACGTCGCCGGCCGTAGGCGGGCCGATACGGGGGGCAGTGAGGGGCCCGGGGGTCGGGTAGCCATCTTCGCCGCCGCTCCCCGCGGGCCCGCGCCGGCGTATTCCGTTCGTAGCAACGCAGCGCCACCAACTACCGCAACTAGTGGGTTCGGTTCCGCGGCCACAGTTGAATTTCTGGCGTGTTTGGAGTCACACACGTCCGATCCCTCACCCGCGCCTCTGCTTTTGTCCGTGACACGCGTCTGCCTCCACTCGCACTTCATAAGCCGCGTACACACACGTCTGTCCTCTCCAATCCCGGAGTCTGTCTCCGCTTGCTCCCCATACGCTTCTGTCTGCGTCTCTCCAGGTTTCCCTGGCTCGTCTCCCCTCTCGTCAATGTTCAGTCTTGTCGGTCTATTGGTCTGTGTCTGCAGAAGTCGTCGCGATTCGTCCGTTTGGTCACTGCAAGGTGATCCCGGATTTCTGTTCTTGGGCGTCCCCGAGTATTGCGTCAGTGTACGATGTTCCCCTTCCCAGTCTTATCAGCTGAGAGAAACCCCAAAGTGCTTTGTCACCGTCAGATTTGGTTGTCAAACGTCCGTTGACGTTTGTCACCTGTTATGTATGGAAATCAGCAAATTAACAATAACAAGATTTTTATTACTGTTTCACTTTCTTTACAAAAATGTACCAATATCCAAAAGAGAGAGAAACCAATATAACATAGCCAAGTCATCAGATGTTCCGTAGATGTCCAAGTCCAAAGCCGAAGTCACACAGTTAATCCGAAGAAATCACCTAATCACTGACGGGTCACAATCACAATCACAATACTCAACACTATCGCAGCTCAGATCACTCTCCGTACACTGTTCTCCCGCTGCCCCGGCGGCTGCTCGTTTCATCCAGCTGCGCGCCGAAGACTCGTCTCCCAGTAGAGGCTTCGCGCGCCAGCCGTTCCGTCCTCATTGGCCGGCTCCTTCTTTGCTCGGCTGCCCAGCATATGCTCGCTGACGTCACTGCGTGCCGACTCCGCGGCGCGCTTTTTGGTGTGGCGGACACCGCCGCAACATCACCTATGTCGCTGTCGGTAGTTCCCCGAGAGCATTTGCTGTGTTGTCCAAACACTCGGTCTCCGGTAAGTTCGTCACAATAGTTGTGTTACAAGCACAAAAATAGGGTCAGTGAGGCGTATCATCATAGTTACGTAGGAACGTTGAATACATGAAAAATGCAGGGACGATCCCTATATGCTAATTGGGACAGGTGCCAATTCTAGACTGGAAAGAAGAGCCAAAACATGAGCGTTTAAGTACCTACCGAAACCAATACAATATCAATGCCATACATACAGCTTTCCAAAATCACTATTGTTATCAAACGGTTATTTCAAAAGTTTTCATATTAATGTGTCACCCTTCGTCTTTACACCGGAACTACGCTTTTGTCTTCCGATTTTTGTTTCCTCCGATTTCCACACAAACGCTTAGGAGCAACTGGATTCTTGAAGGACAAAGGATGAAACCCATCACAGAAGAGTATTCAGATGTATCGAAGGGTGTCCATCTGCATTACAGCCACACGCGAGCGAATATCTATTTTCTTTATTGAATCTACGGCACTTAGGTGCTCTAATTGCATTAATAGTGCATTATTTCATAACTAAAAGTAAAAAAATAATGAAAATAGGTCGTATCAGTCATTCTAAATGACCCTCCAGGAAGATTAGACGACTTGGAATTATTTCTTGAAGGGCAGTGGGCCACTATACTTCAATGCCTCATGATTTTGTTTTCTGGACACGTAAACATTCTAAGTAGCACTTTTTGTTGTCTTAGAATGGATAAAGAATCGCAAGTTTTCAATAATTTTGACACCTTTACTTCATATCTGTTATCATAAATTGATATTTTAAAATATTATTTCTATAATATAACATTCCATTTCAGTTAATAAAATAAATCAAACAGAAAATATTATTTCTCGCGTACATTTACATAGTATAGAGAAATGTTATCCATAAAACTAGTGTAACGAGAACCTTGTTTTGCGAATAGGGAAGTTGTGAAATGAGGACGAGTAGCTCAATCCTGAAAGCAAAACAAATTCATTTTCACGTGTGTTATCGCCTCCTTTGTTAATTCAGTAGTATACACACCTTTTGCGGTTCTCAGACGCAACTTATCTTTGTAAATGAGGTCTCTTAAGAAAGAGAATTCCACGGAGACTTGTCGAATTGCACTTTGACTTTTAAAATATGAAGGATTTGTTTAAAAAAAGCGCCTAAATATGCATGCGAAATGCAACCCGCAGCACTCGTTGGTTTTTTATTTGTATGGTTAAATAACTCCTAAACGAAGCGAAGGGCCATAAAAACTCTTCTCACACCGTAGTCTACAGAATAAGATCTTCTTAAACTTCTATTACATTTTTGCTGTTTTGACGCTTCTCAATTCTATCCCACCAGTTCAGAGCCCGTAGAATCTGCAACTATATGCCAAATTAAACTAATTACTTGATATTCTACGCGAATGAATACACTGTGGTACCTATCTGCTCGATAATAACGTTAGATAAGAATAGAGTGTATTGTCAAGGGTATACTGTATTATTATTAATTACAAGGGACATATGGAACAAGTGACGGAGGATAAGAGGGTCTTGAAGAAAAAGAATGCTTAATATGGAAATGGAAAAATAGGGAAGAGATTGGGGTTTAAAATGCGAAAGTTCTCGCACGGGTACGCTAGTACACTATTATTCAGACAACATTACTGATCTCAACTTTATTTCTATTCAAGTACATAAATCACTTAACGACATGTTAAGTTCAGCAGTAGTTGATGCGGTCACAAGTATTTTGTTTTCTACACTGCATTCACTGATTTACCTTAACACTTGAGCATCGACTCACTTTTAGCACTAGAGGTAAAAATTAAAATTTTAGCACGCTACCACGCCTGAAAGAATCGCTTTTATTGGCGACTGTCTAAAAACTATTGCAAGGGTACTTTGCTATTTCACGCGTTTAAAAATTACGGAATGTGCGTATTTTTAATTCCGATGTTGTAGAACGTTGGGTGGTTCTGAATTCGACAGGCTCCTTCCTGATGCCTCGTGAATCTGTCCACTCGCTAAGGGCAGCGCGTTGTCTGTTTACACCTAGAGGAGCGTAGTGTATTGCATAACTCATGGACATGGCTGCGCTGCTCCCCCGCACCGATTTTTGGTCGTTCTGCGCAGCACCAGATACGTCACGAACCACGTGACAACACGGGCACTTTGTTTCAAAGCTAGGCCAGAAGAAGCACGCTGCCATGCACCGTTGCCAGTGAGTTGTGTCATTGAAAAGCATTTTAAAATTGGCATAATGCGACAATTTTCAACGAAAAATAACTCGATAAAGGTTTAATTGAAACAAAAGATGCAATTTTTTTTAAAAAATGCTGCATATATCTGTTTTAATGACTTGTGAAAAGGTGATGATGGTTTTCGTATCTGACGGCATTTAAAATTCTAGCTAAAATGGGCCTGAAGCTCATTGGCTGAGCTGCATTGGTTATGCAAGAGCACACCACGTCCTTATATCTCGGTGTATTGCAGTCACCGCGCCGCGCCGCCTCGACGATTCTCACCGTCTGTTGATTAGTGGGCTGGCGCGGGGGCAGGCATATGCCCCGCTGCGGCCATAGAAGGCGTGGAACTGGCAGCCTTCGTCCATTCAGGTGAGACTCAGTGATGAATCCCCAAACGGGGAACTGCCGCTTACCTGCTTTCGCATCCATCAGTCCGTCTGACTGATGATGCAGTGCTGGCGACTGTTTAACATGCATGCCCGCCATCTCACGTTGCAAGGGATATGCAAGTGGCAAATAAATGTAGAAATGAATCGTCCAATACATTAGGATTTATAATGAATATAATCTAAAACAAAAAAAGAAATGAAATAATAATAAATAATAATAATAATAATAATAATAATAATAATAATAATAAATGTTTATATCGTGAACGTAAATATACTTTTAGGAAAATTGTTTGCGATTAATATTTTTTAATAAAAATGTTACTTTGTGAAATATTTCAAAATTTAAAAGTTTTAAAAATGTTAGTATAAATTGTTCAGGAACACTTGAATTAATTTAAATCAGTTACACTATGGTTATATTTTTTCAACACTAATATTTAGTATCATAAGTTCAGGACTTCAAATCTCTGACCAACAATCAAAATTAAATTTCTCTAAAAATCCAAACTTTTAGGACTTTTGCGAAAAAATCTAAATAACTGTGATCTGAAAGTCTATTGTATGTTTGGTTAACAGAGAACAGAGCAGAAAATGAGAGAATATTTGGATGTCATTGGTTCACATTTTTTCCAATTAATTCATAATCTTTAAATCTTAAGTACATTCAATGAAAATGACTCTTCATGTCTTGTTTTGCAAATAAAAGGGTACATATTAAATGATTTCAACAAATATGATCACTACGAAACATTTAATTTGGTTTTTGTAATACAATTTTTACCGTGTCTCGGCTGACAATATTTGACTGTATTTTCTCTAGTAAAATTCAAACACACATTTTATTATTAGTATTTTGTGTTGACTCACATTTGAATTAATCTACTCAACATCATAAACTACTGTGGTGTGTCGCTGCATTCTCTAGAGAGCAGGAATTTAATTTCACAAAACCGTAATCCTACGTGAGTAAAGTACGAATATTAGAGAGAAAAGTTTGTCACTAACGGGATAATTAAAAAAAATACTGTACAATATAGGTTGAACACCATATTTAATCGACTAAAAACATTGTATGAAGTTAAAAAAAGACCTAGTAGCGTTTTTCACAATGCTTTTGTTGAGGTTCTATAAACAAAAAAGTGATTTTCAGCAAAACGTCTGCTCATTGGTCTATCCGTCTGTGAGCCCTCCTTAAATAAGTTATATTTTTCAAGTGTAGTCCACTTTGTTACCTATTTTATTTATATCTTAAAAACTGTTAACAAAGTTTCATCTACAATCAACGTAGAACCGAGACATGAAATATGATTATAAAGTAAAATTAGTTATTTATTTTACATACTATTGCATAATCTTCATTCAGTTGTTTCAGAGGTTCATCGACCCATGAATGTCACTCGTCTCGACCGCCAGCAGATAGCGTTGATGCTTTCTCGCGGCCCGAGTGTCGGCATGGAAGAGTAAAACGAAAACTGCGCTAATTTATGAACACATCTCGCGAAATGACTTAATGCGTGAATGGCAAACCAATCAACGTTCTACTAGACATGACGTCACCAGAGGGCCAGCGACGCGAATAACAATTCGATTGATTGATTCTTAGTGATTTCCGGGCGCGTCATCGGCTACGGCTATTAGTCCCGTAGGTGTAATGCATGTTTCTTCCTCGGGAGGTGGGTGATCTTCTCTTGCTGGATGGCTGCTGGAGATCCGATTCCGACCTACCGTCGGCTAGCAGGGTTTTCTTCAACGAGGTATCTCCCACCAGAGGAGCACCGCCTCAGCCGAGGCAAGCACTAAGCTCCCGATTGGTCTCCCGGCATGTGTTGTAGTGTAGTGTAGTGCAGTGTAGTGTAGTGCAGTGCAGTGCAGTACAGTGCAGTACAGTGCAGTACAGTGCAGTACAGTGCAGTACAGTGCAGTGCAGGTAAATGTAAGTAAGAAGTAGGTATAGGACAAGGAATGGGAAGGAAAGATCGTGCCCGTTTGTTAGAGTACTTCTCCGGCATTCGCCCTTGGTTGATCGGAAAAATCACGGAAAAATACTGACCAGAGAAGCCGGTCGCTAGACTTCAACTCCAGATAGCTATTGAACGCGATCTAGGTGACAAGCCTGTATCGAAAATCCTGTCACCGTCGGAACTTGAACCTAGGACTCGTGAGTTAGGGGCACCGCAATGACATCAATTGATGCCTTGAGCCACCTCTCCCGGACAACGAGTCGACCGGAAATTGCTTTCTTTGGATTTGATTTTATTCATTTATTTAACTAGTTGGTTTGATCCCTTTCATTGAAAAGTGTCGCAAGCCATCCTGAAAGGAGAAATCATTGCGGATCTGAATATCTGACGAAACCAGAAGTAGTAGGTCATCTAAAAAATATTGCTCGTGAAACACAGCTTTGGTCAGGAATATCGGATTTAACATTATCATTTAATTTATTTTAAGAAACAATGAACATACTTATCGAGAGAATATTGCTATCATTATTTGATGATCGTGCAAGAGCATTATAGGATTATTAAAATCTCCTCATGGCATACTGGTAGATTTCATGACTTTACTATTGGCGCTAGTGGTATGTTTGTTTAATTTCTTTTCAGTTCTTTCCTCTTCTTTGTTCTGAGTGAAGTTTCTTGTGGCCTTAATCTCTTTGGTGTTTGTTATGTACAAAGTAAAACAACAGCAGTTCTTTCACCATAAGTTCATTTCAGTAAAGCCACAATCCAAATCAAGTCCGAAATACAAGCCAAGTTCCAGTCCGCCAGAAGAATACAATCACCGTAACACACGCACTTTAAAACCGAACTTACTACTATTGCTAGGCACTCGCTTGCTGCTCCAGAAATGTCCTACCGACTACTGCCCGGGCGAGGCCCTATAAATACGCCCCGAGGCATCGGGGCGAGTCTCTTACTTCCCGCCTCCATGGCGGGGCATCGAGGAAATGCCCCTCCTGTGACTGCCCTGCCGACGCGGTCCGGTGGCTACGGAAGACCGCCGCTTGCCCTGCTCCTGGTGGCGTCTTCCCGTACTCCTCATTTCTCGACTGGCCGCGCCCCCGGCGCAACTCTGCAGCGGCCACAGTGGGCCGCAACTTTGTTGGCCGGTACAGTGTGCCCACCATGTGGGCACAAATGCTGTTGTACACAGCAGTGTTCGTCCGTGCACCTCGTGCGCGGGCGGTGTTTGGATTCTGAACACTTCGGTGCGCAAAATATGAGGACGGTGAAATGAGTCAGTGAGACCTTTTACTCATCAGTTGGTATTGCCTAGCTTTATTTCAGATTTGATATGCGGTGTGTGATGTCGTTGAAGAATGAACAACTTGCAGAGGCAGTCTCAACACCCCTGCTCGTAAAATAATATTAGACTACACAGAATATTAGTCACCTCAATGTGATACCAGAAGTCACGGTCACCAGTGTGCCACCATCAAATTACACCGGATCAAACAATCCGATCTTTTTAACTCATTACACAATACCCCAAAATCGCGGTTGGAAGTTTTACATCTCTTAAAATATTCTGTTAAAAAGGTATTTAGTTTAGTAAAATGTCCAATATTAATTATCGAATATATATTATAGTATACAATTCCAAACAGTTTTATTACTGCATAATAATTGAAAAATTTACTGCAGTCGCCAATAACTACGCAATTATTAAGCAACTTTAGCACATTTCTTAAAATTGTTCATATTTCATTTGAGTAGAAACAGACATAAAACAGTTATAACTTCAATTAAAATCTTTTCATATAAAATTACTGTTATTTCTCTCCTATTTTTAAAACTTTTGTAATTGAAAATATCGAAACCGAAAGGTGTTTCAAACTAATTATACGATATAATAGTTTTGGTTAATTTTAAAAAAAATATTTCAAAAGAGTTTTTAAACCCCTAGAACACTGATCTTCGTAACAGACCTCTAAAGTCGAGCATCATTCATCGCTTCATTCGTATCTTTGCAATCAGTATTTGCTTTCACACGGTGCTGCACATTGTTTCGTTCATCCACACGTTATCCTGCTCATTCTGTTTACTCTTCTTTCATGTCCATTTCGATTAATGTCGACTTCTTCATACGACACACAGTCGGCTCTCACGGGAACTCTAATTGAGCGATTTCCGATACTCCCACTGGAATCATAAATCGACAAAGGAATCCCACTCAATGGCGAGCTTTCAATGGGAACGTTGGTAATTTCATGTCCGCCGTCCCTCATCTCTACGAAATTAGATTTCCTAATAGATATTGTACTTTTACTCGAAGAGGTTATTCCAGATACCGTAAAATATTCCATTTAATGAAATGTTGCACTTCATTTGTTTACGTTTCTGGCCGTAGACCAGAGAGTGCCAATTTTTCAAATACTGTATCCCAGTGATTTCTCATGCCACCTTATGAACTTCGAAGTTTAATTCCAATGTCCCAAATCACTTGTTTTACCAATGTATAAAGTAAATAATTTAATTTCGATTGTTTTGCTTCCCGAAACAAATTTCCATGATTTACGTAATAAAATTAACGATTTTCGTTTAATATTTATTTGCTTCCTGATTTTTCTTCCGTATAGTGAATGTCGGGGTACTCTGTTCCGGGGCTTCTTGCTCGAGAAAAAACAATGCATAGAATTAACGTTTCCTTATGTGAATACAGAGCGCACTATTCCAGGTTAAGTCAACTGTTGTATCAGTGGCTTAGGTTTCTCAGAGCATCCATTGATGTCATTGCAGTGACTCTAGCGGCTGGTCCCAGGGTTCGAGTCCCAACGGCGGCAGAAGATAGCTAAATGGAATTCATTCGCTGTTTGCAGGTGAATTCTAGCGGCCGGCTGCTCTGGTCGGTAGTTTTCCGTGATTTCTCCGATCAACACCAGAGAAATGCAGGAGCAGTACCCTAACAAAGGGGTCACGGACCGCGCGCAATCTTTACCTTGTGATATCTTCACCCCTTACACATAGTTCACTTTCATGCGCTACACTGCCACACGTGTCTGGAGATCAGTCGAGAGGTTGGAGCTTACCCCAGCTGGTGCAGTGCTCTGCTAGTGGGATATGCCTTGTTGGAAACTAACCGACGATTAGGTCAGCACCGGATCTCGACATCGATATCACCGTCAAACCCCGATATAAAACATGTATATACTTACGGAATGAAGGGATCCCACTCAATGGCGAGATATCAATGCGAACGTTGGTAATTTCATGTCCGTCGTTGGAAGAAGGTGCGCTCGGAATCACTAAAAAATCAATCAATCTGCGCAAATGACGGTATATTCAGAATGCGTAAATATAAGAGGGACGAATCTAAGCTTTCTAAGCGTGAAGTCACAAAGATAATCACCAGCACCAAGGGCTCATGGAGGAATATAGAATATATTCCTCTATGTATACGTGGTATTGGTAATATCGATAAGCGCCGAACTGGCAAATATTTTAATAGAATGTCCAGAATATCTCATCATGTAGATTACGGTCTGAAAAAGTTTTTTGAGGCCATTGGCCTCAAAGGTTTAATTTTTTTAGGAATATATCTGGCTTAGTGTTGCGAGTTGCATTTAAACATAAGTATTTAGATGCATTCTTTAAACAAATGCTTCATATTATTAAAATCAAAGCGCAATTTGTTGGTTCTGCAAAGGTAGTCGCTGGTATGGCGTCACCGCCACTACAAAAGGGGTCGTGCCAGTGCCGAAAGAAGAAAAACAAGTATGTGCCTTCTATGTTAAGGGCGTTATCGTTTACGCCCCTGGATTTTTTTCTAGGGGATAATGGTATTCGGGCTATCGTTGTGGTATATTGGTATTCTGACTACTTGGGTCTCCTTCTGGTGAACAACTATCGTGGTAAGAACTTGGTATATTCTTTTGGTTTTCTGTCGACAAGTGGTAAAATTGGCTGTACAAATTTGGATACTGGGAAAATTGGACCTTTCGTTATCAATAAAACTATTGTTTATCGTTTTTCGTGAACCAGTTTTTGTGTATATTTTAATAATTATAATGTTGTTATTTTCGTTGCGTAAAATGACTAATAAATAAATATTTGCGAGAGTTTTGTTTTTCAGTTACTACAATGAGTGAGTCGTCGCGTTGACATCGCTAGTGAATTAGCAAGCAACGCAAAACGGAGGTAATCGCGCGTTAATTGCATAATTTTTCCAGGGCGTCGCGTTGGCCTAGGTGCATTGGCTCGTGCAACTTCCTGTGCTGCTCTGCCGCGCAAATTAACTACCGACAGTTTGACTCGAAAAACACGCCTGCGTAGACAGGAAGTTGAAATCAAGAGCGCACGCAGCAAAACACCCCTACGAAAACATTGCCTGTTGTTTTGTAACATTAGTAATCACTTCGGAATGTTCAGTGTGTAAGCACTGTAAAATTTCCAATGAACCGTCTCTAATAGATATAAGTACTCCAAGTTTTGTTTGTTGTTATATATTACTTATTTATAAAATGATTACATATCTTATCTTATCAAAAGTAAATTTTTGAACATTAATTGTTTGATACGCAAAGTCATAAAACACCAACAATAACGTGCTCTACTTCAGATGAGTTGTGTAATTGCTTTTATATTATACATTACAAAAACGCACAAAATGGTATACACTTTCTCAACTGTAGTTTCCAAAAAATTCTAATAGTCGAACAATTGCAGAAGTTTAGTTCCCAGTTTTACGATAAAACATATCAATTAATTTTGACAAACATTGACGAATGTTATTGACATTTAGATTTGGTTGGTTGGTTAGTGATTTTGGGCGCGTCAGCATTTTAGGTCATTAGTCCCGTAAGTGTTGTACCATGTTTTCCCTCGGGAGATGGCGGTGATCTTTCCCCGCTGGATTACGAGATCCGGCGCCGACCTACCGTCGGCTAGCGGGGTTTCCCCCTAACCCCCTTCCCCCTAACCAGGACTCTCCCACCAGCGGGGCACCGCCCCAGCCGGGATAAGCTCTAAGCTTCCAACCGGTCTCCCGGAGTATGTGGTAGTGTAGTGCATGTTAGTGTAAGTGCGTGTGAAAGGGGTGAGGGTAGGACAAGGAAGAGGAAGGAAAGATCGCGCGCGGTCCGTGGCCCGTTTGTTAGGGTACTGCTCCGGCATTTGCCTGGTGTTGATAGGGGAAACCACGGAAAACTAACGATCAGAGCAGCCGGCCGCTAGATTGGTCCTTCAACTAGCGGCTGAATTCGACCTAGCTGAAAAACTAGTATCGAAATCCTGCCGTTAGTTGATGCACTGAGCTACCCTCCAGGTTTGATAATTAGAAAAGCAGACAATTTCGTCAAACACAATACGTTAAGGAAAGACGAAGGTTTGTGAATAATTCATAAAAAACTGTAAACACAATACCCTGAAAGTACTGGATATGGAAGTAGGGGGAAAAGAACAAGCCACCATCCGGGATATAAAAATTCAATTCAATTATTCAATTTTACTTGAGTCTCAGGTCACCAGACGTGCTCTTTAGTCTGACCACGAACATTTCGCTACGCGCCTTTCACCATCTAGCAGAGAAAGAAGGTACCACTCGGTCGACAAAACAGGTGGTTTGAATTTAGCTTAGAGACTGCTCTTAGGCTTCACGATATACGGATTCAGGTTATATGCAGTAAATCTACAACACGGGACAGTATGGAACTTGCTGATCTACTGCACCACCACATAAACGTATTCTACCAGGGGGAATTAACCCTGGGGTGAGCACCTAAGCTGTCGCTTATATCCAACCCCCCACCGACGCACAAGTACGCCGGCGAGCTGGTATTCGGGCCCCGCCGAAACGCAGTTTGTCCTCACGGCACCCTCCCCATGTAATGCCTGGGTTGGGCCTCCCTGGCAGCTTACAGCTATCCATCCGGGTTAGAACCGGAGTCAAAACAACGCGCTGCTCTCACGCGCCGGAACAAGTTCCTTCTCTTTGTCCAGAGTATCGGGCCACTGCCATGACGAAGCCAAGTGCCCAACTGGGACCCCGGGTCGAAACCCAGGCGGCTCGCGGCCTCCAACCCGTTTTTGAGATCCGCCTGTTTCGTCGCCCAAAATAATACCTTCTTTCTCCGCTAGGTGGTGAAAGGAGCGTAGCGAAATTTGTATGGTTAGACGGAAGAGCGGGCCTGATGGCTCGAGTCTCGCCACGTAAAATAAGGCATTAAGTAACTAACCCGTCTCCTCACTAGGATACCTCCTCACACGACTCCTCGAGGCTATCAACGTGAGTCGACCGAAACCGGGGCAACCTGGACAGAGAGGTTCGTGATCCCCGTCTGGTCTTTTATATGTGGGAGTGGAATACGCCGTCCTGCTGCACAGGGGATGCCGACTGACGTATCCCACGCCCAATCCCGCGCAAGAATCGGCACGAATCCACCTACTCACTGAGGAACAACGACTCAGGTTATCGACGTGAGTTCCGCCGTAAAGCTCAGGGTCCTGGTAGTCGTTTGCATTCCCCACCAGGAGCCACAACTACCTGCGCAATCGTGGTTCCCCCTTCGAGGACTACATGGGACAGCCGGCTTTACTTACCCTTCCAAGGAACGGCGCATGAAAGATTTTTTTGCCCTTAAAATCCACGTCTTCAATTGGGTTTAAACCCGCAATCTTGAGTATAACAGCCCAATGCGCTTACCGTCATACCGCCAAAGACAACACTTACTGGAATGTGGGTACTACACGAACGGAAATACTGAATACAGTATTTGACACGTACTTAAATGAAAATTACCAATCACGCAAAGTGAAAAGTATAAATATTTAGTAAAGTAAGTAAAAAGTAGTAAAGACGGAGCAACATTGCTAATTTATTTTATTCTTATTATTATTTATTTTATTCTTATATTTATTCTTATTTTTCGTGTAATATTTCTTAAAGAAATTGGATTATAATTTCACTTTGATCCTATTTGACTAGCACAGTACTTCCTCGCAAGCGGATTGGTAATGGCGACAGTATGCGAGGGTAGCTGTCCGCTAGATGGCCTTGGCTGAATCCTGCTAGTCAACTGCCATGAAAAGATGCAATGTAAACGTTAAACTTATAAAAGTCGTAGAAAAAGTACCGTATGAAACTCAATGTAATGGTATTAATGCACTCGTGTGAAGTTTACGATACTCGCTCACACCTCGCTCGTGTCTTAATATCACACTCGTGTATTCATACCCGTCATTACATCATCGTTTCATAATGTACTATATATTATATATCGTTACATAATGTCTCGTCCGTGTGGCTGTTCGCTGGAGAAGGCTGTGGCAGCGCCGAGCGGGGTGGTGGCGATGGCAGCGCCGCGGGTGGCGGAGGGCGGCGTGGTGGCGATGGCAGCGCTGCGGGCGGCGGAGGGCGGCGCGACGCGACGCTTGGAGGGCGAGGGCGCAGGAAATAACGAGCGTGCGGCTGACAGCTCCCGCTGCGGCGGCGGCGGTGGCGGCGGCCGGGCCGAGGAGGGCGCGTACATCCCACTTCAATGCCGTACACGACGGTGGACGACTTTCGACCTCTCCCTGGAGGATTCGATTGATGGGTTATTTCGTGTCCCCGGAAGCGTCATCTGCTAAGGTCATTAGCGCTGTAAGTGTAGTGCATGCCTTGTCCTCAAGAGGTGACGGTCGATCGTTCCTTGCGGCATGGTGAGACCTGGCGACGTCTTGCAGTCGGCTAGCGGACCTCTCGGTCAGAGGCACAGCGGTGACATTAGTTGACACCCTGTGCTAACTAAGCCTGTTCTGGAGGAGACTTCTAGTCTCCGGTTGCTCTGTTTGATAATGTTCCACGGTTTCTTTTATCCATTCCGTGTGATTTCCTTTTGAATGGCTTTCTCACTAGATAGTTTTTAATCTCTTTAGTCTAGGCTAAGTGTTCAGGATTTCTCTATCTTGTTTCTAGCCACTACCTTTGTTCCCAAATTTTTTTAATTCCTTTTAATAGTAGAACTGAAATTTTTCTTTAATAGTATTATAGAGTGACGAAATCCTCTATGCTGATTTTCATCGAAATATTTTGAGATGCTCTTGTGAAAATGCCATTTGATCGTTTCTGAAAATGCACAATTTAGAAGCTCAATTCAGAGAATTCAATTAAAATCGGACTTACGCCATTTGTACAGACTTAGTTTGCTCTATCCATAAACAAAAGTTAATCCAACATTTTGGATCCACTTTTACGGAAAAAATGAAAATTGAGGCGTCTTTTAAAGTATTCCTAGAAATTAAAATATACGTTTTTGGTTTAAGCAACATGGACATCAGCCACATTGATCGGAAAATATTAATTCCTATGAAAACCCTGCCTACGATTTAGCAGCTAACGTTCTTCACAGCCAGAAGGGCGACAGACCGACGGACGGACCGAAGAATGGACGTATGCACGTTTTGTCATAAGCAAATGTTTCGATATCAAGGACCCGCAAAACGTGGATTATTTTTATTTACATATATATATATATATATATATATATATATATATATATATATATATATATATATATATATATATATATATATTTGCTGTGTATCGCTTACACAGTAGTTCACGGGCAGATTTTACAAATGATGTTGATTCAATACTAACTGAATTGGATGGGCATAATATTGTTTACATTGGCGACATGAACTTGAATATTTTGAATCAAAGTGTTGAATCAGACAACTATTTAACCAACTTAGCTAGTAAAGGCATGATTAACTTAGTAAACGAGCCTACTCCATTGTAAATAATTCTGCAACATGATAGATCATGCTTTTGTTAGATTTTTTAACAATCGATCTATTAAGTATGATTTCAAAGCAAACGTGTTCCACTACAACATTACAGATCATTCAACTATTGTATTAACGATTAAATTATCAAATATTATTACTGGAACTAACGATTCTTATAAATTAATGGACATGGAAAAGCTGATTAGCTTACTTAATTCTGAAGATTGGATTAATGTATATCATCAAAATTCTGTTTCGGATGCTTTTGATATGTTCATAGACTCAATACAGCCATTAGTCGCAAACTGTAAATATACAGTGTGTGTACGTAAAAAATTACTGAAGTTGAAACCTTGGAACACTGATAGCTTAATAATAAGAATACAGAAAAGGAGACAAATCTTTAAACAGCTTATGAAAAAACCAAATGACGCTAAGCTAAAACGTTATTACACCAACTTTAGAAACCGACTGAATTTCGATATAAAGAAAGCAAAAGAGGATTATTTTAGGGAGAAGTTTGAAAACTCTGTAATGACATGAAATCACAGTGGAACACAATTAATGACTTAATAGGTGAGAATGAATTAATTACAATATAATGAAATGATAGGTACAAATGGTGTGGTGACTGAACAGTTTGAAATTGCAAATGCCTTTAATTCACATTTTTTAAGTGTTGCCAGTAGACTAACGATGCAAGTAAAAAGTACTTATTTTGATCAACTTCCGGAGTATAATGAAATATTTCAACAAAGTAATACTCCTCAAACATCCTTTTTTATGCGACCTACAACAACTGATGAGGTGTTAGCGATAATTAAAAATCTGAAAAGTAACAAAGCGCCTGGCTTTGATAATATCAATTCTACTATGATTAAACGAATAGCCCCTCATTTCAGTAATGTGTTGACTTATCTCTATAACTTAAGTTTATCTTCTGGAGAATTCCCGAAATGCTTAAAGAAAGCAATTGTTATTCCACTTTTTAAGAAGGGAGATCGTAGGTTACCTGATTGCTACAGACCAATTTCATTGTTAAGTGTGTTTGCAAAAACACTTGAAAAAATTGTTAAGAAAAGATTAATTGATTTTCTAAATAAACATAACTTTTCAGTGGTAATCAATTCGGATTTCGAGAGGGTAAGTCCACAGAGGACGCTTTAATTACATTTATGGAAGCTATTTATGATCCATTAAATAAGGGTGATAAGGTTTCTGCTTTGTTTATTGACATTACCAAGGCGTTCGACACGATCGACCATGGAATTTTGATTGATAAATTATGGTTAGCCGGAGTGAGAGGCCTACCTCTTAAATGGTTCGTCAGCTACCTTTCTGAAAGGGAAAAAACAGTTAGAATTGGAAATTGTGAAAGTGAGTCTGACTCAATTACATGTGGAGTACCGCAAGGATCAGTATTAGGGCCAATTCTTTTTTGATTTATATAAATGACTTATGTAATGGTCGTTTCAATGGTCGTTTAGTTGCCTTTGCTGATGATACGGCCTTTATCTATTAAAATAGAGATATCAACACGCTATATAATGAAATGACTACAGATTTATCATTGCTTAGATTCTGGTTTGATAAGCATGTTATGATCTTAAGTGATAAACTAAGTATATGATATTTGGTTTAAGGAGTGAAGTTAACTTCAACACTCCCTTAAAATTTCATGAAATTCGATGTATAAAAGCTAAGTACAATTATTGCAATTGCCTCGAATTAGATCAAGTTTTTAATATTAATTACTTGGGATGAGTTATTGATAGTCAACTGTCATGGAGGGAAAATGTTAAAAAATTAAAAAAAGAGCTCTACAGCACTCTAAGAAAATTTTATTTACTCCGCCAACTATGTCCTAGGAAAGTATTAATTAAGATTTATCATGCACTTGTTGGTTCTAGGTTCCAATATGGAATTACATGTTGGGGTGGGGCGTACCGATCAATAATTTCTCCCATTATAACCTTTCAAAAACATTTTATTAGAATAATATCATTTAAATCAAAGTATGAACATACAGGAACAATTTTTTTGACCTCCAAATTCTTCCCTTAAGACACCTATATATTTTTAAAGTCTGAAAAATGTTTTTCATCAGAAGCACAGCTTTTTCAATACCACATGAAAAAAGATACAACTTGAGAAGATATGAAACTTCATATGTTCCAAAATCAAATTTAACAGCCCATCAAATATTTTATAGTAATGTAGCACCAAGAATGTTTAATATTGTGAGCAATGAAATAGGCCATTTTACTACACTGTCAGTTTCTGAGAAAAATAAGCAAATGGCTTTTTTCTCAAGACAACATTGACGATTTTCTTGTGATAATTAAGTGAAAAACATTGTTCGATTTTCTTTTGTTGTTCTTGAATAATCTTGTATAAATCTACAAAATGTAATCTGATTACCCTTGAAGAGTAATATTACACTTTTTTAATGGTATCAATTCAATTAGTATTGTAGTGTATGTTTAGATCTAAATGTTTTTGTTGTATTATTTTTTATTAATTATTATTTTGTTATATATGCAAGAAGAATTAGGTTTAAAATCTTTGTTTTGTTATTCTTGCATGTTAATTCGAGTGAGCGAGCTGCCTCTCGCTGCTGACAATTTTGCTTTTGTGTACAAAGGTGATGGAGATCCCACACAGTCTTTCTAGGGGATCCCTAATTATTTTGCCCATCATTTGAATGTAATATTGTAACTTTTCTATGTTAATGGCAAAATAAAGAATTTTTTTTTTTTATTATTTTTTTTTATTATATATGTTGTTTTTTTATGTTATTGGTATATATATATATATATATATATATATATATATATATATATATATATATATATTAGTGTGTGTGTGTGTGTGTGTGTGTGTGTGTGTATATAACTATAACAAATGAAATGGAATTAAGAAAGTCACCCATTGGTACTTTACTTGGGATCTTTTACAAATCTATAACAAAAAAGCATTAAAACCGGACGGTCATCTTGCGGTCTCCGTCCCTGTGCTGTTTGTAAAAAGTTTATTTATCCTGTGCCGCGAGTTGAAATCTGTCAGTGATTAGAACTATTTTAAGACAATTCCGTGTATTAACCCAGCTGCTCCCGCAGCTATTAAGTTGGCGTTATGAATTCTTCTGAGTACATGATGGAATGACAAATGCAGAGAAGCAATAAAACGATCCAAGCATTCTTTTAATAGACACAAAAAACATGGTACTGTAAAAAATAAAATTGAATACAAAAAAATGAGAGCTGCTGCAAGAAGGACAGTCAAAGAAAGCAAAATCTCATCCTGGGTCAACTTTGTCTCCAAAATTACCAAAGATCATGATATCAAAAAATCATGGAAAAAAATTAATGCAATCAAAGGTATAAAAAGATCCAATCAAATTAATTTTCTTCAGTCTACAGATAACCTGTTTATCACTGATCCTGATGCTAGTGTTAACGAGTTAGCTAACAATGTTGCCAATAATTCGAGCACTCTAAATTATTCTGAAGCCCTCCAAATTTTTAAGAATGAGAAAGAAAATGAACTTTTAACTGACTACGAAGATCTGTGCTCTCAATACAACATCAATGATCCCATTACATTAAATGAACTAAAGGCTACATTCGAAGTCCTTAAAGACTCTTCACCTGGCCCTGGTAACATCCCCTATATTCGTCTCAAGAAACTACCAATTAATGGTCTTGAAACTCTCCTCAAAATTTACAACTTTATTTGGGAAAATAATGTTTTCCCAAAATAAGAACCTCCGCAATAGTCATTCCAATTCAAAAGCCAGGGAAATATTAATCAAGAAGTAATAACTATAGCCCGATTGCCCTGACTTGCAACATGTGTAAAATCATGGAAAAAATAAACTATAGACTACAGTGGTATTTGAAGTTCAAGAAGATTATATTAGACAACCAATTTGGTTTCAGGCGTCATCAATCAACTTTATCCCATCTAGTAAGCATTGATTCTTACATAAAAGAAGCTTTTTCCAATAAGCAACGTGAATTAGTAGTCAACCTTGACATAGAAAAAGCATATGACATGGTATGGGTGCATCGCATCATACTTAAGTTACAATAAGTAGGTGTCGGCGGAAATTTGTTGCAACTCATCAAAAACTTTACCAAAAATCGTGTCATTCAAGTAAGGTCCAATGGTAAGCTCTCTGATAAGAAGAACATCGAAAATGGAGTGCCTCAAGGATCCATACTCAGCGTAACTGTTTTTCTATTGGCCATCAATGATGCTGACATGGAAATTAACCCCCATCCAGTCACCGTGAGAAAATATGCAGATGATATCACCATTTTGTGCAAATAACGAAGCATAGATTCAAGTGAAAAATTAATGCAATCTGCCTTAAATAAAATATACGAAATGGCTCTTAAATCCGGCTTCAAATTCTTTGCCCAGAAAAGTGTTGGCACATTATTCTCAAAACAAAATGTAAGCAGAGTTCCTAGACTTAAGCTTAACAACTGCAGTATCAAATTTGATACTACCACCAAAATTTTAGGACTGATTTTCGATTCCAAACTGAACTGGAAGAAACATATACAACATATAGTTGATGATTGTAAAAAAAGAATAAACATCCTAAATGCATTTCTTACAACAATTGGGGGCTGATAAGAGCCTTCTGATGTTAACATATAAAGCATTAATCCGATCGAAAATCGACTATGGATCTATTATATATGCTTCAGCAAGCAAAAAGGACAACATGAAACGGAAGTTATACACAACAAATGTCTTAGAATATGTACCGGATGTTACCATAGCAGTGCCATCGGAAGTGTACTAATTGAAGCCAGAGAACCTAACCTTTCACATCGCAGAGAATATTTAACATTAAAATATGCTCTCAAAGATGCTTCGTCGACGAACCCTATTATCTATAAAGACTACAACCCTAAATTTCCTCAATGTGATTACCATCCTCGCTACATCCTACGCTCCTCGCTACGCGTGCGAAAATAAGGAACATTTTTGAGGAGTTGCAAGAACACCAACCTCCCATTGAAAAGAAAAGGAACTACAACATCCCACCCTGGACGCTCTCGGGTATACAATTTGATATCAACAATTCCGATAATGAAGGTTACCACATATTCACCAGTGGTTTTAAAAACAGCAGTGAAGTACATGCCTCCGTTGTTACCGAAGATACCGCAATTAAACTACAGCTACTTCCCTACGCCAGCCTTACTAGTGCAGAAATCTGTTCTCTCATGACAGCCTTCAAATTGATCAAACAGTTGAACTATAAAAAAATTATCATTTTCTGGAGCTACATTCCAGCCATCCAGAACATTAACAATAATATTCATAACCTCGAAATGGTAAATCATACATGAATTGCACCACCATATTGTCAAAGCAGGAAAGTCTGTTGTGATCAAATTCATTCCTGAAGACAATGAAGTCCTAGGAAGTGAAACTGCAAATATTGTGACAGAATCGGCGACCGAAGAAAACAGCAACGGAATTATTAAAACCTCCTGTTCATTCAATGATATCTGAAAAAATGTTGAAATCTTAATGAAAGGCAGATGGAACAGCAAGTGGTCCATGCTCAAAACCAGTGAATTCCATAAACAAATAGGAAATTTCTTCAATTTAAAACCAAGTGCTGAATTAAATAGAAAAGAAAAGTAGCAATATCTAGAATCCGAACTGGACACTGCAAATTGAGTCATATCCACTTATTTAACAAAAGCCCTCCTCCCACCTGCAACCACGGTGACAACTCCACTCTTCTTAATTTCAACCATGTAATTAACCACTGCCTTCATTACAACACTCTTAAACAACAAATTCTGCAGCATGACTCATTTACCTTCATGTTGGAATTCCTAAATATCAAGAAAAAATCCTTAATTGTTGCAAAAAATCAAATATTTACTGATATATAATAGTTATTAACTATTGTCAACAATTTAAGAAACCATGTCAAATTTTGTTAACATATTTGTTATTACTGTAACTAAAGCAACCAAATGTATTATTTAATTGTCGCTAATGACCATCGCTGTTGATGCGACAATAAATAAACTAAAAAAAGGATTAATACATGAAAATGTCAGATCAAAATAACGGAACATAGATAAATGTTAATTATTAAAACGGATTCTGACGAGAAAATGCGTTAGAGGAAGTAACTTGTCATAAGCAGGGTGTATCACATAACTTTAGCATCTCCTGCAATTTTTAAACGGTTAAAGTTATTGCAATGGAAGTGCATGAGGGAATGGAACTAATTGACACGTGTATTCATTTCTATTTTATCTTGTATTTTACGATATATTGAGGTAACTTAGTTTTTATTAACGGAATTGAGATATTGTTGATGATAATGATATTGTTTGCCAATGCAAATGTTCAACGTCTTCAAATTAATTCCATAAAAAAATTTAAAATTTCGAAACTGAAACGCGAAATTATATAAAATGTTCACCACGGTATCACAGTGTCACCTCATAAATTTTTTGATTCTTTTTTTTTTTAATTTGTTGCGTCTACAACTTGACGCAACGCGTCTTCAAGCCCCTTAAGGGCCGTTGAGCGCTTTGCACTGGGGAGTAATCCTCCATTAATGTGCTTTATTTCTGGAGTAATCCTCCGTTACTGTGTAATTATTACACTGAAAAATTACTATATTTGTCAAGTCGGTCAGTCAGTGCCTTGTATCCCTTCGGCCTGGGGCTCGACGCCGTTAGATTCCGAGGTTCCTGGCCGGTCACCCAACCAGGAACCCGCTAGTCTCGAATTCGCTTAACCTTCGTGACTTCACGGAGCGTAGTAAACGAATTCGGCTAGCGCCGCCGGCAAATCAATACAATTTTGATTCTATAATCAAAACAACACAATATGCGTTTACTACGGCAACTCATGATCATCTCACAAAGTAAACACTCCTACGACCATGCGCTCGCCACGGCATTTCAATCACATCTCATCTAAAAACATTGTGGTTCTGATCCACTATACCGCATAGTTTTAAACAAAAAAAAACTCTTCTCTGAGAATACTACTGTTTATTTACGTCTTTTTTATGTTATATTGCTTTAATAGCGTTTTAGCTTTGCATAAATTCCTAAAGTATTCCACGATATTTATAATATTCGTAACCGATTTCTAATGACTTGTTTTCTTATTTGAACATATTATCAGTAATCGTTCGTCACGCTTGTGAGAACATTCGACTTCTCATTCCTAATATAGAAAATTAATTTATTATTACGGAAATATTTTTATTTACAAAATACTATACGGTTGTGACGTGTCATTATTTGTAAATACGTCCTGTTTTTATTTATTGACAATATCACAGTCTATTATGGGCACAGTTTTTTATAATATCAATAAATTTGAGACAGTAACTTTCACTCATGCACTTTCACGTGTTTTTGTTCTTTTTGGCATACTAAACATTAATTTCGTATGTCAATAAGAACAAAAACATGTGAAAGTGCATGAGTGAAAGCTTGGACGCGTCTAGTAGACCGTCAAATATGAAATATGTATAAATTGGATTCGACTTTTACGCTCGTCATGATAGACTAAAAAATATGTATTTGCTACATTTTCTACATTTCAGATAAACAATATTCATCCATATTAAAAAGGAAATGTATACTTGATGCATTTAATGGCCTAAAAATCGTCAATCCTAAAGAAAATTTCAGGAATGTCATAAGAGTGACAGGAATGTCACTACAGATTCCTTTCACCAGAAATCACAACCGTGAGACATTAGCACATAGAAGGAGGACTTAAAAGGGAATCGTTGCTTAACCGAACCAATTTCATCCAGACGGAATCTGGGAAGCGTAAACTCCCTACTTTAAAGCTCGAATCGATAACTCAGGGGTTCGTTTGCTTCACAAAGGCTCGGCTTTCACAAGCTATCCTGTAAGTAGATGATACAAATCCTCCCCTCTTTTCTATACTCTTTGATCTCTGAAATTTCCGTGCTTTCGAGGCTTACCTACTTGTCGGTATTCTTTAACATCTTCAGTACTTTTTTTCTCTTTTTACCAATATCAGAGTCGTGTTTTCTCCTTCAGTCCCCCCTTTTAGTTGTTTTCTTCCTTTGACTCTTTCACATCTATCGATAATTTAGACTGCGGGCCAATAAATGCTCATTAATTACATCTCCGCACCTTTTCTCTTTAAAAGGAAAGAAGCAACAAAATTTCGCATTAATTGACAAAAAATCACATTACGCCTTGATTGTAAAAATAAATAAAACCGAAATATTTTCATGTTAGATTCTGATATGCTGTTTATTACACGAATTGCAATAATCGAAATCTAAAACCTCACAAATTTTGAACTTATTGGAAAGTGAAGAAAATCGTGACAATAAATCCTGAATTGAGGAGGTGGAAATCGAAGGACGAAAATTACAGATTTCGTATCTCGGATCTTTTTGAAGATTTGAAACGATCTAATGTTTGAGTATCAATTCCATGTACTTCTTCATATGATACGCAGAAAACTAAGCTTGATCCAAAAATTAAAATAATCATGTTATTTCGGCATGAGATGTCTTCATCAAGAAATGAGAAGTGTGGTCAAAAAAACTTGATAACCCACATTTTGACTAAAAACGAGTTACCTGCATTATGGACTCCGTAGCAATGATAGCTACGTGTGAGTATAAGAAATTTTATTGTAAGCCGATGTATGGGACAGTTATCGCCTACCTCTATTTTCCACATGGAAAACATGACATCCCGCTTTTTCAAGCTAGCTGCGAGGCAGTGTAGAGCGACTGAGATGAGAAAAAAAGTGATTTTGCGTAGTCATGTGACGACTCCATTGATGTTGATGACTCTGACGATATGTTAAGGTTCTAACTAGGTTAGAGGCACATAGACGTTCAAATGACGAGGTGATTGTTTTTGTTTCGATTAAGTTAGAATTCTCGGTTATCAAGTTTTTCCATTAAGGTGATTTTTTCATACATAAATTTTCATACATACGTAAATTTTTCTGTAATGCTTGTAAAATATTTGTTGAATAATTGGAGGTTTACAAGAATCCTTCTAGTGTTCAAATCTTTAGCAAGTTGGCGGTTTCTTTAATGTATTATTTATTAATATAACATTCAAGTTTTTCCATAATCAGATCGTAAAGAAGACAATAATGTATTAACTTGTGTTTATGACAAACCGTAGTACTAAACTATCTTAGGGCGCAGTAAACAAATATCATACATTATAATTGTAACATTAACAGTGTGGTATTTGTTTTCAGATAATTTGTCTTTCCCCCACAAAAGGAAAGAAAATTATTACTATAGAAAATGGGAAAAATAGTACAATGGGGGGTGGAAAATGGTAGTGTTAGCACCAATTCTAATAGTTCGGTGACACGTAACCCAAGTAACCTATAAGAGAAAAAAGAACAAACTTGACTGTCCATGCAAGTTACCTGTAAGAGAATAAAGAACAAACATAACTGTCGAACTAAGAAGAAAAGGAAAGGAACAAAGAAGAAAAGGAAAGATTATAAGTTGCCTCAATGAGTATTTTACGAGGAATAATATTTCTTCAAAGTAACTTGTGGTTGTATCTGATAATTGCGCTGGTCAAAATAAGAATTGGTGCATTTTTGTCTACTGGATGGGTTTAGCATCAGCTGGTCGATTTGAAAAGGTAGAACACCAGTATAAATTCCCAGTACCTGGTCACACCATACTCCTATCTGATGCTACACAGAGCTACATGTAGACAAATGGTTACAATTCTACTTCATTAATTTTGCATTTGGTCTCTACCAATTCTTCCATTTGAACTCGTACCAATTTATTCTTATAGCGCTAGAAAAATGTTGTTGAGCACTTCTTACATGTAACCCAGCTAGCTTAGCATTGTGCTGCCGGTGGGTAATAACATGTTTACAATTTTGTTTGTGCATTACAAGTTCATAATAAAAATACAATTAAACATAATACATTGTTGATTATATAAAGGTACAGAAGAGGTATCGATTAACATACTTGTTTAATTTTTTGTTTCATTACAAAATTGGTTTAATTATCGTCAATCTAATGATTCAAACCGTAACAAATCACGTAAACGTCGTCAAAAGAGTATAATAATTTAGTCTTTCATAATAAGGTGCGTTGAAACAAATAAAACGTGATTTTCTAGACTTCTTTCAGAATATTTTAGAGAGAACCGGTTAATAATTGTGACAATCTATTTGTCTTGTCGATAGGAATGGATAAACAGTTGATCACCTCTGTAGGTGAGGCAATCAGTTTTAGTTGCACAAAAACAAAAGAAAAACACATCTTTGAGAAATGTACTAGAATTACGTGGGTAGATGGACTAAAAATGATCCGTCGTTCATAAAAAGACACAAACGCAGCAAATGAATTTGTCTGGATTGGTATATCGGGGTGATCTAACTGTCAGTGACGATCAGACAAACAGACACAGGTTACTCAACTGCTACCCAATGATAAATGTTGAGAAATTGCATTTTACATGATTAAAAACACTTTACTAGTTACTAACATAGATATACTTTTTGAATCAGGTTACAATGATATTTGTCATTGATTTTAGTTTTATCGTACGCTTCAGATAGTGTTTTGGAAACGGTAAAACCGACGTTCCTCTACACGCACAAACTGCTTTTCTTGTACAAATGCGCCACAGGTAGTGCAATAAATGTCTCATGATAGGAGTCTCATAGTAAGGTGGCAGCGTCAAATGCAAGCAGCTCCAGGAAATTCAATCTTACGCTGCATGTGATGCAGCACAGCGGAGATCCCACGTCCTGTGCACCGGCAGCCGCTCGCAGCGGGGGGTCATGACTAGGCAGTGGGCCGTTAAGAGTAATTGAAGGGCTTCAGGCAGTAACAGGGTATGGCACACCAGCCATGGCAAGCCGCCCGCTATTCGTCAGTGTTGATATCTTGATTTTGCTGAAAGTGTAGCTAATCTTCAAATTTCTCAAGACTTTCATAAACATGAACAAAGACGTATCCTGTAGCCCGATAAGCCACATTTTAAGCAAGAAAGAGAGCGATATTTGGGAGCGATAACTGACAATGAGAAAGAAATATCTCGGTTTGATATACGATTGCGAAATTGATATATGAGCAAAATTGAAGCTCGTCACTCACTTAAACGGCACTCTTGTTAGAGACAGAAAAATATTATTTACTGAGTTAGCTCAGAGCAGCAGTTGTACCTTCTACAATGTATATGACGAGGGGCCCTTGGGTTCGTATCCCGTTGATATCGGGTTTATGACACTATCTAGACAACGAGGTTGAATTCAGACTCTGTCTGGAGGAGAAATTCTAGCAGTCGGCTGCCCTAATGGTTGTTTTCCAAGATGGGGTGGCGTCGTGCAACTGGCGACAGAAACATCTGCAAGGCGCTCTATTGGCGCGCTCCTAACGGCCGGAGTGGTTAGCTTATTGCAATCTCAACCTCCAGAGCGCGCATTTGATCCCACTTGAAGTGCAAGAACTTTAAAAAAGTTTAAAATCTACAGAGACCATGTTTCACTTACAAATTTTAAAAACGAAATACCTGGCAAAATTAAATTCTCAATCAAGCGTTGAACAAATTTTTCTATAGTGATGACTATCCACGTATGTGTGTTTTTTTAGTTTTACGTAACAATATATTGCCGAGAGTCATAATCATCATTATAACTCCATCATTCTGACAAATATTGTTGTAAAAATTTGCCATTTTCCACGAATCTTGAGGAATTAGTCCCATCATCATCTACGAACCTTGTAAAAAGAAGTCTCCAAAAAACTAATGTTATCATGAATTACTTTAAGGCTGAATGTGAATACTCTCCTTTCCTAAAAATATCTATTCATTAGAAATACGTCATCTTAGAAATAACTCTTTAATCCTCATTTTAATCATAACCCATTTTCATTTACCCGCAAACTCAAGTTATGGATGAATATTTCTCAGATTGCTTTCGCAACACTCTCTAGGATGATATTTCAAGTACAAATTTACTGGCACGCTGAGAGCTCACTGGGTATCAAATTGAAAATTTCCAGCAATTTCAGCCCCCTCTCGGGAATGGGACAATAATAAATCTTCAAATATCTGAAAATTACAAACTTTCATCCTGCCCCTCGCACTCGATTAATTCTTCACTACAGCACTGTTTCATATGCTTTCATTTTTATCTTAAGTGCTTTTAACCCTGCAGTGATCGCGTGGATTACTATTGTAATCCAGTCTTATTAATTCGCTATTTACAGCGATAGTTGACAAATTATTGGCATGGACGTTACAGTACCTTTCGTAGAAGGCCCCAGCCATTGAATGTGAGCAAAAAATGAGTCAAGTGATACCTGCTACATTAACGATAAGTGGCAGAAATATTGGATTACAAAAGTAGTCCGCAAGACCACTTGCAGTTCAGTTCTGACCTAAGCTGACATCAGGAATATCGTTGCAATCATTACTCTGAATGTTTATGCGAAAAAACAACCGTGTTGGTTTTGCTTGACTAGGAGGGGATTTCTAAAGCATCTCGCTTTGTTCCGTATAAACTTAGAAATGAAAAGGAGGATTGAGAGAAAAATTGAGCCGACAGCAATAAGAACACGCGGGAGACTTCTAGGAATCTGAGAAGGGACCGACGGGTCAGCGGCATCACCAAAGGGCAACGTGGAACGTTGTTATCTCTGTGGACGTCAACGCACAAGGGCACTCGACAGTTCTGCGTGAATTGTGTGCGGTGGGTGCGCCCAGAAACATGTTAATAAATCTGTGTGAGATGTTCATCCGATGTTGACATTGAAACACATTCCAAATATAGGTTCCAAATGTTTGAACAATTTTATCAAGCTGCTTTATTTAATAATCGTAGGGAATAGTATATCCCAGGCCAGAACATACAAAACCAAGACTTTTCAAAAGCAAACATGACTAGCATATTTTGAATTATTTATAAAGAAAATACATAAAATTTTGTGAGCTTTTCATAGAATTGGTAGTATATCAATGTAATAAATTAATATATTTTGTTATTTCGAGATTTTAGATTCCGTTACACGTCTATATTTGAAATAAAAGGCGACTTATTCGTAAAATATTCTTAAAAATGAACTACAATTGTAACCCACAAGACCACTCGCTTTCCAATTCTGAGCGCAACCACTGAAGGGTTAATATTTTCTTTCAAGATTTTCATTTACTTTTAGGTTATTCTGTAAATCAGTGATGATTTAGAAATACTTGCCTGAAGAGCATTGTTTTAATGAAAAATGCTGTCTTATTTAATTGGTTTAATTGTTAATTTTAAACACAATAACGTTAAAAATAAAAATGTGATAAATATCATTCACTTTGTATTGTAGAAACAGGGTTGATTCCCCTAAGCCGAGACGTTGACCGAGGTTTGTGGCCAAACACGTCTGTTATTTGTGGTACACCCCGTGTCTCGTTCAATACTTTTTCAATATTTTTTTCTTCTAAGAAAAATTATAAGAAGGGCTTTTCTTCGATTTGGAGTACTCATCTCCCGTATTTATCTAACCATTTTTTTCAGTATCAGGGACCCTGAAAACACGAATGTCCTTCAATTGCCCATCATAAATTTTAGGAACAATACAAAACTTGTACAATGAACAATTCTACAAGTTTACAATGAAACAATAATAGAGAATAATTATGATATGGTATTTCTATGATCATTGTGATCATTCGTAGCACTCTAAGAAAATTGGTTACAGTTGTGGCAGTGTCCGATGTAAAAAGAATGGAAACGAAATACATTGGTAGTATGATTGCTGAATCGGAATATTTCAATGAAGTTAATTAAAACGCCGAGTATATCAGGAAGGAAGTTCGTCGGGAGCGCTGGCTGATGTCGGATGTGGGGGGGGGGCAGTGTGGGAAGGGAGGCGTGGACTTGTCCGAGGAGCCCTGTGGGCAGACGCGCTGTCCCAAATTGCCGCCCGACCACCGGCAAATGACCGCCCACAGAGCTCAATCGATTGGTGCTTGCCCTCTGACCGCGCGCTGCCCACTGCCCGACCATCGCTCGCAGCGCTGTGGAGCGCCGCACAGCGAAGCACTAAAATGCCACTAAAATGTTCAGTTCTTCAGATCTTCGTTGTTTTGTTACAATTTTGTATTTTTCTTCGTGGCTGGTTGAAATTACTTTGGTAATCAATACTTTATTTACACTGGACCAAATTAAATAACGGGGAAATAACAAGATCTTGTTCTTATTCTTATTGATTTGATGAAATTCATTCATTAATGAGAAATTTATTATTGTTCCTATAACTCACGACGGTTGAATATAAAATCTACTACAGATTGCAACCAGCTTCCTAAGGAGCAGATCTAGGGTCTGTCGATGCTTCTACAATATTTCATTAAAAATATGGGCTGTTCTCAATAAAGCAATGTCTGGAGCTTCTCAAACTTTTTAATTACTTGAGAGTTGAGCCAAGTTCTTACACAAATTTTGCGGAACAAATCTCGGAAATCCAATAACTATCGGGACGGTCTGGGCTCTTACGGCACAGATACGGCTGATCTCAGTGTCTTAACTTTATTTAAGACTCTACTTACGACGTTTTGATTCCACAGTTCAGTAATATCTACAAGTAGACATTCGTTACTCCAAATGGTACATAACAATATCCAGTTTATTTGCCGCTATCGTGGGATTAGCTTGAATTTGTTGGTCGTACAGATTTTTACACAGTCTAACAGACGTCATCGGTTTTGGTGAGTGTTCTTACTTCTTGAAACATGTGTTTGGAACTTCGAGAACATATCTACCTGTGAAGGTAATTACACAACCTATCGTGACTTTTCAAGTATTTGATCTTTGCTAGAATTCAGTTCAAGATTTCAAACTCCACAAACTCGTTTGAATTATATACATACATATATATTTGTGACGTACCAAAAATGACGGACATTTGATATAGGTAAATAAAGGTCGAAATGTTGTAGATACTGCAAAAGACGTGGGTTTCTATGGTGCAGATACGCACATGACACCGTAGCAACGCGAGTTCGTGCGGAAGGACACCGTAGTAACCGGGAGAGCTGTAAAGTAAACACGCAGGGTGCACCGTAGCAACGCGAAACAACAAAACTTTTGGGGGCATGTTTAAGATGCACCGAGCAACGCGAGAAAAACAATTGAGAGAAAAACACAGCGAGCTTTGGGGTTGCGTTTTGCTTTAGGTTGATTAGATCAAATCGGGACTTGTGATATTTCGTGAAGTGAACATTGAACTTCAACTTACAAATTTCCGCATTAGTTGCAACGGGAACTTGTAAAATTTACGGTTGTACCATTGCAAACTCGGATTTGTAATATTTTCATGAGTGAACCAAAAAGTGAACTTAGAATATTTTCGCGGTGGGTTACAAGATTTGACTTCGAATTTTACCAGTGAATTGTGAATTGCCATGTTATTTCGACCTGGAAAAGTAATTAGTTTGAAATATGTGCCCACCTGAGACGCAAGATAAAGAGTATAGGCTGTGTTTGTGAAGTGGTTGGAGGAAGTTTCGACTTGCTCGCTGATCATCGTGGATTTCGACTAGATGGAAGATTGGTCTACTCTACGTGACGACATCGAGCGACGTGCGCGCGAAGAGGCAAGAAAAGATAAAAGGTTCTATAATGCTGTTATTGCAATAACGAGAAAAAAATGGCCATGATCTAACGATAAATTGTAATAATTTATGAAAGTTAATAACTTTGGTATGCATAATAAATTATAATTCATAGTTTGCAAGAAAGCTGATTATAATTTGCCATTACATGCAATCCTTGAGTAGACATTTCAGAAATATTTTCAGATTCCTCGCCCCGCCGCATGGATGGCAGATTGAGTAATTGGTTGGAGCAAGAATTATTTCATAGACCCAACGACCGAGCTAGCGGGATTGAAATTTATTATTAGTAATTACGTTTCAAAATGGCGAGCCCAACGTGGGATTGAATTTGTCATAAAGGATGCTAATTACAACAAAATCAATCATGAGGAATCTGAAACTTAAGGATTGACACGAAAACCAGCTTATAGTTTAGAGAAAAATATGCCAAAACTATTTTATTGTGGTCAAAAGAATAATCTGGGACGATATTAATATTAAAGTTGATAGTTCTCTATAAGTAGTTATATTCAATGGACTCAAGGAGTAAAAAGGCACGATCTGAGAATATAGACGAAATGGATTCCGAAGCAGAACCTTCACGAGAAATAATTGGGATAGTATCACCGGAAAGGGATGTAGTAGAACCACCATCTGCCACAGAGGATCCCAATAATTTACTGTTAAAAATGAAGATGGAAATGAATGCGAAATTGGGAATTATGTTTGTTGATATGAATTCCAAATTAGAGAATAACAATTCTAAGTTAGAGAATATAAGATCGGAAATGAATAAGCTGTTAAATGAAAGCCATGAGAGATTATCACAGGAATTGAAAAAAGTTCAAGGGGAAATCAGAGGAGGAATAGCGCAGTTACGGACAGACACTCGGAGGAATTTAATAACATTTATTTAAAAATAGAATCCTTGAATAATCAAACGACACAAATACAGCGGGAACAAGGCGATTCTATCAAAATTCATTGAGAAGCCATAAATTTAAAAGAGAGATCTAGAGAGCATAAGAAAACAACAATGCGAAAATTGACAAGCGGTGAATTATTATAGTTCGGGGACATTTCACCAAAATGTCGCAGCAACAAGATAATAAAATAGGAAATATTGAAGTAAAAATTGAAAATACAGATGGTAAAATTTAACAAAAATTCAAGAGGGATAAAAAGTATTAAAGTATGAGAGGAATGTAGGTCAGAGAAGGAGATGTCATATTTAAAAAGTAAAATAGACGAATTAGAAAATGAAATAATGATGACGCGTACTCAGGGAAATCTGGCAACTTCAGCAGCGTCTTCAACTGTATCCAGTCATTTAAAATGTCATGGGGACATTAAAGAGCAGCCATGGTCTTTCATTGCAAAATTGGAAAGCTATTTTGTTATAAATAATATTCCTGAAAGGTTAAAACTGTATGTTGTTTAACAGGCAATGTCGGCGAAGGCCTATCACTAGTTAATATCACTAGTTCCGGAACCGACAAATTATAGAGATGGAAAGAAAAATATTTAAAGGATATTGGAATGAGAGCCATAAGTTTGAATTGAAATATCGGTAATGGGGAAAGGTATCGAAAGAGCGGTACGGAATCCATGTGCGATTTTGCGTCTCGGGATCATTCGTCAGTTACCGACCGGTATTCAAAAATTTATTGTGGAATTCGATGCCGGGAAACACCGAAGCTCTAGTCGACAGATTTAGTCGTTTTGATCAAACATTAAGTGGAGAGTATGAGCGATCAAAATGGTCATGACCTAACGATAAATTGTAATCGTTGATGATAGCTTATAACTTTGGCATGCATAATAAATTATAATTCATAGTTTGAAAGAAAGCCGATTCTTATTGGCCATTACATACAATACTTGAGTAGACATTTCAAAAATATTTTCAGATTTATCGCCACTCCGTATGAATGACAGATTGAAAATTGGATGCGGAGTAAGTAGCAACAATTATTTCACAGAACCCGTCGACCGAGCTAGCGCCATTGACAATTATTTTTAGTAATTACGTTATATATATATATATATATATATATATATATATATATATATATTGTGACATACCGATATGTCACGTTAAAATAAATTAACATTTATTTGGAGACAATATGGTGGAACATGCATTACGAAATATCACGAGAGCTAGAGCTTAGCAACGACCGGGAATAAACAATGTAGTTTTTGTTTTTTGTAAAGGCATTAAGAGGTCAGCTACACCAAAATATAACGAACGTATGGATTGGCTGGGTGAGAGAAGGACGGTCAAATGTTTTGAAAAAAATGAAGGGAGTTTAATACGAAGTCTTCGAGGGATGAATCATGCAGGAAGATTTCATTCTGCTCTGAAACGCGCTTCTGAACTGTTCGTAGATATTTTCATGTGGAAGCAATATTGAAGTATAAATTGGGACTTTGTCGGGAGTGGTAATCAAGTTCGGGACTATGTCATAGGACGTAATCGGGACTGGTAATTTTGATAGTTTGAGACCAGCTTGGATAGGGCAGAAGAGGATTTCGTTGGAACTTTGGACTACGGCAAGATCGCAAGATATTTCGACTGAGAAGTCTACGAGGGACATCAACGAAGAAAAGATAAGTTAACCGCGGTGTAAAATTGTAAATTGAAAGAGATCATGATCAAAGGCCTAATTTAAATTCATTAAATTGTTTGATAAAAAGTAAAAATAAACTTTGTTAAATTTTGTTCTTTAGAAAAGAAAGTGAATTTTCATTTAGTCAATCCAAACAGTAATGAACTAGGAATAGAATCATTCTATTTCAGATTCCCAGCTGCGCTGTATAGTCGGCGGATCCTATAATCCTTTATAGAGGTAATAAGGATTATAATTATATCGTGACCCATTACAGCAATTTTGTATATCTCAATATAATATATATATATATATATATATATATATATATATATATATATATATATATATATACACACACACCTTCACTAGCCACTCGTTATATATATTGTGACGTACCTGGTGATACGGGTGCGTTCCAATAAATTTAGTTTAAAGGGGTTCAGGTACTCTTGATTCGTGAATGGGTCTCTGGGGATTCATGCAAAGCAAACATTGGAAAAACACAAGGGTTGCTGGATTCAAACAACCAATTTATTGTATCATAATGGGCTTCGTAATTAATCCTCAAACTGTATTATAACCTGTTTTGGTACGAAAACTATAATCAGAGGCCTGTTATCACGATACCCATTACCGCCAATAACGCGTTTTAGTCTTCTAGGATGATAATCTGCAGGTAATGTCCATCGGCTACCTAGTGCTGGGCTCGGCATCCCTTCTGCCGGTCGGCCAGTTTGGTGGGGGCAGGGAACGAAGACTTTGCGCCATGCGACGCCATCATTGTTTCAACTTCGAGTATTATGGTGTTTTTGAATCAGACAGACATTCACAATTCACCGAACACACAAACGAATTGTGAACTGACCTCAGATTCCCACTGTGGCACTGATGCACGACACAGTTCGTTGGTTCTTGCCCGTTGGTGTTATTACAGTACCTTGAACACGTGGCAAGTCCCCGTCGCCGACATCAACCTCACGTGCGTTTGTTTCTTCCCCCGCATGATTTCTCACTTTCCAGTTCCTTTCCCTGTCTTTCACTGTTCGACATTACAACTTTAGCATCCCGTTCACTCTCGTACCTCGTTTTTTCACTTCTCCTATCTCACTTCTCCTATCTCACTTTTCCAGTCACACAACACGCTTTCACTAGCCACTCGCCTCCTTCCCTTCCCCCGACCATCCACACACCTTCTCACCGACCTCTCGCTCGGTCTCGCCACCCTCTCGCGCTTCCCGCGACTGACTCGTTAACAACAATGCGGTCGGCTTTCCGCTGCTGCGCCCGCGCTTTTCAAACTACACTTTTTGCAGAAACGCGGCGCGCAGCGGGCGGGAGCAGCGAAGGTAACGGCAAACAGCGCAAAAGCGCTGAAATGTAGGTCAACGCTCCGCGACCGGGGAGAACTTTAAAAGGGAACGTTGATAGGGAGAGATAAAATAGTGCACAGAGCTAGCAGAGAAACTAAAAGTGTCTGCCATTTTAAGTAATTGGTCAATAGAATTTCTATAAAAATTGTGTTTGGTTTATGTTATTCACAGTGACGATAAATTATTTGCGAGTTATGTAATTTTTCACAAGTTGATGTTAAATTTGTTTTGAGACTAAATGCGCAAATCTGAACCTGGCGTCACTGGGCAGGTTAAACAGAAATTGGAGTAAATTTCAGGTGTAAACTGATCGACGAGAATTCCCAGGTAAATATGCGAAAGAAATTAATGAAGATTTAATGCATTAAAAGAGAAAGGTACCATTAATTCTTGTTGTCCTGTGTATTTTTTGTGTGTGTGTTCAGTGTAACCAGTTAAAAGGGTTTCAGAATATTAAATTCAGTTTAATTGATTTATGTGTACTCGTTTGGATTTCCTCTCGACACCCGAAAAGATCCCACTGCCCTGAGGTATCACAAAGCTCGCGAGAGCATATCTGCGAATACCCGACAGGTGCCTAGTAATTTATGAGCGGGGATATATATAACCTTTAAAGGTTACCATTTTGCGTGTTCCTGTGAAGAAGGTTTAAGTCAGGTTAAATTAAAAATCTATCTTTGCACTCTTAAGAAATGTATTTTCTCTAGTATTCTACTTACATTTCTGTTTTTTTTCTTCTGATTTAGTTAACATTTTCCAAATTATACGTTCCAATGCAATTGGCAAATTTATTATAAAAAGTACCCATGAATTACTCCGTATATTGCAAATTCTGCAGCGCGATTTTCATTTCATATGGCTGGTTTGTAATCAATCAGCGTGTCAAGCGCATGGAAGAAAATTGGTGCAGTGGACTGAAAATAACCACGGGGTACGGAGGATTAACCACCTACATATATCTATTTAGGTGGCGTTAGTTTAATTCTCAGCATACTCACTAAGAACGCAGCGTCAAAACAGGTTTTTGGAAATTTCATTAAATCTTCTGGTCGTATCGGAAAACAAATTATTAGTTCCCCATCAGGAGACCGAGACGCGTATGCCTCGATTGGTGACCGAGAAATGGTCTAGCCGTGAGTGACGGAAACCACACATACGCACATCTCCACTGTCGAGGAGTTATTTAAATACTCTATAGAGATTCATGATGGATAGGTTTTATCTCAGCATAGCTAAAAATAATGGATATAATAGTTCTAATAGGATATAATAGCTCTAAATAATGGATATAACTCTTCTTTAATAATGTATTAGATAAAAAGAAATTAAATTAGTAAGAAGTAAGATTTCCCTCAAAATCTTCCTTTGAAAAAAATCAGAAATATCCGGACCAGTATCCAGAAAAATAGGAATACTATTCAGATTCCTCCATAAAAATAAGTCCATAATGAAATTATTTATTGTCTTGCTTTTCTTCCTCTTCTTTTTCCTACTTCAACAATTCTCATACAGTGTATAACAATATACTGTACAATATATATAATATGGCGCCGACGTAAGGCCTTCGGGCTTTAATCCATAATACTTGGGTATGTATTCTATTTACATAAATTTTCAGTGTTCTTTGGTATTTCTGTGTTTAGTCATATGCTAATTATATTTGTTCATTTATTTAATATTATCCTTTGTAGAGCCACTAAAGTAGTTCAGAAACACGTGTATGACTGTTTTGTTATTACAATTTATAATGCAATATATAGTGCGCCAGGTACATCTCTCCTCACTAGGTCGAGTCAGGGCCTCATATGAAAACTGGCAAAGATCTTGGTACCAAACAGATCACTGGGAAACAAGTGAGGAGGACAACACTTCCAGCATAGGTTACGATTATAGTCAATAACCTCAACTAGGACAGAATAGATGTTCACCATCATGGCGGACCGTCACGATTTATGAGCACAGAGTTTTGTCTGCAATTTACATTAGAGCCCATTATTATAGTGACTACGATACTTTCGTCTTCTTTTGTTACACGCTGCCAACATGATTTTTGTTGCCAGCTCCAAGCGGCAACTGCGGGTAGACTCTCCCAGGTGCGCTGTACTTTGTGGTGGATACCTCCTCAGCCCTGTATTACTATCCAATAAGTTATAATGTTAGATTATTGATGTTCATCTATGCAAGAATATAATTATATTGCTTTATTGTTGGTCAATTTAGACCGCCTCTGTACAGTTATTGTCGTTAACAATATAATAAAATGCCCACTTAGAAATTGCCAAATGGATGTAATTCCGCATTTTTGCTTAATGCAATTATTATGGTACATACCAACGGTTACATACCTGTAAGCAGGCAAAAGGTTGTTGAGAATATTGGGATGCTCATTAGTGATTTGCTCGAACATTAGAAATAATAAAATCTGAAAAAGAATGAAGACATGATGGGTGAATTGAAAGAAGCAACACCGCAGTTACGTCGACACGAGTATTCCTTAAAAAAAAAATATATATCAAGCTCGCCTTTCAACATCTTTGGTCAAATAGTGACCACTGTGAGTTTTAAACTGTAGAGATAACTGTAGGGAGAAAACGTAAGCAACACAAACACACAGACATCCATTCCCGAGGTGGGATTCGAACCCGCGACCCTTCAGGCTTAACAACTTTGGCTATCCAGGCCGGCTGAGTATTCCTTAATCACTCTTTGTTATATCATTTTTCTTTGACTGTATGTAAGCTTTAGATATTACATGAATGTTACTTTGAATTTGCGCAGGTGGCTGTCGACTGCTGTCCGAATTTCTCGGCGAGCAGCGGTCGCGCAGGTTGCATATATCGATTCCCTCAGCCTCTAAACGAGGACATCATTTGCCTCCGGCCGCCACAGAAATCTCTCTCGGCCGAAGAGCTTTCGCCATCCGCCAGAGGCATTCCAGCAGTACCTGTGCAAATACGCGATGTTCAACCAGGCAGCGCGAGACAACAAACCGCTCTGAGAAATCGTGTCTACGAACGCGCGTTCGCCATGAGATAGACTTTTTTTTTCAGGCCTAGTCATTTCAACAATTATGACACCAAGTAGTAGGAAATTATCACCATATATTAATTTTAAACATATATTCTATATTATTATTATTATTATTATTATTATTATTATTATTATTATTATTATTATTATGGTAATTTCATAAAAAATAAATGCCGACGAGATCTAATATTTTCACATTACAAATAATGTTTAATATTACAAAAAAATGAACTCTTTCAATCTTAAAGTCTCCAATTTAAATTTGATCTAAACAATAAATTATCATATGCTATTTAATATTTCAGCATATTAGTTCGTAAATAATATTTGAGGCACCAGTAAAAACATAACAAAACGTTTAAAGAGGAGAGAAAATCTGAATGAAGAACTTCATCACAACCAACCCATTGAAATATGACCGTCATTTTTTTTCAGAAAAGTATTAACAAAGTTTTGCTTGTATAGAAACATAATTTGGAAATAACTGATTTCAAACTCAGGTAGTATTATTTATGAATCCTACGCAAAGTGTTGAGCATCACATCAAATGGCGGCGACTACATTTAAAATGTTTTCACAAAAGTCTTTCTCTTCGTAATGATGGCTTTCGTAAATTTCGAATACGTTTACTGTAGAAACTCATTCGGGGTTCGATTATCCTGTTGACTAATTATTCCGGGTAGGTAAAAAATGTCAGTGACAGGGCTTGATTGGGAAGATTTAATTAATTTAATCAGTTGTTGCGGGGATGGATTTTGAATAGTTTTCAGACAATCAGCACCGAAATTAGAAAATTAATTCTAAATACAAACCAACAAAACAAAAAAATCTGTGTGGATAATGGAGAATATCCACTTGGTATATGTGCCCCAAGTGTCAATCTATTGGCGAGAAAAACCTACAATAACCCACTTTCATTGAAAATAACCACCAAGGAAATTTCTCTCATATGTGTTGCGCAAATAATTGATCATCGGCCAGCTGAAGTGACTCAGGGAACCAGCCGTAGACACTGATGCATTTGTGACCGGGAGGATCTTCATTTTGTGTTGTTGTTTTTAATTTAAAGTCGTATCAACGACAAGGTTATTAGCGACTGCAAATATACATATACAATAGTTAATACATGATTTAAATTACATAGTAAACATACAATTTAAACCAGAAATAGTAATTTACCATTGACAGTGAGACTTACAAATCGTTATACACTTATATAATAGTGGTATTTCAAGAAATATTTTACATTCTCATCAACAACAAACTTCGTGGAATGAGAAGGTAATTTAATGCTACAGCAGAAGCGTCATACTATAAAAGAATGATAATTTATCTCCTTGGTGTAAATTACTTTCTTTAATATGTTGTGAGACATAATTCACATTTTGTGGGTTCGTGACTGAAAAATTATCACGACAAAACGTCTGTCTTCTCGTCTATTCGCCTGTACGCCTCGTCTATTCGTCCGTCTGTATGTGATATCGCTTGTCAGTCTGTTCGGTCTGACCAACTGTGGTCAACGGTAGTGCCTAAATCGTTCAGACGATTTTTTCAAAAACTAGCATCCCGTAATTAATTTGGGAGAACTTGGAGTTTCAAATTGGTATTTTGATTTTAGGGTATAATTTACATGAAGTCTCGATTTTAGCAACATTTTCTCAGGCTCCTTTTTTAGGATAGAGCAAAGTGCGTAAAAATGATGCAAATTTGATTTTGTGTTTAACTCTCAATTTTCGGAAGATTCGAAAGTTCCTGGTCGTTCTACAAATTAATATAGATTTTTCCTTAATAATAACCGTTCTGCAATGAGAGTTCTCTAACTCTCCGTTGGTCGATTTCTCTTAGACGGAAGCGGTTGGTCAACGGCGAGTGCTTCTCTCATCCATGGTCTCTGTCGTAAATTTAAGTTTTTCGATGTTTTATAATGTAAATTTCTACAGTATTACATTTTCCAACAATATTTATTATTTTACAAATGCATTTCAACGGAAATGAAAAATGCTTTTAAAAGTGCGTTGTGTGTAACATGAATGCTTTTTTGAATACTCAGATTTATTCAAATATTATCTTTATAATATTTACGAAATATTCACAGTATGTTTTTCATAAAATCACCTCCATTTTATACAGTGCATAGAGTTTTTCTTTTTTTCTTGGAAAATCATATTTAATTCGTTCCTTTTGTTGCAGTTTTAATTGTTTTAAAGATGAAACTAATGAAACACGAAATATAAAAACCTTCTACCGAACTATTCGAGGCTTTGGTTAAAACTACTATGAATAACGGGGGAGACGAGTAATTACTTCGTCTGTAACGCAAAACAGTCGACAACGTCGTCCACCGTTTCGTCTGCGAAGGGCGACGAACAATTTCTAAACAGAACGTGTCTCACACACACCATGCGTTCTTCCGCCCTCATCTGTTTCAAGACTAACCTTATGCAATACCAGTGTGGTTTGTAACAGAGTATTATTTAGTGTAAAATTGGGTCCTAGAGATCGTATTGTATAAAGCCATTTGTTTCGACTCGAAACGGTTTAATAGTAAGTTTGATTCTGAAGAAAACGCAGTTCAGGTATCTTATATACTTCCAAACCAAATCTCTGTGTAACAATTGTCACATGCAAGTGTATTAGAGAAAACAATTCTTTTACAGACAAGGATAACACTGATTTTTTTAAAAGAAAGAGGGGTAGATATGAAGGATAATCTGACGAGAAGCTATTCAGTTTCATTAATCCATCAGTGGCCGCGTGGATTATTGTAATCGTGTTATTCATTCGCTGTTTACACCGAGAGTTGACAATGTTTTGGTGTGGATTTTTGAGTGCCTTTTCTAGGTGAGCCAATCTCTGAACTTATCGCAAAATATTATTAAAATGATTATTACCGCTCTCGCGATGAACTCCAAATATACAATGCGACTATTTTATTAGTGTGCCGCGATCGTGGAAAATCAGAGGCTTTTTCTAGGCTTGAGTATCTTACATGCAGTAAATTACTACATAGGACAGTCGGATTTACTTCCACTCCAAAGGAAGGCGTACAAAGGATTTGTTTCACCCTTGAAAATCCAAGGTTTTGACCGGGTTTGAACCCGCAAACTTGGTTACAACAGTCCGGTACGCTAACCGTTACCCCACCAAATCCGCAGTTGCACAGAGATAGGAAAGAAAAAGGAGAGTTTGCTTGAGCGGCTGAATGGTGCGCCGCGTCGGGTCGTGCACTGCCCGGGCAGGGGGGGGGGTATGAAGCTGGTTGAGGGAAGAAACGGAGGTTGACTGAGAATGAGATTATTTACATTGCACATACAATTTATTGTGATTATTATCACAAACGTTACACTTACAAAGGTTACAATTTACATGCTGAGGGCAGGATAAATGGCTGAGGGCAGGACGAATTGGTACAATTGAAGTGGTTTTTCTCATTATCGTGCAAGAAATGCACCAAATTTGCTCAAGGCGTTGTCCATTAAGCGACTTATCATCTGAGCAGCAATCACTGTAATGTTCTTGCATTCACAGGTCACTGCTCGAAGGGCAACAGTGTAGTTGTTTCCTTGGTTGCCGGAGATGTGAGACGGTGTGCCTGCGGCGTTGCACAGCCGGGGCACTAGTGAAATGCGCGCCCCCACAGGGTCCATCAATGGTAGGGCGCGAATGCAGCCCCTCAAGGGGAGCACATCACGCGCCACGAGCATAAAACCAGCGCACCTGGACGGCGGCGGAAAACATGGCTCGCGTTGGTCAGCCGGAATTAATACAAGGATTGAATGTCCGTATACGTAGGAAGTAGCAGACATGCTGAAGGGAGTATAGTTACTCAAAGAGAAAAAACATGTGTAATGACTGGACATCTGCAGCTCCTGCCGAAGGCAGTGGTGCCACCTGCAGCTCTGTCGAGAGAGTAACACACAAGAAGGCGCTGGGCCGGGCCGGGCTTGCTTTGAGCGCACGGAGATTGTTTCCGTCGCGGCAGAGACGGGGACCTGTCTGTGAGTGTCGGTTTGGGGTTGGAGGCTACCGGCCCTTCAGGGACCGCGTTGGCGCAGCCGGGGGGGTGCTAAGGGTGGCCAGCTGTGGGAGCGCCCGGTGCGGCCAACCTCCGAAGGAGGAAGCGATGACACGGCGAGGAGGGCTTTGTGGCGTGTACGGAACGCCAGTTTTGTTGAATAGTCAAATAGTGATGGCTCGTTTGAAGGTCTCTCAAACAAAAAGTGTTTGTGTATGATACGTGCATAAAATGTGTCAAACCTCTATGTACAGCGTATTCGGAGTCTTTCTTCTAAATGTTGACAAATAAAGTGCTTTATTACCGTCACTGTCTGCAGGATTCCGTAACCGCACAAACTGCTTTAGGTTCCTTAAGTTAATACACGCCGTTTACGCCATTTATTTCTTTCCTCGGGGATTTTTGAAAGTTCGCATATATGCACAAATCTCCACGCGCAAGAAGAGTTAAAGCACAATATACCGGAACAGATCTCTGTAATACAACGGGACATCCTTTACCGACTGAACCAGAACTTATTTAGATGTCAAGAACGTATCAGAGCCGCGGTAAGCAGTTTCGGCATCTTCTATAACGTGTGTACAATTTAAACTTTTTGGTAACGAAAAGCCACCTTCCCTCTTCGGTGATTCTACCGACCGTCCTGTCTGAATTTTTCTGGCATCCGTTGGCTCGTTTGCCGGCATCAATTCCCCGAGCGACTGGCATATTTGGTCGCACAATGGTGGCATTGTATATTTCCTAATAGAGACCACTCTTGCTTCAGTTTATGAGTCAACAGTGACTGTGTGTTTCGTGCGTTGTAATAGGTTGCTGTCCGAGAATGTGGTTTCGAATTTGTTAGTGTTTTGCATTGATCAGTCAGTACGAGTAAAGGAATAACGTGACAGAGATTAGAAGATCAGGAAGAAGAATTTATTGATGTTTCACAAAGCAACAGCGATGGAGACTAATTACTAGAACCAGAGCACGACAGTAAATGCGACCAGAAGACGAGTTATAAAAATGAAATGTGTGTTAACTCATAGAAACTCTGAGGACAAAGTAAGTCAGGCAAACATTGTGGACAAAAATTAATTTGCGCCACTTCCTAAAATACCAGGAAAAAAGTAGACTTCACTACATTATCATGTATTGTTTCTGTGCTGGAGAATTTTGGGGAATATGTTACTACGTACAGAAAATTCATAACTCATTCTCAGGGGAAAAGTAATACAAAATTTGCTGATGAAGTAAAACTAATGGATCTCCTCTGAATACATTATTTTGTTGGAATAATAAAGTCGTCTTGGCATATCTCCATCGTCGTCTCGAACATAACTTGCATTGAAGCATCACAAATTACGAAACAACGGCAATCAACAGAACTATATAAATTCAGCGGCGAGGGTGTGACAACAACATACAAAGAAAATATGTGTAAGTTGCTCATCCGATACGGACCCTGAAACACGGAATAGAAGAATTTCTGAATTTGAAAAGTTTAGAATACAACTTTTAAATGTTGAAACAAATTTGAAAATCTGCTTTATTTTTATAAATAAGGCAAGTTTTTGGAGTGCATAAAATATTTGGACATGAAACATGTCCAAAACACCCATCCACTTGCATATGAGTAAATGTTTTTAAACATAATACACTTTTTGTGTAACTTTTCCCAGAATTTGTAATGGATTCACAAGATAATAAAGAACTTCATAATATTTTGCAACTAACCAGTCTTAGATACCTTTATCTGTCTTTATATTAGCGAAGAAACGTGTTTATAACAATATTCATACAATTTTTCAAATGGATCACTATTGTAATGGATGGATCCTCCGCGACTACTTTTTTTTTTAATTTGTTGCGTCTACACCGTGAAGCAACGCGTCTCTAAGCCCCTTAAGGGGCGTTGAGCGCTTTGCACTGGGGAGTACTCCTCCATTAATGTGCTTTATTTTTTTTAATATTTGTCAAGTCTCGTCGCGTCGCAGTCAGTCAGTGCCTTTCATCCCTTCGGCCAGGGGCTCGACGCCGTTAGATCCCGGGGTCCCTGGCCGGTCACCCAACCACGAACCCGCGAGTCTCGAATTCGCTTAACCTTCGTGACTTCACGGAGCGTAGTAAACGAATTCTGTTAGCGCCGCCGGCTTACGAATGCTTTACGAATACGAGCGTGACTACAGAAGAGTTGATAACCAAAAGATATAGTATTTCCTTGCTTTGATCAATGTGGATTGTGCTAAAAATTGCAATAGGAGAATAAATTACTAACGCGGATGGTGAGCACAGTTGTCACTTTCAAGCAGTAGCTGCTAAAACAATGAACCAGTCACACATGAATACGCATATGTTTACAAGCCGTTTCTGTCAAACTCTTAATACATTTTTAGGACACTAGATGATAGATATTTATTAAAGTTCGCTTTGAGCTAATGCTCGGTGGCAAACATAACAACTAGATATACGACAATTAAAAAACTATTACGAATATTTACAAATATAATTACAATTAGAATTAGAGATTGATACCCTAGTTATAATTAATTTTGAGTTATCTGTAAGTTGACTTATAGCTTTTCTAACACCACTCCATTTCACTTCACTTCATTTCCCAGCGCTGCACTACACTGCACTCCCCTCCTCTCCCATGTCCCTTCCTGATGTTTGAACAATCTATTGTTATTACTCCTTGTAACAAACAATTGAAATAGAAGTTTTTCATGGGGCTCACTTGACGACCAATGGCGGATCAAATATGAAAATGTTAATGTTTTTGAAAACACGAGAAGTTTTCACGTAACTTGCCTAAAATTTAGACAGTAAAACTTTTTCAAAACAATGCTCCATTTTTTCTATATTCTTTAACGAAGCAAAGTGCAGCTATAAAAATCTTGTATATCTCACTGAAGGAGGGCTTTTTTATTTTTGATGAATGAGTTTTGAAGTTTGAAGTTACAAAACTATAATTAATAAAGGCATTTTGTATGTATGCTAATCTGTTCTAAAACCTTAGAACTTTTAATAAGGTCAATGTTTCGAAAACACAAGTAGTTTGAAATAAATAGCATAAAAAAATAATTTTTTGTTTGAAATGAAAGGAATTGAAAATATTTTCTCAAAAACAGTTTAATTTTATTTATTTTCTCCAATAGAGCAAAATATTAAAAATATAAAAATGATTGAACCCTTTTGAATACTGTGTCTGAAATAACAAATTGAATTAATTTTTATAAAATTAAAATGTAAATGTTTAACTTTATTTTTAAAGCGTCCACCAGGTTCAGTTTGACTGTGAGTATGGTGGTGTAGGGCTAACATGAAGGCCGTGCTCAATCTAAGAACCTGAGTTCAAATCACAACACGTAAAAATAATTGGCTGTTTGGAAACACTTTTGGCAGCTTTAAGTGATTTAATATTGCGTAGTCGTTACAAATAATGCAAAAAAGTAAATTTTTTGTATATACCTGTCGAAAAGCTATGTTAATTTACTTACTGAAAACTTTTCATGTTAAATTCCAAAAGCATGAATCAGTAATTTAGAATATGTTTTATACATACATAATGCAAATTTAGGGTCTTATCTATCCTGTGTTTTGTTATTTTTATTATCCAATATTCTAGACTATCTAAGAAGATCCAAAAAGGACAAGAGAAAATGAATCACGACATTCATGCATTTGTCTTTTTCATTCTGTGCTCCTAATGGCAAATGCGGAGCGGTCGTGCAATCGGTATCAGACGGCCATTATCAACAAAGTAGGTTTAAGTACAGTACAGACAGAACACACTTTTCAATTAGTTTTCTTTTGTTGGCGTAAATGGACAACGCAAGATTGTTATCTTAATTTCAAAAGCATTGAAGTATGTGATAAATATACATGTTTAAAAAAATACTGCTGTATATTATAAATAAATACAAAATTATAATAATACAAATTAAAAATGATTAAAATAGTAAAATAAAAAACAATTATGAATGTCCGTAATCGCAAGTTCAGCGTAGAACGCAAATATTTCCCACTGAGTAAAAAGCTTCAGTGGTTATCGGGTGCATCTCTCCGAACTCTTTTTTCCTGCTGGGAGGCAAAGCAATAAAGAGGGATTCGGAGTGACGGGAGGAATTGACATTGATAGAATGCTGGGAGTACATTCTACGGCCCAAGGTAAATGAATGGATGTGCATAATAATGGCTCTTTCCAACGTATGTTGGATTGCTCATCAAGTGTAGCTCCTGAGATAATGCATTACTTTCGTGCGAGGCCAGTAAAAATGTTTTATTTGTTCTTGTCTGTTTTCTGAAGTACCGCCCTTGTTTTAGGACCATTTTGTTTTTCTTTTTTTTTTCTTTTTTATTTATTTATTTTACATTGACAGACATTGCAACGTTCAGCCGTGAGGCTCTTCAGTTTATTGGGCGAGCAACTTTGTATCAGCAAAGCGTGAAGGGGGTAATTTCGTGTTACCTCCCTGGTAATGTTTATAACTTCAACCAAAGTTATTGCGAGGAAATTTTGTTAGAGAATAATGATAGGGTTTGGAAAGGAGATACTATGGGACAGACAGGTAAATGCAAGAAATGTTCTTACCTTATCTAATGTCATAGAGATATTGAAGGAAAATTGGAATGGAAGTCTGTTTCTTAGGCGGAAGAGTGGGGGTTGATCGGTTCCTATTTTGTAGGTGACTGCACCTTGCACATGACTTAGATTATTGAAGAAATTATGTGCCAGCTTCGTAATAAAGGAAGTAATTGGTTCTATTGCAAGATCGTTGTGAAGGGTCTTGTTGCTGACAAACCAGGGGCGTTTACTGTTTTTCTTAGCATTTTGTTTTGGAAGATTTTTAATTTCTTTAATGTGGCTGGAGCAGCTGAAATCCAAACAGGGCATGCGTAAGTTAATATCGGGCGAAGAATGGATTTGTAAATGGTTAAAGCGGAATGCATTTTTAAAGAAGAGTTACGGTTGAGAATGGGACGTAGAATAGTTAACCTTTTATTGGCTTCGATTACTTTGGACGAGATGTGACTGTGTCAATTTAGTCTTGTGTCCATCAGAACCCCGAGATAATTGGTGCACGCGTACGCGGTTTCAAAATTCGCTTTCAGCAGTTACAGGTTCGCCAACTCAAATTTTGCGAAGAACGTTGAGTTCTGGTTACAGTTATTTTTTTGTGAATACCTTATTACACTTTGTTGTTAGTCTGTAACTCAGTAAACGTTTTTTACATTCACAACTTTCATTGTTCAATTTGTTTATGTTTGGCCATTCGCTCGGCGTTATAATATAGATATGCCACAGGTTCCCCAACTCATATTTTGCGCAGGACGTTGTGTTATTGTTTAATTTATTTTTTAAAATAACTTTTTAAGAATTACTAAAATGCAAAACGGATTACAATGGCGGGAATAGCAAATTTTTACACCAATAAACACCTTGATCATACGAATCCATCCAGTGGTTATCAAGATCTCAGATTACCATTTTACTGTTTTAGAATGTTTGTTTTCAAACAAGTCTTGTTAATTTATTACGGAGTGAGGATGTTTTGATGCATGTTTTACCTAATATTTCTTTTAAATGATGCATTTTGGCAATAGTTGTTATTTTGTGTAATTTTCAATCTAAAATTTAAAAGTTTTCAAATGATCTAAACAAATCTTTGTGAAAAAGCTTCCAGTTTCTTTTTAACATTTCATAAGGATAGAGAACATTACTCTGAATTATATGGCGCGACTTTGAATTACGAGAAAATTCATGCCATTTTGTTGCACCCAATGGTTTTTCTTTGAAAAAAATATTGGGTTTGTATCTCCTTTACAACCGCTATAAATCATATCACTTGTCATATTTCTTCCCGCAACAAAGCAAATACTAATATAAAAAAGGAGTTTCAAAAGTGATTTTTTGCGAGTGTTCCATAAAAGAACTTTCCTCCAAACTAGCGGGAGCGTGTGTGGCTTCGGAGGCAACGGGAGAGGAATTGAGTTTCGCGTCTGGGGGCGCTGATTGGGAGGGTGGTTTCAAGGAGGCGGTGGTTTCGAGGGGGTGGAGGAGGATTCGCCTCGGCGGATGCAAAGGACGAACTTCCGGCCCTAACGCAGTTATGCCTCTGTGTGTAGGGTGCCCCTCCTCCAAGCAAACGGGTGAGCAATTTTCCCGGCCGTCCGACCGGCCGATAACGGGTTTTGGACAGTAGTTCGCGAAGTCTGGTGTGAATAGCATCGTGCTCTGCAAAATTATGAAACAGAAAAACGTTCTCGTTGTTACAGGATTCTATTAAACTTTTAAAGTAATTTGTTTGTGTTAGCTCTTCCCACATGTCAAAGTTTTAATTTGTGAACAACTGCGAAATTACGAGAACTTAATTTTCAAATGGAGTTCATATAATGTTACCTTTTTAATTGCTTTCATGCGCTATTGAATGGATTTTTTTTATTCTCACTGCTTGTAGACTATTTTTTACCAGAAGGGAAAATTGCATTGTTGGATTTATATGTTCAGCAATCAAACTAATGTACACAATATATTTTTTTTAGAAAATAGGGTTAAGGGAGAAATGAATTATAGTTGTACTGTTATTAACAATCACAACGCAGATTAAGTTAAGAAATCTAAATGTACTAAACAATATAACCACTTATTAAAATTAAAATTCGATGACTAAGAGTCAAATATCTGCCCACGGTCTATTGTGAACTCTTTGGCTAAATGAAATCAGTTTTATATTAAGTTCTTTATCACAAACATAATGTTGATTTATTAATGAGATATATTTTTAATAATTTCATAGAAGTACTTTTTGTAACCAGGGTGGAAAAATACCTTCGAACTATTTGTAAAATTTATCAAATTTACATTGAATTTTTACAGCACAGAAAGGTAGGAGATAAAACTTTTTAATTCACAAACAATCTTAGGTCCCTAATTTCATATTCCTTGGAAACTACACAATAAAATTTGGAATTTTAATTTACAATATTTTCAATTATATTTCTATTGAAATAAGTTTGAAATAATTGCTAGAAGATACTCGTCTTTAGAAATAATAAAACATCATGACCTCCAAATCATCAATTTTAAATTAAATTTCTGAAGTAATAGTAAGCGCTAGTAGGTTTAAATTAATTATAAATCTGACCTAATGGTGTCTGTTATTAAGTTTGTTAGTTGTGTATATTGGTTTCAAACCTTATTCTAGACAGTCAAACAATTTATTTAAAATCGTTTTTACTTCCACTAGTATTTAATACAAACAGTAGCGTGACATTTCAAGGTCAATGTGCCATCATATCGGGCCTCTAGGGTTTGTAAAATAATGTTATAATTTTGATGAAAGAAACAATAATATTATTAAAATAGTTCTGAATAACATCCTGAGCAGCACTAAATTCCATAAAGATGAACAGGTGAAAAGCATTGATGTTATAATACGACATCCGAATGGCTTTGGTCGAGAACCTGAACGTTCTTACTGCGGAGAAAATACGGACATAACTTCCGTATTTTGGTTATGATAAAATTTAGTTATACTAAAATTACTAAAATATTGAGGAAGTCACTAAGTGTTAAATTAAAGAATTTTGAATTTTTTTCTGTGATTTTGCTGTAATGTATTCATCGAGTGTTAAACAAAATTATAATAATATTAAATTAATTAAATAAACAGTATAATGTTGTAAAAGTGAGCTCAGTTTATAGTTTAGAAATAAGGGAGGAAATATTGTATCCCAAATTTGGGATAATTTTAGTCTTACTCAACAATACGATAAGGAATTTTCGATAAAATTTGCGTTTACGGTTCTTTTCAAATGTAAATTCGCATGTTCGTTAGGATTAAGGTCTAGTAGTGATGTTAAAGAAATTGTTAAGATTCGCACAGAGAGTAAGATTGATGGAAAAGGCTAAGATTGGCGCGATGGAGTTGAGAAAAATGTACTTTTGGGTTTTACATTTGGCGGAGAGGAGGTACCTGGAATTTCGTACCCCAAATAAATTTGTGTAAATTGATAGAAGAATAACTCTGTTAAGTTAGAAGCTTTTGAGCTGAAACTTGGTAAATACGCCAGGAGTAGGATCTAGTTGGGCCGTTACGGTGGTCTTACACATATTTTAATTTTGCGGGGTACATTACACTTGCCACTGTGATATTTTCAACATTTTCTGAAAAAGTCCTACAAATTGTTTTCGAAATTGTTTTTTCGGATAGAATAAAGTGCATTTATAAGTATGATATTGTTCCAATTTTAATTTAGAAAATTGCAAAAATATTTATATTTAAAACACTAGGGTTTTCTTTTAGAATGAAGTTTGGGCTTTCCACTCAACCAAATGTGATTTTTCATTAAATGAAAGATAATAGACTCCAATTATTTTATCACTTGTTGTTATGAAGTGGTTTGTATTTTACACCCTAAATGTTAATAAAACCATAAAATTAATAGAATGAATTCTTATCTGTTCATTATTTCATTGCCTTAATTGTAATTGATCTTTTCAAAGCATTCGACTCTTCCAGAAAACACGTGAGTGTGAGGTTAATGTTAGCAAAGTGCGTTTTCTTGAGTTAGAAGAGTGCTTTAAATACAAAAAGTTGTGATGAATGTAAATGCAATATCTAGCAATCGTCTACACATGTACCGGGAGCGGTAGCCAGTGCATAACGGATGCCACTGCAGCGCCTCTGACCGGGAGGTCCTAGTTTCGAGTCCTGACGGCGGCAGGATTTTCGACACTAGCTTTTCAGCTAGGTCGAATGCAGTCGCTGTCTGGAGGAGAATTCTAGCGGCCGGCTGCTCTGATCGGTAGTTTTCCGTGTTTCTCCGATCTACACCAGGCCACACACACACATACACTAACATGCACTACACACCTACATATTCCGGGAGACCGGTCGGGAGCTTAGAGCTTGATCCGGCTGGAGCAGTGCCCCGCTGGTGGGAGAGTCCCGGTTAGGGGGAAGCTCCACTAGCCAACGCTAGGTCGGCGCCGGATCTCGCCATCCAGCGGGGGAAGATCACGGTCATCTCCCGAGAAATACATGCACTACGCTAACGGGATTAATGGCAAAGCAGTTGACGCGCCCGGAAACACGAAAAAATCAATCAATCAATCCTAACGGTGACCAGGCGCTCCGGTCGGGATCACTGGGCCTGTCCCGTGGACCCGTGGCGCGGGCTTCGTGCTCAGGGAGCGAACAACCACCCTGCACGCCTCTCGGCGACTAGGCGCTCCCACTGGTTCTAACCCGACGCGAGGACGCTGCCGCCATTGCCGCTTCAGCTGCCGCCCCACCGTCGCCGCCGCGCCTTGCTGCCTCTGCCTTTCAAAATTTTCAAGAAATCGCTCCGACGTTTTCTATTAAACTTTAATTAGACTGTTGGTGATATAGATACCTTATTAATTCACAGTAAATAAACAGAGGTTGTCTGGTATCAAATCTATATTTCTTCTTAAGATCTTTTCGATCGCGTAGCGATCATCGTCACTTGCCCGACCGCCGCCCAGCCTTCTTAAGCGAGCCGCTATTTCAAAAATCCGCAGAACTTCGTTTTCCGCCCAGCTGCTGCAAGGTACGACCGATCCAGTTTGCTTACGCATCTGCACGCTTCTTTTATATATTAATTTGTAGACAATTTGGTTTAATGTATAATTATATCTATTAATGTATTTCCAGCTCTGACGATGATCGCTACGCGATCGAAAAGATCTTAAGAAGAAATATAGATTTGATACCAGACAACCTCTGTTCATTTACTGTCTATTAAACTTTGTTATTGGATAGAGCGAAGGACGTTTAAGAGAATAGCGCAGGTCTCATGTTCATTGAAGACCCTGATTTTTCAAAAATTGAAATTTTGAAAATTTTCAAAATTATGTAGATAATTTGCAACCATAATTATGTAGATAATATTTTTGGAATGAAATATATTCATGAAAAACAGAAATAAAAATAATGTCATGTTCGATTTTTAAAAACATCAGTGTTTTGGCGAAATATTGTGTTAAACATAGGAATTTTTTATTTCATTTAAAACATTTTTTCTGAAAAAGGGACAATATTTTCTGATTAAATTTAGATCTTAGATAATGTAAAGGGCGCTTAAGAGAATAGTACAGGTCTCATGTTCATTGAAGTGTCTGATTTTTCGAAAATTGAAAAAAAAAATTTGTCGGTGTCCTCCTTCGTCTAGAGTTATAAGATACATTTTTATTAATGAAATGATTCATCAAAAAGAAATCTTCAAATAAGGTCTTTACTCTTTTGAAAGTATGAATATTTTTTATGTAATTTCGCATAGTCGACCGTTCCCAATTTACTGTGTTTCGTAAACGTAAAATGAATGGTGCTGCTGCACAGTTTGTAAGTACGTAAGTTAAAATTGGTATATTGTTTCATTTTTCATTTTATTATTATTGTTTATTATATTTATATTATTTCATTTTAAATATCGTCTTTTAATTGTGTTAAATGTGAAAAATGATAATTATTTCGCTTGGCTTAATAAGGTGGGTGAGATGAAGAGTTATGGTATGTATAATCCGAATAATTTTGATTAATATAAAATATTATATTTAAATATCATACACTGAATTCATTGCAAGAAATATATTTAATTTAAAGTTTTGAATAAAATATGTATTGTTTGAAACTATTAATTTTCGCACTAAATATTCTGAATTTCAAATGGGTTTTACGTAAAATGATGACTAAGATGTGTTAATTCGGAGATAAATTGTGTAATTGGGTAATTTTGTAATACATAACCATTACTAAAGGCGAGAAAGTATGTGCTGGTTTAGAACCACTAGGTTGATCAACTGAAGCTGGAATGTCTCAATTGCAGCTGGAAAGCTTCTGCATTTTAATGAGGGGTATCTCCATCCCTGCACTTGACTCTATATCAATACTGGGTACTTCAGATCTGAAATCAGTAATAAGCAAATCATTGCTAACTAGATTGACGCATGAAGGGCAAGACACAAATATGAAGTCTATCAAACTAGCCTTTAAATTGGCACGCTCTATTCCGCCAGCTTTGCAAATTGAAAAGTGTGGATCGCGATAACTCCACCTAGTACATGTGAAACCGCGCACATCGTGGGACGCCCCCTTTAAGCCAAAGTACGAGCGCTCATAAAGGATTGAGGCGAAGCAGGTAAGAGGTGGAGAGTCGTTGGCGGATGGTCGATGCGACGAGAGCCGGGATGAGGGCGCGAGCACTGGGGTGGGGTGAGCTGGTCCGAGATGAGGAACGGCGAGAGGATGCTGGGAATTGTGAGGATGCCAGCGCAGCTCCGGTGGCGAGTTTGGTGGTCAGCGAAGGTGAGTAGGCGGTGAGGGCGAGGAGAGGATGGTGAATTGCAAACGGACGCTTTCGCAGATCAGCGGGGTGAGACGTCGGCAGGAAGGGAGGGGGGACGCGCTGATGTGGGAGAGCGCGGCGTGTGTGGGCGTGGCAAGTCCACAATGGCGGAGCGGAGACGCTGAGCGCAACTGTGGAGCAGAGGACTGTTGGATTGCTACATCCCGGCGCATCAAATACTATGACGATTAGTATAGTGCTGTAAGTGAAGTCTATGATGTATATTCCAGGAAGGGGCGATGTTCCTCCCCCTAGCAGGCGAGATCTGATGCCGACCTACACGAATGCTTGCGAGATTTCCCCTTCCAGACATATCCGCCAGCGGGGAACTGCTACATCCGGGAGAAGGTCTCCTGAGTGAGGTGTAGTGCAGTGCTGTGTGTGTGTGTGTGTGTTTTGTTTGTAAGAGGAAAGAAAGAGAAACGGAGAAGAAAGAAAACATCCCGCGTGTTCGTTGCCCTGTTTGTTGAAGTCACTCGATGAGGCCAGCTAGAATGATTCTTCTCCAAATTTCTCTTTTTTTATTTATCTTATTATCTCCAATCTTCTCTGCTCAATTCAACGAAGCTATTCTACAGTACCCTTGAAAAATCCGCCATTGTCGGGACTCGTATTCCAGGACTTCGCAGTCAGAGACATTATATTCGCAATTATGCCCTTAGATAATGACATTCGCAACATACGCCCTTAGATAATTCAGCCGCTTAAAGACAGTGGAGGTGCTTGCGCCATGAATAAGAACAGCGACTTGTTTAATATAAAGTAGCTTTCAATAAATTGGATTGCACATTTATGAGCCTTTCCGGTGAGGTTGTTGACGTATTGTAAGCCCCAAAGCAACAAGTTGACAAAAGGTAAAGAGAGGTTTAGAGCGACGAACAGGTCGACAAAGCAAAGTCCTTCTACAGCACTGAGCAATATGGACTCCGATTATATTAATCCGAAATTATACATGGCCCTTTTAAAGGTCTGTCTTTGAACAACAGGTTTTATTCAAGTAAAAAAGGTTTTATCTTAAATATTGTAGTAATGGAAAGTTGTCGGGAAAAAATTGAAGTTTTGCAATTTTTAAAATTCTGAGATTGGACTGATAATTAGTCCCGCTCTACCCACTTAAGCGACGTTCACGCAAAAATCTTTAATGCAAAGCGGGAGTCTATTTTTAGAAAGTTTTGAAAATATTGAGATGTCATGTGAAGTACCCTAATAAATCAATATATCCTTTTCAAACTCGCAGCACCTCACGTTCGTAGAGATCGATCGCGGAACGTCAGTTTTGGAAAAATTAGACTGAACGATTTAGACGCTAGCGTTGACTACCGACAGACAGGTGGATGGAGAGATGGAAGGACGATTTGCCATCAATCAATTTTTCGTTACCAAGGACTCAAAAAACGTGGATTGCGACTACAGAAAGTGCCGCTTGAGAAAGTTGTGCTTGAGAAAGTAATGAACTACATATAGAAACAAGATTTACCCACATAGTTTTGTGAAAAATGGTATATTTCTGCCGCACTCCCACAACATGTTCTCTTTACGTATGTAGAGTGTAGTAAGGCGAGAAAGTAAAATTCATGTTAAAAGAAGCATCACTAAAAATCTTTTCAAGGAGGTATTCAAGAGATCTGAGATGTAGCAAAATAACCTCTAAAATGTTAATAGAAGTGTATTTAGGAATGGAAGGGAAGAAATAACTGAAATGCTTTGAACTGTTAAAATGGCAAACGGAAGCGTTGTGAGTTTCACGTCTGGAATGAGGGCGTAGGCGGGGTAGTGGGAGGCAGGGCGTGGGGCAGATACGCCGCTGGTGCTCTGCGCAGAGGCCGAGTTCCAGCGGCGACGGCGGGCGGTGCGGCGGCGGCCAGCAGGGCCGGGTTCCAGCGGCGACGGCGTGGCGGGGGCGGCAGGGGCGGGGCGTGGGGCGGGGCGGGGGCGGGCGGCCGGGCGGGCGGCGGTGGGGCGGCGGCGGGCGGGGCGGGCGGGCGGGTCGGGGGGTCGGGGGTCGGGGCGGTCGGGGGCGGGTCGGGGCGGGTCGGGGGCGGGCGGGGCGGTCGAGGCGGGTCGGGGCGGGTCGGGGGGCGGGGGGGCGGGGCGGGCGGGGCGGGGCGGAGCGGGCGGGGGCGGGGCGGGCGGGTCGGGGGCGAGGCGGGGCGGGTCGGGGCGGGTCGGGGCCGAGGTGGGGGCGGGGCGGGGCGGGGCGGTCGAGGGCGGGGCGGGCGGGCGGCGGGCGGGGAGGGGGCGGGGGCGGGGCGGATGCGGCCGCTGTCCTCGCGCGCCAGATAGGCGCGCCTGCCACCGCAGCGGAGTCCGCTGCTAACTCGGGACGCACTCCTCTAACTTTCTGTCCGCGAGGGACTGGATTCCTTGACACCGCGTCACGGCGGGGAGGAAACCACTGATGGTCTGCCCACACGCTCTTAATGCTGGGAAAGTGCACTATTCGTTATTATATGGCTGCTAACACAAGGAAAATTGTGAATCAAGGTGGTGTTTTTTTTCTAATCTGTATAGTGAACAAAATTGCGAGGACTCGAAGACAAATAATTTGCGAATTACGAGTAGCGTGGAATAGTCAAGAGAATTACTTTGTGATGTTGAAAGTTATGTTTTGTGGAAAAAATATATGGTTCCTTATTTTGTCACTAATTAGAATTGTAATCTGTGAAAATTGAGGATATCGGCGATACATTGTTAAGACAATAAAAAATAGAATAGAAAATAGACAAACAAATGAACTATTTATGTAATCATATCTAAAGAATAAAAGGACGGAAGGATGACGTGATGAAGGAAAGGGACGACGTAGTAAAGGAAAGGGACGACGTAATGAAAGAAGGGACGACGTGATGAAGGAAAGGGACGACGTGATGAAGGAAAGGACGAGTGAAAGGATCGACGTGATGAAGGGAGAGGCATATCCAAGAAAAATAGTTTGGAAAAGTGCTTCGTCCCAGTGAGGAAGGAATGATTAAGGCAGGGAGAGATCTATGAAGCACGAAAGTAAGGCCTGCAATGGGAGGACAGAGGGAAATTCAGGGTGTGCGAAGTGCGGAGGAAGCGATCTTCATTACCCCCTCGAGCGCCCGGAAGCGCGGAATCACGTGCGGGGACGCGGCGGTGTCACTCATTAGCCGCCAAGGGCTGCTGCTGCTGCTGCTTCGCCGGCGGAGGGCGCTCGGCTCAAGGCCCCCCCCCCCCCCCGGCCGGGGAGCAGCCCTGAGGCCGCGTCGCGCCACTCGCCCTGATGCAGAATTCATCGCGCGGCGAGGAGGCGGCGGAGGGAGCCAGAAGTGTCGGGGAAGGTGTGGGCGGCTGCTCAAAGCGCAGCGGCTGACGCGCGGCGGAGGAGATAGGGCCCTTGGGCCAGGTCGAGGACCTCGCGGCGAGCGCTCGCGGGACGCTTATTCTGGGGATCACGACAGCGTTGACGCGAGGTAACTGTCCAAAATTATTATGAACTATCGAGTATTGAATATATGAAATAAATAAAAAAAATTAAACAGAAGAAAAATGGGACACAAGGTTTGTTCAACTAGCGGTTTCGTTTTATTATTATTATTATTATTATTATTATTATTATTATTTTTATTATTTTATGGTGTAGGTGTCTAGCTCCTAAAGTCTTTGATCTTTTCGTTATCTCTGAGTTTCTCTTTCTTTTATATTCTGGGATTTCCCTGCCTCCATCGCTTTCTATTTGACAGGAATTAGAGATAAATGAAGATTCTATCATGTGAAGGCGATCCAAAGATCCATCTCTTATTTCTTTTTTTTTCTTTCATCTGCAGACACTTACATTCCATGAAATTTGGTTTTATCTATGAACCAGTTATACAGCAGATGAAGGGGTCACAAATAAGGTTTTGTGTGAGGTCCAGAACATGTCGACAAACTTTCGACGAGGACTAAACTAAAACAAAAGAGTTTTAGTGCGTCGTAGTGTGTAGTTAGTAAATTTTCTTTTTGGGGATAACTAGTTACATAACATTGAATTTTGTAAACTAAAATAATTCCAACATGGATTTATTCTTTCGATTAAGTGACAATTTTATTTAACAAATAATGCCATGAAACTTAATTGCCCATTCAAACAGACAAAATTAATGTTCAATTTCTTTTACTTTTAAGTGCTTTTTATATTTCAAAGTCAGCTTTCCATTTTTTAAATTGCATTTTGTTAGCAAGTTCCTGTGTCACTGAATGAAATGAATTAAAATAAGTGCTTTCGATTCAGAGGCGTCGTTAAAAACAAAGAGTTTTACAAATTCTCAGACTGCGCCCCCAAGTCCAATTCCCAGCGACTTTCTTCAATTACAAGTCACAAAGTTGTGAATAAATTCCATAAAACGATTACAATCTTTTCTTCAAAATAACCACAAAATGCTCGAAGGCGAGTTTCGGAGAACTCTTTAATGCTCTCAAAGTGATTTAAACGATTCCAACTGCGGACTGGATATTGCTCTCCGGAAGAATTTTCCGCAAGCCTCGTCATGCTCGGCGAAGCGTGTTACTGCTGTGGGTTGTTTCAGGGCGGATGCTCTGCAGTGTGTGTGTGTGTGTGTGTGTGTGTGTGTGTGTGTGTGTGTGTGTGTGTGTGTGTGTGTGTAGGGGGGATGTGAATGAGGAAGAGGGTAGAGCAGCGGGGAGCATTGCCAGAGTGATTGATGTAACTGGGTCAGCAAAAGGAGCCTAGGAACCATCAGGTCGTACACCAACGCCGTATTTCGTTTTCACGATTCGGATTGCTGGCGCGACTTGTTCTTATTGTGTCGACTCGCATCAGTGTTCACACACATCAGAAGTAAAAGTATTCCCTTAAAACTTCATTTAAAACTAGAATTCATAATGAGTTTTTTCTAACAATTCTACATATTTCTTGTAATATCACGGGACGAAACGAAATAATCTTCCACAAACACATTTTTTAAACAATTATTTGTCAGTTACAGCAGCAGACATATTTCAAGGTATTTTACCTCATCTTCAGTACATCCACAGAACATTAAACAAACACTTGAAAAATGCAATATGTAAAACACAAAATTGTAAAAACAATTATAAAACAACAATCACAATTAAAAACCATACAAATAATTATTATTTATTTTACTTATATTTTTCAAATGTTTCCTTAATGTCCTGTAGATGTACAGAAGAAATGCTACTTGATATATTTTGATGTTCCTATGTTGTTTTAACAGTAAAACAACACAAAATAAAAGAGGCTTATTTCAAGTATTTTAAAACTCTTCATTTGGAAAAGAAGAACTCATTTTTCTCACAATTAGCTCCAGTGTCAAACATTCGCGAAACATCAAATTTTAAAGAGTGTATAGATGTATTCAGAGCATTGCGTTTGGAATTTGAGACTCATTTTAAGGGTTTATTTGATTTACAATTAGAAGTAATATATTTGGTACACTCTTTTCTTTTGATGTAGGCTTGGTTCCGTGTGATTTTCGATTAGAAATAACTGATTTGCAGTGTGACAGAATTAAGAGAAAAAAATCGAACAAAAACATTTATTAGAATTTTATGAGAACGTCCCTTAAAAATGTTTTCCGAAATTTCATCGGAATGCTGCTCGAATGTTAAATATATTTGGATCTACGTACAATTGTGAGCGGTATGTTTTTTATTCAAAAATTTGTAAATCTCGAATGGAAAGTACCGTTACAGATCACAATGTGAAATGCATGACGAAAACTAATTGATTTCGCAATTAGCTTCATTATTGAATTTTAATTTCGTTTACTGTTAGTCTTTCCGTTATAAGGTGAGTATGATAAACTGTAATCTCACAGTAATTTAATTTCTTAATGTGATTGGGTACCTTTTGCAACTAAAAAATTGACATATCTCGCGTAATCTGCAAAAATAAATCTTCCTTTCCATGGTGCATTGGAATTCCTTTTTTATTTTCAAATAACAAAAATATGTGTGAAACAAGTAAGTGTTCCAATAAATGTTACGAAAATATTTCACTGTTTTCTGTTGGAATATCCTTATCCAGAGCACTGAGACATTTTCTGCCGGAGCAATGAAAAATACATCTCAAAAAACAAGACGTGACCCACTGTGTTGAAAGACGCCGATCGTAATCGGCTTCGCCTGCCGATGGAACTGCTAGAAAGAGCAAAGAAAAGCCGTGGTTCTTCCTCAGAGCCACTACCTGCGCGGCCCTGGCGTAGAATATCAAGTAATTCGTTTAATTTCACATACATTTCACATAAACATAATTTCACTTGCAGATTCTACAGGCTCTGAACAGGTGGGGTAGAATCGAGAAGCGTCGAACCAGCAAAAATGTAATAGAATGTCCAATGTTCTTATTCTATGGATTACGGTGTGAGGAATGTTTCTTTGAGGTCATTGGCCTCTGTTTTTAAGGCTCTAAAACGCTTAGTTTAGAAATTATTTAACGATGTAGATTCAAAAATGCGGTCGAGTGTTGCGGATTGTATTTGACATCAATATTTAGATGTATTTTTTAAACAAATCCTTCATATTTTAAAAATCAAAGAGCATTTCGTCACGTCTCCGTGAAATTCTCTTTCTTTAGAGCACTCATTTATAAAGATTGGTTGCTGTGAGTGCCGCAAAAGGTATCTATTCTACTTAAATAATATAAGAGGCGATTATTTTACACTAAGTTATAAGTGATTGATTAATTAGTGTTTAGGGCGGGTCATCAATTAAGGTCATAATTCCCGTAAGTATAGAGCATGTTTTAATGGCGGTGATCTTCCCCTCATCACGGCGGTGATCTTACCCTCCTGGATAGAGAGATCCACTAACCTACACTACATGTCGGCTTGCGAGGTTTCCCGAAACAGGTATCTCCCACCTGCCGGGCACCGCCCCCGACCGCATAAGCTCTAAATTCCCAACTGGTCTCTCGAGATGTACGTTAGTGAAGTGCATGTAGGTGTGTGTGTGTGTGTGTGCGCGTGTGCGCGTGTGTGTGCGTGTGTGCGTATGTGTGCGCGCACGCGCACGCGCGGTAAGCAAGGTGTGAGGATAGGATAAGGAAGACGAAGGGAAGATCGTGTGCGGTTCTTGGCTGGTTTGTTAGAGTACTTCCCCGGCATTCGCCGGGTGCTGGTTGTAGAAATCACGGAAAACTACCAATCAGAGACGAACCATACCACCCAGTAGCTTTGTAGCTAGTGACAATTGACTTATTATATATTACATTAAGTGAAATTCGTTGTTACAGTGTAATATATTTAGCAATGTGCTCATCCAACTTTTCCCATAGATATGAATGGCCGGTACTGTAATTTTGGAACACATTATGTCCTTACGACATTTTCAAAATTTTCCAAAAGTGATTCCATGGTTTTAACGTTTTGCTAAACGAGTAGAAAATTACATTTATAAAACGTGGCAGGTCCGCATTTAGTTGGATTATTCTGTAAAGCGGACCATTTATATCTCTAAATTGGCTCTGGTATCAGAGATGTTCCCTCAGTGTGTTTTGACACCACTTGCAAAACATAAGATCCTAGGTGTTTGTATCAGCCCTGCAAAACATTTTTTTCAGATTTAAACACTTTTCCGGAACCAACTAGTTTTATAATATTACGTAACACTCGCAAATAATAAGATGTATTTGAATATGCAAGGGTAGCACCACTAGTTTTCGAATGACATTTCAAAGTACAATTTCTTATAGTGCATTTTTCTTTTGTTTCAATTCCTCTTCGATCTTAGGAAAATTGTAGGCTGCGTTTTAGTTACTCGCATAGTACTCTTCGCAAATCTCTGTGAGACTGAATAATCATGAGAGTGAATATTAAAGAAAGATGTGAGCGCACAGTCGTGCAAATAGTGGCCCTATTTGCTGTTCATTCGTGGACTGAGCTCACCCCTAATATTCATCGTCAGAAAATACGCGCAAAAAAACAAGTTTGGTGTCTTGCAAGCCATGGGACAAATGTTAATGTCACAATGCAGAGACACTACCACAGTACCTAGCTCTTATTTAATAACATATTTCACAATATGAGAGTACATTTTTATGTTAAATGTCAGGTTTCACAAATTTACAGTTGGTTAGAGTCAGTTGGGAACCTAACTAGTTGCAGATGGTAACTCATGGTCATATGTGGCACGTGGCTGAAGGTTGATGCAGATCTAGCTGCTGGAATACATGTGATAAATAATAGATGGAGAGATTTAACAGTAAGTTAATAATAAGCTCGCAGTTCGTTCTACTGGAGAGATTTTATTTTAATGCACTCGAACCACAAGTATCAATATCATATACAAGTATCATAATGTATACTTGTAGATAAATGAACACCAACACACATGAATTTAAATAGACAATTAGTTGTAAATGCCACATTATTTGATTTCATGTTTCTTGGCTGATGCTGATATTAACACGTATATGTGACAGCAAATGCGGCATGTACTACGTTTGGTTGTTGCGTGTAATTACTTGGATGTTCGTCTCTACCCACATAATTTTCTTAAATATTTACTTACTGGCTGTTCAGTTTAAATACAAATTCTCAGGGTGTTTAAAATAATTATTATAACTTTTAGGCAAGGTTCCTGCGCTGTGTAATAATGTAAATCAGTTACCCATTTTTAAAGAGATAGATTAAAGAATAAATAATATTAAAAATTCTGATGAAAAAGTGAGAAGATAATGACGAGCCAAGCGAGTGATATTTGCGGAGGCGGACGTTTTCACAGGTCAACTATGTATAAAATAAAGTGAAATAAAAAATGGCAATGCATGGTTACGCAAGTGTGATTTTTAACGGTAAATAAAAGCTTATTAGTAACATTTGGCACATTTGTAGCTCTAGTGAAGTGTTAAATAATAGTTATTTACGAGCTAAGTGAAGCAAAGCACCTTATTACATTTCGAGATTTGAAAATTGACGTTGCCATTAGGTAACCAAATGGGTATTGTAATAAGATGTTACGACACGAATATCGTACATTTTATACACTTGTAAAAATTTTCTAGATTAGTGTCAAATTTCGTCTTACGCGTTCATTTAGTATTTAAAATTATTTCATTTATAAGTGACAACACTGTTCTCAACAAGGAGAACAATTGAAACACACTTGGTGTATTCTTTTCGACATGAGTGAATATAGGTTAGTTCTGAATCGGAAATAGAAATAGCACAAAATTCTGCTATAGAAACATTGTTAAACCAACGAATCAAGAAATAAATATGAGCGTGAATATTTAATTTTTTAAATAGGTGTGGAAAAAAAGGTCATTATATATCGGAAAAAGTTTTTATTGCTTACATTTCTGGTAAATCAGTGAAGAAGAAATCAAGTAGCCTTAGGATCCACACTACGTTAAAGGGTGCAGTATCACTTAATGACAATATTGATATCATGAAGTTATCTCAGTTATTAGCGTTCTTCAGGAGGAAATGTGAAGGATACAAGACAAATAAGTCGAAAATATTTTCAAAAGAAGAGAGGCAAAGAACGCCATTACATTACCACCCTTGTGTTGTAATGAAGTACACTCCCCCACTAGGGCGGTAAAGACCTTCATTACAAAACTGATTATAATGTCATAATATTTGACTTAACCTAACCAAAGTGGATAAATTAACATACGTCAATCGCGCATCACAACACGAGGCAGCATTAACACCGCGCGTCTGCATGCCAGACATTTAGCCAATTTAAACCATCTCCTTTGAATTCTTATCATGATGAAACTATCATGATGCTCAGATTAGTTTGGTGAAATAGCAGAATGACGAATTTTGATAAACTATATTCCGATTATTTACCTTGTAATACCCCTCAACTTTCATCATTTGCCGCACCATCTAGAACACAAATCAGAGCTCGCCATTTTCATAAGTTCGTAACATACTTATGATACAGTGTGGTGCAGTTCTTTTGCGCTACGGTCATAATCTGGTTCCGAAGTAAAATAGTTTAGCTCTTTTCTCGAAAGACATCATGTTCTATTTTCTGGCTGCGAGAATGAGACACAAGTTAAATAAAAATGTTCCAGTTATGCTTACAAACTTTAACTCACTATTTGAAATCTCACATATATAGCCAAAGCTCACTTATAAAGAGCTGGACCGAAACCAAAACTGCCTTAATGACATCACACACATACACACATATCATATCTCCCATCCATACTGGTATGGGTGTTTAAAAGTGGCGTTTTGCATATTTATAGAACATTTGTGCAAATCAATGTGCAATGCAATCAATGTAAATTTGTGCAATGATCAAGCAAATATGTTAATAAATCCGCAAACAACTACTTGTATAATAAATCTTTCAAAAATATTATGTTTTATATAAATCCTTGAAATTATGTTATTCCGTGTTTGTAAAAGAGATATTCCTGTTTCATCTGATAATTAAGAATTTCCAAAAAGTTAATATTCTGTGACAAATTGAGGAGATTATCACTAAGCCCATTATTTAAGTTAACTCTTTTCCAACAAATTATTGAACCTGTAGTAAGCGGACGTAATAGCGTGTCAACTGGTATTTGCAGATTTTAGATCAGGAGTAATATATCGTGCGCAATCATTAAACTGAAGCTCGTGTTGGGTATCTAACTGCGCAATAAACCTGTAGCATCTATCGTGCGATGTCTCTCTCAATGAAATCACTTTCACAGAGAAGGGCAATTAGAACTCCGAAACGAATATTGCGGCTATTATCTGTTTAATCTTTTATTGCGATAGCTATCATAAAACCGTAACAAACGAGGTGACAGAAGATTTTATGGCTGCCCAAAGTATCATAGAAATATTTCTGGTATTATATTTCCTCTCTTTGCATGGTGAAATTGGTTTTCGAAAAAGCAGGAAAAACCTGCGATCAGTATTAAATTATACGTACTGTGCGTATTGTTCGGCTTATATTAGAAAGCATTCAAATAAAAACGATATGGTTGACAACATTTCTTTTGCAAAATGCGTGTTGTATGAGATTCAATTTTTATTCAGCGGGCAAAAAATTAAAATGCTTGTGTAAGTTATATAATTGATTTTGTTTGAACTTTGCGTTTCTATTTCACAATTATTTCGTTCACTCTCTTTTCCTCTCGAATTAGAGAAGCATATTAAAAATATTTTTATCAACATAATATCTCAATTTTTATTCAAAATTTCAAAAATTTTAAAAAAATTTATCATATTTTGACAATATATATTATCTTCACGTCTTTTCCTTCGTTTACTATATACAGTGACATTAGTCAAATTTTATGTACAATGTCCTGTATTTCTAACACTCGAAAATTGATTTTCACCAGAACAATATTAAGAGTATAGTTGATATTTCTTCCAGTAATCAAGAATCTTATTGAGACTCATATAAATCAAATATGTACCAAATGGGAGAATGAATGAATATGCAGATTTACCGATACTTCGAATACTTTTTACTCGTGTTAACAGTATCGATCCAATGTAATTATGTTATTTGAACCAATGGGGGGAGGTCAACGACATACTCCGGAATAAATTTCCAAATTATTTGTTAACAATTTTATATGAGGAACTATACTCTAGTCTCTTAGTCTAGAAACACCTGTAGTTCTACTGATGTGCGGAGTGAATAATTGACAGATTAAAACCTACAGACACTTCTGAAAGCACAGCGTGTTCTGAATAACCCACAAACCTCCTTTACTAAAGGAACTTCCCAATCTCCATGACTTCAGAAATATTATTTCGTTCGTATCCCACAAATTACTACCATCAGGATAGATCTGAGAACAAGATTTAGTTAACATATTTCAAATATTCTTAAAAAAATATTGAAACAAATGTCCCATATATTCATAACAAGCTAATCATCTTAAATATCACATGAAACTTTACAATTTTACCCTTTCGCAGTTGAAGTTCCCGATGGATTCCTTTTGGAGTTGAACTTTTCGAATGGAGCAGTCTTTTGATTTCCTTTTAACTATTCATTCAGATGGCGTGATTTGAGTTTAATGCAACATGTATTGCTTGCAACACAATATAGACAGAAGTAAATTTATTACATCAGTGGATTGGATATTGAACTTTATGACTTGAAAATCTACTGATAATATTTTCATTTTTAAACCTTAATGGATTGACTTATTAATATTAATCTTTTTAATGAAAGCCGCAAAATGCTCAATTACTTCTAGATTATGATCACAGCAGTTAACCTTACTAAATATTCCAAAGTGTTTAGCCCCCTGATGAAAATTCTTCCTCAAAACTGCTCCTCTGTCATAGAAAATATACTAGGAATTTTCTAGTCATACTTATTATATTCACTCCACCCTTGGTTCGCAACGTCTCCTCATAGATTACACGCCTCCTTTACTCGGCACGGTTTAACCCATTAAATGTGCAGCGATGAGCCTCGTAATTCCAACCGCAGGAAGCTCAGCAGCTCAGCCGCCGCGCGTTTGCCATCCTTTCGCTTCCGGCAGCGCCCCCGCAGGCGCTGGGCAGCCGCCGCATTGACGAGGCCCATCTGCACGCGCTCCCACCGCGCCAAAAAGCCGCCCCGCCCCCCTCCGCCCCACCTTCGCCCACGCCCCGTTAATTTTTTTTCAGCCACAGTCTCCTTCTCTGACCCCGCTTCACCATCCGACATCGCCCACGCCTCCGTTAATGTTAGCACTATTTGTGCATTTGTGCCCCAATTGTAATTATTTAAATAAATGTTCATCGATGTGGTTAGGCGGAAGAGCAGTCCTATTGTCCTGAACTTCGCCAATTATTATTATTATTATTAGAACTATTATTATTATTATTATTATTATTATTATTATTATCATTAAATTTTTCACTCTCAGCACTATATACAGGAACATTCACCTGACCATTTCTGGTCTTGGCTCGGTAGATCTCGCGGAGACCAGACACGAACGAATGTTACTCTCTAGACATTTCAACCAATCGTTTTCCAATCAGTAGAACATCCCAGGAATTCTCTTACTATTCTGCAGCTATCCAGAATGACTGTTTTCTGCATTTGCTCTGTGCATGAAAATGGTCATTCCAACACTTAAATTGCATGCACTGAATGTTTTGGGATTAATTCTGAGGTGGACATGATTATCGGTTGTTGCTTTTAATTCAGCGGTATATATTTCTGAATTTTCAAGTTATATGTAACGTATTGTATTAACACAAGCAGGAAGACCGGCGCTGCGTCGCAGTATTAGGGCATCCAGAGAATGCTCGTTGGAGAAAGGAAAGTACAAGTGAATACGCGGTAGCTAGGGGCGGAGGCACCCCAGGTACTTTGAGAACTTCCACAAATCCATGGAAAGGGATACCCAAAATGCTGGGGCGCGACAGCCACGTGGCATGATGTGCCGCACGAAAGCAAGAACACGTTGAGTGTCACGTGTTGAGGAAGGTATATAAGCGAGAGTGCAAAGCGCGGGAGTGAATTTTGAGCTGAATGAAAACCTCTTGCAAAGGCACAAAACTTGCGCCCGGGGCGGTGCGGAGGTGAGCTATGCACGTAGGGCAACCCATGTGTTGGGACGCCGTTGTGGAACATCTTTTCCACGGGTGACTGCGATCACCGGGGCTCTACGCTGTGTGCGTTAGCTCGCTGAGGAGTGGCGAGGGCAACGAGTCAGGCAGAAATTGCATAATTTAAGGATCGCTTCTGCGATCGGGGGATAGGATCTGTCAGAGCTGTACACAACTGATCAAACTATTTATTTGTAAGTACTTATTATTAAACCTGTAAATATCTTAAGCTCGTGTCTGTGATTGCTGTTGTGTTCCACGACGTCACATATATACAGTTTCTTGATTGTTATTGTTGACGACTGCAAAATCAATTATCATGGTTGTTTTCATGAGCGTGTTTAGAACTATTATATATGGCCTATGTTCGAAATCGTGATGTCTGTAATTATGCTTCTGTCCCAGTATAGTTTCTATTCTTCGTTTTCCAAGACTGTAGAAGAATGATATTTATAATACGGGACATTACAAGATCTAAGTCCGTATTTTCTTACTAATCGTCCATGAATTATTTTACCCATATTATCGTGTCTAACTTTATAGGCGGTTGATGCCAACTCACTACAACCGGCAAGAACGTGCTGGATGTTTTCGTGCTGTGCACCGTATCTTCTACATTCATCACTTACTATTGATGAGTCTGTTATTATATAGCGTAAGTAATTTCTTGTTGCGTTAACCTGGTCTTGAATGGCTACCATAAATCCTTCTGTTTCGGGGTACAGTAAACCACGTGTCAACACCTGTTAGATACTTAAACATCTAAGTTCTGGCTGATATTTATTAGGATGTCTACCATGTATTCTTTTGGCACTACTGTTGCATCAGGCATTCATTGCTTCTGTACTCTAGTTGAAGCTGAGCATTTGCAAGATTTAAGGGGGATGAGACTGAAATCAACCTCTACTATTGCCTTGTGCAATGTCGATGTTTCGGCCCTCTCAAGGAAGAACTTTCTCATTAGAAAGATTTGGTTGGCATTACTGTTGACTATATTTGTAATGCCTCGACCTCTATTTCCACGTGGAACATTAATCCTTTCAACAGCAGATATAGAATGATCATATCGATATTAGGTCATTTGTGTTCTTACATGTCTATCCACTGCTTCAAGGTTTGTCTGACTCCACTTTATTAAGCCCATTGAGTAGATGATCACAGGAATAGCGTAAGTATTCCGCGTTATTATTATTATTATTATTATTATTATTATTATATTTCATATTTCAAAATTTCACGCTCTTCCGGAGTTTTCAAGTATAACTCAAGGACAGAACGTCAACACATATGGTGAGACTGATGGTGAGAAGTTCTTGCTCCAGTGTACTCAGGTTCCGCTTCAATGATTTAGGGAGAGAACCTTGCGCACAATGTTGGTGGTTGCCAGCAACACGGCCTTCTGCATGGTTCTGAGGTGCCACTTATTTAGATGGAGTTTTTCTTTCACAATCTTCCAATCTTAAGCTACAAGCCCATTAGTTGAAATAACTACAGGTACAATATCTACCTCTATTAGTTTGTACAAGTTTTTCAGTTCAATTGAGAGTGGCTGATATTTTCTTTTCTTTTCTGCAATAGTTGTCAGCAGATTATGATCTAGTGGGACTGCGATATCAATTATTATTGCCCTACTGGTAATTTTGTCGAATACGACAATATCATGCTTATTTGCGTCCACTGTTTTATCTGTAACAATGGGAGTATCCCACAAGATTTTGGTTCTCTCATTAGACAAAACTTGTTCTGGTAGATATTTGTACTTTCCTTTATCAGGTCCAATCTTTTGGCAAGAGCTCGGTGGATGATTTTGGCTACATTATTATGACGTTGTAAATAATCTGTTTGTGCCAACTGAGAGCATCCACTGCAGATATGTTGGATAGATTCGGTGGCCTTCTTACACAGGCGACACTTGTCACTGATGTTCTCTTTCATAATATATCGCCTGTAGTTATTAGTGGCTACTACCTGATCTTAAATGACCAGTATAAATCCTTCCGTCTCACCAAAAAGCCTAGCGGTTCTCAACCATTCAGTCGATCTCTTTACATCCATGGAGTTACTTTGAAGAGCTGTAGCAAACCTGCCATGGAGTTCCTTTGATCTCCACTGCTCAATTGGGTCCACAGGTTTCAGAACTCTTGGATTGTGATCTTTGTGGAGCAGCTTCAGAGGTGTATAGCCGTGATCTTGTGCACAAATGGCCGTCATGGATTCGTTGTTGATGAAATAATTTCTGAGCTGTTTTTCTTGCTGGCGGCACATAACTTCAAGACTTAACAATCCACGCCCCCCATGATGTCTTGAAAGATACAGCCTTTCGGTGAAACTTCGAGGATGATGCATCCGATATTTTGATAGAAGTGTTCTGACTTTTCTATCGAAAGCTTGCAAAGATGTCTCAGACCACTTAACAACTCCAAATGTATGTGATTCTGCTGAAAGAGCCCAGGTGTCAATTCCTGTAAATTTGTTTCTCGAATTATTACAGGACTTGCAGATTTTTGTCACATGAGAGAGAACCTTTCTTTCCACTTGTTTTCTTCTTCTTCTTCTTCTTCTTCTTCTTCTTCTTTCTTATTATTATTATTATTATTATTATTATTATTATTACTATTATTATTAACCGTCTTCTTGTTATTGTTGTTGTTGTTTTGAATGTGATGGTTTTTGTTGTTTGATTTTTTTCTCTTGTATTCTGTACAGTGTACAGGTTTATGATGGCAAATCAATTCCAATTATTATTATTATTATTATTATTATTATTATTATTATTATTATTATTATTATTATTATGAACATTATAATAATATTCATATAGTTCTTACACCTCGCTCCCGGAGCTTCCATTACCCCAGCAACCCGCATCCCTCGTAGTCGTGTAAAGCGTTCTTTTGCTCCCAGCCGAATTCGCTCTGCCCGAATTTTCCAGAGCAGATGGCCGCCCGTCCCTCCCCTCCAATCCCAGTGGCCGCCGCGCGAGGTGAGCTTCCGCCTGCGGAGGACCCGCCGCCGCTGGCTATGTGCCCCCGTTGCGCTCGCGTCGCTTGCAGAAGCCCTCGCGAGTCGCCAGACGACCGGAAGCCGTTGGTGGAATCTGAGAAATTCTACTTGTGCGTTTTTCTCTGCCCCTGTCATCGCGTCTGATTTTCCGGTTTGATTGCTCGTGTTTATGAGAATTCTACACTGGGGAATTATGGATTCACGGTTTTATGGTGAAATTTGGTTACTTAATATTAACGTATCTTGCTTTAATTTTATTTCACTGCCCACTTCCTTATATAGAAGGATTTTCCTAAGAATGAGCCAAAGTGACCGCTAGTGCTGGCAACATAACTGAAGGTTCTGTGGTCGTTGTTCCCTTGAGCTCATTGAACTCCCTTCCTGCATTTGTTCATTTGCAGTTGGCTAAATTGTAAATGGCTTCCACACTTCCTTTTGTGATGTCCTCGTCCGACAAAAATATAGTGCGCCACGATAAATAATTGAGGAGGGATACTTCTCTGAATTACATGTGATGTTCACTTGTTTAGCGAACTGTCACTTTGGCTCATTCTTAGGGAAGTCCTTCTATATATTGTGACCGCTCGCTGACATTAGCCTCCAGGCAGCAGCGATTTTTAAAGCCATTTTGCACGCACAACGCATTTACACACTTTCAATTTCTTATATTACACTTAACTACTCCCCTTTATTATCAATTATTAATTTTACAATAATTGATATTTTCTTCGTATATTTTTTGTACATATTTTGTACACTCCACTACTTACTTGAGACATTTCAATTTTCTTTACGCAATTTCTTTTTCCCTTTTTTCACATACCTATTTTAAAAGAATACATCTTTATTACACTCTTAGTTTTGATTATTCTCCCACTATTGTCAGCCTCACACTACATTGACGCAAAAAGAATTCGAGTTTGTTTTCATAGTATGTCGTAAATTGTAACTATCACAGAGATTTTATGTAATTGGTACAACTTATGAACTGATTGAACACGACAATTCCACCATGGATAAGGAGTATCTGTTTTAACTCACAGTTGCTGACTTGAAAGTTACTAGTTTCAAATCTGTTTACTCGACAGTTGTAAATTTTCAAGTGATGACTTCTGAATTACTGTTTCTGATTGGTCAGCTTCCCAAGCTCTTACCGGACAGCTGTTTCCGAGTGAACATTATATTCTGCTTTGGTGTACGGAAGTGTCGTCTTCCCTTCCGTCTCGCTGCTGGCTCTTGATTCGCTGACGCAATATTTCTTTTCAAAGTTACGAGAGAAGCGATCGTGCGGGACGTACCCGTCGTCTGTAAGAGAGATATAAAGATTTGAGGGTTGCTGCAGCTGTAATTGTTATCGACGGTCCGAGATCCGTAAGGGCAGAAATTCTTGTAACATTAATACTGCAAAAACAGAATTGAAGTCAAGAAAATGAGATTTAAGAAACATTAAACGATAGTAACAACAAAAGTGCAATGTATTTGGGGTCACAAGTCAAGAGATGAAAAGTGAATAAAATATTTTATGTCTCTATTACTTTTTCAGCTTTGTGTTATTCTTTGTGTAACCTCACATAAGGAATGAAGAAAAAGATTCCTTGTAAATGTATTTCAAGATTAAATGTTCTGTATTTTTGAGCAATATTTGTTTTTAATTTTTCCAGTCACTGATGAGAGTGATGATAGCCATAAAGTGATATTGTGATATTGTTTCGTTTAACATTGTTTGTATATGCCCATCATTCACCTTACGTTCTGTGTACAACCCCTGGTAGATTAAATTACCCTGAGTTTATTGTAGGAATCCTTTTACTACATATCAATTTGTCTTCAATTAAAGTTATCGTGCTCACGCGAGCGCTGTGCACAGAGGTATTAGTGCAAAGCGTGAGACCGCCCGAGCGACAAGAGCAGATGCGTTCGTGAGCGGCGATAATCGGCGAGGTTCAGCCACGCCTACGCAAAGCTCGCACTGAAGAGCGAGCGAGAGATTACAATATTTCCATTCAGGGATTTAGTACTAGATTTCATCATTTATTCTTTCGAACGTGATTCCGTTTTTCTAATTGTTCGATTTAAATTTTTATTTTATTTTAATCGTTGTAGTTCTGTGCAAAATATAAATTAATTATGTGAAGTTGCAGAAAATTCTACGGCCATTTTTGCCTCTCAAATTCAGATATTTGTGACAATTAGTGTTTCCTATTGTCACATCTACTTTCCTTATTTCTCCCTGTATTGTCATCATTCCGTCTGCCTTACACTATTCTGACTTATACTATTCTATATTTCCCTGAAGTACTTCATTTTCACTTTTTAAAATTTCTTTCAACATTTATCAATTTTTGCATATATTAGCTTAGGACATACTTTTTTTTTTTTTTAAGTTGTTCTATTCTTTTAAAATTTTCCTTATTTTCTTTACTTTTTTGCAATATGGGTCCAAATTTTTTTTTTTTTTAAAAAAATTAAAATAAAAATGGCGGAATTAACATTCTCTTGAATTTTCTCAATTTTTGAAATTAGCAGAAGTTACATTTTTTTCGTTTCCCTACAATTACCGTATTCATGATAGATACTATTTATTAATACAATATGTTCTTGAAATTTTTACCGCTAAATAAGGTAATCAATTTTTCAAGTATCTGAGTAGATTTAGTGTAATTTTGCATAAAATTTGGGCATATTATAAATAAATTTTCTCAAAAACCTCGCATATTGTTTTTCTTTAAACGTTTTGTACGGATATTGCTAACTGCGTTGAATTACGTGACAAAACACAGTTTTGATGTAATGTGTTGATTTTTAAAAAACTAATAAATTTTTTAAAATGTTTCTCGTCTCGTATCATTTTTAAGAACAGGATTTTTAGATATTATTCCATTTTCAGTACAGTTTTGATGTATTTATTATAAATTTTTATGACCATCTCATACCAACGTAATGTTCGAATTTGTATAATGGGCGCCAGAAAGATTACCTGAGATATTATAGGTAACTTTACAATCATTTGTTTCAATAATAGTTATCGGCTCACCGAGCGCTTGCATGGGTATTATGAAACGTGACCCGACGACAAGAGTAGATGCTTCGTGAGAGATTATCGGCGAGTTCGCCATCTACAAGCTCGGTATGAAGAACGCGAAAGATACAATATTTCCATTCATTAGCTATTCACATTTTTGACGTGATTCGTTTCTAATTGTTCATTAAATTTTTATTTATTTTAATCATTGTATTCTGAAACATGGAAATATAAATTAATTTGTAGTTCAGAAATTCTACCCAATTAATTACCTCTATTCAGATCGTGTTCAACTTAGTGTCTTCCCTATTGTCACCTATTCTTATTCTCTCCGTAGTCATCATGTCCGTCTGCCTTACACTATTCACTATCTTCTCTATCTTTCCTGAAGACACTTCATTCACTTTTAAAATTTCAAACATTTATCAATTTTTGCATATATTAGTCTTAGTGACAACTTTTCTTTGTTTCCTAAGTCTCTATGTCCTTATTCGTGCTGTTATTGAAAAGTTTTACTTCATTCTTTATTTTTGCAATATTCAAATTTTGTTTAATTCTTTCCCTAAGAGAGCAAAAATTAAATACAATGAGCCAGGATTAATCCTTCTCTGAATTTTTCAATTTTGAAAAGCTGAAGTCCATTTTTTCGATTTTCTACAATTACGTATTCACTGATGATACTATTTATTAATACAATATTTCTTAAATTTTACCTAAAAAGGTAATATCATCTTCAAGTATCTGTATGCTTTTTCGCAATTTTCAAAATTTGGCTATATTAAATAGATTTCTAACCGTCGCAGTATTGTTTTCTAAACTTGATGGAATTGCTAACCGTTGATTACGGACAAACAGTTTTATGTGTTGATGCTTAAAATCTAATAAATTTATCCTAAATGTTTCCGTCCATTCATTTTATAGAAAATTTTAGATATTATTCCATTTGATATGTCTCAAATGATTTCTTTTGAAGTTCAAAACTCAAAAGTTTTCAGTCAAAAATGAGCGTAAATTTACGCCTTTCTCAGAGAATCTCAAATGGCATTTTCTCAAGAACGGTTCCAAATCGTTCCATGAAAATTTGTATATAGGACCATGTTTTACTTTCCTGCAATATTTTCCGTCATATTTCCAATCTAGTAATAGAGATCGAAAAAGTAAGAAAATGTAAAAATAATGTATTTCTGGCGCCAGCAGATTACAGTTAGGAATAGGGTGAAACAAGTTACCCTTCACTAAAAAGATTAGAAAACTAACTATTGCGTGAAATTTTAGTGCCATTCTGCAGCAAAACGTTTTTTTTTAAAATTTATCGTTAATCTGATATATTCACTCAACAATCAGATTTTTGCCTTCGCATTTACGCTTTCAATTTTCCTGGTACTTATCGATGTTTCAATGTTCAGACCACAATCATTCACAACTCGCGGTGTCGCTAGGTTTAATATTGCTATAATTCTTTTTTTTATCACAATTAATATTCATAATTTAGTTTACTCTCTTTTGTTACAGCTTATTTCACAGTCAAAATTGTTTTCGCTGATGTTTTCTTTTCATAAATCATTATCAATTTTACCATCTATTTGAAACATCACTCTCCCTATGTTGTTTTCTATAACGAACCACTTTCTCTAAAAGAGCTATGTGCCTCTTATTTACCTTGAGGTGGACTCGCATGGGCAGCTGCTTTGCCCATTTTTGCGATAGCGCTAAAGCGGCTCTTGATTTCCTCCGTGTGCCTCGAAGCCAAGTGTTTTTGCAAGCTCTCCCATTAGTTTCCGCAGCACGCGCGGCGTTCGTCTTGTGGCCGTCGGAGCTTTGGGGCCTGCGGCGCCGTTGATGGCCAGCCGTTCCCCGCCGCTCGTGCTGCTCGCACCACCCCAGGACTCGGCGTTAAGGGTTTGCGATGTTAACACTGGATTCGCAAGGCTGGGGTCACCGGTGATCCCAGTGTGAAATTATCACGTTTAAAAATTCGCAGTCTGGAATAGTGCGGCCAAGCGGTCATTGTATCTTGCATTCCAGTCATTCTGTTTCCCCCACGACAGTCGACTTGTGCATATTTTCTCCTTTACGTCATTCTACAACAGGTAATTTAAAATAAAACGTAATTGGTTTAATATTTGACCCCGCCTTGCAATTAACCTCAAGAGTTTTCTTACTTTTGAGTATGCTTTTGCTGATGGTTTTCATTTATTTTCTGTTAGAATGTCAACGAATCCAACATAAGTTACCGATTTGTAAGAATAGCGCGGAAGATTGAGTTTTATTTATTCTTTGTTCCTTGCAGTTTTATGCCAAGTTTCTTGGCAGTTTGAAAATCAGATTAACTACATTCATAATTTTCTAATATTTTTTTATATTTGAAATATTGTATCAAACTTTAAAGTTTCTTTTCTCAAGTTATTTTGGATCCTAACAGTACCAAATATAATATCTCATAGCTTTATTTGTACAGAATAGTAACGTTGTTTGCATGTTTATCGATATATAGTTTATATTGTTTGTTCTACAGATAAGTAAATAAACTTTTTTGCCCTTGAAACAGAAATTTCATCGTTCAGTGTTGAATATTAAACCTAAAAAAGAAAGAATATTTAAGAGAGGGCGGGGTCAGCTGTGACCCCACTTTGTAATTAGTATTCGTTGAAGTGAGCCTTGTGAATACAGGGTCAAAACAGCATTCCAGCTTAGGTAGCTAGCGGCATTAATTTGTGTCTCTGCAGTGTCTGTGACCGGGAGGACCTAGGCTGTCACTTCCGACGGTGTGGTGGCAGGATTTTCGACACTGGCTACATAGTTAAGTCGAAATTAGCCGCTGTCTGGAGAAGAATTCTTGCGGCTGCTCTGAGCTAGTAGTTTTCCGTGATTTCTCCGATCAACACCAGGCGAATGGTGAAGCAGTTCTCTAAAAACGGACCGCGCGCTATCTTCCTTGCCCTTACTTACGCATTACACTACCACACATACCAGGAGACCAGTTGGGAGCTGAGTGCGTGTCCCCGATGGGGGCACTACTGACGAGAGATACTTGGTTGAGGACAACACCAACATCCGACGGGAAGTTTGGTACAGGAGCTCACCATGTAGCAGGAGATCACAGCCACCTGCTGCGATAAAAACAATGCTGTACACAAAAGGGACTAATGATCTTAGCAAATGACGAAATCACTATCAATCAATGAATGAAAAACATGAAGAAAGTGACTTTGGTTTGAAAATGAAATGTGCTGCAAATATATTTAACACGTTTGAAATAAAATTTTAATGGCCCTTCTTACTTATTGATAGAAAACAACTTCCATGCGACATTCTTGTTTGGTAAAATGACGTCAACCATTTTTAAAATGAAACCGGTTTTGGTACTTGGGGTAAGCACGGTAGATACAGCCCATACTGGGGAATATGAACACTTTTAATACACTTGACACAATTAAACTGATGCCACTTTCTTAGTATTTTTATCTAGAAATATAAAATAAGCATTTTATTACCTTTCTACGTGGCTTGCATATTAGCGCTAAAATAAACTTACTACTCTTAGTATGATTTATTTTAATCTGTTTATAATAACCGCCTTGGATCGTGTTTACTTATGCTTAATCTGGATACTATCATCGTTTGTCTATCTACAAATTTATTCATAACAAAATATTATATCGTATGCCAAATAATAGTATTTCTACTGTTAGTCCAATCCATAATTTGTTACTAGAAAATTTCGTCACTTCATAATAATTCATAAAACATAATCTGTTGAACTTTTCAATTTTAAATTTTTATTTTTGTTTTTAGTCGTCCCGTAAATAAAAGAATATCCTCAACTAGAACATCATTACAAGGGGTGTAAGCAATAAATCACAACCCTAGCTCCGCATTGACTGGACAAACCACACCTTCCGAGGAAGCGCCCTTTCATTTCCAATGCGGTCAGCGGAGGCGGGTCTGGGCCGCCACGCCCACCGCCTGCGGTCTTCGCCGCATCCGGCGGGGGCGGGGGCTTCCTTCGCCTGGCAGCCGCTCCGCAGATCGACGGCCGTTCTTTGCGGAACGCGCCCCGCCCCCGCCGCATCTGCCCTTCGCCCGGCCCTTTCACGCGGCCTCGCGCATTTGCATCTGCCGAATCGAATACGCCGCCCGCCGCCCGGAAGAATACTTTAGCTGCCGCCTTTCGTGCATCCCAAAAGACCACGAAAAATCAAGGCGCGAATATTTTCGGCGCCACAAAGAAAGGACTGCACAGTGATGTTGTGTATTATATGCTCTCAATTTTTTACAGACTCTGAAAAGAAGTGAATGTATTTCACACTTTTATTAAATCATTTTGTATGCCTGTAAACAATGTTTTATGAATGTATAAAAAAATTAAGTTTAAATATATTCGCGTTACTGTTCGAAAATGCACCGAAAAACGAATTTATTATGAAAAGACCAAAAAATCTAACCTTGTGTGTTACGTTTTAATTATTGTTTGAAATCTCTTAATGTCGCAATATTTTAATTAACTTTTTTTCCATCCATTTGGATTTTCGACTTTGTAAGACAGGTAGGTCGAATTCAACCGCTGTCTGGAGGAGAATTCTGGTGTCCAACTGCTCTGGTCGGTAGTTTTCCTTGGTTTCTCCGATCAATATCAGGCAAATGCAGGAGCAGTACTCTAAAAACGGGTCACCGACCTCGCGCTTTGTCCTATCACACATAAATGCACTACATTAACACAAATCCCGGGAGACCAGTCGGAAGCATAGAGCTTGTCCTGGCTGAGGCGGTGGCCCGCGGGTGGCAGATTCTTGGTTGAGGAGAACATCGCAAGATGACGTTTAGGTCGGCAGCAGATCTCATCATCTAGCGGGAAAAATCACCGCCATCTCCGAAAAAACATGCCTTATACCTATGGGAATAGAGACCTTAGCAGTTGAAATAATCATTGAACCAAATGCGCGGCGCGAAGCGGTCGACCGCTCGCTCAGCCTGTTGCCACGGAGAACAGCACCGGCCGGTTATACATTTTTTAAATGTGGCATGTGTGGGTAGTATCTCCAAGATGGAATTCGGCATGACATTTTGCGTTTTTCTTGGTCCTGCCGCTAGATGTCGCATGATCGCGACCGTATCAAGCAGTACTCCAGATCAAGCGACTCTAGCGGCAAGACTGAGAATGATGCGAAAGGTCGTGCCGAATTCCATCTTGGAGATACTACCCGCAAATTCCACGTTAGAAAAACCCAAGTATAGTAATATTCGGCTGTGTCAATATTCACTGCAAACTCAGTCCCTGGACCGCAGGAGGGAGCCCTTTTTGCTCTCAGTAAACTCCAAAGTAGAGCGGGAGTGTAATAAGAAACTTCACCGGTGATTGCAAAGTGCTAAGAAAGTACGTGTGTTCTTCTGTATTCATTTTTGTGCCAATGAGGTCAATGAGTCCGTGAGTCTTCGTTGATTTCACGCTATGCTCTACCGTATTTCGCGTATTTGCATTTTTAAGCAGATTTTGATCAATTTAAAATTAGGAAGATTTGTTTTCCAATTTTTTCAGCGTGTTACAAACAAAATATTTCCTGAAAGATGTAATCTAGGAACGTCCAATCTGTATAACGCATTCGGCCAGTCGCAGTGTAGTTGCTGTGTGACAGGTAGCACAGATACGTTGAGTGACTCAAGGAATGCCTTCTCCGCAGCTCTTTTCATTTTTACCGGCTGAATTATTGAAGAGACAGCGGTCGACCCAGAAGTGGGAGATCCTAAGATCAGACTGGGAAGTGCAACGCTCAGGTCCCAGGGTTCTGTTCTCGACGGTGGTGTTTTTGGACTCTTAAATTGCTAGGTATAGTACATCCTTTGTCTGAAGAAGAATTCTAACAGCCGGATGCTTTTCTCGATGCCCTGTCGTTGTCGCTTCTCTTACCACCAAGTAAATGCTGGAACAGTACCTTATCAAACAGACCAGGGACCGCGTGCGATTTTGCCATCTCGTCCTGACACAGAGTCTTCTGCCTTTGCATACAGTCACACTTAGAAGCACTGCAATACCACACATGATGGGAGGTAATTCGGTAACTTATCGGTGCTCGGTCGTTGTCGTTTCTCGTACCACCAAGTGAATGCTGGAACACTACCTTATTAAGCAGACCAGGGATCGCCTGCGATTTTGCCATCTCGTTCTTGTCCTGTCACACAGTCCTCTTCCTTTATACAGTGACACTTACAACTACACTACCACACATGGAGGCTTTTCGGTAACTTATAGCTTGTCCAGGCTATGGAGGTGCCCCGCTAAGAAGACTCCTGAAGGCGGAAATCCCGCTAGTTGACGTGTACGTAGGCACCAGATCTTCCGTCATAGCAGGAGAAGAATACCCCCACCTTCCGGAATGTAACATACACAGCACGTACGGACCTAATGACTACGGGCATGACGCCCCCGGAAACCCAAATCAATCATTCTGTACATCTCCTCACTTTGATTGATTTGATTATTTGCTTCGAATCGTTACACAAAATACATATTTACATATATCTATACGTATATTGTATTAACTATCAACAAAATTAATTTTTTACTTTTATATACATGATATTTTTTTCTTTTAAATTATTTAATTTGTTCACAATGTTTTTTTCTACGGTATTAATTTCATAATTCAAATCCTTTGTCAAATAGTCTACTTTTTGCCTGTGCAATTTTATTGAAATTAATTACTTTCCTTTTTTTTTTTTTTAAACCTTTTTTTAATTAATTTAAAAATCACTTTTTTAATTTTTAAATTCTCTTTTATTACTAAATTGTCAGTGTCTAGCATGTCTAGCACTGGAGTGCATTGAATTATTACCCTCATGGCTCTGTTTTGTTGTATCTGAAGTTTTTAATTTCAGTTTCATGTACTCCAACTAGTACTGTTGCACAGTAATCAAAATGTGGTGCAAATATGATGTTTTCCCTTTAAAATATTAATATTTTTTCCAGTTTTCTTTTATATACTCTATACAATTTTAAAATTTAAATCACTATCGATAATTACTCCCAAATATTTCGTTTTGTATACCCGTTGTATTTCCTTTAAGGCAGTTGTGTATAATTTAGTTTCGCTTTATTTCTTCCACTATGTAAAACTATTTTTTCAACATTATTATTAATTTTAAATTCAATTTCCTTTCTTTACTAATTACATCAATAACGGTCATCAGCAAAAAAAATTTAAATAACAATATTACCTCAAACTGACCCTTGCGGAACACCTAAATCTACGCTAATTTCATCTGAGATTGAGCGCAGCTGCTTAAATATAGCACCCGATGGTCTCTCCACCGCGGAATAGTACTGCTTGCTCCCGACGCGGCTGGTCGCTGCCTTTTGCCGATTGCTGTGCGAGGGAGTGTGGTCCCTTGCAGTCTCCGAGCCGCATCGCAAAGCCTTCCGAATGGCGGTCGCTTTGACAAATGGTCGCTCCGTGTGGTCTCGCCAACAGCCGCGAACGAAAGAAATCGGGGGCGCTGTGCAGTAGCAGACGTATGACGGGTGGCCGCTACCGTAACCGTCGGGGCCGCTCCAGTAAATCAGCGGCCACGTGATCGTTTCTTTATTTCCTCATAAATCGACCTTACCAAAAGCGCATACATGCGTGACGACGACAACAAAGTAACCCACTTTTTGAGACCAGCTTTTCCTCAGAGAATATCAATGCAATTTTTTGATCAGAAGGCATTAATAATAAATAACCCACCATGTTCGTTTTCTGTTTGTTGTTGTTTTTTGCAATTTTCAAAATATTTTGGTTATCTAAAATTTAATGTGAGATGTTCCAATATTAAAATGCTAAGACTTTATTTCTTTTACACTTTGTACTCTCGTATCAAGTAGATGATTGAGTTATCTCTGGAATTTTCTGAACATTCAATTCCATATTATTTAGAATATTTTTTAATCATGTAATTTTGTGTCATAAAAGAAGAAATGGAAATCCTTCGTAACACAGTTTTGTGAATATTATCTGAAATTAACTAACATAAATTGTATTGATAATGATAACACCTCCTCTCCATTTTGAAATTCATCCGACTTTCTTCCATTCCGAGTCATTCATCTGAAATAAAGCTCTATACGGCGTTGATACTCAAATTGCTCGAGACATAGCTTTCTTTTCATGCCACCGATATTGAAATCTCTAATTATACAGAGTATTCTGTTGACCTGGGAACATGGAGTTCATTGTCAATGTCAACGAGATGAGTGTTCTTTTATCTTCTATTGCCGAAAATGAAACCAGGTTTTGTTAGTCTATCTTCGCTCAGAAAGTTGATCTGACGTTAATTATCGCTCGCTCTCTGTCTCCACATCTCGCCTTCTGCCCATTGTTCTTCCCGGCATTATATTTCTGCGCAGCATCGCTTCTCTGAGCTTTTGTTCCAAACTGGCTGCTGATCAAGAGGACAATGAATAAGTCTAACTAGAGCTTGTGGTACGAAAGTTGACTTTTCTGCACTCTTCCACTAAAAAGACTGAATTGAAGCTTTGATTTTCAATTATATTTCTGATTCATTTGCAAAGCTGCTGAAAAGCGTATTTGAGAAGGATTTGATGGTCTTTCTGCAAAAGGATGGGCAGGCAATAATATAGCAGCAAAGATATAAATACAATTCACGAACAGCGAAAGACTGCAATTGAATTTCTGAGTTTTGAATAAAAATTGGGAATGAAATGAATTGAATGAAATTTGTTTTCTTTCCGCTGTGTTAAGAAACAAACCATAAACGATAAAGTTCTTATTACCTTTTTTCATTGAATGGAAAGTAAAATACTTAAGATAATACAAATAAGTACGTATTATTCCAAAAGAAATATTAGTTTTGTATAACGAAAATTTATTAAGAACTATTTTGCTTATTACGAAATGAAATTTGATTACCATGTACATCCATATGATCATATGTGATGGTTACACAACTTTCATCTGCTACTTTATCTCTTATTTAAGGAAAATATGATTATTATCTTGTTGAATTAGTTACTTTCAAGATTTAAATCTATTTTATGAATTTAGAACGTGATTCCTCTCGAGTCGGAAAGTATCATAACTGCTAGTCAGTAAATTCAAAAGTGTATGATTTTAATGTTTTTTGTTTCAATAGGTTACGAATTATTTTATTGCTGATGTCTTTGTATACGTAAAGTATTTTCAGAGTCTTTAAATAGGCACTTTACTGCGGCTTCAAAATAACATGTTATTGATTGTTATTGCCTTCGATATGAAGCTCGATATACACCTACCTGAATCAAGAGGATCGTGGCTATGAAAGAAATATGAAAATGGGTCAATGATGCTACATGTTTTCTAATGGAGGGAATTATGAGAAGGAATTTAGAAAGGAAGTTATGGGAGTGAAACATGAAAAAGACGTAAAAGAAAGTAAATCTGAATCATTAAAACTAGGTATTAGCTATTAACATACCTAGTAATGTTATGAGTATTATTACTGCCGAGGCCAAAAGTTAAAAAACGAAGCGGAGCGGAACCGAGCCAATATTTTTAATTTAAACAGACATAATAACACTAACATTTCGTGATATGTTCAGCATTCCATCGGTCACCATAAAATTACAGCATTATACGAAAAATTAACGACATTACTGCTATAGTAAACCATGAATTTGTTGCTGCGGTACGTTAGTACAATATTGTGGCGCGATATATGCTTGCGATCTATCTGTATAAACAATGTTCGTATACCGCGATTCGAGAAAGATGAATGGAAAAAATTCTCCTGAACCTAAAGATACTTAAAGAAGCGACGTCTGATTAGGAAATTGGCGCGTTGACTTGGAAGTCACTGGAGTGCCGACCCCTTCATATCGTCAATAAATATGATTACCGGTGTAGAGTTCCATTTGGTGGAAGGTGAGTTAAATGAGATTAATTTATAAGATATACATTTTCTAAATGTACTGTTAATAATATTACAATTAAGCATAATTATTCCCCAAACGAGTGTGAATTATTTCTGGATTGTTTAAATCTAATTGGTTTTCTACATCGCCATTGTTTTTCTTAATAAACACTTGACATGCGATGAATCAATGGTTGGTTACGTTGCTAAGGATGTTAAAAATCCATCGCTAAGGATGTTAAATTTCTGAACATACAGGTAGGCACAAGTGCACTTAACAAACCTGCAAGGTTGCATGTTAACAGGGTTAAAGACGCATGTGACCGATAAAAAATAAAATCGTGTATGTACCATGAGCGTCAACTGATTTTAGTGATAACGGGCGACAAAAGTCCTTTTTACTTTTTCGCTTTACGAATTTTTCGTAAGAAAGAGAAAGTTATGTAATCACATGGCGGAAAACGGCGAATTGTCTCCAGAAAAACCCTCTTAGCTGGGTTCTGGTAACGAAAAAGTGGATAAAGCCTGTGCAAATTTTAGAAAAAATCCTCTAACTGTGGTGTAGCCAAAATCCATGTTTTGTTGTTCTTGATCCCGAAAAATCGATTGACGGCAAAACGTCCGTCTGTAGTCAACGCTAGCGCCCAACCTGTTCAGCCGATTTTCTTCAAAATTGACATTCCCCTACCGTTCTGACTGATGTTGCGGCTTCTGGAATTTGAAACCGATATTTTAGTTTTGGGCGGTACTTTACATGAAGCCCATCTGACATTTTCCAAATTTTAAAAAAATTTGCTCCAAATTTTTTTTATTAAATTTTGTTGTTGAATAGAACGAAGAGTTTAAGAAAATATGAAGGTATCATTTCGCTGATATCCCGATTTTTCAAAATGCAAAAACAATCTCAAAATTACAAAATTGAAGTTAGATTTTTGCCTTAAACAATGTGGGTTGTACAAAATTAGCACTTTAAATAAGGTAATGTAAATTGCTTTGAAAAAACCTAGTTTTTTAGTAATTTGGGCTTGAAATTTACGAAAGTTTTCTTTCTCAAAAACCGCTCCAAATTTTTTTCTTTAAATTTTCTCCACATATGTGTTAAGGGACAGTAAATAATTGTAATAAATAAAAAACTAGTGGTCCTGTAGAATGGCACAGACTTTCTCGCGCTAGTTTTTTTAATCTCTTTAGTCTCGACTAACTTCTGGATGGTCTTCATCCCTTTCCAGCTGATATCTGTTGCCGCCGAAATGACGTTCTTTCACATTTTGTCAATTTTTCCAGCTGTCTAATGCCTGAACTGAAACAACTATGCGATAGGACCGAAGTGCCAATTCCCTAGCCTAACTAGTTAGAAGTCGGGTACGAACTCGACGTTTCAGAGGGAGAAATCGCTGGTTCGAGTCTCTCTTAGAGTCCAAAAAATGAGACGATGGTTATGTGTTCAAATAAATATGTAAATGCAACAAACAAAACAAAATACTTTCTTCTGAATGAATCAGCTACTACTGACTTTAAAACATCATGAAGTGATTTGTGTATCTGAGTAAAAGTGAAGTGAGTAAAACGAAAATGAAGCCCTGGCCAAAGGGATAAAAGACACTGCGTAGTGGCATACAAAAAGACAAGAACGTCAAGGAAGATTACTCCATGCGCTGAATGTCTAGGAAGGGTTTAGAGACGAGTTGCGAAGATGCAACAACTTAAAAAGAAAGTCAGTTAGGCTGACCAAAAAGTAGTGTGAAGTACGCATGGTAAAAATGATTTTATTTTACTCGTAGGATTTACTGACCACTCGCTACGGAGTAGAGAGAAAGTTATGTAAATCTGCACGAAAAAAGTGAATTTTTGGCAGATAAACTCTCATTGCTGGGCCCTGTAACAAAAAAGTGGATAAATCCATTCTAAATTAGAAAAGATGTGTTTTTAAGAGCTTGTAATCTACTTTGGTACAATTATTGTGATTATTGTTTTTTTTTTTAGATTTTCTTGTATGCTAAAAGGTAACATTTTGAACCTTTGTTTCTGCACATTTGTTTCATTTCATATTTTTACTTTCTCGTATACGTACGTATACGGAGTATAGAGGAAGTTAAGTAAGGCTGCGGGGAAAAAACGGCGGATTTTCAGCATACAAAAGTTCATTGCCGGGACCCTGACAACGAAAAAGTGTTTAATTCCAGTTGCTAAATTAAGTACAAAAATCCTCTAACATGTGGTGTATTCAGAATCCCTGTTTTATCTGTCCTTGATGGCGAAAACCCAATTGAAAGCATAACGTCCGTCCGTCCGTCTGTGCACACTTCTAAGCGCCTAAACCACACGTACGACCTTTTTCAAATTGAAGAACTGTGACCCTGTCCATCTGACTCTAGTAGAAGTTTTGAAATTTAGAAACACATTACTTAAATTTGGGGGTACTTTACATGAAGATCCCCCGTCATTTTCAAAATTTTCTCAGAAACGGCTCCAATTTTTTTCTCTAAATTTCTAAGATAAAGATTTTTCTTCAAATGAAATTTTTGTCATAATATTTTTTTTAATAAGGTCAGCAAATTTTGAAATTTTACTAGTTTTCGCGCAATAATGCGTCTAATGTTTGCAGTTTTAAAAAGTACCAAAACAAGGTTTTCTCAAAAACGGCTCCACAATTTTTCTTTAAATTTTTCGTATGGATAGTGATAAATGACTGCATAAAATGACATAAACGCCATAGTGCTCTATTCTTTTGTTATTTAAAAAATTACAAAAATTTAGTTTTTTGACTAGTCTCTCACGTCCTTTATTTTTAGATAATAGGCGTTTCTTCACATTATGGTATTTATAAGTACATATGCTTTAAATAATTCAAAAAATTCTTGAAAACTCAACCGTTTTCTGTGAAAATGAACTCAAATTTCCGCATTTTGAGAAACGCTTAAATACAATTTTCTAAAAAATGGTTGCAAATTTTTTCTTTAAACTATTTCAACAGATATTGGTAATGGCACTGTTTACTATGATATAAAGTTCATTTTCGTATATTCTTTTGTTTCGTATATTCTTTTGTTTTTTCAAAAATTATACAAATGTATTTTTTTTAAATACGTCTCAATCCGTTAATATAAACATTTTCATCGATTTGTATGCATTATTAAAATTATGAGTAAAAGTGCATCAAATGATTGCAAATGACCTTTTTTGAAAACTCAATATATTCTTGTGAAAAAGGGCTTCAAATTTCTCATTTACAGTATTGTTTAATCGCCATTTTCTTAAAAAACACTTCAAATTGTTTAATGAAAATTTCTATTTAGGACGAGGTTTTAGTCTTTTTTAATATTATTGAAGTAATATTTCGATTGTACTTTTAGGAAAGCAAAACGTTGAGAAAATGTCAAACAAATGTACTTTGGGCGATGATGGATGGCAGCTGGCCAGAGAATGGAGCAAAACTTTAGTCAGACCACACCAAGGAAATTAGAAAACCATACTACGAGAAAGTCTGTGCCATTTTGTAGCACCTCTAGTTTATAGGAGTTTTTCTTTGATTTGAAAATATTAAACTCCCGTTAGTTTCATTCAATACCGTAAAATTCCTATTTATGCATCACCGTATTGCAGTTGTTTTGTAACTTCGTGTAATTTTCTAGTCATGTTTAGACTGTCAATTAATTAATGTTTACTTAATAATATGTAATGTTACTAATACTTGTACAAAAGTACTTTTGTTTCTATAACAAAACAATGGGAAATTCTTTTTCGTTTTAATGAATGTTTTACTTTTTTTCATAGCTTTTGGTATAAAATGTTTGTTACTGTAAAAAAAAAAAAAAAATTTTATAATAATAGGTAAGTTCGCTTTCATATGGAGTTATCGTATCGTTGTAACTTTTACAAATTTTAAAGCAAAAACTTTCGTTTGGTTTACAAATGTGCTCGTGCAGTACTTGTGTGAGATCAATAAAAGACAATCATGAGATATGTTTTTTAGTTTTGGGGTATTATTAAAAATGATATTTTATTCGAATCAGTGCCTGTCATCAAATTTGTAAGTCGCAGATTTTTATGGGTAAAATTATTCCTTGTACGCCTTCCTTTAGAAGAGAGGTGAGAAGTTGTTCCATGTTGCAGATCTGTGCCATTAAAACCGATGCATAATGTCTCTGAGAGTAGATTTATGAAGTATTTTACCATTCTATTAATACCTTCGTTTGCTTGTGTATGGTGCAGTGGCAGTAGGCTCAGATCACACTATTAGTCCACACATCATTTCATCTTCACATTAATAGTGTTCCACAGCCACTAATAAAGGAAACAAATGTCACCAAATTAATGGCGGAAATAAAAACAGCTAGATTATTGGAAATAAATGATTTTGCCTGTATAATCAGCGACTATATTCCACAAGAAGGAGTTGAAACGTTCGTTACTTTCTGGAATTATGATAATCAAGCAGGAGATCCCACAGTCTAGGGAACATTTTCTACCTGCAACAACTCTAATTCTATTTTTCAAGCTATATGCTCGATGAGTAATTTCAGGAAGGAAAACACTACCGTGGTTCCCGTGGTATTATCATTAAATAATTCCTGTAGTTTTGGTCTCAGAATATCGACTTTCATATACAGTACTTTTTTGTAATTTTCCAACTTTTTCGTAGCTTCAATATCACAAACACTTTGTTCGTATCTCCAAGAGCTATTGTAGACTCAGGAAAGTCATTTGAGAGCAGCAAGTTCACTACAATTGTGACTACTGGCAGGGGCGCCACTGTGTGGGCGTGATCGGAGTGTTATATATATATATATATATATATATATATATATATATATATATAACACACGAATTTCACCCCATGGTTTGTTAGAACGAATTGAACTTCGAGATATTTCGTATTTAGGCTGCAGTGTACTGACATTTTGCTACTGATTCCAAGCTTTTACGATCGTGGAGCGTGTCCTGCGGCAAGTGACATAATGCAGGTTTGTTCGTGACTTATCTGAAACTTCAACAAAGTGTGCTTCTTCCTTTAGTGCTCTGCTTCTCTGACAACGTTTATGCAGGCTATCACCTAATGTGTGCACATGCTTCTTGTAAATAGTAGTTTAAAATAACTGGTGTTAGTTTCTTTGTCAATCAACTTTCTTCGAATTGTAGCTTATGATATATCATGAACATACTGCGAGCCACAGTACCGTCCGGTACAAGCCGTAAGGCCAGCACCCGACCTGAGACGTCTTTGGGGGGTGGCGAACACAATTCACCAGATGGTCGACTAGCTCAGTGAGACGTTCCAGTGTGGACACAATAAATAAAAAAAATAAGGGGGGGCAGGGTCGTGAAGATCGTTTTGGATTGGATGCAAAATTACACACAACTCGAGTGAGAATCACTTTTCACTTAATTCAAAATATATTCTAGAAATATTTGCTGCTATGACAGATACATAAAATGGCACACAGAAAAATCAAATATAGAATACTCTTGACTGTCTGTAGAAAACTCACACACACTAATAACTCGATACACAATTTCCTACTCTTCTTTACAACCCAATTTTTTAACACACACACACTTTCAGAAATTCGAAGAATCGTTAAAGTATTACTTTATACTAAAATGAAAGAAAAAACACATTGAAAATCAAAATTAGTACTTCTGACTTAACTTTACTTTCACAAAAAAATGAAACTCTCTCTCTCTCTCTCTCTCTCTCTCTCTCTCTCTCTCTCTCTCTCTCTCTCTCTCTCTCTCTCTCTCTCTCTCTCTCTCTCTAAAATCCAGAGAATGATTACTATTATAATTCGTCTCTTACACAGTCTCTTAATCACTAAATTACAATATCAGATCTTCAAATCCTCTTGTTCGGGCCCACACGCAAAAGCAGAAAGGGACGTATAAATATAAAACGCTTCCTACGCCCTAAGCGGCAACACCGGAAGCGCGCCATGGAAAGTTCCATGCCGAGCGGTACCAGCGCGCCGCGTGACCCAAAGCTTCTAAACCGCTCTAGAGCATATTCGAATTCTAGCAGTTCCCTATTGGACTGTTCAAATTCACCCCACCTCGCCATACTGCAACCGCTGGAAAAGCAGTCGCTAATTGGCCAGTTCAAATCAGTTCAAAATCCCCTCTTCGCGTGCCCGATAGAACTCGCAAACCGAATATAAATCAGTCGCTGAGTAGCACCCTTGCGAGCAGCATGTCTCGGGCTCCGTGTTAAAACATCATGTAAATTCTTATACAGAAAGTAATATTCTGTGCTTAAGTTGTGGTCAAGTGAAAGCCACATAGTTTTAATTTGTTATAGTTCAGCATTGTGTATGTATTGAACTAATTAATGTATTGTGATTCAAGATGGAAAATTCCTGTATTCTCACATTGAGAACAATAACTTACGTGTATTTTCATTGTAAAGAACAATTGTGACAACTCCAAGGTAATTAAACATCATTCTGCAAGGTGAGAAGTGTTTCTATGATAATCCACATTATTACAAATTCCTAAAGAGCGTCGAAAGGGACTGAGTGGATTGCCTACCTATTTTCAACAACCAACAATACAGTCCACTACAAGCAAAGGTAACCCGCCACGTCCATGGTCCTTCGATCTTCGGATATCGAACTAGTGACCCGTGGAAAGCAACCCGCTCCGTCCACCTCTTTTAAAAAGAAAAGATTGATTCTGTTCTCACGTATTAGAAGTCGGAAACAAATGTACTTTTACTTTTATTATCTTTTAAGCATGGTAAATATGTTACCCTCCCTTTCTTTCTACGTGACGGATACAGAATAAGCTTTCTGATTAAAATGAATTACTCCTATCCCTACAAAAACAGTTTATTTAGTACGACCTTACTGTATTCTCTTCTCGGCCGCGTCGAGCAGTCAGCTGTGCTTTCTTGTACCCCTTACCTCAGAGCTGTTTCGGCCTTGAAGTGTCGGAGCCTCGGGTTGAGAACGCAGTTGCCCACCAGAAACGCGTTCTTCTTCTCGTTCAAGTTTTATATTCTTGCGTACGCTCATATGAATTTTACTTAATTTCCAATTACGATTAATGACCAACTGGATATTCAGAGTTAAAATGGATCCAGAAACCACCCCCTTTTATACGAGCACAAACTTTAAGAGAGTATATATATATATATATATATATATATATATATATATATATATTGTAACCGCTTGTCATCGGTTACCTCATGATAAAGAAAGATTGAAGTGACAATACCCGACATCTTGCCCTACAAATAGTTCCTAGAGTAGCGAAGAGATGGCGTTACCTAGAAACAAATTTCTGAACGTACTTTCGCCCTAGCCAATCAGAACTTTTGTAGAAATGCGAATGTGGCATGAAGCTTGACTCGGACGAGATTGTCTTTCTTTCCGGATCGAGACGCTGAAGTGAGTAGATGGGTACTTTTCCCAACACACAACCGACGAGGGACACGTGGAAAATACCAGAAATGAAGCTTTATTAAAAGCTTTTTCAGTTTTCAGTTTTTCAGCTTTTCAGTTTTTTCAGTTTTAGTTTTGAGCAGTTACTTATTCTACTTTTATTTTATTTCATTTTATTTATGGATTTCATTTCAAAATTCTATTGGAGAATTTTGATAGTTCGAAAAGCATAATTTATTCAACAACTGGCTCAACTTTCACAAAAAACAAAGTTATAATTTGGAGTTTTGGACTCGCATTCTAACGCGACCATCACTTTCGTGTATGCTGTGATTTAACTGGGCTGTACAACAGAGGAGAAGGCGTCGGAAATACCGATTCCATCGCGGTAGGCAGCGCACAAACGTCGCAGGGACAACGACGACCTTGGGGCGTGAACGTCGCTCGACAGCCGTCTACGCAGCGCGGGATCAGCTTGGAAAATTTGCCTGTCGTGAGTCACAGAAAAGCAGAAAGAATATTTACTAAATTGCAGCTTGGAAAACTTTCAAGATAAGTATGATTGCACAAATTAAAACGTTGTAATATGAGCTTCCCTCAGTAACAGACATTGATCAGACAAGTTTTACTAAATATTAGTCTTGATAACCAGTAAATTTATTTTGCAGTCGTAAGAAATCAGATCTAAATAATTTTTATGTTTATTGATAAAAGTCGTCCTTGTGTATAATTCTTTATCTAAAATCATACATAATTGACTTGATGTTATTTGAAATCATTTAAGAGGAATTGTCTATGTAAAAAGGTTTTGAACATGAATGAAAGCTGTTAAATTGTTTCTGATAAAACGTTATTTCATGAACAGTCAAGAGACTTTGTAAAACAGAATTTTGCACTGCGAGGTCACGCAGAAGCTGAATATTAAGTGTAAATATTGAGTGTAGTATTATTTAAGATTGAAAAGGTATTAGTGAATTTTGGTATATTGTTTGTATGTATTTTTACAGGATGGTTATTTAAATTATGAATTGTGGGTTTCATTAAGAGATAATTTGTTTTGAGAAGTGTACATATGTATTTACTGTTTGTTTCGTGTAAATGTAGATCAGAGTCACTATTATTCTATAGAAAACTGCAGTTTAGGTAGGGAGTTAGCTACCATTGTGTAATCAAAAGGAAAAGTAATCACGTAGGAGAATATGTGAATGTGAGTGTACGAAGGATCATATTGGAAAGAATATATGTTACTTGTTCTTTAAAACTGTGAAATTGTGTTTGTTTGTTAAATGAATATTAGTTAGCAAAGACGAACCCACCACCGATAGGGAATTATCCATAATTTGAGGTATTCCCAGGTTTGTGTGACGGTGTAATCACACGTCACAAAACAAGTAAATAACAGATTTACTTCTGTAATTCGGCGTATTACGAAATAGATAGGTAGATACGTGACGGTTACAATATATATATATATATATATATATATATATATATATATATATATATATATATAAGAAAAAAACAAAAAAAAACTGGAAAGAGAAATGAATGCAACTATTAATTACTGCCATCTATTCAAAACTCCTCTCCCTAATTCTCCCATTACAAATTCATAACGTTTCTTATTATCTCTCTTCTAAGATTACGTTTAAATCAATTTATCATAGAATATTTACCTCTTCTTATCTTCCTGAAGAGTTTTCCTAATAGTTGCAAATCTCAAGTCCGCTGCAATATCAATTCCTGACGTGCCGTTTTCAATACGTCCGCCCAGTGCAGCTGCTACCCTCAGAAAGAACCTTTTCTTTCATCTGACTACCGGTCTCGCCCTCGGTCTATGGTGGCGGTCTTTCTTGTTCTAATTTCTAGTTAGCATTCCTAATATTCATCCGCGTTGGCGCGCGTTCAAAATACTCCTTTCGTTCGCTCTCTTAGGTCGCATGTGACACGTTTTCGAAGTCTAAGAAAACGGACGGTTACAATACATTCATCTATACATCCACTCACCCTTGTACCCATCCATCCATCGATCCAGTCATGCATCCCACACTTACTCATCCAATCACTAACTGTCCACCATCCCTCCACCATACGCCTCTCCATCCACCCACTCACCCGTCCATCCATCCACCACCACCCATCCTCCATCCACCCACTCACCCATCCATCCATCCAACACCCACCCCTCCATTCACCAATTCACTCGCTCGTACACGCCCTCATCCCCTTCCTTGTGACCGCCCCGCCTCCACGAGCCTTTTCGCTCTCTGGGCCAGCCCCGCCAACCAGCGCCGCGGGGCTGCGCGAAAAACGCTTAGAATTTCAATAGGTCGCGAATACGCGTGCGCCCCCCCCCCTCGCCGCAAAACGCTCTCATTAAGTGAGATTTATCGGCGCTGCGAACGCCCGCAGTCGATTTACGAGTGCGCGGTCACGGACAGATGTCGCCTCCGGAGGCGGCCTCGCCCAAACAAATGGCCACCCCGCTCCGCTTGCCACAGGACAGGCGGGCAACGCGGGAACATTCAGTACTTCATATCATGTGGAGGGAACTTTTGCTTCAATTGCGTTTTTCAAATACAGACATATAAAGCATTATTTACTTTGTTCGTAGCAATTCAGAGTGATTCGTTGAAGACGATTAAACTCTTCGCGAACGTATTCTGTACACTGCGTTGATAGAAATGTCTGTTACATTTTGATTATAATTAGAAATTATGTTCTTCAAGGAATTGACGACTCCCACCGGGAATTAAACCTGAATCCCCTAGTAAACATTCAGTTGCTCTGCCATTTAAGCCACCGAGACAGACAATTCTTGGAACCTTATATTTGTACCCTTCATAATTATTCATATGTATCATTCTCTTCAGACGATGTCTTAAATATTAACTAGGAATACGATTCCTATTTTGTGAATGCATTTCTTTGTTGCATTTACGAAATAGAAAGCTTGTTCTTATGTAATTGTTGTGCCAAAAACAGTACTGCAAAAAGGTGGTGAAAATCATGTGTACCATCCACTAAATGAGATATCGTTTTTAAATAGATATGGTAATGGAGCTACGTTAGAATTTTATTTGGCACCGCATTACCCTTTGTTATAAATGTGTGAATAAATTAATACATACAATAGGAGATTAAGCAAAGTTGCATCAATAAAACTCTGTCAGCTGTCATCGAAGGAGTAGCAATTAAAATTATCTTTCGGACTGTAAGCCCATGGCCTCTTGGCAGGACACGTTTCTACTGCCGCTGTGGAACACATTTTTAGCTGCGCAGTGGTCAAGGGCGATTATTTATTTTTCCTTTTCACAAATTTCTGACAAATTTAAAATGTCTAACAGTTTCAGTAATTATTTTCCTGGTGGATAAAGTTATGTAACAATCGTTATATGCAGGGAACGGACTTCTTCGTAAATACATATTTTCGAAACAAATCGATACTAATTTGCATTATATTTATGTTTCACAATGGGCAGAGTTGGAAAATGCAACTTTTATTTTCCATATTTTAGTTTTTGGTACATATTTGAATGAAAACCCATATATTTTCCATATTTCTTACAAAATTAATCAATACACTAGCATATGAAGCTTAACACTGAAATTCCATTAAATATTAAAAATACATATCAACAGTAAGAGATTAAATTTTTTTAGTAATTCCTTGAACATAGCTTTTTTTTTTGAAAATGAGGGAGAATTGACAATGAGAAAGCAAATTAATGTGTTATTTTATGTGAAGAATAGAACCGCTCTCCGGGCCTGAGGGCCTATCAAGGGGTCGAAGTTTCCCGCTGGGTGAAAGGGATTCGAGGAGGCGCGAGAACTGTTGGATTTGTTTGACAGATGACCTTGAGACCTCGATGGTCTGTGAGGAACGCACCTCGTTTCAGTATCCACACTATCCTTTCTCCTTCCGTCGGAGGCTGCCACCCTGAAATCTCATGACGTCACAGACTCGTGAACATTAGAATTCAACTAATTATCTAATAACGCACGTGTGCATACAAAACTTTATGGTATACCGTTAGTTGCTGAATAACGAGAAATTGAAACATTTTTATTTTTATTACGTCTAAAGGGAAAAGATGCATTGTAATAGTCATTTGTCAATATGAACAAAGATAAACAAAACAGAGTATGTATCTAATTACTTTTGCATAATCGTTATTGGACTGACTTGTTCGTACAAAATGAAAGAATATTGTGAAGTTCCTGCGGCAATTCTCGCAAAAGCTAACAAACTATGGACAGTGGTTTCCAGTAAAATCTCGAGAAATATATTAAAATGTTTATGTGTATTTTAGAGTTATATAGCAGTGTGAATAATAGTGTAAATTGCTTTGATGAAACGGTAGTTTTAGGTTATTGGCTTCTATTGTCAAAAGTCATTTAGAATATGCATCGATACGGCTTTTTGTTATTAGAATATGTTTACGAAGGTTTTGATCTTGTCCCCCACGATAACTACTTAAAAACTAGACAGAATAGGGCTAGACTCGAGAGTGGTACTGTAGATTAGGATTTTCTAAATAACCGCCACCAACGAGTGAGTGTGGAAAACAGCCTATCGGAAAGAGTTAGTGTAACGTCTAGGGTTCCGCAGGGGAGTGTACTTGGACCTTTATTATATTTAGTGTACGTAAATGGCATATCAGAGGAACTAGGCTCAAAAATTAATTTTTGAATTTAGTTTTACGCGCAGTAGAAATAAAGGGATCGCTAAGTATTTGCTGGCGGGTAAGATCATTCCACAGGTAACTAGTAGTAAATATCTATGGGTGATAATAATTAATGAACAACTTGGATGGGGGAAGTACGTCAACTTCACTTTTGGTAAGGCATGGAAATCATTACACTTTGTAATACGAGTGTTAAGGAAGGGAAGCAGTAAATGAAGAAAACTAGCATATACAACCATTGTGCGCAGTTTTAGAGTACGGCGCAGCGTGTTGGATCCATATAGAAAGGGCCAAATAAACTCCATCGAAAGAGTTCAGAAAGTAGCAGCAAAATTTGTTAAAAGGGGAAATTTGTTAGGAAATATTTCCAATGAAGTATAGTCATGGGAATCGGCGAGCCATAGGGAAAAAGCAAGGTTGTGTATACTTTACAAAGCGTTAGGGAAAAATCCGGCATGGAGGGAAATTCCGGAAAGAATGCATGAACCCGTCTACTTGGCACGTCACGACCATATTAGGAAAATACGTCCAAGGAAACAGAGAACTGATTTTGGAAAATACTCTTTTGTAAATAGGACTATTGAGTCATAGAATAGCTTGCCTGCAGCACTAGTGGAGACTTTTCCTAGAAACATCAACATTTTTAGTTTTTTATTTATTTATTTATTTTACGTCAAAAACAGTTAAAACTGCGTATAACGTGCTATGGGGAAAAGTGAATTGTGTGACATTTTCAAAATTCTGTGATCCCTACACCAAGTCATATACTACTTAAATTTTGAATTTTGAAAGGGAGAAAAAAAAACTCCCATGTAATAAAACCTATTTTCAAGGATAAACAAGCAATAAATTTTGAATTTTGAAAGGAGAAAAAACAAAACTCCATGTAATAAAATCCATTTTCAAGGATAAATAAGCAATAAATTTTGAATTTTGAAAGGGAGAAAACAACAAAAACTCCCATGTAATAAAATCTATTTTCAAAGAAAATAAGCAATAAATTTTGGCTCTTATTACTTCCTGCGACAACATGGAAACGATAATTTGAATAATTGTATTTCCCACTGAATTCTAGAAGACGTCACAGAAATGAAGTTACATTTATGTCCAGAAACAAAACAAGGGCCATCTCAGCATTTGCTCAATGGATCAGGGAAACTGGACGAAAACCTGATCGAGATGGGGGTCATTGACCCGAAGCTGTAGTACAATAGTTGTTACAGGTTGTTTATACTCATTTATACAGTCCAAATGGTAAATAATGCATTATGTATCATTGTTAAAATTAATGTTCCTTTTCTTGTGATGCTCAGTATAGTCTCTAATTGTATAGAAACAGTTATGCAGCAGAAACGATTTCACTTGGGATTTAAACTTTTCTATTGAATTTAATCGTTTAATGTAATCTGGCAAAGTGTTTAAAATAATGTACATGTATTGTTATCAAACCTTAATCGTTATAGTAATAGACTTCGGCATTTTCTGAAAATATATTCCTGCCCTTGAGCAAGTCATTTTTACAAAACCACTGATTCGTAAATAAAAGACACGGTAATGGTAAAATTCCTAGATTAATGAAGAGAGGCTTACATGTAGGTTAAGATTAAATTCTAATAATACTGTAAGAGATAAGATCAGTAGTATGTAAAGGGCCTCTGAATTTAGTAGGCATGCCTTACATGGAGTAATTTTATTCTGTTTATTGAATTTTATGTATTTTTAGTATTCATTAGTATATTATGGTATTAGATATAAAGTAAGTGTTATGAATTTGCCACCGGGCTTAATGCCCAAAGCAAATTAAATAAATTATCTATAACACCAAAAAAACATAACATTTCGAGGATGTTAGCCAATGTGCCTGACACAGCGTATCACTACGAGTTGTACTGCTACTCAAGCAGCACACGCTATGTCTCTAAAAATGTGATACGTAACAGTAAAATGTAAGTCACTGGTGGCAATTGTACATTCACGAGAACATTCCAAAATTGCAATTGTCATATCAATTAAGCAAAGTAAAGTTTATAACAAGTTATTTCACTTATTTGAACATTATACTATTTATTTATTGTATTTGCTTGCATTGCAACTTTAATAAACATAATTCATAAAAGTGTTGTATGTGTTCTGTTGGTATTAGAGCGAGCCATAAAGTATTCAAAAGGCCCGAGGGCATAAAGAATCATAAAGGCCCGCAAGGGTATTAACGATACCCTTACATGTTTTATTTGAGGTCCGTAAACACACAGCAATGAATAGTAAATCATAAAATATTATTTTACCATATCATTTTTATCATATTAAGTCCGTATTTAACTCCATATTTTGACAAAAAGTAGTAAATATATATTTACATATTACATATATTTTGAGTCGATATAAATCCGTTTTTTTTTTTTTTAAAAATAGTTATTTTCGTTACATGTAGTTTTATTCCGTGAAATTACAATTTGATAGCTCAAATACACGACGGAAAGAGTTTCAGATAACGATATTGCTTTTTCCTGGAAACCTTGCGCTAGTTTGGTACTGCTCGGTGCAGTGAATTGTTCTTTTACTTTTCTTTAAAAGCGACATTCTATAGGTGTCTGTGATCAGTTTTTCACTAATGAAAACCAAATAACAAACTGTAACATTTCAGACTATTTGAATAAGTTGGAAGCACATTCACAATCTATCCTCTCTATATTCTTATTATGCGAAGAAAACTTTCGCAATTTATAATAATTCATTGAAAAAAACTCCGTGTGTTCTTCTGCTGATAGGTAATTACCCCCTCCAATCCAGCATGATAGATATTTAAGATGAAAAACATATTCACAGCTTATGGTATACGTGGAAAATCAATCACACATGCAACCAGCAAAACACATTGTACTTACGTTGCAAAATACTTCACCTTAGTGTAATTCATTTAGAAATGACGTGTTTCAGCGACTAATACAAGCTTCTGGGTCCGGTCTACAATAGTGAAGTAGAATGTGATGAATCTCTGATCAGGTCTGTTATTTATGGATGTGACGTCTGATTGGATTCACAGGGAGTTAGTCACGGGAGTGGCTCACAGTGTCTGCCCAATGTTGCTCAAGCACTAATGCTCAAAAAAATATATTTTAGTTCAGAAAACGTCACAGAGAACGTTAAAACAACATCGAATGTATCATGTTTTATTTTGCGAGGAATTTAGCCAAATATTTTAAAAGCGTAACATCACACTTTCTGAATTTTTCCATCCTTAGAAAAGTCACTGATCCCAGCCTCAAACTTTACCCATCAGGCGTTTAGAGTCAGTGCCCAAACGCGTAGTACATGTCACCGATAACGGCAGTTCAGGAGATGCTCGTGATCTTTGGTATCTTCAATAAATTCAACTGCCACTGTTTCAACTCATCCAACATTGCGGTCCTTTCGCCTCTTTCTTCGGGTAATAAGAGCTTAAAATTCCAACACAAAGAAAATATGTTGTTTGTAAGTTCTTGAATACAATTCAATCAGAAAACTATTAACTGCTTCGCTTCCCCGGATATCTTGTTCCATATTCTAGAACTACCGATTAATTTTATAAAATCCTTTCCAAAGGTTTCACAATTTTCTATTTTCTTGGATGCTACTATTTGAGTATTTAAACCAGAATATCACTTCAAATATCTCAACCTTCATTCAAGCATCTATTTCTTACGAAATCGTGCGTCTCCCCCAAACAAACGTGCGTTCATAGTAACCTATGCTGTGTGCAGTTGGGAGCTGACTTGTTTGCGTGCGGGGTGCGTAGTGAATTTTACTTGTTTGTTGTTTTCAGTTTTAATGTTTTCGTACGGACAAATGAAGCAATATACTTAGGATAGGTAATAGTTGTGGACTAGGTGGGGAGAGGGCAGCTTCCAAGAACACCCAGCGCCTTCCTCAGTCTCGAAAGTCAGCTTTCGACTACACCTCGATTGTCTCTATCTTACATGTTGATAAATGCGCGCCACATTTTATATTTATATTCTGTAACAGCCTTCCTTAGGTTTCATCGAATTGAAGCTTTTGCATTTTTATTGGCATGTCTTCAAGATAGTACATTCAATCTCTGAAATTCACACGTGTATGTAATACTATATAAAACAGCCAAAGGAAGAAAATGCAATATGCATGTTTCGTAAATTGACTGACGTACAACAGCACGAAGTTACAGTTGTGACACGTAATTCCATGGAATCTTTAACACATCACTAATTCCAGAAATTTATAGCGACTGTTTTAAAGGCGATGAGGTTTGTTGCAAGTAGGGAACGTACATTTGCTGTATTACAACAACTAGATTTTTCTCATGATAAACCTTTTTTATTTCGTCGGTGCTAAAAATTCGAGACAGTTGTTTAAAGGAAAACGTCTGGTAGGTCACCGTGTTGCGTTATCAGTGATTTTTCTGACTTTTGAGTGAAATACCAACTTAGGTGGCTCAGGGCATCTATTGACGTCTCTGCAGTGCTCCTATAAGGTCAAATTCTGCCGCAGTCTGGAGGTGAGTTCTAGCGGCCGGCTACTCTGATAAGTGGTTTCCGTGGTTTCTCCAATCAACACCAGACGAATGCCGGACCAATACTCTAACAAACAGTCCACGGATCCTCCGCCTTCCTGTCAGATAATTACACTTAAGTACATGCACTACACTACTACACATATCTAGAAACTAGTCGCGCGCTTGTGTAGGCTGGGGTAGTGACCCGCTGCTGGGAGACATCTAATTGGGGAAAACCCTTTAAGCCGACGTGTAGATCGGCACCGAACCTCGCTTTCCAGCGCGGAAGATCAGTCCGCTTCCACGATAAAAACATTTGCACTATACTTATGGTACTAATGACCTTAGCATTTGGCGCACCCGGAATCACTAATTAATTAATCAATCAATCAATCAACGCTCCGCGGACTTGGGGATATAAGGGGTAGCGTACCAAGCTGTTGTACCCCAGTTAGCGGGTTCAAATCCGATCAAAGCAGTGGATTTTGGAGGGCGAAAAAATCCTTCGTATGCCTTCCTTCGGAGAGGAAATAAAGCCGGCTGTCCTATGAAGTAGATTTGCTGCATGTAAAATATCCTCAAGCCTAAAAGAAGCTTCTGAGCTACATTTAAATCGCTTGTTTCGTCGCCCAAGGTAATACCTCCGTTCTTCCCTAGATTGTGAAAGGAGCGTAGCAAAATTTAGGTGGTCAGAAGGAAGAGCGGGCCTGATGGCCCGAGTCTCGCCACGTAAAATAAGGAATTATCTAACTGATGATCCAAATTCAACACACAAAAATTCAATAAACAATTTATTGGTTGAAACCAGATACAGAGCTACAGTGCCGAAAATGCAGGAGAATGTACAGTGAAACGTAGCCGAGTTATCGTAACCAGAAGATGCACCACAAAATTGCCGAGTCGCTAAATCTCCGTAAAGGGAAGTCCGTTGTCGCAGCACTGTCGTCGTAATCACAATCTTCACACCGTACTATCTCGTATCACCAACTCGTCACTCTTACTCCGCCGCTCACTCTCTGTCCTCTCCGGGCCACGGCCGGCTTATATTTGCCCGGTCCATGGCCCGCTGACTGGCAGGCGTAGTAGGGGCGGGGTTGGGCCTCGCCCCGCTCGCTCAGGCGTGGCGGCCGCACACCGTCGAGCCTCGCTGGCCCGCGCTTGTCGCTGGCCGCTGCCGCCAGGGCGGTAACGCCCTACTGTGGCGGCACATTCAAATCTGTGCGGCCGGTCACGACACTAACTACACTACATGCTGGGAGCGCAGAGTCTGGCCGCTGCTTCCACAGCGCTGTTGAGGTCTCGAACAGGGCCTTTCAGCTCCCTGTAATGTGGTGGGGAGATTTCTTATATGTTTATATTATGAATAATTGAACATTTACAAGACACTTTTCTCACAAATGAACCAATTTTTATGTGCGTAAGTTGGCGAGCCTAACCTGCACCTGCACTCGGGAACACTAGTGCCTCCTCCAACTTTGTCTCCGATTTTGTTGGAGAGTTAAGATGAAAAGAAGATAAATTTATTTAAGCTGCAATTGGGTCAACCCGGTGGCAGATTTAAGGCCAAAATAATAATGTAATAATAAAAATAATGAATAATAACAAGATAATAATAATAATAATAATAATAATAATAACAATAACAACGAAAACAATAACAAAAGACGCACTTATGTGAACTGAATAGTCTATCCTATTTTATTATTTTAAAATGTTTGTCCTCGAATACGCCGAACGTCGGTTATATTACGGAAAGATTCAATCCAAGAATTTCAATTCAATCAGAAAGCTTTGACAGATTTTCTCATAAACATGACAAATTCGAAATGTAGTAGATGACAATGGAAATGCCGATCTTCGAATAAATCTGTTTTTAACTCGAATAGTGCGTTGATCAAATGTATTTAGTTTTTATTTATTTACTAGAACTAATTATGAAAGATACCCTCGGATAATATGGTAACAAATTTCCTGAAATCAAATATCATGTGAGTAGTTACTTAAAACCTCTAAAATAAAAATAATATTTTTGAAATGTTTCTTACTCCCGTTCCATCACTTATCAGTCAGAAACGTGTTTTTATTTTAATTTATTCAACTTAGCACTATTTTATCTGATTGAAAACAATATGAAAAATAAGAAAATAATGTGTACTACGAGAAAACATTTTTTGATATTTTCTGAGCGCCAAATTCAAACGCAAAAAAATATTTTTGAGAAGAAAGTCAAAAAATAATTTTATTTCCTTAGAATCCTGACAGGAGTTGGAAAAATCTCAAGGGTTCCTCTTAAAACATAAATTGTGAATTTTCCAAATTTTTCGACTGCTGGGCTGTAAAAACCATTTTAACCCCTTGGACGCCCAAAAAGACCGCCTGGAATACGTCGCTAAGTGGTGCGGATACTGATCGCGCTGAGATGTTATTTATTTATGACGAGATCCGGCGCCAACCTACTCGGCTAGTGGGGTTTCCCTCTCACCAGGACTCTCCCACCAACGGGGCACCGCTAGAGCCGGGACCAGCTCGAAGCTCCCGACCGGTCTCCCGGAATATGTGGTAGTGTAGTGCATATTAGTGTAAGTGTGTGTGTGTGTGTGTGTGTGTGTGTGTGTGTGTAAGGGGAGAGGATAGGACAAGGAAGAGGAAGGAAAGATCGCGCGCGGTCCATGGCACGTTTGGTAGAGACAAATACCGATCAGAGGAGCCGGCCGCTAGAATTCTCCTCCAGACAGCGACTGAATTCGACCCAGCTGAAAAACTAGTGTCAAAAAATCCTGCCGCCGTCAGGACTCGAACCTACGACCTCCCGGTCAGAGGCGCTGCAGTGACATCAGTTGATTCACTGAGCTACAGCTCTCGGTCGCTGAGATGATGATCTATCGTTATTGATATACGTGGCTCAAAAAAATTTGTACGCATGAATTGTTACTGCCCCGTATATATTTTTTATACAACGATTACGTATTTTGTTAGTGTGGCAGTTGATTGCCCTGCTTTTTACTTTCTTTTCGCATAAACCAAAGTGGGAGCCATTATATTGATTCCATTATTTCATTTAGATATTTTACATGGTATTAAAACACATTTTTCAATAACAGTATTTTTATATGGGGTTTAAGAATCTCTTTTCATATTTATTAAGTGCTACTTTTTACGAACCATCCCGCAAAGTTCAACTTTCCAATCAATAAACAGTAAATAGAAGTAGTGATTTCCATGCACGAGTGCTCAAAATGTAATGTTCAGTCTGGCCATGTCCCGCCAGTTAATTCCCAGTTTATTGAAACAGTTAAAAAACATTCGAACTAGTGAATGGGCTATAAAAAAGTTAAAAATACCAGAGATCGGAGAAAGAGAAGAAGGAATACATTGCGATGGTTTTGAACAAAACAAACTAGTTACACCGCTTTCATGAATGACCTGTGAACATCATAAAAATAGCTAAAAGAAAATGTACGAACAAAATTCTTCTGTACTTATAATTCCCCACAATATTCATGGAATGTTGGTTTGTGAAGCTTTCTGTTATAAATGAGATACATAAGATAAAAATTTGAAAGAATACATTCCGTTGTGTGTAAACCCTACATAATTATTTAGCCCCTATTAACTTTTCAGTGTGATATTTTATCAAGAAAATTATTATTAATTAAATATAATATCATAAAATTTGAGCGTCTGTATTTTGGGTTCCAGGATATGTTAGTATTTTGTATAGTAATTTGATAATAAAATTGAGACTTTCTGACATATGATTTTAAATTAAACATAAGTATCTTCGTAACTGTCTCGACGCCGCAAAGGCTATCTTTCCCGAAGACAACAGTTGGGAGAGCTGCTGCTGGAAATATTGTCCGTTTAATTTAAAATCCCTCAATGCACCTGAATCTGCGGTGAGACTGGGAATGGAACATGAGATAGTGAGATAAGTTCATTTACTTTTGGAATCTCGTCAAAATACCTTTTTTGCATTTAAGAGAAGACACAAATAAAAATATGTTCGTAATAGTATAATCAGCTTCACTACTTCCATCACAATAAGAATTGCTATTTATAATTTGTTATCATTTCAACTTCATTCATCGGATATTATAACTCTCCTTTTTACCCAGAATTCTTTTTAGGTGCTGCAAATATTTTTGGTACGAATATAATGAATGTTCACCTCTCCATTAAAAGAATATTATCTGGCAATTTTGAGGCATCTGAAACAACAAAAGCTGAAGCAAAAATGTATTGTTATCATGCACACAGCCTCATTTCAAATTGTAAAATTTCGCTTTTTCAATGGGAATGGAATGGGAAGTTGTTTGTACCGTGATGACGCATGGGGTAGTCGGCGGTATTTTTAATCTGAACCGGGTTAATGCCCTAATAACCGCAGAATACTGCGGTGAGCAGAAACAACTGCCTGTCGGCCGGCCCGGCAGCTAACCGATCCGCTGCCAATCAGTTTTCGGATATTGCCGACCGCGTTGCCTCCGTCGCGCTGCAAGTGAGCGAGCCAGCAAACGCGGCGCTGCTTTTCCGTCGCTGATAACTGAATGCACGGAGCGAAATACTCCAAAGCGATTTTTTCCTCCTTTTGTGCGTTGCCAAATCAAATCCTTTACAAGCCTTATCATCTTTCGCTTGTGAAAATAGTAGAATTTTCACGGTGAACGTTGATTTCGAAACTTTTAATGCCACAATGGCGTGATAACATTGAATCAGTTTCTTTGTACAAATTTCTGAAGCCTTTCACAAGATGTATCTAATGCAACGTAGTTACGAGTACATTGAAAAAGAATGAAGAAGAGTAGGTTTTCACTAATGAGTTTTAGATCGCTACTCCATGCCATGCCACTGTACTTATTTCAGAGCGTGTATATTCAATAATGTATACACAATTTACAATTATTTGATGACAAGTTATAATTACTTCTTTTCGAAAGGAATTTAATGTTGGAACTATAACTTAATCCTGGAATGGGGTGTGATTGTGTCTGATTTCCCACCAGAACCGTTTCGGAGTCCACTCTACTTTTAGATGTTTTTATAATGTATCAAGCTTCTCAATAACTGTCAAGGAAAGCATTATGCACGGAACTGGTTTCTTATATTTCACCTACTTCTACTTCTTTTTCGAGAAATATCGTCTTAAAAATGTGACACGGCATGATGTACACATTTTTATTATAAAATGTTTATTATGACTATTTCACTCATGTCTGTCCGTGCCGTAAGTAACCAATACTAAGCAAGAATATATTCAAATTCAGGCAATCCCAGATGTCTATCGCCATGTGATTATCACTTGTTTACCTTTTGTACTCCGCTGTAATCACTTTGTTTACCTTTTTAAGATCAAGATAGCAATTGCTTTAGGTCCATAATAGCTTGTAAGCATCAATATAATATGCTATAATGTGAAATGTGTCGTTTGGGTAACGTTTAAAAATCTGAAATATAATCTATTATTTAAGATTCATAGCAAAACTGCAAAAGAAACGAGAAAGTGTATGGAAGCAATTTCAAGAAATTTGTGAAGAAAGAAATGAATAGCACAAACTAAAATGAGGAAATTACTACGTTTTTATGCAGTTAATATGGGAAGATTAGATGTGGAAGAGTACAAAGCATAAGCTATCAAAACTATGTGGAACTTTGCAACCAAAATTATTCAGAAAAATACTTTAATGTGTACACAAGCGTGTTCAATCCATTCGAAATTGACGAATCCCTCTGTTGATTCAGCTGTACATCTTCCATTTCGAATACTTCCACGGACTAGCGAAACTCAACTTCACACAACTTTAATAATTGTGTTTTTAATAAATGTTCTCGCTTTGTTATAATTGTTTTTTGAAAGTTTTATTAGTATTTATAATCGAAATATATTTGAAATCATTTTCTGCATTAAACTTTTTTTCATTTTTCACTTGATTATACGTCATTCCAGGAGACAGAGATAACTAGGAGCTGAATGAATGTTTCACATATTTCGGTAGCAATTTTGAGTAATATTGCTCTTCGTAATTCCTGTGATTTTAATTATCCATTCGAATCATGTCATGTCTTAATTCGTGTAACTATCACACTAAATATCACTCAAGGAGCTGTGCTAGCCGGTAAAGTGTATTCTCGCTACGCGAGTCGTGAATTTACCGGTTATCACACAGCACTTCTCGATATTACTTATGATACATTTTAATATTTTACTTTTAATATTATGATAATTCTCTGTATGATATTGTAAAATAGGTACATTATATTATTTATGCTATTATATTTTTAGTATTTTAAAATGTTTTCTGGCCTTGGAAGCGTTTGTTATCTATACGTGCGAAAAAAAGAACTACGTGTATTTCATTCTGTTACGAAAAACTTCTGTCTCGTAAAAGTGTGAAGTTAGTATATGTTCAACAATTGTACAAGAAGTACAAGTGTAAAATTGCTTAGAAAAACAAATTCATAGAAATAAATAAATTACTTACTGGTTCTAAAAGCTTTATATAATTGAAAATAAACACACGGTTTTATTAAAGAACCAAAATAATGTATTATTTCCTGAACTTCGAAGAGACTGTGTCACCCCATTTCTGACTTCCTTATGAAACATTATGTGCCTATTGCCGAGTTAATTTAAAGAAATCGAATTTGAATATAATTTAATTATTACATTTAGAAATCTTTCCATTAGAATGCATAAAACAAATAATTATATTATACATTCTTGTATTTCAACTATATATTTCAAATAGTCATTATCTACGTTTGCCTTATAAAGAGAATATTCTTAATATATAGTATATAATAATGCATGCAATTTTTAATAAAAAAATCATAGACATAAAAATAATTAGAATTCATTCCAAGAACATCTAAGGACATCTCCAACATTTATCAAAAAGAATTTGATATGATATTTAAAAATCTCTTCCATTCATATATCGCGACCTCCCTGTTCTGAGATTCTCACATGACCCGTTTCACCTCTCTGGCCGTATTCAATAGTGTAATCCTCAACATCATCAATATTGAGGGTGCTATTATCACGTCATGCCGGTGCTTCAAAGTTAATGATGTGAGGATGAAATTCACATTAACGGTCGATGTGCGAGTTGTCGCGTTACGCGCGGTGCAATCGCTCTGGCTCTCGACCCAATGAGGCATTTCAATGGGCATTATCCGCATTATCAGAGCCACCCAAAATACCGCGTCAGCCCGTACGCGATGAACGACAGTTGTAGAGGGGAGGTCGCCTATTTGCACGTCGGCTTGTCAAGCATGCAAGATGCAGTCACTGCACAAGACGAACTAGTTCAGATACTCGTAATTGAATACCATAGAGACTAGCTATTCAGAATAACCTGGAAAAATCTTACAAACTTCTACGGCACGCGGAGGGGAAAAAATTATCCCCGTTTTAAAATGAATTTGTAATGAGAAATTTAATGTAACAGAAGTATGTATGGCACTTTCTTCTGATTTTTAGACAACTCTTTACGGCGAGTGTTCAGTTGGACACTTTCTGATTCTTTTCAGAACATTTGTCAACCTGTCGAACTCCGGTTCATGTGGGGGTTGCATAAAACTCGGAGCCAAATGTCATGTGTGCTACGGAAATTTCTCATTGCATATTCATTGGCAAAAAATTTCTTTTATACCCCTTTACAAGCCCTGTAAGTTTGTAACTATATTTTCTAACTCTAGTATGCAAGTAAGAATTCTAGTTTTACAATTTTGCACCATTTGATGATTTCACCCTTCTCCCCTGTCGGACACTTCTTCAGAAGCAGCCACAGTTCGTTGTTCTACCATAAACATGGCAATGTAAATGTTCGTACAAGTTACCTCAGGCAAAAAATAGCGTGAGAATTTGTTTATTTTTTAACAAAATAATTGAGACTGCTCTTTCAAACAACAGACACTATTTATTTCATTCTGGTCTTATAGGTTTCTAAATAATACAACTGGAGTTCGATCTACAACTTAATTTAATTTATATCTGACTGACTTACTTTTAGCTTAACCAACTGATACTCTTGGGCTTAACCAACGGATACTCACTTTTGGTATAGAATACACATAATTTATAAGATTAAATAACTTTTTGCAAGTTATAACTAAAATATCACGAGACCTCTCGTAAACAGCGGTTGTCACCCAGCTCAGGAACATCAAGCCAATGTCCTCAACAAACAATTGTTTTCCTCACTTTAGCAAATGCGAACACACTGTAATAATGGCTAATTGTGAGGGTCGATATAGCAGTTCTTGCGAAAGTTGAAACAATTTTCATGCTTGAATCTTTGTTATATTTAACTTTTTATTCTCGACAACGCACTACAGAAATGTGAAATTTTGAATATTTTACTGCCTCTTCCATATTCTACCAGCGGTACAGGCAGTAAAATATTAAATTAGGAAGATGGTTTCTCGCGAAGATAAAAATGAATTAAACACAGGAGATTTTCACAAACAAGTTTATCCACTCTCGTTTAAATTAAAAGCCGCAATGACCAACAATTCCTATTGCCAATTGAAACGAATAAAGCTTATATCTGCAATTGTCGAATGAACGTATAAAAAATAAATTCAAGTCCTAAGGGATTGCCAGCAAAATATTCAGTGTTTCATAGAGAAAATATATATAAAATGAATAAATTGAATAAATGAACTGAGTTAACCGAATTGACTTTAAAATGGCAAATAATGGAGACAAAATGAAAGCTTCTATGGACTGTGAAGTGATACATGTGGATGATAATGTATGTTTCCATATTTCACAGTATTAATATATAGCCAAAATTCTGCCCTAGAATTCACAGAAGCATAATCAGAATTTTGATTAAATTAATGTGCGTTTTTCATTGAGAAGTCGAAAAGAGATTGCAAAAATGTTACAATTAAAATTAATATTTTTGTGGCTTTAACCCAGATCTTGTGATAATTCATATTACAGGGGAATGATGGATGTAATTAGACACAATGAATAAGAAAATAGTGAATTTAACACATTATACGCTAGTACGCATTACCGAACTAGTTTCGGGAACTTTCCCCATCTTCAGTGATAGAATGTCATATTTATAAAACATTAAAAATGTAAAATTAATACAATATATTTAAACAATTAAATTATTGATTTCAATATGGATAATACTTACTAAAATAACATGGTCAAATTTACACAGATTGAGGTTACCAGAATTCGACTACCATATTAAATGGTGAAGCCATTTTGTAGTTAGTTTTGATTGGGGGTGAGGGCGGTAGGAAATAAATAAATTCATGATTATGCTACATTTTACATCCATTTGTTTATATAGGCAAGTAAATGAAGGATTTTTTAGTAATTTTGTTATTCCTAATATATTCAATTTAGATCCTTTATTCTGAGAATGTAGAATTTCAATTTTTGGGGGTTATTTAAGGTCGCACCAACATCTAGGTCATTAGCGAGCACTATTGGAGTTAACGTTATGGTAACTATGAAAATGAAACGAAATGGTGATGATAAGGGGTGAAAGGACAAACACAAATACAACCACGCCCGAGGAACTCGCGACCTTTTGGTCCGAGCTCACCACTGCCTTAGCGATCTCAGCCACCCGGCCGGCTTGAAATGTTTTGTTTGGGCCAGAAGAGTAATTATATTCAATAAGGTGTGAGGAAAACGTTGAATTTACTTGGTTTTGTTTCCAAGCTCTAATATGCTCATTGACTATATAAGTAAATATTCTTCCTGTCTCGCCTACATAAGCTGCACTGTAATAATAACAATTTAAAATATACAGTCTATTTATCTTGATTTTATAGGGTCTTTTTTTCACCCCAATCTGTGTGAGTTGACCACTTTACTTAAGTAAGTATTTTCTTATTTGAATCAGTAATCTAATTTTTAAGTACATTGTATTAATTTTACATTTTTTAATGCTTTAGATAATGTTGCTTGTACCACTGAAGATGGAGAAAGTCCCCCGAAACTAGGTTGATAATGTGTATTATGTATATAATGTGTATTAGTGTATAATGTGTTAAAAACATTATTTTCTTATTCACTGTGGCCTGATTACCTCCATCATATACATATAGTTAAAAATTAAGATTTTAGAGGAAGAGAAAAGAAGACAAAAACGCATAAAAAGTTGCTAAAAAGAGATCTCTCAATTAAAAGAGTTCCACTAATTCTAATTTAGTTGATGAAACGCATATAACTATATTTTAGAACTACTGAAAGAGAGGAGGAGATACGAAGATCGCAATGATCCAGAATGGTATGATCATGTGCCTATTAACCATTTCCAAAATAACGCGATGAGCCGAAGTATTTTATTTATTTAGCATTTAGGATCCCATTAAGACGTAGGCCTCCTTTACAGGGAATGTAAGATTTGCCACAATATACACTTCTTCGATTGTTATTGTCTGTTTGCAATGTACTACATTTCTTATTCTTTATTGTCTTTTGTCTACTTGTCTTCGTTGGTTATTTTCTAAACTCCCTATTGTTCAGCTTCCATTTTCCTCCATGAAGTTCTGTCTATTGCTAATCTTGTCCAGCAGTTATTTTTTGCATGTCATCAGTCCATCTTCTCTTTGACTTCCCACTTTCTTCACTTCCAGTTCTGGGGTCCCAGGTTCTCAAGGTGTATGCCCATCTCTGTTGATCTCGTCTCATAATATGACCACTCCATCTCCACTTGCGAATTTCAGCTTGATGAGCTACATCTTTTATTTTGTTCTCTCTCTTCCCCCACGTTATTCTATCTCTTAGTGTAATCATAGAATTTTCTTTCCATTTGCGCAAATAAACTATTTCTTTCCCTTCTTAACATCAACTGTACAACATGTGAAAATCATGAATTATTTAAGTAAAATTGTACAAGGTATGGCCTCTTTGAATGAATTCAATAACACGCGCAGTAAATGAACCTGAAACTGCCACTCACATCGTTCGGAATACTTCTCCCACCTATTCTGGACTTTCACCCACTTTTAACACGAATTGTCGTGCATTTACTGCTATTCTCTTTCCCCAACTGCATATTTACCTCACCAGCTCCGCATCGCTCGCCTGTAGGTAACCTTGGGGATTTTCTGCAGCTCGCAGCCTCGCGTTGCCACCCGTCTCCGCTTGCTGTCCCACGACGTTACCAGTTTCCTTCCCTCGAACTCTGGACTCCGCTACGCCTACAATTTACACACCCTTCTCCCGTTCTCCGGACTCGTACGATTCTCGTTCCATTCCAAATCTTTCTCACCTACCCTTCGCTCGTCCTGGGGTCGTCCTTCTTCTTCTGCCGCGCCTCGTACAAGTTTGTTCGCGCTTCCAGCCTCGAATAATTAATGTTGCTGAAGTTATGCTTTAAATGCTCGGCCTACCTACCACACTTTAGGCGTGTGTGGTCTCAGCGTGCAATATGAGAAGCTGGATTTAGTTAATGACCTACTGCGCGTATTTCACAAATTTGAAATTATTTCGAAGTCAAACAATCATTTCACTTGCTCTCTCAAATATTGTGAATGTTAATGCGAAGAATGTTCGTGCACTCCACTTCTCAATTACATAACTATCAAAGATACGCTTCTCAAGCGAACTTTTAACTACCAAGTTAAAATAAACTCCTATGCTATCAAGTTACAATCGTCTTCAGAACTCTAGTCTAGTCGCTGTCGCTTCTGCAATCATAGAGAGCTCCTCCGAGGCCCGCCGCGATACTTATGGTACTCGCGCCTGGGGAAATTTTTGGAGGGGTGAATATTCGCCTCTTTTCGTGACCTCCCGGAAAAACATTATTCGCTAGTTCGGGCGCCAGAGTTCGAAAAGCTGTGGGTAGATGGCGCGTTTACAAGCCATCGCTCCGCCATGTACCCTACTCCTCTGTGTTCGTAGCTGATGGTGGCGTTATGGGGTTGTCTAATCCCATGACATCACAATATATATATATATATATATATATATATATATATATATTGAAACGCGCCGCGTTTCAGGACAAAATGCGAGGTGTTCGCGGCAGTTGAAATGACGCGGCAGGTGGCGGGTCCCGCCTAGTGCGAGAAAGGTTCCCGAGGTGTGCGAGAGCCAACGGACAGGGAGACGCGAGTGAGCGGCAGATGGAGGGGTTGCGTGGAAGGATACGGAAGTGTTGCACGTTAGCTGGCTAATGAAAGAAAGGAGAAGTACGCAGGTTATGAGAGGTGAGAGGACTGGAAGTAAGTGCCGTGATTAATAAAGCATTAGTAAGAGTGCGGACGAGTTAGTGGGAAGTGCGACGAGAGTGAAATTCAGAAAGAACTGGGTGATCTATCAAGTAGGAGTCAGAGGCGACCAAGACCATGTGGTGATGGGGGGTCGCGGAACATCGCGCCCGTATAAACTGAAATCGAAGTAGTTAGTGGTTACGTGATCCTGGATTCGGTATTGTGCACCAGGACTAGCAGTCAAGGGCGCATGGATGAAGATACCGCGGGCCGATAACGGACGGGCACGTGTGGGAACGAGCTGCCGCCGCTGCGGTGGAAGCACCGCCACGCCGGGGAAGCAGCCGAGCGGCGCCAAGTGGTGCCGAATTACTGGCATACAAACCGAACGAGAGGATGACATGTAAAGTCACGCCGCCTAATGAACACAGGTTATTCTGTATTACGTCTAAATAATCTAGCCTGGACCTACTCAGGAACTGCAGTGATTCGCAGCATAATGACCTAGGGAATGAGTTAATTTAAAGTATCTGTATGATCTTAAAAATAAAGTTTTGGTATGATCCCTATAGTAGAGATTCCCATTCGCAAAAAATTATTCCAGTCCCCATAACTACAAATTTACTGCGGCACAGGACCGGAACAACGGTCCGTCACAATATATATATATATATATATATATATATATATATATATATATATATATATATATTTGTGACGGACCGCGATTCGTCCTGTTCTACAGTAAATTTGTAAAAGGATCAGGTATTCTTTCTTGCGAATGGGCTCTGAGTGCATGCACCAACAATGAAACAATTACTTTTAATGTAAGAAACACAGAATGATTTATTCCCAGGAAAGATAATAGATATTACAAAACATCGTTCCATTGGATGTGTAGAAGGTAAACAAAATAATGGTTAGCATTGATAACTTTCTCATGATACTGATAAACATGAACAATTTTCTTACTAACTACGTAAATATTGCTAATGAACACTTTCTTTCTGCTTTAACTTTACACTTCATACTGTAATTGGGAGCTCCCTTTGCATGCACTTATTCACAATCACCCCGTTATTTCAATACTTAATCTATTTACAGACAATGTGTACCCTTCCAAAACGCCCTTTCTATTCTCCACATTAAATTAGATTGTTTATCATTACATGGCAAATTCCCACTGCTAATACCCCCTCTCAAAATCGTCTACCCCCTTTTCCAAATCACTGGATTCTTTTACCGCCTAATAATGAGTTCCTTCTAGTAACAGTCTTACTGGTTTTGCTGCGTCTGGAATTCCTTCGAGCTCACCAATTCCGGATGCGCCGGCGCGATGTGTCGAGCCGGGGCCGTCTCGCCCGCCACGTGGCCACGGCGCTTGCCCCCGCCGCTTCTACCCGGCCGCTGATGCAAAATCCCACGCCGCCGTCGTGCTTCGCCGGGCACGGCGATGTCCATTCGCCGCCAGATCAGCAGCCGTCCTCGTTTTCAATTCTTCCAAATTCGTTTGTTAATCCCGCCGATGCTGTATCGCTGTGTTCGTTTCACTCACGCTGCCTTTGTCGCAAACGTGTCTACACACTCATCACTTTCCTCGCCTCACGCCGTTTAATCTTTACTGTATCTCACTTGACTCGAGATCAATTAATAGTTCTCACTGTTTCTCATTGTCCTACGTTTCGATTTCTGCTCAATGTCATCGGATTCCTTTCAACTATATTTCATCGCCGCCATCATTAGCTTTTCCGCACTACCGTCCGTTACCTCTTCCACACCGACTCTCCCTTCCGACTGCTGCTTCCCGACTGCCGTCGTTCCCACGATCCCCTCCTCAACTGTCGAAGTCTCGTATTTCGCGCTCGCCTCGTCTCGCCCACCGTGGGACGCTCTCCCGCTCGGCCGAGTCCGTCCGGACGGCCGTCTCCATCGCGCTGCCCAAACCATGCTGGCATCCGCGCCTATATTCAGAAACGCGGTGCGTTTCAATATATATATATATATATATATATATATATATATATATATATATATATATATATATATATATATATATTCCGTTCTTTTACGGTTTGTTCGTTTATTACAATTGCTTTTGGTTTTGCGTTAGTCATTATTTTTGTTTTTTGACGATTCATCTGTAGTCGTAGTAGAAGTATATGTGTATCCAAATATACTTTTAAATAATTGATAATATTACTTTCAGTGTTCAATTTACTAATGCAGATATTTTCCTTGCAGGTATGTTGGTGAAGCACTTCGCAAATTTTACCCTGTCCTCACGGTAAGACAGCACTTCTATTTTTTAAGTATAATCTTTATTATTTTTAATACATAACTACTCAAGTTTTATATTTCTGTACTTTCAGACATTAGACTACCTACATTTTTCCCCACATTTACAAGTTCTTAACAGCGTGGGGATATTTGCCACCAGTGTTTTTACTTGCTCTCCGACTAGACTAAAGGGAGAGGCAAGCGATCTTTTTTATTCCTTTCAAGCCATATACTTTGAATTATCGTAAACGAAAAGGCCATTTTAGCAAGTCGTAAACCGCATCAACCTTCTTTCAAGGGGAGTTGAACTTGTGTCGACTTCACTCTTACTTTTAGCTGAGGCACTATCAAAGCCCTGTGGGTGAAAATTGGATGACGTCACGAAAGTTTTTTCCTTTCAGCCTGTTTCCTAAAATACCGTTCTTTGACCAGGAATATTTTAGTATTAGATGAAAAGCCATTACGAAGATAATATGACATGCTCAGAGATGGTTCGTGAGGCAGAAAGAGCATTCTATGGCCTCCTTTTTAAATCATACGAACTACTCACTACGGAACAACAATTGAGGGCCCGGTCAGTTTTCCAACCGAATGATACAATAGTTCTTTCACAGCATCCAGGAATTTGATATATCTCTATCACAGCAGTGATGATTCTCATGATTTTTGAACAAATGTTTGAAAGCATTTAAAATAGTTTTCTGTTGATAATAATTTTCATATAATTTACGAGACAGACAATAATCTAAAGAGACGCATCCAGATCTATTTCGTTAATTCATATTATCCAAACGTCAATCATGAGACATGTTCGTCGTAACTTAGCGTGAGCGTCACAAAATCATTTCTAAAGGAAAAATAACATCCCAATCGTAAAACTTGTGCTACAACAGAACAACTTTCTCGTGTTATTAGAAACAACTACGTAATATTGAAATATAAAACCTTTAACCGCTTAATACAAAATAATTTGAATATATGCAATTGACATCAAAATAATTACAAAAATTGTGGCTGCATACTCGTGAGAAGTCTTTCGTCATATGATAACAGTTCCGATAGTATTTAATTTTATCACTGACTTCTAACATCCACACATCCGATACGATGAACACGAATGCTTTTCGATAAAAAGACCGCCCATTATTTCTCTGAAAAGAGTAACAATTTGGCCCTAATGGACGTAATTTTTAAATAACAAGTTTAAATTAGTACAGGCTCCTATGGAAAAACTTTCGCGGCCACAGTTTTCTTTAAGTTATTGAAGAAGCTAAGGTTATGTACTTCCGTTTTCTTTTATTGAATACGCAATAATTCTTTTGTGAGATCAGATAATACTGAATGGTATATAACATACCTCACCGGCCATTCTGATGGTTCATTTATACAATACTGCTGCGAAATTCATCGCAAAAGGAAGTACTGGCTCTCGGCCTAGGTGTTAAAGAACGTGCTGTTGAATTCAATGTATTCACATTCTACATATATCTACCAACGATACAACTATTATTTTTATATTAATGCAGCAGTCATTATTGCCTTCTGTATGTATACATATGTTGTCAATGAATATATTTCATTAAGAAAAAAATCTTTATTATTGCAGTTGTAGGAAGAGCAACATTTTTCAATTTTCGAAAAATCAGAGATTTGGACCAACATTAGAGCTACACCATTCTCTTGAACGTCTTTAGACTATCCACCACAATTTCATAAAAAACGAGGCAGGGTTTTTAGAAAAAATATTTAAATAAAAATTAAAAATTGCGTTTAAATAAAAATTAAAAAATTCTCGCAAAATTACGCGAAAAATACTGAAATTTTTGAAAAATTGAACATGACCTTATTTCAAAAATCTATCTTTCTGGAACAGTTGTTATTAAGGAAAAATTCTACTTTTAATATTTTAGTTTAGGAAGACGCCGAAAAAAATTGATTTTTTTTCAATTTTCGAAAAATATTTTTAATTTACATGAGATTGCGCCATTCCCTTAAATGTCTTTTAATAATCCAACCACAAAAATTAATTAAATCATGTTTGAGATGATAAAGTATTACCCCCTCCCAATTAAAATATCGTTTTCGAATTCAAGGGGCCGCCTCATCAGCCAGATTGATTGGAGAAAAATCAGACGGACGGACATACTCACAGACGTTTTGCCGACAATCGATATTTCGGTATGAAAGACGCAAAAATCATGGGTTCTGACTGCATCACGTGTTAGAGGAATTTTTTATAAATTTAGCAATTGGATTTGTCCACTTTTCCGTTACCAGAGCCCTCTAATGGGTTTTTGTGCAGAATATTCCCCGTGTTTTCGTGCAGCATTACATATCATTCTCTCTACCGTGCTAGTGGTAGCGAGAAAGAAAAATAAATGTCTTTTACATGGCTAGTTTAGGGAAAATAAATGCGTGGCCATTCGGTCTCTAACCATAACGAACGGGTCACGGACTGCGCGCGATCTTTTCTTCCTCTTCTTTGTATTATCTTCACCCCTTACTCACATACACTAACATGCACAACACTACCACATTTAGGAGCTTAGAGATTGTCGCAGCTGGAACAGTGTCCTGCTGGTTGAAGATGTCTGGTTGGGGAAAACCCACGGACCTGTAGGACGGCATTGGAATCTCACCGTCCCGCGGGAGAAGATCACCGCCTCCTCCCGAGGAAAAGCATTCACTACACTAATGGTACTGATGACCTTAGAAGTTGACGAACCCGGACACACGATTCAATCAATCAATCCGTGTACTGTATACTTCAACCTAATGTTGAGATGCTCTGCAGATGCTCTTCGCCATTTCCTTTGTTGTTTGTCTAGTTCCAAAGAATGCAAAAGTAGCAGGCAAAGAGGAAAGGATGAATGGAAGAGTTTTTGTTATACCCTACGAAAGATCGCGAAGTCCTTAGAGCACCTGGTGCCCCCGCTGTGGGTATCCAAGTTCACGCCTTTCGGTTGGCCGCTTCGAGATCGTGCGTTCAACGCTTTTACGGCACATGATATCCGTGCTTATTTCAGGCGGAGACGTATTTCTTCTGCGCTTGCTATAACACCAGTTAGATTCAGAATCTGTTTTGAAAAGTATTTCCGGGAAGCAGAGTTTTCTCTTAGGACTACACCCCCTAAATATATTTGACATAGTAAAACAAATTAAAAATTGTTCGATTGATTTAAAAATAGATGTTAAATTATTATTATATTTTATTTTATTATATCATTAAATTCGCCATAACGTGATAGATTCTTTTAAATATAAAATATACTTTAGATTCAACTAGTTTCCTAAAGACCTTTCTTGTGACAGTCGATATGTCTACATTGCCTAAATATTCCGGTTAACACGATGCTTGTATTTATAATATTTGAAATGATCTGAAATCTGGACAAGTTCGTACAAACCTTGTGGGAAATTAAATAAGATCCTCATTCCAGAGTTTCAATTTCCAAATGCTAAGTACGACTACGCACGACGTGTCTGCCTTCTCGGATACGACTTTTTGATCGCCTGGCGCCGCAATATCAAATGTACACGACTTTCTATCCAAATTCAGAATACAATTATCCGGTTTCTTTGCTGCTATCGTACAGTTTGATTTATAGTCCAAAAACGTTTAGATCAATTACCTTCGGACTGGACGTTGGTCGTACATAGTCCAACAAACGTCATAGATCAATTACCTTCCGGACTGGACGTTGGTCGTACATAGTCCAACAAACGTATTAGATCAATTACCTTCCAGACTGGACGGCCGTGGTCTAGAGGAAATCGAATTTCCAGAAATTTCGTCTGCATCTGGGTCGGACATCCTCAGTGATCGTGGAAGAAACGCCCTTCCATACAGCTCGCAGGTGACTGACCAAGACGCCCGCTGAGCGGGGCCTTTTTTTGCCGCTGATAGGAATTACTTGTCGGCTCGGATACCCATTCTCGCGGCAGACAAAGGTAATACAAAGCTCGTCTTTAGCACTGCCGACTACCAGAAGAAAGTGAAGGACATTTTAGACTCAGAGATATATCCAAGTTTCCTCAAGATCCAACAGCTCGAATATTACTCTACAAAAACCAGTTTCTCAGTGTCTTCCATTCTTGAACCCTACACGGACTTCCAAAAAGTTACAAACCGTTACTCTCCCTAGGAAACGCCGTTGCCTGTCTGTCACGCACAGTCTCCAATATTTCTGTATAATGCTGAAACCATTTGTCGGTATGAATGACCTTTACATCAAAAACTCAACTCACTTTATTGACAATCTTAAAACAATCGTAATACGACAACAAGACCTTTTCATCAGTTTTGACATGGTTTTCTCTTTTGACGATGGTACCATCAGCTAACAGATACTCTTCTGCGGAAATCAAGAGAGGTCTCCATCCTAATAAAAAGAAGTGTACATGCTAAAACTAAGAGAAAATCTAAAAGTACACTATATCAAGACAATTTTCAAGCCTACAACTCAGCTGCGTAGTTTGTTTCGAACGGCTAATGATACCAGACACCCACTATCGTGCAGGAGTCTATAGGATACCATGTTCTTGCGGCGCTGTATTATCGGGACTAATCAACGGAGCATTAACACCCGTCTATACGAACACAAAAGGAACAGTCGCTTTCGTCATATTGAGAAGTCGGCAGTGGCGGAACACACATTCTCCGGCCGTGAACACGACATCAAATTTAGAAATGTCAAGATTTTATCTCGCACAGAACACGTGCTTCCCACAGAACACGATGCCCGTCTACACTGTGAAGCCATTGAAATTCACAAACTTCCTGTGATTTTAATAAGAAATCGGAAGGAGTAAAAATCAACTCAGTATGAATACTGACACTCTTTCCGATGAAGCCAAAACTGTCCTAAAGTCAAACTCGGGACGGGAGTCACGTAGGCACATGACAACATACCCATGTGATCACACCTCGCCTCACCGCCGCGTCACGCGGGCGAGCCAATCAACAGCCGACACGCAATCCCATCAGCGCCAAAAAGGCCCCCATGAATGGGTGTCTTCCTCAGTCACCTGCAAGCTGTGTGGAAGGACACATCGCCCCGACCACTCCTCCACTGATGATGTCTGCCGCAGTGGCAGACGAAACATCTGGAGATAAGATTTCCTCAAGACAACGGCCGCTCAGCTCGGAAGGTTTTTCGAATTGTAAATCCAGCCGTGAAAGCCTGCACTGCTTTATTCAATATAACAGATGTTAGTGTTCGTCCAACTTATGGTATGCATTTGGAATTTTCAGGGCATTACAGATCCGTCAGTGGAGGTAACTAGGGATTCTGTCATGTCTTTTCAGACATTTGGACTTTACAAAAACTGGATCAGCAGAGACGAGGTGATCAAAGGCCTGCCTTCTTCTCCACAAATATGACATTTGTATCATCTTTGGCCAATTTGTGAACCACTTTACAGTAATGGCGTTCTCTCAGTACTTGATCTTGGGTAGTTATTACGACTGTTTCTGATTCTGGCTTCATTATTTCCATTTTAAGGCACATAAACGATTGGTGTTTTTTCATCTGTTCTACTACTACTACTACTACTATTACTATTACTATTATTATTATTATTATTATTGTCATTTATACTAGGAGATAGTATTGTTTCTGACTTATGCACTTCTCCCACGCGGGGGGAAACATTCACCTGCCACAGATGTCATTGTGGCTAGGCTCACTCGTACGGCTCAGAGCAAATAACGAGCAAGATCTTCATTTATTTCCAGGACCTCTAACACTACATATCAGACACATCAGTGACAGTTTTTCTGACAATGTGACAGGTGTCTAGAATGACTGATTTTTGTACTGTTCCTAGTATATGCTTTATATTCAATTCTTGCAGATGTTTGATGAGGATTTTGGTATTATTCCGGTTGTAGAAATTGTCAGGGACGGATCTAACCTTTTTATTTTCCAAATCTTCTTTATCTCATCATGCTAGCTCTTGGTATTTTCGGACTTTGTTCGTGTATGCGAGTGGGAGATTATGTGATAGTGGTACCGTAATATCGATGATGGTGACTTCCTTCTTGGTTTTATTTAGCACTATAATGTCTGAGTCTATTGCAGTGATGTCTTATCTGTTCTAATCTCTATCCCAGTACATCTTCATGGATTCATTTTCCAAGACGTGGGAGGTTGGTACTGATAGTATGGTACGTTTTCCACACTAAGATGTTCTTTAACAGCCAGAGATTGGTGAACGATTTTTGCAAAGTTGTTATGTCGTCGCAGGTATTCCGTTCCAGCAAGAATTTTAATGCCCCAGTTATGTGCTCAATTGTTTCCGTCTCCGTTGAGCATAACCTACATTTATCGTTCAGTGTTTCTTTCAATATATATTTTCTGTAGTTTCGTGTGCTAATGACTCTGTCCTGAATGGCCATCATGAATCCAGCGGTTTCTCCATACCAGTTAACCTGCAGTTAACCAAAGATGCGAAAATGTACTGTCAACATTTGTATCCTCAAGCTGATGGGGATACGAACCGTGTAAAGATTTCTGCTTCCATGACAGTATTTTTCTTCCATAGATTGCCAGGTATTTTCCAGATCTTGGTTTTGGTTTTGCAGTTTTAATGGTGTTATATTTACGTCTGCGGAGCACAATATCTCATACATGTGTTTATCCTGCTTAGAATGGAAGTATTCCGTTAGGTCTTGAATTTGCTTGCAGTGTAATTGAAGGACACTCGTGATACCCATTCCTCCCTTGCATGGAGGTAGCGTTACCCTTTCAATTGCTGATTTAGGATGCCTCATTCTGTGCTTGGTTATCTTGACTCTGATTTGTCTTTCAATATTTTCCAAATCTGTCTTGGACCATTTCCACCACTCCAAAGTGTAACCCAAAACAGGATAGCGAATGTATTGATTGCTTTGACTTTATTCCGCCTATGAAGATGCGTTTTAGAACTGTTTCTACCCTTCTCATTACTTCGTGAAGTTTTCTCTTTAATAAGAGTGTCATGATACCTCTGATTGTTGGAATCCAGGTACTTGTCAGTTCTTGGCTGTCAGGTCTTCGATGACACCTTTCCTGTTCAAAGCCACTAGTTTGGGTTATTTTTCCTTTTGTAAGGTGTAGTGATTTGCACTACTAAGGCCAAATGACATATGTATGTCGTTACTGAACTTTGTTATTATATCCAGCATTTTGTGCAATGTGTGGGAGAGTTGGCATACATTTTCATATCATCTATGTAGAGTAAATGGCTTATTGTATGGGACCTTTAGATGATTTAATTTGAAACCATACTTCGTTTCATTAAGAGCTCGACTTAATGGATTGAGGGCCATACAGAACCAGAGTGGACTGAATGAGTCACCTTGAAAGATACCCCTTTTAATTTGTACTGTCCTTGATGTCAGCTTTACCTCGGGGGTTGCCAGTTGCAGTACTGTTGTCCATTTTTTCATGGTTTCTTGAAAAAACTGTATTAGTGTTGCATCTACCTTATACATTTGCATAATCTCTATAAGGTAGGAGTGCGGAACAGAATCAAATGCCTTTTGATAATCAATATAGGTGAAACTAAGATTCCTGTTTCCTTTCGTAGATTGATGAGTGATTACAGAGTCAATTATCACTTGCTCCTTACAACCTTTTGAATGTCTGTAACAGCCTTTTGCTCTTCTGTCATAATGTTGCACTTTCAGGGTGTTCATTAATCTTGTCAGTGATTATCTTTGTCAAGCATTTGTGAGAGACAGATAAGCACGTGATTGGCCTGTAGTTAGCAGGATTGGTAGTTTCTTCGGTTTTTGGGAGTAGCAGAGTTTTACCGGTAGTTAAGAATGCTGGTGCAGTGTCTGGTTGATGCAGTAAGCTGTTATAGCACTCTGCCAGCTTCTCATGCACACTGGTGAAGTACTTAAGCCAGAAGACATGTATCCCATCTGGCCCTGGAGATTTCCAGTTGCTCATCCGACAAATTGCTTTCTTAATTTCCTCAGTAAAATGTTAGTGGATAGCATTTCCGACAGGTTGTGGGATCTACGTTTTCCTCAAGGAGAACCAGTGGTTGTATTGTGTATTTTGCCATTTTCCATATGCCCGACCAAAAGTTTGTAATAGATTCAAGGGCAGGTGTTCCGTTAGAGAGACCGGTTTTTGAGATAAGCCTCTGTAAATTTTCGTTCTTCCAAAATTTTTTATTTTGTTGTTTCCTTCAGAGATGTCATGTATGTAGCGTAGTCTGTGGCATATCATTCAACTTCTGAGTATAGTTATCAATTATTTCTAAGAGGTCATTGTCTTTAGATGAGTCTAGACTTCTAGCTATTATAATTGAAACTTTCTCTTCAAAGCTTTTGTCCGTATTCCCCTTCGATACTGTATCAATCGTCCCAGTTTTGCCGGATATCCCCTATCGCTTTTCTATCCATCTTTCAGGCAGGTTCTTGGTTATCTTTCTTTGTCTTTGCTCATTCCAATTGTTAGTCAGTCTCCTCGGAGGATTTGCTATTGTGTAAGCACTGCAGTATATAAGGTGATACACATCAGTTATATCAATACATTCTGGGATTAGATCAGGTGGAACATTTTCATTGAGATAATTCAGCTGTTGCCAGAAGATATGTGAAAATTTAGGTTTGGGGATATTTTGGCGCACTAGGGTCTAGCCGAAACTGAATGAGATTGGTTTTCAGTTTCTGTTTCAGCTCATGCATACTTGTATTGTTTTCTCCTCCCAGATTTGATGGCGTCTCAGCTGACAACGGTGGGTGCTCAGTAAGTCTTTCGTTTAATTCCAGGTTTTGCTGTGCAAGGGTGTTAGTTCCTCTTAAAGGACGCGGTGGGTCGCTACTTGTAGACACAGTTCAGTTAGCACTGATTTTTAATATCAGCTATTTCAAGGGGTGCTAGGAGATTTAATCGGATGATTGCATTTCGGCGGTCTGCTCACTTGTTTTGGGTCACTTTGCTTACCATGTGAGGTATAATTCTGAAATGTCGATACATTTCTTGCCTGTATGCTGTAGTGTCGGTACCTGCCTTTTGTACTTCGCATAGCAACGAATAACATCCCTATTCATTTCCGATGTCCATTGTATACGTTGCCGTATGCGTCCCGCTGCAGTGGTTGTCGGTGGAGATACCGGCAAAACACTTTCAGCAGGTGAGACTTGCAGCATTTGGTCGTCTCTTGTAATTTCGGCTGTTTCTTCTTCGGGTGTCCCGACCAGGACCCGCCGACTCAGTACCTGGTCACCACCGGTTCGCTCGCTGTCACCCCCAGCGGTGGCTCCAGAGGTGCCCCGACGCTCCTCGGGTAGCGGCATTTGTTCCGAGGCTTTCTTCTTTTGTCTAGTCTCCATGATTCATGGGTGTCTGGTTTTGGTCCGCGAGTGTATTTCATTTCCCACTTACCCTCCGGCGTAGCCGAGTGGGCATCCCGATCCGCCACCTGGGGACGCGTCCGATAGGAGACCAGACAACTCCCACTTATTATTATTATTATTATTATTATTATTATTATTATTATTATTATTATTATTATTACGTAATAATAACGCTAGTTATTTATAATAAGATAATGAAAAGCTGTTCTATTTTTAATGGTGACGTGGGGGATTAACTTTCCACCTCTTTAGGTTCTTAAATTTAAGAAAATGTAAATTCATACGTTAAAAATTAGACAGACCATTGCCAATAAATATATAACTGACAAAGTGAAAAATAAGTGTGAAGTACTTCTCAATCAAACAAATTTTTCGGTATCATGAGACCTCAAGAGACTCTAGAAAGTATATTTACGTTAAAATCTGGACATCGATTTGCCGCAGCAGTACGTAACTACGTATGTATTCTACGATTACGATGAAATAAAAGTGTCACATTTAGAGCAAAATGACTTTATTCAATTCCTGGTACAAACAATAACACAGTGCTAGAGTAGAAAAGATAATACAAGATAATATTTTATTTTACTTTATCATCCAGCTGCCAGGAAATGTGGGATTTGTGTTTCAAAGTTATTAAGTGTTATTAACAATTCTCTCTTTGATAAATATTAGGTTAGTATCCGTAAACACGAGCACATTTTGCGTCAAGAGCACATTCGCGCTGTTCTTATTGCTCTAGCATGGTCATGGACATAGCGAGCCACTGAAACTCTGCTACAGTACGGGGAACACAGCACGGCGATGTGTTGCCTTTTCAGTGCGTATTCATAGAGTTTGAAATGCGAACTCGCTTCACTAGTGAAAACAGTTCTCTTAAAGGTGACGCAACGTTTTCCACGCGACGAGACAGAGCGACGCTGCATTTGGTGGCGAAGACTAGTTTAAAGACACTTTTCAAAGAACATGGGGTTTTTAAAACTCGGTTAAACGAGATATATCAATAGAAAGTCAGAATGAATTAAAAGATTATCCTTATATTTTAATATATTAATAACTATTATATTAAAATTGTACGTGGAATTTGATTGTTAACCTAAAAAAAAATAATATTAAATCAATTAAAAGACAATGTAAGAAAAATTTTAAAAGGGTTTTAAGACCAGATAAAAACTCCCAAATTACTAAGTTTTCAAATTTAATATTTAAACAATCGACCTCCGATTTTAACCATTTTCGTAAAAAATACTGTTATTTGTAATATTTAAGGTTTTCTAGAACCTCCACAATTGTGGAACCGCGGAGGGAAGGGGGTGAGGCCTCGTGCTAATTTCGTTGTGCGCAGAAAGCGACGAGCGGCGGCCACTCGCCCCAGTTGGTACGCCCTCTCTCTCTCTCTCTCTCTCTCTCTCTCTCTCTCTCTCTCTCTCTCCTCATTCCCTTTCCCTCTTACCCTCCTCTCAACCCATCCCCTCCCCTCCTTTTCACCCCCCTTTTTATATTCTTGTTTACCTCTACCTGCCTATTTCTCTCATTAGCCTGCTCCACCCCACACCTCTTTCGGTCGCGTCCTCTCCCCTCCCCTCCTCTCCTCTCCTCGCGTATCTCCCCTCCAAACCCCCGTCCCCTCCGCCCTCCACTCGTCAGCAAGGTTTTCACAGACGGACGACAGGGCGTTGAAGTATGGCAGGCAGGGCATTGAGGTACGGGAGTCAGGGCATTGAAAAATGGCAGGCAAGGCGTTGAGATGCGGCAGGTAGGGAGTTGAAATACGGCAGGCAGGGCGTACGGCCGCGGGCATTAAGAAACGGCAGTCAGGGCGTTGAATGCGGCAGGTAGGGCGTTGAGATGCCGCAGGCAGGGCGTTGATATGCGGAAGATACGGAGTTGATATACGTGAGACTGAGCGTTAAAATACGGGAGGTAGGCAGTTGATATATGGCAGACAGGGCGTTGATATACGGCAGAGGGCATTGAGGTACGGCAGACAGAGCGTTCTGGTTTGGGCGCCGGAGGGCGCGGTACAAAGCGATGCAGTGTGCGGAGCGAGTGAAGACCGGTATGGGCCGGGCTCGTTGCGGAGACTGCCTGCTAATGGAGTCTGCCAGCGTTGTCAAGACAAACACGGCGGATGCAATTGCGCCAGGGGCTTATTGGTTCGGCTGAGTTAAGCGCTGTCCCCCACAGCTACGCAGTCCGCCTCTCGTCCGTCTGACTCCCGCAGTTCGGAGTCTTTCCGCTTCAAAGCGCGCGCTGGGATCGGCCGGCGCGCGGTGCCTCCCATGTCAGAGGGCGCTGTGTGCTGTCCTCAGGGTCTCGATTATTGGCGACCGCAGGATCTCCCGTCGATCGATGTACCGGAGTGCGTGTTTCAACGTCGAGAGTACTCCATTAGTGGAGTAAATGCGCAGGATGTTTGGTTCATGACGAATGCAAGGAACGCATTGAAGGGAAGGTCTCATTCCGTTATAGGAATGATGGTGAAACTAATTACGTTAATTTTGATAATTGAAGACTTATACTTAATTGCACAAGTAGCATTTACTAGAAATAGGACTACACAGACTTCACTGAAGGTAATAAAATGTAATCTACATATTTACGCACGTATTTATAGTTTGATTCAGAGCGAAACGTTATAGTCAATTTTCGACTCACATCTGACGATGTGAGTCGAGAGCTATCAACCTTCTCATCTGGCCATTTCGTATGTGTCATTATTATAATCATTGTATCCTGGGTCTCCTAATTGGAAGTAGTAACCAAGTGAACATTTTCTCTTTCAAACATGGTCGTAAAATTTAGCGACAATTTCAGAAACGTGTTTTGCTCACTAGCGTTCAGCTTTGAATTTATTAACATTTATGGAAGCATGAAATTTTCATTTACTTTATTGTTCCGCTATAATTCATTAATGTTTGTTACACAAGTCAGTATTTTGTTCAATAATAAATTATGAACAAAAAGGTGAATGATTATTGAATAAAAAAGAACAATTGCACCGGTTGGTGTAGCATGATAAAGTTTCAGTAACAATGCGAAATTGTGAATTGCTGGTTTTCTGGCAGCACAAACAGCAGCAATGAATATCAGTGCAAGACAAACAAGAGGGCATGGCAGAACATGCTAACATATTTAAGACGTAAATCATAAAATTAATTACGATTTAGAAGATCTGATAATTACACGAGTTTGTCCACATTAGTTAATGTAATTTTACACTAAAAATGTTAATTACTGCAAAATATTTCGCTCAGGCTGAATATAAATGTTTATGAAAAGAATGTGATTCCCAGACGATATAATATTGTAATTGAGTGGAAAATGCTGTGTTGTTTGCTAGTCAATCGTGATTAGCCAGTGTTCAAATTATAGATTCATTAATAATAATTCGTCATTATTACACACCATGTGCCACAATATTTTTATATTTTATTGTATACACTACAATAAGAAGTTTGTCCTTTAAATTTAATCCGCTCAATATGTTTGTTAAGTTCTTTCTGTTCCATTGGTGTTGATTGAGATCAACTAATATTTCCCTAGGTCCGATAAAATAAAATGAGTAACGATGAAATAACTCGCATTATAATATTTGATATTCAGCATTTCTACTTTAGTTACAGGTAAGCAAAAACAGTTTCTCCTCATTATTTTTGGCACTCGTCACTTCACTATGCACAAGTTGTATATTTGAAAGAAAATGTGCAATCTCAACCCGAATCCCGAATTATTTTTATTTTAGAAATATTCTGTATACATTTGCTACACATTATATAATTTATATTCGTCCTTGCAGTTCATCCACTCGTTCTATCAGCTGCTTCTCAGTCCAAATATGTTTGGGAAAAAAGTGTAAGCAAGCGCCATAAGGTAGCTACACAAGCTTTACGGTCCTATGCAGAGTATACTATCAGAGGCGGCACTCAACGTTAATCCCAACGCTCTTATTCAAATCTCTAATTTTGATGGAGGGGGAAGCAGCCATATTGCGCCCAATTTTGAGCCAAGAGCGTCGAAGGGCAATCAGCCAATGAAGGTGGCGCGTAATGACGATCGGAACATTTAAAATTACATTATTATTTTCAAAATGGCGTCAAATTAAAATAACATTATTTTTATGTAAAATAAATACTCTAGGCAATTTAGAAGCCAAAACTTATTAGAATTAGGAATTCTAAGTCTGAATGGAATTGTAGTACAAGGAGTGCAAAATTAAATTATTTCATATACACAATATTTATTTCTAAATTATGTAACCTGCACCTATAATAAAATTTGTATTATGAACATTAATACACAAAATAAATATTAATGTTGCAACAAACATTATAAGACTATATTAAAAATAAAGGAAATAACACTCATTACCATAATAGTATGAAACCAATCTTATCGAAATATCAATCAAGCAAAATATTTAATACATTACTTACTGTTTGGAATCGCTCTGCAAAATTAACAGCCTTGTACCTTTCACGTCTTCTATTTGGTTGTTATGGCAATTGGGATCTCAACAACGCCGAATATGCGGCATTTATCTTCACCATCTTCCATTCTGAAAACACACTGTGCGCGCCTCACAACGTAAAACGATTTTTACCAACAGAAACTTCAAAATTTTCGGACACAGTTCAAAATAACATCGGGAATAGCTGGGGGTGGCCGGTAGATCTCTGCACCTTCGCGCACAGTGCCTTTGCGCTCTTCAACGCTATTGGCGCAAAAGTTGGGCGCAATATGGCGGACCAAATTCAAATAAGAAGAGGCTGCAGCCTATCTAGTGACAGAGAACTGGTCCTACCAACGTTATTCGTTCTGCGTGGTTCTCTAACTCTAATTCTAACTCTAAGCAGACATCACAACTCTTAGCAGTCGGCCATTTAGGTTAATGATCATGACCTGTTATTTTCACTGTTATTAATAACAGTTATTACGAGTCAACTGTTATTGTGATAACAGTTATTGAAGAAAAGCTGTTAAGCCCATCTCTATTGTGAACAACGCTAGCGGTTAAACCGTTCAGTCGATTATCTCAAATGGACCTTCCCCAATCGATCTAACTGATGTTGCGGCCCCTTAAATTTAAATCGATATTTAATTTTGGGGAGTACTTTACATGAAGCTCCTGGGACATTTTCAAAATTTTGAAAAAATGACTCCATTATTATTATTATTATTATTATTATTATTATTATTATTATTATTATTATTATTATTTTGTTGTTGTTGTTGTATAGTGTGAAGGACGTGTAAGAGATTAGTGAAGGTCTCATGCTCGTTGAAATCCCTGATTTTTCGAAAATTACAAAAGTTCAAAATTTTTTCTGCGTCATACTACAGTAAAATATTAAATATAGAGATTTTTCCCTTAATGAAATCTGTTCCTTAGAGATAGATTTTGAAATAAGATCAAGTACAATTTTTCGAAAATTTGAGTGCCTTTCTCGTAATTTTGTGTGAAAATACAGGCAAGAAAGTACGTGCTGTTTTAGCACCACTAGTTTTTCGCGACTGTGTGTGTGTGTGTGTATCACCTGCCTCTATATCTTGTGTAATTTTTTTATTTTGTGGAGTTCAAAACTTGTAATTAACATTTGCTAGAGAGATCAGCTAACTAATATTAGAAAATTGAAAGTAATTAAATTTCGGCGATTTGTATAAGAATTATCAATATACATTTAACATTTGGATTAAATTTAATTTAATTTTATTCTTCTCTTATAACTTGTCCGGCTAAGTCATAGTATCTTGAAACATTTATTAGTTTCAGTTATTATTACCTCCAAACATTTCCTTGCTATTTTTCAATTAATTATAAAACAATATACTGAAGGACCCTTTCTGAACATTCTCAGACTCTGGTCTGTATATAATTTATTTATATTTTAAAATTTTATAATGTTATATGTTGCTATGTTAATATTAAACTAGAGGTGCTACAGAATGGCATACACATTTTCGTAGTAAAGTTTTCTAATTTTCTTGCTTTTTTATTTATTTATTTATTTTACGTCAAAAAACAGTTAAAAACTGCGTATGACGTGCTATGGAGAAAAGTGAATTGTGTGCACATTTTCAAAATTCTGTGATCCCTACTGTAAGTCATATACTACTTAAATTTGAAAAATACTCCCATGTAATAAAATCTATTTTCAAGGATAAAAAGGCAATAAATGTTGGCTCTTATCCATGTTGTCCTTCGGAATAACACTTCCTGTCGCGAACACATGGAAACGATAATTTGAATAATTGTATTTTCCACTGAATTCTAGAAGACGTGCACAGAAAATGAAGTTACATTTATGTCGAGAAGCAAAACAAGGGGCCATCTCAGCATCTGCTCAATGGATCAGGGAAACTGGACGAAAAACCTGATCGAAATGGGGGTCACTGACCCGGCTGCAATACAATACTTGTTACAGGTTGTTTATACACATTTATACAGTTCAAATGGTAAATAATCCATTATGTATCATTGTTAGAATTAATGTAACTTTTCTTGTGATACTCAGTATACTCTCTAATTGTATAGAAACAGTTATGCAGCAGAACAGATTGGACTGGCTTTGCGATGTTGCCCCATTTTCTGGCTAGCTGGCATCCATCGTCGCCCAAAGTGAATTTTTTTGACATTTTCTCAACTTTTAGGCGTAGATAGACGAGATATTAAAAAAAAATACATTTGTGCAGTATTTGAAAAATAAGAATACACCAAAATGAACTTTACATCATATTAGACAGTGCAATTAGGACTATCCGTCGCAAACGTTTGAAGAAAAAATTTGGAGCCATTTTTGAAAAAATCGCGTTTGCGCGTTTCTCAAAATGCCGAATTTTGAGCTCGGTTCAGCAGAAAACTGTTGAGTTTTCGAGAAACTTCATTTAACATTATTTAAAGGACAATTTCTCTTCAATTCAATAACGAAAAGAAATCGCCTCTGATATAAGTATTTCCTATGTGAGAGAGAAGTAAAACAAATTTTTTTGTAAAAAAAAAAGAATAGAGCAATGTGACATTTATGTCATCGTATGGGTTACATTACGCATTATCCCTACCAAAAATGTAAAGAAAAAAATTGGAGCCGTTTTTGAGAAAATAAGGTGTTTTAAAAATTGCATATATGGCATGCACTATTGCACGAAAAGTACTAAAATTTAGAACAAATGTACATGACCTTAATGCAAGAATTATTTGTGGGGAAAAAATTGCATTTGAAGGAAAAATCTCTATCTTATGTATTGTATTCGTAGTGTGACCTTTCCCTTATTTTAGGAAGAGGATTAGATTTTAGGAAGATATGACGAGGTTATATCAATTTCGAACCTCACGTATTCACCAAATATGTGACCGCTCCCTACTATGGGATACAAATGAGCGGGTCACTCTAATAACTTAATGTTACTACTTGACCTTTGACCTGGTAAATCAATGTCACATCAAAATTTAGGAAGATTTTCTTATGTCCTAATCGTCCTACAGGAGTGGGTCTGTCTTTTATCTTGCTTTTGATTATTAAAATAAATACAGGCAAGTTAACATTTAACTTTAACAAAGTTTTGATATATTCTACCAAATCTTCTGATACAATTTCGTTAAGAATTTACACATTACCTAGAAATTCATATTACTTGCTGTAGTGTTCAGCAATTTCCTAAATATTGATCAACTGCAGTTGTACCTTTTCTATTTGTAAACTTTGAATGACCCAGTATAATCTTTTACTTTTACACAAACAATGCAATACCTTAATACAATGCACAAAAAATACATCAAATTACATACACTGCTGAAAGAAAATTTACATGGGCAATGTACACTTTGCATAAACCTTTTAAATAAACTGGTACAATGAATGAGATCCCTTTAATAAGCGGTTTTACAGTCACACAACTTATTAACCTTTTTACTATTTAATTAAAAACAATTTAAATCATGAATTGCAGAAAAGAATATTCATTAGAAGAACAAATATAGTAGTTAAACAAAAGAATTAAAAAGCATAAATTTTACATCTTTTTGCATGAACAATTTATCTGAATTCTCGTTACGATGGAAAAATACTGAAAAGTTATGCTTAATAGCCGATGATTTAAATGTCTGACTATCTCTGTCTGGGCGTGAGGTGAATTCTATATATTCTTATGCGTGATTTCCCCTCCTCTCAACTGTTCTTTTAAAAGAGATTTTGTCGAAGTTTTAAAATCTGGTCTTTTTGACTCACGGCGTCGCCGCGATGACACGTTCCTGCCACTCCAGACGACGGCGATGGTCCCGTCGCGTCCAAGGTCGAATTAGCCTCTTGCGTCGTGAAAAACCGTCCCTCGTCGATTTGTTGCACTCCGACCTCGCGAAGTAACGCAGCTCGACGGCGGTCTCCATCGAATATACGCTATTCCTTACTTGGAATGTCCAAGCGAAATATTACTTGCAATAAAAAAAGAAGCTTTTTATAAAGTTTCTGATGGTTATAATTTGTTGGATCTCCTCTCGTTCAGTATCAGATCGCACACCGCAAGACAGTACAGGTCCGTTCCGTCCGAAGGTTCACAGCAGAAAAAAAACGTTTTTCCCTTCGGTGCTGATCGCGCCGTCATTAATTCTTCAAGGCGATTCCTGATTGGATGTTGATTTCTACTACGTGAGTGCGTTCAGAACGTTTACTCAGAATCTGATACAGAATATCCTTTCTTGCTGGCGCACCCGCTTGTAGTTCAGCGGTACTATTACTGCTTTGGTCGTAGTTTAACATTGTCGCGCGCTATTTAAACAATGTAACCGACTTATGAGCGGTTACAGTAGGAAGACACCAAAAAAAGCAAACTTTTGCAGTTTTCGAAAATTTAGAGTTAACTGTGAAAATTCGTCCGTTATAAATGTGGCCTATGTCATCATTATAAGTGTCTTGTACTCTATTCTTACAAGAAATTTTTTTTTTTAAAATTTTAAAATGTTCGGGGGCTTCATGTAATGTACCCTCATATTTTAAAGAATGTTTTTCAAAATTTCAACGCTTCAGCTAGATCCAGATGGGCAGGGGTTTCATTAATTTGGAAAATATCGTACGCATGGTCATAGTGTCGACGGAGACAGATGGCGAGGAGAGACTAAGCAGACGGAGAGGCGAACACACGGACAGACGGACGGACGTTCTGAAAAAAACTCTGTCGGTATCAGTGGTCCCCGAAACGTGTATTTCCGTTGAAATCTCAAAATCGATTTTCCGCAGCATTACATAATTTTCTCTACTATGTACATTAATCCGAATATACGTATGTATACGAGAAGCGCACTAGAGGTGCTACAGAATGGCACTGACTTTCTCGTAGTAATGTTTTCTAATATCCTTGGTGTGGATTGGCTTTACGGTTATGCCCCATCCACAAGAAAACAGAAAACAAAAAAAAGAACACAACCACAAAATGTATAGGCGTCACATCGACTGCCTGAATACTTCAATAGTTACTATTCACAATTATTTTGCTTGTACCTCTTTTGAATTATTTTCGTGTACCTCATTCAACTCTTGCTATTCTTAAGGGTTCTCCGTGCACGGCCCTTTAAATGATTCTCTACAATTATTCTACCATAGACTGTACACAGGTGTCAGCCTTAATCTGCACATTTACTACAATGCTGTGAACTCAAACAAAAGAACAAACGTGACACACACGTTACTTAAATTGGACCTTTTACAAATTATAACAACTAATTATTCCCTGGCATAATACAATGAAAGCATGATTTTCAAATAAGATCACTTTTACACTATATGAAAAATCATAATTCACTCTAGGAAAATTATACAAGGTATGGAATTCGAACGAATTTACTAGTGCGTACAGCGAATGAAATCTAAACTGCCGCTCATACGTTATATTTCTACGGAATATTTCTCTCAGTTTCTTATTTGGAACTTTCACCTATTTTTAGGACGCTTCGCCTGGTATTTTAAAGCTACACGATTTCCCAACAGATTGCCGCACAGAAGTTGCCAGTTCTTTACCTCGACATCTCCTTCCCGCTCGCCATCAGTTAACCTTGGGGTTTTCGGTCGCTCGCAGTCCTCGCCGCGCCACTTGACTGGTTCCATGTTCCACGGTTATACCACTTCCTTCTCCCGATCTCCGAATTCCGCCACTCGTCCAAATTCCAGACCCTTCTCTCGATCTCGGGCTTGTATCATCTACGTATTTGGTCCAAGTCCTTCTCGCCTACGCTTGCGTCTTCACTGGAGTCGTCCTTCTTCCGCGTGCCACGTACCCGTTGTTCGCGCTTCCAGCTTTGAATAACTAACGTTATTGAATTGGGTACTTCTAGCACTCGGCCGACATACCACACTTTGAGCGTGCGTGGTTGTGGAGTACAAAGTTAAATGCTGGATTTCGTTTAAAGTCCTTCTGCCCGAATTTATTTCAAGTATGAAAATATTTCAGATTCAAGCAATCACATCGCTTGCGTTCTCGCGTAATGTTAGTGCTAACACTGTATATGCACTTCACTTCTGAATTCTATCACACTTATTAACGCGTTTCTCAAATCAGTTTTAACTCAGCAAGTTAAAATATACTTTTGCTCTAACCAGTGACTATCGCCGAAGAATTAAGTTGAGTCGCCGTCGCTGTCGAAATTGAAAGAGAGTTCTCCCGAAGCGCGTCGCGGTATTTATGTGCCTCCGCCTGGGGAAATTTCTGGAGGGGTGAATTTTCTCCTCCTTCGCGCCATCTCAAGAAAAATATTATCCGTAACTTCGGACATCGGAGTGCGAAAATCTGCGGGTAGATGTCGCTTTCTCGGACCATCGCTCCGCCGCGTATCCTATTTCTGTGTTCTGGGCTTTTCTCTCCTTAAAACGCAATTACTCGAAGAACAACCTTTTAAAATTGATGAAAATTTGCTATAATATTGTATTAAGTGTGTTTTAGATGCTATTAAATTGACTTGATGATACTCTAAAAGGAAATTTAATAGCTAGTAGAATTTAGCTTTCTAGAAAAATAAATATATTAAATACAAATGTCTTAATTCCTGGTATTTTCGTAAGATTGATCCTGCATGGTACAAACTATTTGAAACGAGCCATCTATCTGCAATATTATTATTATTGTTGTTAACAAAGGGACGATATGACTTTTTTTAGTTACCTTCAAATCTTATTTTCTCTCGAATAATTTTGTATATTGTATTTATTTTCTTTTTAAACAAATGTGATGATTTTTATGGAAAATACGTTACATACGTTGTAATGTACAATAAGGAAGTAAGGAATGTATAGTGAAGAATTTGATCCACAATGAACTGCATTCAAGAGTTCAAGTCTCGTCCCTGTCGACGCACCATCCCTGTCCTCTACGGCGCGTCGGCCTTCAACTGTTTGCTCAGCGTCATCTGACAGCAGGCGATGTCACTCCGACCAAAACGTCATCCGCACTGGACCAAACTTGTTTTGACTGGTAAATTTGTTTATTCACGGCACAGGGTCAACTTTCCTTTTTTGCATACAAAACTTCTGCTGGCATCGGAGCTACCGTCGTGTCACCAACCAGATTTTGTTGTTTGTCTTTCATAGTTTCTCTTTCCCACTTCATTTTCGGGAGTGTATTGATTTCTTTGCAGCATATACAATAATACCTTGAAATTCCCTTGAAATAATTATTTCGAGAAGAAAGCATTTTTATATTTATCTTTAAAGCGTTGTAGAAGCAAATATTATTAAAGAGACATCCGTTGACAATTTTAGATCTTTGAGTGAAAATTTGTTTTGAGTGATTTTTTTATTCACATTTTCCCCGGTTTTGTGCTGTTCTACCTGATACAAGTCCTGGATAAATGTTTATGCAAGTATTTTTTCACACATTTGGAAATATATTTAATAATTTTCCAGGAATTCAACAGCAAAATATGTTTACAATTGCTAGGTTGTTTAAACCACCATCATAGTTTAACATAATAAAATAATAATATAAAGGTTCCTGTGTACATATAAAATGAGTAGTATAATATAATATTCAGTAAAAAAAGGACTATTCACAATTTCCTAGAAAATAAAGGAGAGAAAACGAGAAAGAGAATAGTTTAAATTTAAACTATCACATTTCTGTTTCCACAGTTAGGCATCTTTAAACAATACTGAAAGTAGATTCTCATACTCAATCGTTTCATCAATAGTATTCTACGAAAAACAATGTTTTAGTTTTCAGAAACTGTCTGAAGACGTCACTGGTGAAAGATATTGTAAATAATCATGTTTCTTAATTAACCAACTGCTTTGCTCGAGAATTCATTTCAAAAGCCGTTTGAATTACGAGAACAGCCTCATGAATGGTTTCTGAATCTGATTTTACATTCTACGTATCTTGCTTAAATAGATCACATGAAATGTTAGCAAGGGTACTATTGAACGGAATTCAATGGGAATGTACTAATTTGTTTTCAAATGCCTTCGTTCTTGATTAATATAACTACCTTGAAATTTTCAAAGTAATTACTTCTAATGATCAATCAAAGTTCAATAACCGCTTATTTTCAAATTATTCTATTAGAAAGCAAACTGTGGTTCGGTACAATTCGTACTAAATGAAGACAACATATGGTACTGTAATTGAAAACTGCTCAAGTTGATTAAAATATCGGGATAAGCAATAAAAAAGAAATGAAGGGTCAATTTGACTTTATTCAAGATTCTTATCAAAGCACAATTCGAGTGAACACCAAGAATTCAACATGAAACGTTCACTAACTAATAATTATAAATATGTTCAAAAATATATTTTGATTTAATTAATTTTTGGTTAAATTACTCAAAGTAGTGCACTATTGAGATTAAAAGCTATAAACATATTCAATGATTCTTTTGGAAAAATCCCGTCAGTCTTGAAGATAAATTTTGTGAGAATTTTTTCATAATATTTTGTACTTCCTTTCATTTTACCAACTCTGGTGCAGCTTTCTGCCAACTCGAAAAAGTAGTCGCCGAACCGCAGCAGAAGGGACTAAATGAAATTTTTGAGCGTGTGTTCTGTCATGAGATAAACGACTGCAAATTTTTCCGCGGCCGCTAGGTCAGTCCCAAGGGAGAGAACGTACAAAATTCTTTGGTTCAGGTTCAACACGGGAATTCTGTGAATCCAGAACGCAGGTCCGGGAGCCTTCAAAGACAAGAGGCGAATCAGCAGCGAGGTCAACCTCCGCGATAACAAGTGAATATCACTTTTCTCTGCGGCTGTAGCCTTGTTGGAGCTCGTGGGAGGGCAATAAGCGAAGAAAAGGATTCTGGATGAGGTAGAATTCCAGAGGCTGCTGCAAATCGTTGGCGAAATGTGGCTGTGACGACATTCCCCCACTACTCGCCCTCTCCCACACATTCCAGGTTTCCTTTCCACCCAACCGCACGTCTCTTCCCCATCCTCGTGTGACTTCTTTCCTTTCCAACCCTCTCTCTTCTCTTCCGTACCTACATGCGCTATACTGAGAACTCGGAAAGCTTATGGTTTGTCCCAGCTTGAGGGAACCTCGTTGGGGAGACACCTTGATGGGGAAATCCCCCGCAAGCCGACGTGCAGGTCGATGTGGGATCTCATCATCCAGAGCGGAAGATATCACCATACGTGGAAAGGGAAATGAGGGATAAAGCATTCCCTGTAGTAAAGAGACTAATGATCATAGCATTCGAGATGCCCGGAAAATAAATCACATGTTCAAATCTTGCCTAGGAAAATCCAAATCTGCGTTCTCTCACCGACCCCCCAAGATTCCCCAAACCACTGAATTTTCTCTACCCTTTAGCCTCGTATCACCTTCCAATCGTCTGACACCTTTTCCCTACTTCCCTTCCTCCTTCTCTAACATTTCTCCTTACCTATCCCTTACGACGTGATCTATTCTATCGTCTTACTTATTGCCACCTTTCTTCCTCTTCTCATCTTCCATTTTCTTTCTTCCTAACATCTCTTTTATTCCGCTCTCCCACATTCCTTCCCCATTGCAACTACTATGCCCATTTCTTATTCCCTCCTCCTTTCTGCCTCTCCCCTCTCTGCGCGCCGGCCGACCTCCTCCTATGAGGGAGCCTGCGAGCCAGCAAGTTGCAATATGTGTTCCGCGGTAGCCCGATATCACGTCGTATCGGCCCTTTCCCTCCCAGTGTTCTTTCGGCTCTTGAATTTTTTCGCCTACTTTATTTTTCGCTTTCATACATCCCTTCCTTCCACCTCGCTGACCCTTTTCACTCTCTACATCCCAGACCGTTTCTATATCATTTTGCGTTCCCTTTTCGAGGGACTTCGTCTCGCCCGCCGCTAATCTCTGGTCCAGTTTCCCCGGAGGGCGCGCGCCTCCTCGTTGCACGTTCCTGCGGAGACCGCCTTTATTTGCTCGCCGAGCTGCGTTTTTTTCACCCGCGGCCGGGGAGGGGGAGGGGACCGCATCTTCTGCCTTCTTCTGCGCATGCGCATCGAACAGCTTTCGCACGTTTCACCCTCGAGGCCACTAGATAAAAAGTATTAGGGCTTCTCTAATAAAAGATTATTGCACAAACGTCGGGAAGACATGAACTATTTTAGAACGAAATGAAACAGTATATCTCAGCTCTGTTTAATGTACCATCAGCATTTGCTTACGAGAGTGCTCTGGTAATTGGCAATACCTTTAAATTTTTCGTGAGAATCATCAACTTTGTGATGCGCTCTTATGCTTTGTTGTTTTATTTATGGGCGTGTTTATGGAAAACTTCAGGGCTCTTGTTACCTGCTAACCGTGTTTAATGGTTCTTTATACTTCCAGGCATTCCTTTGCGTGGAAGATCCTTCGTAACTTCGCGCAAATTTTAGTTATTTCGGCGCCAACCGTTCGCCGAGATACTTTAGAGAAAAGTAAGAGTAGACATTCGTTAAATGAATTTAAAAGTTTTGAGAAGCACTTTATCGTATATTCTGCTCGCGGTCTACTTTTCTTGTTTTAATACATTTCATCTCTTACTCCTGGTATTGCAGAATTGTCGAAGGCATCGTCTTCCTAGGTACAATGCAGTGTGGAAGTAATATCTGAATCCTAGAAGGAGAAGACATAAAACCTGCTCTATGAACTGATTTTAGAAGGACTTAAAAGGTGTCGCATTGAAGCACAATTGGCCACCATTAGATTTCTCCTGGCACGAAGTTCCTTCATTCTTAGTTAAACGCAGTTTAAATACGAGATTTTGCACTATACAGAATCTAGTCTTGTAGAGAGAAGAAGCTTTTAGTCAATTTTAGCAGTACAGAAGTTTGTTTTTAACAATTCTGTAGTGGCAGCGGAGATTTTGTGGTAATCCATGATAAAATGTCCGGGTTATAAGACCTACTATTGCGGTGGATATATGTGTGAATATATATATATATATATATATATATATATATATATATATATATATATAATGTTTTAACAACTAATTTCCTCCCGAAAATACAGTTATATTCGCTATACATTTAATACCAACTCAATCAATTATAATATATTCATCTTAATTACATCATTAACAATCTATTCTGTTCTTATCACACCCATCACCTCATCCTTAAGTGAAGGATAGAAAATGATTTTTATCACATAATTTTTAATTTCTTATCCTTCACTTCTCCATTTATGTTAGAAAATTATGAGTACAACAAGAAGTAAATGGTTTGTATTGTGATTTATCCCCCTATTCCTTCTGCCATCTTCACTTTTCATAATCTTGCAAAGATATTTTTCTATTTATCCTGCCCACTCAAACACAGCATTTTTCCTGTCTTCCTATCTCCAAACATCTTGTCAATGCATTTATCAATTTTCTTACCTACCATTCGCTACTTACCTTATTCTCCCTCTTATGACAATGGCAACTTGCTACCATTTCTTTCTCAATCTGAAACATGTATTAGTCCAATTTACTCTATCGTACATTTCTTCTTCTTCTTCTTCTTCTTCTTTTTTTTCTATTTGAATTGCTCTGTCTCCTCTTCCCATTTTCTACATCTCTGAGGGCATCTAATTTTATAAAACTCTTTCTCAAAATTTGTTCAAATCTGACTTATTTCCTTCATTTCTTTTCTTAATCTCTGTACACGCCTGTCTCTCATTCCCGTTCCTTTCTTAATATTATCCTGTAAAATATTGCCTTTTCCCCAGTATGAACTTTATTTTCTTTCAGTCTTCTTCCTTCCCAACAGTGTATCCTGGCGTATAATTTGCTCTCCTAATCTCAATTTAATAAACATATCTTGAATTATTTTCACATTCCTTCCTTCCTTGTGACGTTCTTGTAGCGTCCAACACAACAGAACTGATCCAACCAAGCTATCGGACATTCCTTCCCCACAACTCACCGTACATCTCGCTCTTAATGTTCCCCCACTTACATCATAGCTATGATACATTTCTTACACGTCAGTTTCGCTAACAATAGTATTGCTAAAATAGCAAGAACTTTCTCACCCGTATTTTCACGCAAAATTACGTAAAAAGTACTCACAGTGTTGTAGAGCCTCAAAAAAATTCACTTTTGCAATTTTCGAAAAATCAGGGTTTTCATCCATCATGTGACCTGCTCTTAAATATTATTCACACTATCCAACAACAAAATTTCATCAAAATCGATGGTGCCATTTCTTTTTAAAAATTTATAAAATATCTCAGGGTCTTCATATAAAGTACTCCCCCAAAATTAAAATATCAAATTTTAATTTGAGCCGCCATATCATCCAGAACGATTGAGGAATAACAATTTTGGAGAAAATCGGCAAAATGGTTTAGCGGCTAGCATTGTTCACAGACAATGTGTAGCCGTCGTTCGATTTTTCGGTATCAAGGACCCACAAAACATGAATTCTAGCTATACCACTGTGAGAGATTATTTTTCTAAATTTAACAACTGGGTTTATCCACTTTTTCGTTACCAGGAAAGAGTTTATTCCCGAAAATTCGCCATTTTATACGCAGCATTACATATCTTTCTCTTATAAGCGAGAAAGGAATACAATATACCAGTCTAGTTAAAGCATTTAGGAAGAATACATTTTATCATGATAGAATAACTTCATTGGGTCATCGACCGAGTTCACTCTGACACAGTTTTACTGTTGTATGTGCTGTGGAGACCCTAAGGTTCGAGCTCCGATAAAGGCGTATTTTCGACTCTGGCTATGAGATTAGATCGAAATCAGCCGGTGTCTGGCGGAGAATTCTAGCCGACTGCTACGATCAGTAATTTTCTATAGGGTCACCGATCAAAATCTGGCGAATGCCGTAACGTTACCTTGCAAACAGGTGAGGACGCGCTCAATCTATCTTTCCTTGTCCACTCCTCTCTACACATACACACACACACATATGCACTACGTACCCACACACGTCTGAAGACCAGTCAAGAGCTTAGAGCTCGTCCCAGACGAGTCGATGTCCCGCTGTGCGTGATACTTTGAGGTCGAAATTCACCTCAAGTCGACGTGTAGGTTGGCGCCGGGTCTCGTTTTCCAATGGGGGAGAAACACCGTCACCTACCAGTATATAACCTGCACTACACTAGCGGTACTAATAAACAGGTAAGTAGAGACACCCAGATACCCTACCAAATTAAGTCATCCTCTGAGATATTTTCATTTGCAGACTTTTTGCGTCCCGTTCCACAAGACAGAGTTTTGTGAATTCAAACAAGTAAAACAAAGGGATTAGAAATGAACAATTTGTAATATCAATGCGAAGTATATAATACAAGTGTCTAAAGGATTTGAAAAGTAAGTGAGTTATTCGATGACTTTTTCGATGATTCTTTTAATTTCATAAAACAAATTTTTCACCTCTGATATAGATTTTATCGAAGGATTTGCTGATTGAATTGTGAAAGCAACGCTCAGTAACGGATGTGTTTACGACTAAAAACCTAAAGGGGAACAACCAGATTTATGGAAAGAGAAACGAAATTGCTCAACAACTGGTGATGCTTTTCCGTTCAGAACATGAAATGCGATCTCATCATGACGCCACAAAGTGACCCCATTTTATTGCATATTCGAGCTTTCAGTAAAAACAATTGACATTTTTGACATATATTTTTTTCTGCAATACAAAACCTTTAGATACTTTGATATTGAATTGTATGAAATGTATTTTTGATTGAAATATATCGCTCGTATTGTGAATAACAAATGTGATATTTTTTCATAATAATGACACTGATAGATTTATACCATGGCATAGTCTATGTTGGAAGGGGAATAATGTATCTTCAAAAAGCGTACCTCCTCAATAGCCCTGAATCATTATTCACCAACATAGCATTTATTCATTCTAAGTTGTTCAGAATCTAGATTGAAATGTTGCAAATAATTTGACTTTGTATATAAATATCGACTGAGAAAAGAAAAAAAATATTATTTTAAGTCTTTGTAAGGAAACATCAAGTCGGCTGGACCCTTCACCTAAAGCTCTTGCTATAGTTTTTTTTATTTATTTATTTATTTTTTTATTTTTACGTCAAAAAAACAGTTAAAAACTGCGTATGACGTCCTATGGGGAAAAGTCAATTGTGTGCACATTTTCAAAATTCTGTTATCCCTACACCAAGTCATATACTACTTAAAAGTTTGAATTTTGAAAGGGAGAAAAAAAACAAAACCTCCCATGTAGTAAAATGTATTTTCAAAAATAAATAAGCAATACATTTTGAATTTTGAAAGGGAGAAAAAAACAACAAAAAATTTCAAAATTCTGTTATCCCTACACCAAGTCATATACTACTTAAAAGTTTGAATTTTGAAAGGGAGAAAAAAAACAAAACCTCCCATGTACTAAAATCTATTTTCAAGGATAAAAAGCAATAAATTTTGAATTTTGAAAGGAGAAAAAACAAAAACTCCATGTAATAAAATCTATTTTCAAGGATAAATAAGCAATACATTTTGGCTCTTATTACTTCCTGCCGCGACAACATGGAAACGATAATTTGAATAATTTTATTTCCCACTGAATTCTAGAAGACGTGCACAGAAAATGAAGTTACATTTATGTCCAGAAGCAAAACAAGGGGCCATCTCAGCATTTGCTCAATGGATCAGGGAAACTGGACAAAAAACATGATCGAGATGGGGGTCATTGACCCGGAAGCTGTAGTACAATAGTGGTTACAGGTTGTTTATACTCATTTATACAGTTCAAATGGTAAATAACGCATTATGTATCATTGTTAAAATTAATGTTCCTTTTCTTGTGATGCTCAGTATAGTCTCTAATTGTATAGAAACAGTTATGCAGCAGAAACGATTTCACTTGGGATTTAAACTTTTCTATTGAATTTAATCATTTAATGTCATCTGTCAAAGTGTTGTAAAATAATGTACATGTATTGTATGTGAGTTTTTTGTAATGAGCTGTTGATACTGTCACCTGATGAATATGATTTCTACGTCGAGTGTTATAGTAATAGACTTCGGCATTTTCTGAAAATATATTCCGCCCTTGAGCAAGTCATTTTTTACAAAAACCACTGATTCGTAAATAAGAAGACACGGTAATGGTAGAATGCCTAGATTAATGAAGAGAGGCTTACATGCATCACGTGGGTGGGATTTGGTTATTATTCGTACAATTCGTTTTTGTAATCTAAAAGTCTGGGAGCTATAAGATGTATTTCCCCAGAATATTATGCCATATCTCAGGCGGGAATGAACATTCGCGAAGTATACACAACGAGCAGTATGAAGGCTGACTGAATTTGCAAGAATTCTGAACGCGTAGCATAATGAACTTAATTTTGTGTTCAATTCATTTAAATGGACGTTCCATTTAAGGTTTGACTGAATTGAGAGACCTACAAATTTTGTTGCCATAACATCAGTCAATGGTACACTGTTCATTTTCAATGGGGCACAGAATTGTTTATTTGAAATAGAAAACTGCATTAAAACCGTTTTCTTTTCGTTCACTATTAATTTGTTATTTCGGTACCAATTTGAAACATCTGATATTGTACTATTTACAGTTTCTTTATTGCAAAGGATGTTCGTATCATCCCAAAGAGAACCGTTCTTCCGTTTCGAATCGTCGAGGCATATCGTTTACGTAAAGTAGGAACAGAATAGGGCCTAAAATCGATCCTTGAGGAACTGCACATGCAACGGGCAAAGAGTCGGAAAGGTGCGTACGTAATGTTGCATCATTCCTGTAAGGTATTTCAACTCTCTGAGATCGTTGTTTAAGGTACGAACATAACCAATCTAGAGCAATACCACGAATTCCATATGACGGTAATTTGGAAAGTAAAATGTCATGATCAATGACGTCAAAAGCTTTTGAAAGATCTAAAAATAATCCAATAGGTGCCTCGTTTTGATCCAATGATGAGGCGACATCTTTAAGAAAAGAAAATATAGCTGTTTCCGTTGATTTTGATTTTTTAAATCCATGTTGGCAATCTGAAAGCGCGTCGTGTTTAGTGAGAAAGGTTTCCATTCGTATGTAAAAAAGTCTCTCTAATATTTTTGAAAAGACTGATAGAAGAGAAATGGGCCGATAATTTTGAATTTCATTTTTGTTGCCTTTTTTGAAAAGCGGCTTAATTTTAGCTGTTTTGAAAATATCTGGAAACGTTCCAGTGCATAAAGATGCATTAAATATGTGAGTTAACGGGTGTATAATGGCATACGCACAAGTCTTTAACAAAGAATCCGGGAATTGATCTAAACCGGACGAATATTTATTTTTTAGTTTACCGATTATTTTGAGAATTTCATAGGAAGAAGTTTCGGAAACGAAAGTATAGAAGAATCTATTTCAAAATACTTTTAGATCACTAAATCATTACACGAACGTTTCTTCAAGAAAGGTAGTTTTGGAGTATTATTTTTAAATTAAACTAGTAAGAATTTTGAATCTCTGAGAATATCGTCAGAACTGGTAATCTATAGGTCCTGTATTCTATTTCAAGCAATACCAGGAATATTTTGTTTTACTTTTCCCATATATTTCCTTAGTATTCCTTTTATTAATAAAATTATTGGAATCACATCAACAAGAAGATACGGACTTTGGGACAGTAAAATCTATGTTTAATATTCTTTGGATTTGAACCTTCGCACATATCTTTGGATTAATTTCTATTAGTACAAATGATTAAGATTGGTTGAGGTGGTGATGTGGTATACGCAATTTTGCACATGGATGGATGGATAGATAGACGTATCACGTATAAATCGGTCTCATTAAAAGCTTTTGAGCTTCTAAACTGACCATTTCCATCAGCAAAATCTGTTTTAAAAAAATTAACAAAAATTGAATTAGCAAAAAGCATACTGAACATGGAACAAAGCTCAGTTCTAATGCAAATAGCTCGTATTGTAAGAACGTTTGTTGTAAAATGGCAGGCATAAAATGAACTTATATTTTTCCATGCAAACCTATGCCCAAAAGAGTTCTGGGGAAGGGGTGTACTGTTTACCAGCGAAAATAGGTGGAAAAATATTAGATATTATTATCATAACAATAATAACAAATAGTTAATAGCCTTCAATAAACGCTCTGAGTAAACTAAATTTGTGAAACCGTACGTTGCTGTGAACCAGTGGCTCAATGTTAACCTTTATCAGAGACATAAATCCTAACTTGAATGATCGAAAAACAGCTGTTTACGAGTTGTCAGCTAATTACAATTAATTCAAATTGTTCTCATTTTTATCGAGCCCTTAGCTTCGTTCAACAGGCCAGTAAATTTTGAGGACAATCTTGAGGACGTGCTCTCGCCAGCGGAAGCACTTTCGCAGTCCTTATCAGCGAGAGCCCGGCTCTTCTTCCGTTGTTCTCTGGAAGGAAGCGGGGGCGAATGGCGGCATTAAATTTCCTTCCGATGCGCCGGCCGAGAGGCAAGTCCTTGGCCGCCATGCGAAGTGGTGGTGGGGGGCGGGGCTGCTCGCCTCTTAGCCACTTACTTTCGCGTCGCCGTAAATTTTTTGTCAATGTAAATAGATGTCGCGTTTTATAACTGCGCGGGCGACTCCGCGCCGGCGCGTCACGCATCTCCTGGAGAATGGCGGCGAGGGCGTGTGGCGTAAAGATCTTGTCTAGATTGCGCGCGCGCGCCTGAAGATGATGTGGTCGCTCGTAAAGCGCGTGTTTTTACGGCTCACTCCTGAGCGGCCCTCGCGAGCGGCGCCTGGCCGAGCGGGCGATGAGGACGGGCAGGAGGGCGATGGACGGGGCGGGGCGACGCTGAAGGCGTCGGAGGGCGAATGGTCACGGAAGTGACGAGGGCAGTCTGAGCCTCAGCAGCGCGAGGATGGCCGTCGCAAGCGGTGAGATGGACAGAGGGCGGGGCAGAGGACAGGGTGGGTGAGCAGGGCGGAGCGGGGCTCAAGGCGTCGGAGGGCGAATGGTGACGGAAGTGACGAGGACGGTCTGAGCCTCAGCACGTGAGGACGGGCCTCGCCAGCGGAACAGCGAGCGAAGCGGTGAGGAGGACAGAGGAGCGGGGCAGAGGACGGGAGCGGGGGGCGGGGCTCAAGGCGGTGAGGAGGACAGAGGGGCGACAGAGGACGGGCCGTGAGGGCAGGGCGGGCGGAATGGAGGCGTCGGAAGGCGAATGGTGACGGACATGACGAGGACGGTTTCACCTGGATGATTGTGGCAGAATGGATGGTGACAGACAGGCCGGTCGTATCAAGGACGACCGGAACGAGAATGGTTTGGGCAAGAATGGACGAGCACAGACAGGGGTTTGGACGAAACGTGGGTAAGATGGAGACTGACACTATTGTGTAAGGATGGACGTGACCGGCGGGTAGTGTAGGATCAGTTCGGCAGAATCGGATGGGCGAGACGAGCAAGTGGGTGTGGGCGGCAAGTGACGGGCAGAGTAGGATCAGTCCGGCAAGGCCGGAGGTGGTGTAGGTGGGGACTGACGGCACACAAGTGGTGTCATCAGACCCAAGGCCGAGGGGTCAACAAAAAAGTTGGCAAACGGGGGGAAGGGACGGACGAGTGAGATCGGACATGGAGGATCCGTTGAGAATGGGTGGGGCGGAGACGGCTGGGTCGGGGACGGACGAGAGCAGGCGGCGGACGAACGCGCGGGAGGCAGGGCGTGGCCACTTTCAGTTCAGGCCGGAATGTAGAAACCGGCAACTCTGTAAACGCCACACGCTTCAGTTCGATGGAGTCCTGCGAGTCAATGCTACAAACGTGAAAATGAAAATCTACACGTCACTAGTCTAATAAAATATTTTGTATTCGGTTTTTAACTAATACAGTTAAAAATTCGATCTTTTATGTAACAAAAGCCTTTGCGAACTTACTGCAAGCTAAAATAATTATGAAATTAATCTGTACCTTAATTTTGTACAAGAATTTCCACTCTTATTTCTTCAAGCCTAGACTTACAATATACCAATAAGATAGTTGTAAGAAACAAGAAATGTTTCGCATCTTTTTAAATAATTCTTTTGTATTACAATTATTTGCTAAAATAGTGTATAAACTTTATTTTAGTGTCTAAACATTATTTTAGTACTGGAAGCGGTCGCTCAGTGCTTCACCTGATGTCACTGCAGAGCCTCTAACTGGGAGGTCTAAGGTTCGATTCCCGATGGATGCTTCGGCAGAGGTGACGGATCCGTGAAAAAGAGGCCCGCTCGAAAACACTTCGCGTAAATGACTGTATTGCCCATTTGTATTTTGTGCTTTCTTTCAATATGCAGCTGCGTGCTGGAATGCTCTGGGAGCGGGCTCTGTGAGGTTTGGGGAAAGCATTTTCTGAACGGCGGGTTGGCGCGCGTCGGTAGAAGCAATTAGGGGCTGCACCCTGGTAGCGAATTTGATCGCGAGATTGAACAGAATGTAACTTACCAATTTCCATATCAAAATAATTATTGTTCAATGTATTCAATATTTATCGAACATCTCCAATGGAAGAAATATCACTTAAGTTTAAGTACAAAGGATATTAAGTTAAGAGCTTATATTATATTATGAATGATATAAATAGAATTCGATATTTACCTTCACTACTATCTCTACGACTAAACAACAGGGTTGCCAAATCTTCACACTCCGGCCGTACTAAAGGTGGACCGGGTGAAATGGCTCAGGGCATCAACTGATATCACTGCAGTGCCTCTGACCGGGAGGTACTAGGTTCGAGTATAGTCGTCGACACTGGCTTATCACCTTGGTTAAATTCAGTCGCTGTCTGGAAGAGAATTCTAGCGGCCGCCTTCTCTGATCGGTAGTTTTTCGTGTTTTTTATCAACACCTGGCGAATGCCAGAGCAGTACCCTAACGAATGGGCCACATACCGCATACGATCTTTCCTTCCTCTTCCTTGGCCTATTTCTCTCCCCTTCACACACACACACACACACACTAACATCCACTACACTACCGCACACGCCGGGGGACTAGTCGGGAGCTTAGAAGTAGTCTGGCTGGGGCGGTGCCCCGCTGGTGGATGATACCTGGTTGGGGAAAACCCCGCTAGCTGACGGTTGGTCGGCGCCGGATCTCGTCATCGAGCGGAGGAAGACCACCGCCACATCTCGAGCAAAAGCACGCACCACACTTACGGGAATAATGACCGTAGTAGTTGACGCGCCCGGACACTAACAAACAATGAATCAACTAAAGGTGGTGGTGGGACGGCCAGAACGGGAGGGCGCTCGGGGACGGACCGTGTGGCTCGGCCGTGGGAAAGGAGGAACACGGTGGGAGGGCGCGCTATTCTGCGCAGGAGGTGCGTGTGGCTGATTTCCAGACTTTTTAAGGCTTGCGCGTGGCCGTCCCCAGCCGTCCAACTTGGGTAGAAAGGGGAGGTTTTTGTCGTTCTTGGCAGATGTTGAAAAGAGAATTCTCTTGCGGATTATGTCCATATGTGGCAAGTATAACATGAGTAAAAAATAAACTTTTGCTTGGGAGAACTCATTTCAAAGCTTGAACCTAAAATGAAAATTCGAAAAAGAAAGTCAGAAATATTCGTTTTGCGCAAAGCACTAGAAACTCGTAGCGTTTTATTGATCCTAATAACATTTTGGTTCAAAATTAAGCTATTCGTACATATGTAAAAATTTAGTTGGGATTCAGCGTTATTCTTGAAACCAAACGTTTCAATAATGGAAAACGAATAGTTTTATTCATCTTGTTTTTGTGTGCCCTACAGGGCTCCTGTAGTGGTGGTGTTAGTAGAGGAATGGTTATCTACGCGTATATATAAGATCTGGAGGCAATTTATACTGCATCGAGGATCTTCAAGAGGTGAAAAAATATGATTCGTTTGTTGTGGTATTGCTCTTGCATGGTATGTCTAGTATTAAGCGAAGAAACTACACAAAACTCCTGATCAGCGCAGCCGAACGTTCGGATTATTCTCCAGACAGTGGAATTTAATTCAGCTTTGTAGTTGGTATCGAAAATTCGCCACTATTGCTTCTCAATCGTTCGGACCTTACAGTCACTGATTCTTCTGAAAAAAAATTGTTTCTCGGCGCTTCCGCATTAATTATAGCTTAAAAACGGTCCTTGAAATATTTTTAAAGTATATGCATGGTGTAAAATGTACTCTATGTTTAATATAGATTTAATTTCTAATTTGTATTATGATTTAGGTTTCAATCGTAAAAATTTGATCTATAATTTACATCTCTTTATTATCAAATATTTGTTGCATTAGTTGGAGAGAATTATAAACAACCGAAAAGGCAATGAGTGTGTTGATGAATTCGGTCCTAAATTGCATATTACAAACAATAATTACGTATTGTTTGTTCGACAAGAAAAGAGTATTTTTGGACCGTTTTTTTTTTTTTGTGAAAACTCTATCAAGAAGCGGGAGGGCTCGTTAATGAGCTAAGCTCGTTCACCGACATGCTTACATGTCAACCACGCACCTACTAGATACGCTGTTAATATGCCGCAACTTCATAACAGGCAAACTTCGTTGTTCGAAGTTCAGGAGTTGATGTTAAAACTCTTCCAAACAAGAAATTTATTAGTTTGTTGACTGCATGGGTCAAAATCTTTAACCGTGATGCTTGAGGCATTCAAGAAACTAGTAGTCTCAGAACAGCAAGTACTTTCTTCTTATTTGTAACTTTTGCAATTTTCGAAAATTCATTTAGTTCAACGAAAAGGAGACTTGGACCATTTTTAAACATCTTTTACTGCATCTTCTACTAAAGGAAAAAGTTAATAAAAAAATATGAATCTGTTAAAGAATATATAAATGAAAAAATTATAAATTGAAACGATCACGCAAAACTACCCAAAATACTAAACAGTTTTTAAAAATTGTTTATTATTATATTTAACGATCTGTTGTTGAACATACTTTATACGAAAAAATCGCTATCGTCAATATTGTAATAGTAGAAAGACGCCACATTTTTTAAACCGTTGCAATTTCTGAAAATTTAGAATTTGACAGAAATGAGACCTCGGTCACTTTAAACGTTTTTTCGTTCGAGGAAAAAGTTTACACAATAAAATTTGATGCCACTTTTGAGAAATTTTGAAAATTCCTCAATGATTCATGTAAAGTGGGCCTAGATTCGAATCCATTTCAAGTTCGCAGGGCACTGTGTTTCTAGATCCACCAATAAATATAAATTTTGGAGCTAAACCAAATCAAATTGTTTAGGTCCTTCCGTTCTCCACAGGCGGACGGGAAAACTATGTTTTTGTATCAAGGGTCCAGAAAACGTGGATTCTCAGTACATAGCATTTTAGAGGACATCCTTTGTTATTTATAGCAGCAAGACTTTCCTTTTCTTTCGTATCAGGGTCCCATTATGCAAGTTTTTCTACAAAAAATCCCCATTTTCCGTTGTAGCATTACAATTTTTTCTTTCTAACGTAACTACTAGTAAATTCTAGAAAGATCTTAATCCGGCTGGTGACACCTCCAACACGATGAGCAGCGGTTCAAGTGCAAATCTTGTTAACACAACCATCGCGTGCAGCACAAATGCCGACCAATTGCCTTGGAATTGTTAATTTGTTCGAAACAATTTTAAAACTAATTGCTCATCTTTTAGTTTCACGCACTGATTAGTGCGTAGTATTACAAGTTCTTTAAACAGATTTTAATGCAATTATATATTTTAGGACATCCCTGTTTTGAAATGAAACCTGTTCGGAATGGACTCGTCAATTTGTTTCTTGGCGTATGATTTGTTCATTTTAATTTTACTTCACTTTATTCACTTTAAGCGATACAGTACATATGTGCTCATGCAATGTAGTCTTCAAAGCCCCTATCACCTACTTGTGAGACTGATCCGGAGCAAGTATACCTAGGTAGTTTGCCATTGGTTTCCCTATGGCGCTAGTGCGTTTGATTTGAATTCAGATAGCGCAGGCCAAGATACAATATCCGGAATCTTATCCAGTGATTCAAATCGAAACTCTGATTGATGCTAAATTGTTAGAGGATTTAATTTTGCCAGGATCGGCCAAGTGCCTTTTCTAGCGATCTGTTTTACATGCCGACAAGCGTTCGACATGCCGTCGATTTTGGTGCCTCAAAATCCACCAACTTTTATAGGATTTGTACCCGTGAACTTGAAATCAGTAGCTCGGCATGAAAACCGATGTATAATCAAATCTGCTTTTCATTGCTACTAGAAATAATTTACTACGTATAGGAACTACAATTATCCACTATTGCGATACAAGAACTTCTCAGTATCAATATTCTGTCGAAAATTCGCCAATTTCTACAACAGCATTTACCACGTAAGTGTAAATGACGAGAAGGGAAAAATCTACATAGTATTCCATTAACACGTCTTTGAATAACTAATAAGGCATATACCTTCAAGTCTGCTTCATAATCACGTTTCCAGTAGTGCTTCAGTGTTTTCTCCTCCAGTGTAATATTCTTAATTTTGTTGGGTGTGGTAGTTATCAAATTTCGATGAGGTTCCATTTCTCAAGAGTCATCTAGGAAAGGCAGTGCTCCATGTATAAGAAAATTACAAGTTCTTTAAACAGATTTTAATGCAAATATATATTTTAGAAATCCTGTTTTGAAATGAAACCTGTTCGGAATGGACGCGTTAATTTGTTTCTTAGCGTATGATTTGTTCATTTTTAATTTTTACTTCACTTTATTCACTTTAAGCGATACAGTACATATGTGCTCATGGAAAATGCAATGCTTCTGCTTTGCATTTGCAATGCTAGTACGGCAAATTACCGCATGCAAAAGCAGACGCTAGGATCGCGTCAAAGGTGATGGTGAAGATATTTTGAAATCTCTCGATAATTTATCAGATACGCCCTTCCTGAGGTAGAAATAGGGTGAGGAGAGAATACAGTCCATAGAAGCAGAGAATTTTGAGTTAGCACGTGGCGCCTGGCGACGCCGCGCCGATTCGGTTATCGGAGATGAAGGAGGTGCACGTCGCCATAGCAGAAACGGAAATGGTCAAGACATGCCCTCCCTCCACCCAGAGGCAAGGGAACATGTATAGGTGTTTATTGCCATTGGGCAGTTTCTGCATCAGCTTAACCTTTCGGTTATCCGCTTGGGAACCCTGGTCTTATACTTGGGGTTTTCTAACGTGGCATCTGTGGGTAGTATCTTCAAGATGGAATTCGGCACGACTTTTTACGTTAAGTTTAGTCGCTTGATCTGCAGCACTGCTTGATACGGTCGCGATCATGCGACATCTTGCGGCAGGACCAGAAAGACCGGGAGCGGCAGCTCTGTGCATCAACTGATGTCACTGCAGCGCCTCTGACCGGGAGGTCCTAGATTTGAGTCCTGATGGCGGCAGGATTTTCGACACTAGCTTTACAGCTAGGTCGAATTCAGTCGCTGTCTGGAGGAGACTTCTAGCGGCCGGTAGCTCTAATCGGTAGTTTTATGTGGTTTCTCCCATCAACACCAGGCGAATGTACCCTAACAAACAGACCACGGACCGTGCGCGATCTTTCCTTCCTCTTCCTTGTCCTATCCTCTCCTTACACACACACACTTACACTAACATGCACTACACTACCACAATTCCGGGAGACCGGTCGGAGCTTAGATCTTGTCCGGCTGGGGCAGTTTCCCACTGGTGGGAGAGTCCTGGTTAGAAACCCCGCTAACCGACGGTAGGTCTGCACCGAATCTCGCCATTCAGCAGGAAAGATCACCGCCATCTCCGAGGAAAACATGTACTACACTTACGGAATATTGACCTACGCTGTTGGCGCGCCCGGAATCACTAATCAATCAACCAACCAACCAAGAAAGACGCAATAATATCTTCAAAATAACATTTTTTTAAGTAGTTGCGCATAAACAAGGAAAGGCACTTATAATTATTGTATATTTCCGATTATCATTGAAACCTCTGGCAATTAGAGTACTGCGAAAATCTGCATATTTAAAACACTAATGGTTGATGTTTAGAAAGACTATTGAGCTTTCCTCTCAATCAATTTTTGTGACCTTTGTTTTAAATGAAGGTTAATGGGCCTCAAAAGATTTTCCTATTATTACCTGAGTGTATAGTACAATCACTAAAATTTAATAAAATCAAAGTTAACAGAATGAAATTTTATCTGACTCCATTTGTTCATTATTTCTGTGCGTGAGTTTTTATGGATCTGTTGAAAGTGTTCAATATTTCATCTTCTAGAAATTGAGTGTAAGGTTATTGTTACAGAAGATAATAAGAGGAATTTTCTTAAGACTGAAGAGTATTTTTAAGTAGAAATACACGTGATTATAATAATTGTGTGGTGCATTATATTTCTAAGACAAAGAGGAGAGCATGATTTCTTTGATATATTTCCCTGTCATCTTCAGAAAGATGTTGAACTCTGAATTCACAGTGAAAAGTAATTAGATTGTTCTAGGTTGAGTGTTCTTTTCTTGTTCCATTATTTGCGAGACGTAATACCGTGGATCTACGAATATACACGTATATGCGTGTGACATGACGTCACACACTTGAAGCCACCTCCGCCTTATTGGTGAGTATAGAAAGTTTGTAGAATAGACAATCTGCTTGTGAAGTGATCTGTGGCTTGTGGCTGTGCTCATTTGCAGTTGTGTTGTTTGGCATCGTTTTTAATATTTAAAGACCTTGTTCAGAATTGCAAACTTTTTGTAACAGTTCGTTATTGTTACTTGTGTTGCTAAAAGCTGTACAAACCGTACGGGAAAATCGGAAATTACTTTTCACAAGTAAGTAGCTACTCCATGTAATTTGGAACAGTTAGTAACTTTGTGAGTTATTCGTGAATTATTTCTTAAATATTTCCTGCAGATCCAAAGCAGAAAACATTGTGAATTAGAGTAGTACGAAGAGACAATTGTCAGCCTGGCAATTACAGCAAGTTATGTTCATCTCATTTCCAAGAACAAGATTTAGATAGAATTTCTTTATCGTGTGTAGGTTTGGGAGAATTCGCAGTTCCATCAAATTTTCCAGCTATTCCACCACACCTAAGAGAAGTAATGACGTATTGTTAGGCCTGTAGTAACAAAGTTTGGCTTGACAGACATGTTTTGGGATCACCAATATGGCGGACTGGCTTCATTTGCTGCACACGGAAGAGGTTGGTAACGGCTCCTCCATGTATGCTTAATACTGAACGACATGAAACAATATTTTATAAGTTCGCTGGTTTTCGTGTACAAATATTTGGACCTTTTGTTAACTTTTCTGCAGACACATCCCACACTTATTTACTTTTTGTCTTCCATCTTCACAGCTCAAAATATTAACGTGTTCCCAAATTTCTACTCCCTTATTCAACCATGTGGAATTGTCTTGATTGTTTCCTACATACAAGTAAATTTAGTTAATTGAAGATCTTTAAATTATGCTATGCACTTTTTGAAACATCTGAATGATTGTTGAGTTATAACACCAGTAAAAGAGAAAGTACCAGAGTAAAAAAGTTTTTGAATGCTGCACGTTCCCTCTAATTTTTATTAGTCATAGTGTATGAAACTTTACTTCGAGCACTACGGAAAAACTGAAGCCCTATATATTTGTATGAGTATATTGTTGATGTTTTCGAGTTGCTCCATCAAATATGTAAATAACATTCAGAAAGCATATGCACCGTTTAATGCACACTTCATTTCGATTCGACACCAAATGACGGTATCCAATTATTTTCACGTTTTCATATTAGCTCTGGGAATACACTGTTTGGTATTCATATGAAGCGCAGATGTGTAGATCCGTCTGTCAATGTGTAATTTGTAACATCAATGAATTTGTAATTTGTAGCAGTGCACATGTTATACGAAGGCCAAACAAGGCAATGTAATTATCTCAAATGTAATTTTATCTCATAGTAAATCCAGCACTTGGTAAATTTTAAAAAATAAATACCATTTATACATTTTGGTTATCTAAAATCTAACTTAAATAAAATTAAATCCGTTTCATAATAAAGAAAAATTAGAACACAACTGTTATTTCTCATGGCGCGTAGTCAAATATACATTCAATTATATAGTTTCGATGCTCTCAATCTAATTTTCCCAAACTTTTAGGTCTTGTAGAGATCTTTGCCTTATTTTATGTTTTAGGGGATGCTCAATAAAAAATCATGCCTACGACAGTGAAATATCCCGTCTGTTCGATTTTTGCCTTATAGTCCGTTAAGTATACATATTTTTGGCGAAAATGTCAAGAAATAAAGTATACAAATAATTTTTTGTATGTAAGCATTATAAACGAACTTTTCTGTTCCAAAAAATCGTTCATAAAAGGACATTTTACGACATAAATAATGACGTATATGGATTTTACGGCACGAGTGATTGTGTCATCACGCATGCAGACAATCGCAGCGTGGGAGCGAAGGAGACACTGAACAGCCAAACACCGTTTTCTCACCAAGATGTCAAATACCCGTGACGTCATAAGAAAGTTGTTTCCGAATACTAATTTTGATTCACTTAAAAAATTATAATTCTCTGCATCGCCTCTGACCGGGAGGTCCTAGGTTCGAGTCCTGGCGGCGGCAGGATTTTCGACACTCGCTTTTCAGCTAGGTCGAATTCAGTCGCTGTCTGGAAGAGAATTCTAGCGGCCGGCTGCTCTGATCGGTAGTTTTCCGTGGTTTCTCCGACCGAGCAGCCCTACCAAACGGGCCACGGACCGCGCGCGATCTGCCTTCCTCTTCCTTGTCCTATCCTCTCCCTTACACACACACACACACACACACACACACACACACACACACACACACACACACACACTTACACTAACATGCACTACACTACCACATAGTCCGGGAGACCGGTTGGGAGCTTAGAGCTTGTCCCGGCTGGGGCGGTGCCCCGTTGGTGGGAGAGTCCTAGTTAGGGGAAAACCCCACTAGGCGACGGTAGGTCGGCACCGGATGTTGCCATCCAGCGGGGGAAGATCACCGCCATCTTCCGAGAGAAAAACATGCACTACACTAACGGGACTAATGACCAAACCAGTTGACGCGCCCGGAAACACGAAAAAATCAATAAATCAATTATAAAGTAAATACAAAGTAAATAAAACAGATGTCTGGTATCAATTTTATATTTCTGCTGAAGATCTTTTCGATCGCGTAGCGATCATCGTCAGAGCTTGTAGCGGCAGAGCTTCAGCAGAAATATAAAATTGATACCAGACAACATCTGTTTTATTTACTTTGAATTAATAAGGTATCTACATCACCAACAGTCTAATTAACAATCAATTATAATTCTGTTATACAAAAAAATAACGCAAGCCACTCGTTTATAATATTTTATTGCATTCGTACAAATTCGAAAATTCGCTCCATACGTTGTTCGTTTTCAAAACACATACTCATGAAATAAAGCTTAAAATTATAAACTAATTGCATAAACTACTATTATTCTTAAATTTACTCCAATACAATTTTTATAGATTTTGGGTTACACGAATATTTCGGGCGCAAACGTGTACTGAAAATATATGTGATTTACCGTAACGGCTTTGTTAACCACAATCACCCATTATCCAAGCAAAACTTACCACGTTAAGGAAACTCAATTTATAATTAGGTACTTGTAATTAGTGAACATTATCTCCTGCAATATAGTTTAGCTAATAGGTTGAGTTCACTTTACTAATTGTGTTATATAATTTTTTTTAAAACTCTGCAAGAAAACCAATTTATAATCCATGCCTCGTAGAAAAGATAATAAAGATAATTCATAATACATCAGTGTCTCCTTATTACTGACGGATCGATATTCTCATTTTCAAACACTGCTTTTCATGACAACCAAAATAACGAGTTGATAAGGAAATAAATAATGTTTCACTTTAGCAAAGATTATAATGTTTGTTATTGTGTCACATTGTAACACTATATATACTTCGTGAATAGTGCTCTGGTTGCTCATCTCTTATCTTCTCGTTATCGGCACTGTAATGTCTTTTTATAGTTTTCAACTTTAGTTTCTTTTCAAAATGACCCAATGTATTCTGAAATATTGTCAAATTCCTTTCCTAATCTCTCTTGCCAAATTCCTTTCCTAATCTTGCCATTTTTTCATTGCTTGAAAATTTAAGTTCGAAGGCATCCTAAGAGGACATGTAATTGTCTCGAGCAGCACACGCATTCAAATACGTTTTACTTTATTGAACGAACAGACTCGTGCACCAAATCTGAATTAACAATGAAGAATATTGTTGGCTGTTGTAATATCGGTAGTACACTATTAATTTTCTCATTTAAATATTTTAAGGTGAGATTGGGTAAGTGTTATAATTAGTCAGAAAAGAGGATCAGAATAGAATTCCAATATTGATTTATTTGAGGACTAAATTATATAATTTAGATTAATTATAAATTATTTAAAAATATGATTATATATTATTCAGATGTGGACTAATAGATTAGTAATGTAGAATTTATTGAGAGTTAAGTACTACACATTTTAAAGAGAAATTATTAATATCATAACAAATGAAAGAAATAAAGAGAGAAAAATTGATAAATCATTTAATACCACAGAAATTTAGTGAATCTGTATCATAAAATAAATGAAATTGAAACCATTAAAAATTTAGTCATAGAAATTTGAAATTTAAGTTGGCCCAGTTCTTACCTCCTGTTGGGAAGCCAGAAAATGACTACAGGGACCCCAATATTAATAATCCAAACTAAATGCTTGTTCAATGTCTAAAACTAAATTCTTACTGAAATAAATACATTTCCTGCAAAGTAGGAATATAATGAAACTTTTTTTCATTTACGCGATTATAAATAAAGGAAAAAACAAAAATTATATAATATTAGTGTTTAAAATAAAAAAATATATTAAACAAAGAACAATACTGAATTTTGAAGATATAAATTCACTACGTGCTCCTTCTAACTCAAGAGATACATGAAATACTGTTTTAAAAAATGTTTATTTTCGTTTCCAAAATATCCAAAAAGGTCAAAATTTGCAGTTTGATCGTTGTTTCATAACACATCAGAAAAATATTTGTTTAAATATACGAGTATGTAATGAATACAGTTGTTGACTTAAATGACGTAAAAGATAATGGTGTATATTTCAAATGATGTTTGACTGTTCAAAGTATTAACCGTCCAAGCCGGGATTCGAACTAGGATCTATATACAGCAAGGTATACTGTAAGCCGGTGTACTGGAAGTAGTGAACAGTCAAACGTAATTTGTGACATTATTTCTATTAAGTAGCGATGCGGTTGCAACGGTACTTACAAATTGCAAAACACGAAACATATTCCCCGTAATTGTTAAACAATTACAACTGTGACAAGTAGACGAAATGTAAACTTGTATTTGCTTTCATTCTCTTACTTTGATAATGATATCAGGCGTTGTCTTTTAGACACTACTCTGACAATACGTTGCTAAAATTCCTTGTGTTAAGTGGTAATTACAATTTTTCAGACGAAATCTTCACCTTCAAGACCAAAAATCTCCAAAACATCGCATCCGTTTATTCGTTTCGTGTTATTCGCTTTGTTATTACCTTGTATATTCTATATTAATTTTATAGATAGGTCGTAGTCCATGAAAGTTGGTGAGTGTTCTCTTAAAAGCATAACGAATGTGGGTTAGTAATTGCAAGCAGTTGTGACTGCACAAAAGTAATAAAACTTTTGGCCTCTTTTACACAGTGAAAGAAGACTCATAAATGGACGAATTTTCTTCTGTACACCTCTACCCCTTCTGTCTTTTAATTGCATCATTCTGCTTAAGAGCTTTTGTGATTCATCGCTAGATTTACATGTACGACGCTTCTAAGCAGCCTATCAAAAAGCAGTACTCGCGTCAGTTTGGCTTCTCAAGGCTACCCGCTAACCCCTTAAAAAACATCAAAGAAAATCCTTGACAACCCAACGCAAATCTTTTACATGACACCCGTCTCATTTTCAGCCTCAGCTTAGTCGCTGCGCAATGACCCACTGGCCGTGGGCGCTGATCCTTCGGAAAAGGATCTCCGGAGGTTGATGGAGCCTCGGGCCTCTCCACTATTTTAAGCGCAGCGAATTATCTCAAGGCCTCCTGCGCGAGGAAGGCTGTCGGCAGGCGCGGCGCGCTCAAGTGGCCGATAACGCAATTTAGGGGCTTAGCAGGAGCCCTGCGCGCTTTGAAGCTCAATCTTTTCCCGTCTCGCCGGATCAGGGAGCTCCGGGCGGCCCGCGCTGTTTGTTTGGCCGCGCAGGATATTGCTGAACAGTAGAAATAGTGGCTTGTTTGTGAAGGTAGTGTACTCGGTGAATATGCTTGCCGTAAAACAAGCTTTCAGATCGTGTGAGAGTATCAGCGAGATTTTGCGTAGAGCGAAAACTGATATTGTTTATAATATTCACCGACTGCGGGGCCTGTGTTCAAGCATGAACGCTAAAGTTACGTTAGAGGAATGTCAGAATTCAACGGAGTTTTTTCTCGGCTTATCGTAAAACGATATAATGCATGCTAAAGGCTACCACGTTATCTATATTGCTTGATGTGTTACGTCCGTTTTGAGGTTTTGTTGGTCTAAATCTTCGCAGCTCCGAAGTGAGACGACAGAGTCGCTAACGCTGAATTCCCATAATGCTACGCCTCTTGATTTACGTTAGTTTGAATGTGACTGCCTGAACGATGGTGTCAATCGTACTAATTTATCGCGTCCTCTAGCGTGTACGACAAACATTAAATGGTGAAAGTGGTAACAATATGTAGCAAAGTGTAAGGGACATCCTTACATTAGTCGTATAAGCAAACACACGCGAATATAAACATAAATCATGTGAATCCAAATCATTCGATGTGCAAATTTGACCAATGCAGAACACTTTCTTATTGAAATTCAGATCAACTTCCGTTAATATAACTTTCTGAAGTAACATGGTGTACAAAACGCAATCAGCAAAAGAAACATCAAATGGTCGCTTAGTTGTCTTTTAGAGGTTAATGCTATCTGATTCCACGCGGTGGAAAACTTGTCTTATTCTTCAATGCAAAAAGTAATATCTCTAAAAATGCAACTAAGTGAAGTATAGTTTTAAAAATAAAATGTTAATATTTTAGGAGAATTTTTTATTTTTAATACCTCCTGCATTGCTCTCAGTAATCCAGTGTGGTATTGTATAAAGAAATGGACTTCATGGGTAGTAATTTTCAATAATTATAACACCTGCCTTCCATTCTATTTCCATTTTTCTTCCTGATTGATCCTTGTTTATTTTACGCTCAGTTTCTTCGATACCATGATCTAACACCAGGTGTATTGTTCTGAACACACTATACAGTATTTGTTTTCAGTCCAAATTTTATACCGAGAACGGTAGCTCAGTGCATTAACTGTTGTTGCTGCTGCGCCTCTAACCGGGAGGTCCTAGGTTCGAGTCCTGATGGCGGCAGGATTTTCGACAGTTCAGTTCAAATTCAGTCGCTGTCTGGAGGAGAATTCTAGCGGTCGGCTGCTCTGATCGGTAGTTTTCCGTGGTTTCTCCAGTCAACACCAGGCGAATGGAGAGTACCCACCAAACGGGCCACGGACGCGCGCGATCTGTCTTCCTCTTCCTTGTCCTATCCTCTCCCCTTACGCACACACACTTACACTAACATGCACTACACTACCACATATTCCGGGAAAAGATCACCGCGCATATCCCGAGAAGAAACATGCACTACACTAACGGGACTAATGACCAAAGCAGATGACGCGCCCGGAAAACGAAAAAAAATCAAATTCAAATTTTAAGCGTACTCTTACGAGTATTCTATGCAATCATAAGAAAGATCAATATAATTTTTCCTTCGGAAATGATATCTCTTCAACTGCTTTCAGGTGGTATAAAAACAAAAACCCATTGGATATTATCTGTGAATATTATACCATTTAGTCGAAGTGTTTTTTCGTTTTGTTTTGTAAATGTCTGAATTATCTGAGACACAAATTATCCACTTTGAATTGTATCTATGCAATTCTGCGGTCGTTACTCTATATGCCGTAGTTTTTCTAGTTATTTTCTTTCAAATTGTTTAGGATCGTTTTGTTACGTGGGTAACATGCCTGCACAATACTGAGGATCCGTAGAGACATCTCCCTGAGAAGAAGATATTTCTCTGCTAATGACGGTTTTCTCCGTTGATCTCCAGAGTAAAAGTGCTCCGTCATCTTAGGTCTCATCTATCCTCATTTTTGGAATTTTCTGACGTCCGTACACCGCTGCCGCAGATGCGACTCGTTGTATCTTAGATCGATGAGGATGGCTGAACCACAATTACTTTCAGTCTTCAGTTGGCTAATATCTAAAAATAATTTCATCCACATGGATTTATTATTTAAAATGATTTATGTATGAATTACAAAATATTCCTGACAAATTACTCCAAAAATATGATTTTATTTATGGCGAGCATCTGTGTAATGTAATTAATAGTAATAGCTCTCTATAATAAAAGAAAACCATACAAATACTATTAAAACGTTTATTTTAAAGCGATAGTACCAGATGTTATTTAAGTCTGAAGATATTTTTAATATTATAAAATATTTTTTTATCCTATTTTCGTCAGATTTTATATTATAACCCTATTAACAGTATAAATTTTATTAAATACTTCGTGAAAGTAACTTGTAATAATTAATGCAACATATAGATAACAGTACCAAATACGATGCCTGAGAACTATTGATTTTTAATTCTTAAATACAAATAAACAACATTTACAACATACATAATACAACATCAAATGCATTACAACACACGAGCGGAAATGTTACAATATTCGTTCGAAATTCCAGCCTCGGCTCGTAGCGTTCTTCGGCTGGAAATTTTCACTCGCAATGTCCCACTTTCTCCCCTTATAACGTTGATTCAATTACGGCATCAGGGAACTCATACCGTGTATTTCCGTTGCATTCTCTAAATAAATTTCCCGTAGCATTGCATAATCTTCTGTATACTATGTATATTACTCGTAAATACTTACGTTTACAAAGAGATGAAAAAAAACATTCGTTCACTGAGAAGTCACTATCTTTCCTGCACTTCTTTTAGAACTAGCGACTCCATTTCAACCCTTATCAGCACGTCCCATGACACCTCTTCTAGTGCGCACTAGCCGTCCCCTGCCCGCCAGGAGTGCAAATTCGCCCCCCCTCCCCTTCCCACGGCGACAGCTGCCAACCTCCGCACCTCACGCCCCGCCCCCGCTCTGGCCGTGACAGCCACTTCCGACGCCCCGCGCGGAGCGTCGCGACGGCGCCGTCCATTAACGGAAGGGCGCCGGCGGCACCTCGCGATCCGATCACCGCGCGCTTCTCGGGAATAGCCTCCGACACCCAACGCCACAGGCATTGCAACTACCATCCACTACTTCCATCTCGCCAGCTGCTTCTCGGCCTCCGTCTCCATGGTCATCCCGCTGTGTTTCTATGCGTTCGACATGTTAGTCAAGCGCCCTTTCGGAGCCTATGCCATACGTCATATACGTTACGTCATATGCGTTACGACATATGCGTTAGTATATATGCGTTACGTCTTATGCGTTCTATGCGTTACGTCGGCATACGCTTTACGCCGTGGCTTTACGTTTTACGCCTTAGTCTTTTCGCCTTACCTTTTTTTTGACGCCTTACATCTTAAAGCTTCGGACACCAACACGGCTCTACCTCTCTTCGTCCTGCGACTCTTCTTTCTGTGCTTCTTTCCACGCTTACCTTCACCACATCACCACTTTCCACCGTCACTGTTCTGTCGCTGTCCCCGCCACTATCACAGCTTCCGTCGTTACTGTCAGTACCTCCGGCACCCCACTGCACCTGCCACGTGCATTGTCAATGCTCCTGTAATTACCACTCCCACATTTCGAGTTTTGGTCACTGATATCTCTACTGTCACTGCCACCTCCTCTAAATGCATCGTGATCTAGGACCCCGATCCAGATATACATCGATTCCCAACCTTCATGTAAAAACACATATTGATCATTATCTTGAACCCTTACTTACATTGGTACTAAACGTCTTGTAAGGTAATCTTGGCATACCGGGCCGAGAGGCGAACAGTCAGAAAGGACATCCTGGGGAGAAGATATGGGAAAAAGACAAAAAATCGAGACACGGTAATGGAAAAGCGCAATCATGGAGACAGATATGGGACGCTGATCAGGAATCAGAATCGAAATCAAGATATCAATCTAAATGGTCGAAATAAGGTTCGAGAGCGAGACCCGTGGAGGTCGGGGAATCAAGATGAAGGAATCGGAAGCGACAGACACGTCGGAACAAAAGTTGGGCAGCGGGAGGATGAGGTGGGAGGGGGTAGCTGCGTGACGGCGGGGCGTTCACGGTGCCGTCTCCGCGGCGTCACGCGCGCCCTCATAACGCTCCGTCGGGGGCGGCGGCGGCGGCGGCTGTTGCGGGCGAGATTCCTTTTACAGCGCTCGTAAAAAGGCCCATTTCCGCGGCCGCTCCTGTTGTTACGAGCGCGCAGAGTCGCCGCCCGTCACTCTGCTGCGGCGACCTTCGGCGCGGCCAATTCGCGGCCGTGGGGCCTTTTCCTCGATGGGCCCCGCGTGCGCGAATCTGGCAGACGCGCTCATGAATACAAAATACAGGAAGCCGATCCGGTCGCTAGGGCAGTAGTGTCGTAGCGATCGCGGGCCGAAGGGTCGCGGGTTCGAGTCCCGCCTCGGGCACGGTTGTATTTGTGTTCGTTCTTTCACCCCTTATCATCACTATATCGTTTCATCTTCGTAGGTACCATACCGTTAACTCCAATAGTGGTCGCTAATGTCCTAGATGTAGATGCGACCTAAAAAAAAGAAGGAAATTTTCCAAGTGTCGTAGCGTGGTGTTTCGAGTCAACGTTGCATTCAGTGTTTTGGCTAGCTGGGCGGACTGCGCATCCCAAAGGTATCAAGTGAAGGAAAGAGTAATACTAATCACTCAAAATTTTATAATATACGTTAATATTATATGATGTAATACATCATGTATAACATCGTATTATGAAGCCCTTATTCAGCGGGACATCAACAGCTAGTTCAATATAAAAAAAAGTGTTTTGAATCTCCGTAAAAGTTTGTTCAGTACGTCATTTTATGTTCTGAACTTCATTAATAAAGTTGTTTAACGATATTATAAATAATCACCTAATTTAGAAACGTTTCCTTGTGGAAATTGTTCACTCCTGAAAGGAGTAAATTATACTCACGGCTAATCACAAGTAATAAATTTCAACATAGTTTTCTAGGGTTGAAACGAACAAAAATATTTTGTAGATTACGATTCAGGACCAGCGAACGCAAATGCAACCTGCAACACTTTATTCCACAACTCACGTTGCAATCTTAAATAACGTGAAAACTATTAGTTTAAATTCTTAATTTTTACCCCTTCATCGGTGGTAGATCTTGCAGGATTCTTAAGAGGAGGAAAGAAGTCATGTTAATACTCTTACATTTTAAAAAACCCTGCAACAAATTCGATTAATTGCAGAAATAAACCACAAGGGAAAGAGACATATCGTAGATTTGATTTTCCCTGTCATCTGGGTTTCCACCAGCCCATGCTCATTCCGCTTGTGTGAGGTGATAATAACCCTCATCTGCCTGAATTATTTTTAAAAAATGCATTACACCATTGTATAATTTTAAAAAATATTTATTTTTCTCAAATTTTGAAATGCACAACCTTTTATAATATGGAAAACAACATGAAGTTTTAATTACTAAAACATTTTAAGGTGAAAGTATCTATTGTTTCGTACAGCATGCCCATACGGGCACACTAGGCGGTTAAAACGTGCTTTTTTCTTAGTCCTGGCTCATGTTTAATAGGCGTATGGGCGCCAACTAGGTGCCGAGTGTCCAGTTAATGAAGAAATAAAAGAAGTCGTCTTCGTCAACATATTATGTTAGTACTAATATGTTGACGAAGACTTCTTTTATTTCTTCTTATAAGAACGTCAACAACACCAAATCAGAATTCCCACTGTCCATTTAATTCCAATTGCTGACAATAGATGCCAATTCAGAGGAGGATCTCCTCTCAACAAGCCGTATAGCCGCCTTAAAAAATGTTTCTTCTTGCCGCCACGTCGCTGGATTGTATGGATCATTATTACACGAAAGGAGGAAACGCGGAGAATTCCTCTTCAAAGTGATTTCGAGTTTTCGTGTCGCTTAAAAAGCGCGCACAGTTAAAAAATCCGATCGAAGACCATTTTTGATAACCATGAACTACAGAAATATTAATTTTCCCTCTTACATTAAAGAAAACATTTCATTTGGACATTTCATTCAAAAGAAAAAATATGCGAGGAGGACCTTCTTCGCTTCCCTCCGCTGAGAAATCGCATTAACCTTCAAGCTCGCTAGGGAACCGACTATGACCGCTTTGGATTTTTTTATTCATTCATTTTTTCGTGTTTCCGGGCGCGTCACCTGCTTTGGTCGTTATTCTCGTAAGTGTAGTGCATGTGTTTTCTCGGGAGATGGCGGTGGTCTTCCCCTGCTAGATGGCGAGATCCGACGACGACCTACTGTCGGCTAGTGGGGTCTCCCCCTAACCTGGACTCTCCCATCAGCGGGGCACCGCCCCAGCCGGGACAAGCTCTAATCTTCCGACCGGTCTCCCGGAATATGTGATAGTGTAGTGCTTGTTAGTGTAAGTGTGTGTGTAAGGGGATAGGATAGAACAAGGAAGAGGAAGGAAAGATTGCGCGCGGTCCGTGGCCCGTTTGGTAGGGTACTGCTCCGGTATTCGCCTGGTGTTGATCGGAGAAACCACGGTAAACTACCGATCAGAGCAGCCGGCCGCTAGAATTCTCCGCCAGACAGCGACTGAATTCAACCTAACTGAAAAGCTAGTGTCGAAAATCCTGCCGCCGTCAGGACCTGAACCTAGGACCGGTCAGAGTTTTTTTCCTATTGGTACACTAAGTAAATATTATTTGCACAGCATTGAGTTTTATTTTTCGAAAGTCGTGGCTATTGAATACCCTATTGTCTTGGTAGGCTACCTTTTGATATTACATTGAACGTTTCTTCCAAGCTCAATAATTTTTATTTTCATTAAAGGTTTGGCTACGACTGCAACTGCTTCGATGGTGAATTTTCTGGTTTACGTAGCGGAGATGTTACACATAGGAAGACGTTGAAACATTTGGAATCTTTTATGCCGGATCCTAAAACGTCACATGTTCAGGGTATTTCAAACTTCGATGTTTAGTGCACATTACATAAATTGTTTACACCACCTTCTGCAAACTTTCTTTGCTTACTGTTACCATAAATTCAGTTGTAACTTTTAAAGTTGCACATTTGCAGTATTCACTCACGTACCGATGTAGAGCGTTGGTAAATATTGAAACATTTCAACAAAATCTCTTGCACCTGGCACGGATATTTGAAAGTGGCGTTACCATTTCTTTTATTGAAGGGTGTTTTCTTACCTCTGTTACTTCTGCAGAACTACTTGCTGGCAGTGATGGCTTTGCTTGATGTCATTTATTCCAATATTGATTCAGTGGTGAGGTGTAGTTGACATTTACATAATTGGAATGATTGAAGGCGTTGTCATTGTCACGGTTACAACACAGCTCTTGTCAACAACATATTACGCCGCAAAATTCACAAACGAAAACTGAAAATGTACACTACACTCTCTAACGTAACACTAACATCAGACAAGTACACTTGCTTACAATATTTTGGAAAACTTTCAGAAAAAGTCGCACACAATATACACAAAGCCGGTATCAAAGTTTCATTCAAACACAAAATTCTCTCAGAAAAAACTTATCTCCTAAACACACACAGATATTCTAGAAAAAAACGGTATCTACGCACTACATTGCCACGATTGCGAAGCAAAATACATTGGTCAAACAGGCAGAACTTTCAATACAAGAATAAAAGAACATATACACGCTTGAAACACAACACCTGCAAATCTCACTTTGCCAATCATCTACTTCAGACAGGTCACACATTCAATCCACACACAGACATTCACATACTGGAAATAGAAAATCAATATCATACCAGATTAACATGGGAAAACCTTCACATTCATCTCAATAGTAACCTACTGAATGTAAACATAAACTACAACCCCTCCCTCTGCTAAAATTACTTTTTGACATCACCCTCACACCACACTCTTCGGGGGTGACACAACACAGCACACCGCACCCAGGCCATTAACCCTCCTCCACCCCCCACAGACGGTACTTAAAGCTTCCGAGGGACGCCCGAGACACGCAGTCCGTTTGTGGCTCCCAGACAGCAGGTAAGAAACGGCTCAACTTACTTTTCGTATTTTCTCTCTCAAAATTGTACATGTACTACATTTTCATTTATTTCTTGCTTAAAATTAAAAAACTACTATATTATATAAAGATATAACTCTTTTTCTTTCCTTTCTTTAATTCTTCTTCTTTCATTTCTTAAGATGTTTTAAATTATATAAATTATTTATATTATAAAGATCTAACTCTCCGCCCCTTTTTTTCTTTCATTCTGTCTTTTCTTTTCTTTAATTCTTCTCCTTTCATTTCTTAAGATGTGTTTTTAAATTAGGTAACTATGTTAATTCTAATTTTATATTTTCTTGTACCAGAAAACTGATGATGATGGCTAAGCCATCGAAAGCTGCTATTTGTAAAATAAATAATATTGTTGACAATGACAACGCCTTCAATCATTCCAATCATTTATTCCAAACTGAACCAACTCGTTACAAAGAACGTAAATGTGACGTAACCCTGGACCTGAGCAGAATTCCTTATGTCATTGCAATTTCAGCACTTTGCACCTTACTTTGATATTTAATTATTAGCCAGTGTTTCTACTTCCATTGGTTCTTTTTCCTCTATTTAACCTTTGATTCTACATAGGTCTACAGGCTCTACATACATCCTACATTCATCAACCTTAGATTCCAATCAGTCGTATCCTATCCTATCGGTTTCGTTTAATGTGCCCCAATCCACATAACTAATTTATTCATTGGCCTTTTTAGTTTCAAATGTAGGCCACAAGTTCCTTCATATCTTCTGAAGATGACTCATTTCACTGGTTTACAAAAAATCGTTTTCTGTAAGAAGAACTGTTTCTAGAAGATATTTACTTCTCAATCCAAATCTAATTTAAGAATTTGGGTTTCGGCATCTGTTTTCATGTGATGCTCATTTTTATAAATTCATATGTCTTTAAGTGTTAATGTATGTATCTTTCAAAATGACACGCTCTAATAACAACAGATCTAAATTTAGACAGCAAAAAATGCAACAAATTATTACGAAAAGTGAAGAATGATATATAAAATATTTATAAATAAATTTAGTGTTATGAAATATGATTAAATATAATTAAAATATTAGAAACATAAAAATATTTCCTTCCCGATTTCTTGCAATACTTGCCTCAGGAACGTCTCCTTGTAAGTTCTAGCCGTAGATAGACAACAGGGCGTACCCCAATTGCCCTGATACCGCTTTTTCGTTTGAGAAATGTCCTGGTGTTCGCTATGTTCGTTACTAACGGCGCTGAGGTTATCTGGGAAGAATTCCAAGTGATCATTCAAAAAATGTAGTTTAAGAGTCATGTTACATCCCATACGGTTGTATTATCTCAATAGTTCATGTACATTATCGCAATAGTTCCCTGGCTTATGGTTGCCTAAAATGTTTTCACATGAACTTGTGAACGTGTCTGTAAAGAACACCAATGCCTTTTCTGCAAAACCACTAACAAATCAATAAAATATACATAAGACATTAATTTTCTAATATGCGGACCTACAGATATTTCTTCCTTTATGTTTATTTCACCGATCCTTTGGATTGGGAACTTCTCTCGTAAATACATGAATCCATGTGATGTTTTTTTCCATGGCTTCCAAAAACGTTTAAACGTGTCCCCATTTAATGTGCGGAGGATGCATATTTTTGGTCAACAAGAGACTTTTAACCACATTTCTCTGTGCAGGCAGTAGTTCAATCAGAGCAGACAATTTTTCTCACAACAGTGATTCTTTCTGTCTCTGCTGTTCCATTCACATATAAAGCAACTGTGTTTTGTGTACTCTAGATACGTGCCAAAAAGAATTGCAATTACATTAGATCCCTACCTATATTTCATTTGTATTTCTTATACTGTATAAAGTTCTCATATGACTCCTTCAGCTTAACTGCATGAACAAACGGAACAGAAGGTAATTTGTTTCCATAGTGGAGACGTACTATTTTCAGACTTATTTGGCTAGAATCTGTAAACAATTGCCATTCATTTTCATTAAAATATGGCCAAGAGTCTCCCTAACAGATTCAATATAATTACAAAAAGATATGACACTTTTCTTGGAAAAATATTTTGAAAAAGGGGGGAGGGAAAGATGATTTCATCCTTGAATCTCGAAACTAAAAGCTCACACTATTGCTTCCACAAATTAAAATCATAAACAAAGATCGTTGAGGCAAGAATGTGATTAAGTTTATTCACAAGAGCTTGAAATATTGGATCAGCATGGATATCTCCTTTGTTTTCTGAATGTTCGTCACTGTAGCTTTCTTCTGCAATCATTGTCACATTCTCAGGAAGTAGTGGTACTTGCAAATCTTCACTGTGACATACAGGGCTTGTATCAGATGGTAATTTCGGATAATGCATTGTTTTCTTCGTTTTTGAGGTGGTTCCAGCTTTTTTTGTCAGGCAGAAATGACAGTCTCATGTCTGATCCGTTGGTTCCCTCCAAATCATGAGAACAGCAAAGGGCAAGTGTCCTGAACCTTTTGATCAGCACGTTAGGAGTGTAACACACACCATACAGCATATGGGGGATCTTTTCGTGTCCTGGTCGCCAACCTTACACCCGAAATAAAGTTCGGAACACTTCCTTACAAGAGAATTAAGATTACGTTTTTTTTATATTTCTGAGTGAATTTGTCACGGATATAGCAAAACGAATTTTCGCTATTTGCAAAGTTATGGCGACGTTTCTTCATCTGAAATAATTCAAATCAAAAACCTTCACGAACCTAGAACAACAGCCACATCCAACCCACTTTCCACGCTATCATAACTGCGTATGTGTGTGTTTAGTCGTGCTGCCTGTACAGAGATTGTACTCCTCAGCATGTGTGTGATTTTAACTTGGTGAGAAAACAATCTTTCTTATCTCTCCATCCCCCAGATGAACTGGTGATAGGAGAGAATGGCGTATGAGAATCGTATGGATGGGTGATGTTTTGGACATGAGAAGACGGGTTAATTTGTTAGGTCTAGGATTTAGACAGGTTATTTTGTTAAAAGGAGGGTATTGTGGGTGGTGGTTTCTTAATTAAGGAGGTTATTTTAATGCCGGTGTTTTTGGGCTGGGAAGGTTAAATTAGTAAGTTGGAAATCGGCATTTCTGGATTTTAGGGAACTCAAGTCGTTTAGTAGAGAGGTAAATTATTTCAGAAGTTTTATAAAGTCGTGAATGTAAGTGCTGATTGTCCAGGTGCCTGGTCGTATGGTCTACTTAGCTATATTGTGGAAGAAGGTGGAGGTAGGGAGAATATGTCAAATGGGTGGCGCTTCCTGTTGTGAGGGATGGTTCTGTTCATGATATGACAATGAGGTTCGACAAAAGCAGAGAAGGAAGGATTGTACATTGCTTCTAGCAGTCGTTTACGTGTAGTTTCGTAGGTTTCTATCGCGGGTTTAATGTGCTGCGATTTAATGTCGAGGTAGCAGTCATCAGGTGCGGGTCTGTAAGTCAGTCTGATTATTCTGTTTTCCAGTCTGGTCAGCAAGTTATAGTTTGATTGGAAAGTCGAGGCCCATGTTTCAGCGCTATATGTGGCTATTGGCTTGATATATGGTATATGTAAAGTTCGGTTTTGTTTTTAACGTTCTTGTTCGTCATGATGGGCAGTAAGGCGTTGATTGTTCGGTGTGCTTTTTGGGTCTTGTCCTTGATGTGTCGCGTCCACAGTAGTTTACAGTTGTATGTCAGTCCAAGGTACGTCACTTCCCGTTTCCATGGAATGTCCACGTCGTTGATTTGAATGGGGGCTATTGCTGGATTTGCTCTCTTCCATTGAAATATGATCGCTTGACATTTGGATGTGTTGATTGTTATTTGGTTTTCTCTGGCCCAGATTGTGAGAAGGTTAGCGGCTAGTCGTAATTTCCATAATGCCATTTTAGTCATGTGGTTGGTCACAGTATATGCCAGGTCGTCTGCGTAAAGATAGTCATTTACATTGTGAAGTACTGGTATGTCATTGATGAAGATGTTGAATAGGGTAGGAGACCGCACAGCACCCTGAGGGACGCCGACTTGGATGGGATAGGAAGTGGAATAGCATGAAAGTCGCCCGCTATAATGGAGGGTGTGCGCCTGTCAGTTAGTTTGTCCAAGTCTGCTCCTTTCATTCTGCTGTGAGGTCTGTTATACATTGAAACGATTTTGATTGGTTCTAATAGTGTTCCTATTTGAACGGAGGTAGTTTCGAAAGAGATTCTGGGAGTCGGGAGGATGGTATGTGGGATCGTATTTCGAATTAAGATGGCTGTTCCGCCGCCCATGATTATTGGCCGGTCTGTTCTGTATATGAGAAATTTGAGAATGCAGAAAGGTTGGTTAGGTTTCAACCAGGTTTCCTGAATAAGAAGTGCCCAGATGGAGTAGTCGTCAAGAAACTGTGTGATTGAAGCTTTTTGTCGTGTAGTCTGCCAGGATGCTAGTCTTAAGTAGTGTTGTCTCTTGTTCTGCCTGTTTAAAACAGTTCGCATATTTTGGTCGCAGCAGTCATTATTTTCTTGAGTATGTCCTCGGGTCCTTTAAAAATATTGATAATGTCTTTTATTTACTGGATGATTCTGGTAATATTGTTGTTCTTGATGAAATCGATGATGTCTTTTAGGGTGTTCCTTGTGCTGTTGCCAGTTATAGTCGAAGAATCCTGGTTGTCAGTTCTGTTCGCAGTAGTATCCACAAAGGTTCTGCCGTCGATTCCCGGGAAGGATTCATGGGAGAAGTCTGGTGGGGGCTGGTTAGTGCGATTACTATTTCTGTCTCTTAGTCTGGCGATTGCTTGTAGTCGGGAGTTGTTGGCGGGTTGGAACAGCTGGTTGGCACAGCTGGGCAAGGATGCTTCGTGGTTTTGTGAGCAGTTGGCATACTTTATAAGGGTGCTGGTGCAAAAGACGATGTCGTGTGATTCTGCGCATTTGCCGCAGACCCATGTCCTGGGACAATGCTTCTTCGTGTGCCCAAATTGTTGGCACCTGTTGCAGAGGGGGATCCTGTTATTATTTTTGTAGGAGTCAATCCTAATACTATAGTATGACCCATATTTGATAGATTCCTTTATTGACGGTATCAGGTCCTTGTCCGTCTCACATACGTATAGTCCTAGGTCTCTTATAATTTTGTCTTGCTACATTTTCTGCATTTCTGACAGATAGTATGTGGGAAAGCTGTATGTGTCGCGTATGTCTGTCAGTAGGTTCTGTGTATTTAAGTTCGGAGGTAATCCTTTAATAACGAACTTTTCTCAAAGAGTAGCTATTGTACGGTGATAGAAGTAGGTAGGCTGGTCAAAGAAGTTAAGTTTCCGTATGTTGCTGTCCTGTTTAATAAACTCGAGCCTTTGTTCCACTTTATAGTGACCCGTCATTGTCTTTGGTTGTATAATCCCTTGGGACTTGTTGCAACGTGCGTCAATACTGTTTTTGGTCCATTCATTTAGGTCTTTCACAAGGGTCTTACAGTCTATGATCTTGTTGAGGTCCAGGTGGTAGGCTCTAATTCGGGGTTTTAATCCGGAAGTCAGTCTGATGAGGTTTTTAGTGTCATGTGCGTCATCTGTGTTATCATCGTGGTTGTTTGTTGTACCGGAAGGTCCTGGTCCTGATGTCTGTCCTTGGTCCTGAAGCACTGAGAAGCGATTATTCATGGAAATAAATGGAGGTAGTAATGGAAGGGGAGTGCGCGCGAATTTTGCAGGGAATTCGTAGGTTTCGTCATCTTCTCCTAGAATATTGCTGCCTGGTTGTCCAGCCTAGGGCGTGGATTTGCCCTTGCCCTTGCCTTTGCCTCGCGGCTCCGCGGGGTACTCGTCCACTACTTCCATGTCACTGTCTGACATACCGCGGGCATCATGTAGTAGTTTTGTCCTTTTTTGATCCCTCGTGTTGGTGAAATCATTCTTTCGCCGGTCGTCGTGCATTGTTTGTTTTCTGGTGAAGGCTGGCCTTATCGGCAAGTGACTTCTGTCCAATGATTCCATTTTTGCCGGCTGCTGCTGCTGCTGCAGCCACGCGGCGTTTGTCCTTCAGCAGAAGTGTAGTATCACTAACCAGTCGGGTTCATAACTCTCACCCGTAGCTGGTTGTAGGTTTACTGGTAGTCTTGGCCTAGTCAGGCCAGTGCCGTTGTCAAGAACGGTTCAGTTGTCCGTTAGTCCCAGAGGCGTTGTCAAGTGCCGGGAGAAAATCCGCCGCGAAGCGGACGTCGGGTTGCCGTGGTGACGGGTGTAGTATCCGAAAAGAGCCAGGTGACGAAGTCCGGAAGAGAAGCCAGGATGAATCCGGGTGCCGAAGTCCGTGAAGAGAAGCCAGGGACGAAGCCGGGCGCCAGGTAGTCCAAAATCCGAAGAGTAGTCCAGGTCGATAGCACAATCATAATATAACTCACTAAACTAACTAACTCACTCGCTCAAAAATGATCCTGTGAAGAATGATTCTGCTATCATATCTCTGATTGAGAGGGAGTAGCGAGTCATTCGAATTTTGTGACTAAGTTCTAGTTAAGAACATCATTTAATTTCTTTGTTACAAAAATACTGTTGATCAGTGTATTCCTTTTATACACTCATGCTTGTTGCACTTAATCGCCCCTTCTGTCTCCGCGGCCCTTTCTGACATTTCACCCCCCTCACCCTATCCCCACGTCCCGTCCGACGTCGCAGCTCCACCGCGCAGCCTCTTTACGAGCGCTCAGAGCGTCTGGGTCCACGCTAGAGGCCCTAGGGCTTGTCGCACAGCGAACGCCCTACCCACCTGTTGCCCTCATCTCACTCGCTCCCTGACCCCCACTCCCACTCGCTCCCCCCTCGCCACCCTTCCTCCCGACGCACTCGACGCCACCGTTGGTCCGCGGCCCGCGCCGTCAAGGAGGGGAGGGCGTGATTCGCACAAACTGACGTGTAGTTCAGCGCTGAATCTCACGGTCTTGTGAAGAATTAATATCCACCCGTCTATTGTCTACAACATCAAGTACATATTCTAAAGGTCATTGCAGTTGACCCGTCTGGGGACACCGAATCGCCGCACACTCGAATCACGTCTTCTCCCCAGACAGAGCCTCTCACTCAACGCCGCCTCCGCGTTCCGCCTCGGGACGTCGCTACCGCAGAGGTAGCGCATCGTGAAAAAGGAGAGAAAGAAAGAAAGAGAAATAAAAAGAAAGAAAAAGAAAGGAAAAAAAGAAAAAAGAAAGAAAGAAAAAGAATGAAAGAAAGAAATAAAAAGAAAGAAAGAGAGAAAGAAAAAGAAAGAAAGAGAAAGAAAGAAGTGAATGGAGTAGCGTAGCTATAAGTGCTTTGGTTTCCGCAACTGTTTCTTGAAGTTCTCATTTTTGCCGCTGTAGATTCGTAGCGCTGTTCCTCTTCACGTTGGCGTTTATTGTGAAGCGCACGTATTATATGCCCACTTCTTCTTCAGCCGTGGAATACCCGCTTCTATTCCTTTGCCGTCATTAATTGAATTAAGGATAAATGATAGCAACAAGCGTTGTATACAAATTCTGATACCCAGAAATGTTCGCTCCTGTATAATATGAACTAATTTGCATCGAGAAACGAAGTACAAATTTGACATAAAATTCCTGTTGAGAAAATAACGGAACTCTCCACTCCTCTGGCAATTAGCGGAGCGAGGGCTCAAGAGAGCGCGCGCGAATAATACCTCTCGTTCGCGTTCCCTTGCCCGCCTTCGCGTTGCCGTTCCCGTTCGCTGTGGAGCGGCCTTGGGCGAGCTTCACCCCGCCGCCGCGGCGCGCCGCGCGCTCGCGATGTGTGATAGATTTTTCTTATATATCTAAGATGGATGCCTGTAACCACACATCACATTAATATTTAGTACAAATAAAAAAGTTTCATTTTTATCTCGTGAAGTTCTTAACCTCTGAAAATTTTAATTAATCAAGCCCTTCAAAGCTTCAACCAGCAGGCACAAGTAAAAAGTATTTCCAGCACCGACGGCTTTACGATGACACTGCGGGGGAGGGCCGCTGCCGGAGCGAGACCGGAGTTGGACTCGGGGCAATGGTCAAACGCAGCCCCCCCCCGAAACAATTAAAATCGTAAAAGGTATTTTATGAATGTGCTATGAGTTATTTCATTTCAATAAATAACGAGAATTACATTGAAGCTAGAAAAAGGTTTGAGAAATTTATTTTAAATAAGTAACAGTGTTTAGTGATCAAATAATTCAATTTCCCCATCAGCTCCATCATGGAGACCCTTGACTTGTGGGGCCCCGGGCGATCGCCCGGTGTGCCCATGCTCATAGGCACAGTCACAAGGAGAAGCGAGGCTCCAAGACACGGCGGCGAGTGGCGGGGGTGCCCGAGGTACAACCGTCAAATGCGAACGGGAGGGGGGGTATAAACGACGAATTCCAGCGTACTTTTCTTTATTATGATTGATTTGCCAGTGATTCCGGGCACTTCAACTACTAATGTCATTATACATGTAAGTGTAGTACATATTTTCATCTCAGGAACTGACAGTGATCTCCCCGGTACAATGGCGAGATCTAGAGCTGAAATACACGTCGGTTTGCGTTTTTTTTTCAACCAGATACAACCCACCAGCTTGGCACCACCCCATTCGGGACACGCTCTAAGCTCCCGACTGGTCTCCCAACATGTGTGGTCCTGTATTGCATGTTATTGCGTATAAGGGAGGGGTAAGCGTAGGACAAGGAAGAAGAAGGAAAGATCACGCGTGGCCCGTTTATTAGGGTACTGATCCGGCATTTGTCTGGTGTTGATCGGAGAAACGACACACAAGACCGATGAGAGCAGCCGGCCGCTAGAGGTCTCCTCCAGACAGCGACTGAATTCGACCTACCTATTTATAAGCTAGTGTCGGAAATTGTGCCCTCGTCGGAACTTCAACCCTAGAAGATCCTGATGAAAGACGTTGCAGTGACATTAATTGATGCCTTTGGCCACGAAATCAGCGTAACTATCTTTGTTTAGGTAACGAGTTTGTATACTCAATAAATCAACCCTAATGAATTCTCCTAATGTTTGATTCTTGAAGTTCAACTATGACATGACTTCTTCCGTATACATTATGCAACATTTTTTCATTTCTTTTTCTTTGTTAAACTCAGAAACACGATTAATCTTTAGTCGATATCACGGAATGATAATTTTTCAAAGCTTAGAAATAGAAAACACGAAGATTACTCTCAGTGGTTTATTTACTTAGGATTTAATGTTTTGAAGTGTAATTGTTCTCTGAAGACAAGATTTCATTTGTACTATTATTCCTATCTGTAGATATGTAAGATCTTCTGATCAAGAGTACGCTAGTTTGTGAAGTATGTAAATATTTATTCGGTAAACGATTCAGAAAAATACACAATTGAACGTCTAGTTTCGCAAACAATGCAAAACACCTGTATGAAGCTTTACTTTGTTACAGTTAAATGGCATTGTTATGAAATGTTGATGTTACGTTTTGTATGCGTGTTTGATGGAAAACAGTTGATGCCCAGTCCATGAAGGCTGAAAGTGAACGTTAAACGTACGTAAACTTTACAATAAAACGGAGAAAAAGAAACGAATTTTTATTACTGACTACTATTATTACAAAAACGTTCTCAATCTTCACGAAACCTCACAAATATTCGAAAATACAGCACTACAGAGAATAAATATCCCTCTTGTTCTTTAACACGAGGAGGATGGCGATATTCTATCTTGTAGGACAAATCCTTCATTTTGACGGGTACAAATTGTGTAGCTTAACCCTCAATACAATCGTTTGAATTCTAACTCAACTTCTTTATTGTAAAATAGTTATTTTTGTGATAAGATTTTTCTTATATATGTAACGATGGATTCCTGTAACCACATATCACATTAATATTTAGCCAAATAAAAATATTTTCATTGTTCATTTCACTTGTTCTTGCCTATACATCCTCTTCTTTGACAGGTCTTGCCATTATCGCTACTCTGAATAGAACTAATTACTACAAATTACTACTAATTACTACGTAGACAGATGCTAGTTCTGATTATTTTAAGATTTAATTTCGGCGAGATTTTTTTAACCGGTCATTTCTCGGTATGATATACATGTATTAATTGCCACTGTATCAATATCATGGAAAACTACGCGTATTGACCGCCAGTTACACCTCAATTTCAATACCTAAGCGCGCCATTTGATAAAGTATGTCAACGTCACATTTTGTTTCGTTATAAAATTTTACAGTCTGTGGATTCTTGGTGTACATAGCTATTTTTCTTTAAATGGGTAAAGTAATTGTTTTATTATATATTTTTTAAATATTAATAGCTAGAAAGCACTAATTTTATAAACCACATATTTTGTCGAGAAATGAAGATAACAAGTAGGTCACCCGTAAACATCCGCCCTCCTAGTGTTAAAGTAATTAACTAAAGTAGTAAAATGGCATGTGACATCGTGGTACTATTCAGTTCATTATAGAATACTCGAATTTTCTCTAGAATTCATTTTCTTCCTTCAAGATCTGATGATTATCACTACAAGATTGAAAATTACTTCAATTAATAAAGTTTAAGATACTAGATAACACCTAACTTATTAATTGACCATGATTCTAAATGAGACGACGAAACAATACGGATTACCCGCGAAATCAACAGCACGGCGTTGGTATTTTGTGTGCTGCAGTAATTCGCGCCGTAGGGGAGAGGTAAGCCGGAATGTTCGCATACACAGCGTGTTTGCTGAGATTCTACGTACGGAGGCCGTGGACTAACGAAGAGGAAAGCCCGGAATAATTGTGTCTCGCAGCGCCACCCAACGCTACAGTATGCTTACCAATACCTTCGGCACCTGCCATGTCTCTCTCCGCCACCCCCCTCCATTCAGAACAGCTCCAAAACATTCATACCGTCACATTACCTACTACTGCACTCGCTACACACTCGCCGCTTTTATACCTTCTCCTCCTCGTCCTCCACCTTCTTCTTCTTCTTCTTCTTCTTCTTCTTCTTCATCTTCTTCTTCTTTTTCTGCACCTCCTTTTCCTCCACCTCCTTCTTCTCCTCATCCTATTGCTATTCCTTCACCTTATCCTCCTACTCCTCTTCCTCCTTCGTCTCCTTCTCCTCCTTACTGCCCCCGACGCGACGCCATTCCGCTTCTGCCCCGCCCCGCCTCGCCGCCCCCGCCCGCGCCCTGCCCCGCCCCGCCCCTGCCCCTGCCCGCCCTGCCCGCCCCTGCCCCGCCCCCGCCCCGCCCGCCCTGCCCCTGCCCCGCCCCGGCCCGCCCGCCCCGCCCGCCCCCTGCCCCTGCCCCCCGCCTCGCATCGCCCGCCGCCGCGATTAGGCCGCGCCCTCCAGCTATGTGCGCAGCTCTCGACGCGCGCGCCCCATCAGCTCGCGCAATCTCCACCTGCCACCGCGCGACCGCTATCAGCTGCCCCACACTCCCCACGCACAGCACACGCCCTCCCACGCGCCCACCCCGTTCTCCCACCCACCCATCCAGCTTTCCCGCCTGCCGGTCCACCCAGCCAGCCCACCCCGCCCAACTACCCCGCTCGGACACACACACACGCACGCGCATGCGCTCCCCGCGGCAACCGGGAACGTCCCCGCCCCCCACGAGCAAGCGTCAGTCACCCACCTGCGCAAGCGGCACGCGGCTCGCGGCGCCAACGCAACAGCACGGGCCTTTTTAGACGCCCCCCCCCGCCTCCGCATGCACCCGCTCACTCGCCGCGCCCACTGCAGCCAACGCCGCCAACACACCACCCTTTCCACCCCACTGGCAGTGCGTTTCTTGCCAGCCGCCCGCACACTCTCTCGACGCCCCCACTCAGCCACCGCCGCTCAAGAAAGCACACGCCACCGTTATTCACTACCGACATCCATGCGCAGTGTTTGGGCAAGCATCCTTCCCAGCTGCCTTTTATTCGCCCCACTCAAAACATCATTTCACTTTTTTAATTTTCGGTCCCCTACCAGTAGATCTGAATGCGACTTTAATGGTAATTCACAAGAGTGAACTTAAGACCTAATCCTAGAAGCAAGTTTTTATAAAAACAATTAGAGCCGTTAGTGATAAAATGTCTTTTTTCACTGTTTCATGAAAATGCGCAAATTTGAAAAGAAAAGATCTGAAGTTTTGAGACACTTCATCAGATACCACTTGAAATATAATCACAAATGCAATAATGTATAAATTAAGCTCGCCAAAAGAAGCATAAATATATGATAGTTACAAGTATATAAAAATGTTGGAAAATAATACAATACATCAAAATGGCGTTGATGTTACCTTATTCAGTGCATTTAAAACTATGTGTAAAAAAAATTAAGAAAACGTTTCGAGCTATTTTTGACAAATCTTTTTTTTGTATTGCTCATATTGCACTCAAAATTGCGCGAAAATGTATGAAATTTTCAAAAACTGTATATGGCAAAAATTAATTTAGTAAAGAGGAGAGGAAATTTTATTCGAAAAAAATCTTTCTTCATAACTGCAGTTGTTGTAAGAAGTTGAAGAAACCGAACTTGTGTAACTTTCAAACAGCTAAAGGTAGTAAAAAATTCGGATCTATGCCCTCTTTATAAGTGTATTTTACCCAATTCATTCAAGAAATTTAAAGAAAAGAATATTTTTAAAAATTTTATTAAATCTTCCAAGTTCATATTCACAGGAGAATATTCACTTGGAAAATTCCTACAATGGTTTGGCCAGAATTTAATCGTTCCAGATGGACTGACGGATGTAGAAAAATCTTTTTCGGTGATAGGATACCATACAATTTGTTTAACTTCAATAACAATTATTGTAATTCATGAAATCTAAACCCTCACATATCCACAGCGCAACTTTTATCACCTTTCGCAACCAGATAAAATCATTGTCTTATATTCATAACGGTGAACAGTGGAGAACAGTCCCTTCCGAAAATTCATTTGTCCTAAATGCGATTGGCGTTGTTATTTCTGCTACGTGGGTCTGACTGCATCCTCACACACCCGTTCTTCTCCGTCGGCTCGTTCTCCCACGTGCGCGTCCGCTTCCGCCGCCTCCGCCGCCTCCGCCGCCTCCGCCGCCTCCGCCGCCTCCGCCGCCTCCGCCGCCTGCGCCGCCTCCGCCGCCTCCGCCGCCTCCGCCGCCTCCGCCGCCTCCGCCGCCACCGCCGCCTCCGCCGCCTCCGCCGCCTCCGCCGCCTCCGCCGGCTGTGTATCTACATCATCCCTCTCCTCCCAACTAGGCGCTCACGCGGTGCCGGGGTCACGTATTCTCTACGGTGGCTGCACCAATCATCTAAGGGAGATACATCAGTTGCTTCTGTGGTGCAGGAAAAAGAAACATGTTTACATTCAGCATTGTGTAGGAACAATGAAAACAGTGAAGAACATAATTTTGTATTAGTGTAGTGCTACAAGTCTTTATAATAAAAAAATATGAATAATAACAGCTATTGAGCTACAGCAATTAAAACAAACAAGAAATGATTTGTATTTTTGCAAATAGCTATTTTTAAGAGGTTACACTTAATAAAACATGTTTAATATGTTGAGTTTCCAATGCGATTGGTCATCATGTAAAGTTCGTGCATTCGGCGGCGGTCGCGCTAACACTAATGAAACTGTCAAAATCACTGTGCACTTTTAAAGGCAACAGATTCTTCTGCTGACAATTCCCCAAATGACAAAACTGCAACAATTTTGGTTATACCAGTGGCAATAATACTAGGAGCAGAAATATTCTTGACCTGACAATATTGTCGTTTTCCCTGAAAAAATAAGGATTAAACTACAGAAATAAGGATTAAATTAATAAGGATTAACTACAATATAACTACAAAGTAAAAATGTTTCACGATGCGGCTCCCACAAAACTTACGCTGTCAACACGTTGGCTTATGAAGAAGTTAAGTACTCCCCAAATCAGAAAATCCACTTCAAATTCTAGGGGCCGTGATATCAGCCAGATCGATTGAGGAGTACCAATTTTTATATGAAACTTTTGCTTATGGTTTAACCGCTAGCGTTGTTCGCTGTCGGATGGATGGCCGGTTGGTCGGACATTTTGCCTTAACCCAATTTTTCGGTATAATGTCCCCAAAACGTGGATTCTGACTACACGACTAATGCGGACAATACAATACACGACATATTAGAGGAGTTTATGTACTACACGTAGGTTCAAGAATTAATAATTTTTCTGGTATCAGAAATCCTCAATACGAGATTTTTCTGCGGAATTATGTAAATTTCATTTTGAAAGAAGTAGATACCAGAAAGGAAAAATATACCCACAGTAATGTGGACGCATATATCAAAAAATTCAGGGCCGAAGTATCTGATAAAGATGAATGTATTCAAGTGACGCATTCCACACTGAACGTTCTGTAAAATACACATTCGTTCGTTTTCAGCTTAGTATGAATTATTGCACCAGGTTATTGCCACCTTCTGCAGGAATCCTCCGTGGGGTTTTTGGAGACCAGTGCTACTGAAACGCAATGTTTTGGGCCGAGTTGCCTCCGGGCACCGGTTGCTAACACATGAGCTACTCCTCTTTCATTAGAATATAAAATTAAATTAAATATTTAATATAGTAGTCGTTTTCTGGCTTCCGATCAGCAGGTATCTGGCGATGTTGGCTAAGCAATCAAAAGCTGCTCCTACATTAAATAATAATGGTAGCCGAGACAAGATCTCTAATTCCTTTACTTGGAACGTCGCGAGAACGTCACCAAAAACACTTCTTTACCCAAACTCATCCCTCTAACAGCAACACGAGTGAAATCTCCTCTTTCATGTCCTTGCACCGACTCACAACGTCTGCGGGCGACGGTTTGCCCCTAGATTGATTAAATGTTAAGTTATTCCAGGCGCGTCAACTGCTAGGGTCTATAGTCCCGTAAGTGTAGTGCATTTTTTATCGCGGGAGATCTTTCGTTTCTTGATGGTGAGATCCGGCGCCAAACTATAAGGCGCATTGTGAGGTTCTCCCCAACCGGGTATCTCCCAGCAGCCGAGAGAAGCTGCCGTCTCGGTCAGGACAAGCTCTACGCTCCTGGCTGGTCTCCCATCATGTGGTAGGAGTATACAGCATGTAAACGTGTTTACAAGTACGTAAGGGGGTGAGGATAGGAAAAGGAAAAGGAACAGGAAAAAATGTCGATGCGTGGTCGGTTAGTAAGGGAATTGCTCCAGCTTTCTCATGATGTCCATGGGAGAAACCACGGAAAAGTACCGGTCAGACCAGCCGGCCGCTGGAATTCTCTTCCAGAGATCGGCTGAATTCGATCTAGCGGAAAATTTAGTGGCGTAAATTGTACCATTGTCTAGGCTCAAACCCTAGGACATGTCGTTCAGAGGTGCAGTGATATCAGTTGATATGAGCCACCTAAAGCAGTTTGCCCGCAGATAAGCGTTGACCTGTGGCTCGCCAAGTGTGGATCCTAATTTAGCAGGCCTATTCCAAGCAGTGGACCACGGACAACGTGCAATCTTCCCTTCCCTATCACTATCCTGACCTCACTTTTTTTAGAAACGGTTATCTCAACCTGATATGGAAGACTGACGAAATGGAGAAAACGGTATTCAGCAGGAACATCCGACTCTGAACGCGCTCAAATGTTTATGTATGGAGCTCATTCGTTATTCCACCAGACGCAAATCCCGCCTCTTGGAGCAGGTTGCCTCAGTAAATGTCGCCTAGACGAGCGCATCTCGGCTCGCGAAAGCGTGCACGCTCCAGCAGCTCGGCGAAGCTGCCGATTACCCCTAATTAGGAAGCATTATGCTTGAGAGAGTAGATGTCGTGGCCCAGAGCGCTCCATTAAGTGCCAGCGCTGCTCATTAGTCGCGTCTGATCTCCTGTTTGCCGGGTATCGAGCGCGCCCCGACGCAACCCGCCACACGTTCCTTCAAAAGTGTATTAATTCCCGATTAACGAACGCGCCAACGGGAGTCGGACGTCCTTTAATGAGAATGGAGATAATTCCAAAACGAAATCGCGTTCTCCCAATATAATCTTGGACTCTACGCTCTAATATGTCTAAAGAATTTAATGTCCTTTATATTCAGTCATAACTCGGACATCGTCGTTTATCACAAAGTAGTCTAAAGATTATAATATACCCTGCGTCGTTTCTGAACGCTCCGATTTGTTACTAATATATTTACAAACAAGAAACATCATAAGTAAAGAAAAAACTACTGTTGTTCATGTTGTGATTGTAGGAACTAGGTATCGATGTTTAACTCAGAATGTTTCATTCATTTAATGGTGCACAAAAAATCAATAACTTTAACGAAAACAAAATCACGTAATAAGAATTTTTGTAGGACGGCGTTCTTGCCGTACGGTGTCCCGGTTAATGAAGGAGGCGCCGACAGCGCAGGTCGATAGCCGGCAGTGGCAGGTAGCCACCCAAGCATGGAGCGGCAAAAGCTTGTCGCCGCTGGCAGCGAAGTTGCGCGCTGCGGGACGGCCACCGAAGGAACCAGAGAGCGGCGCCTGCGGTGCCCACGCCTAGCGCAGGACGACAGGGTTCCGTCCTCGTTCGCTCGTCCACTAGCGGGCGCCGGCTACGCCACGGACTGTGGCACGTCGCGAACAGCTTGGAAGGCGTGTTGAAAGAGAGACCCTCCGCTGCCGGGCTCGAGGTTTGAACCCCCACCGCCCGTGAAGGGGAAGGGGAGGGGATACGCCCCTCCACTAGCGAAGAGCCTGATCGTAACCCCAAGCCCGCTTCTGATTGGGAGGTTACCACAGTTCAGTTATGATGAGATTGAATTTTCCCCGGGAGAGGTCACGTAAGAGGATTTGAACCCCAAGATATATTTTTATACGAACAGTTTTGTTTCAGACATTATTACACTCGTGTGATTTTCCAGACCTTTCTGGCTAACCTTGTTCTGCATATTCCATTGCTTCTGAAATGATTCTATGTTATTAGTCAATTTCCAGAATTTTTTATCTCGCTAGTGATCCTAGGGTCCTAAAGTTCCTCGTCGCGCTGGTACATGAGTTGCGCAATGACAAGGGGATCCGGCTGACACAATGGCCAAGGAGGCTTTGCGATGACTCTTATTTAACACAAACCAAAAAGACACGGTAAACTTTGGACTGGACACGGCTGCTCTGACCGGCAGTTTTCCGTGGTTTCTCTGATCGACATCAGGCGAATACCGGTGCAGTGCTCTAACAAACAGGCCACGGACCGCATGCGATCTTTTTTTTCTTTTCCTTGTCCTAACCTCATCCCTTACTTACACTAACGTGCACTACTCTATCTCACATTCCGGGAAACCAATCGGGAGTTTGTCCCGCCTAGGGCGGTGACCAGCTGGGTGGGAGATACCTTGTTAGGAGAAAACACGCAATAGGACAAATAGTCGGCGCCAAATCTCGCCATTCACTGGGGGAAGATCATCGCCACTTCCCACGAAAAAATTAACTTAAAAATTAACACTTTCGGAACTAATGACCTTAGACGTTTACGCTCCTGTAATCACCAATCAATCAATCTTGAGTAAGAGTAGAGAATGGAAGAGGGATTGGCGTACGCCCCATTATATGTCAAAGGCGTCCTGTAACTGCTGTTCAATCCTTGTTTCTCAGTACTTTTCCAGGTGAAAAGGCTGACGTATTGCTTTATTGACTTTCTTGGCGGACATATTGCTTTATGGACGACGAAAACTGAAATGAAGTGATTTTTTGACTCGCGTGATTTCGAAGAACACATGCTAACTGCAACAGAAATGCAACTTCACGTCCGTGAGGGGCGCATAGCTTTGTTTCATTTAAGCACGCGAGTAATAAAGATTATTAATTTTTAAAATATTTTATTAAGTTTTTCTTTTAGACAACACATATCATCACGACCGATGCATTATGAAATTACAAATTTTTCTTTCAAAAAGAAAAACAAGAAAATTACATGCGATTAATAAAAAGAGTGGTAGTAGTGAAGAAGATATTGTTATATATGTGGTCATTGAAAAGAAAATATTAAAATAATTGTAGCGATTTATAATCACAAGTACATTTTTTAAATTTTTGTTTGGTTTTAAAGTAATACTATTATTATAATGATTCTAATTGTAAAAAATTACAATAGAAAGAAAATGTTTAAAAAATGAGGCAATTAAAGCCAAGATCTTGGGTGAGCACTGCACGCAAGAGGACAAATAGTACGACGCCAAATCTCGCCATCCAATGGAGGAAGATGCGTGTAACATCTCGACAGTGTCACTGGTACACCATCGACTTCCCGTCTGTCGTTCTTCTTGCGAGAGTTTAAAGTATTGTTCAACAACGAGATTAACGATTTAAACACAAGACTTCCGTCTTACATTTTTACATCACCATCAATGTCTTTAAACACTCAGAAGTTTTCATTGCTAATAAGTAACATTCTAGCAGATAATGCAAAGAATTGTATAAAATCCACAATCTGTGGAACCGAGCAGATCCTCCATCTTGTCTCCACAACCTCACAAAGAATTCTACTTGTTTATCGAGAATCTTCTGACATGAAAGACCGTTGCTAGGTGGAGAAAAATGACAAAAATAACCCGCTACGTTAGAATCACGGTTCTATAAATACATGGAGGTGCCATTACCAACCTCTTCCGTGTTTAGAAAGTGAAGCCAGTCCGCCACATTGGTGGGTCCAAAACACGTCTGTCAAACCAATACCTTCTGTTACTACAGGCCTAGCAATACGTCATTACTTCTCTTAAGTGTGGTAGAATAGCTGGAAACTTTGATGGAACTGCGAATTCTCGCAAACGCGCACACGGTAAAGAAGTTCTATCAAAATCGTATTCTTTGAAATGAGCCGAACATAACCAGTTGTAATTGTTAGGCTGCCAATTATCTCATCGTACAGCTCTAATTCACAATGCTCTCCTCTTTGGATCTGCTGGAAATCTTCAAGAAAAACTTCACAAAAATTACCGAATAACTTACAAAGTAACTAAATGTTCCAAATTACATGGAGTGGCTACTTACTTGTGGAAAGTAATTTCAGATTTTCCCGTACGGTTTGTACAGCCGTTAATCATACAAGCAACCATAACGAACTGTTTCAAAAAGCTAGCTATTCTGAACACGGCTTTTAAATATTAAAAACGATACCAAATAACACAGCTGAACACGAGCATAGGTACAAGCCACTGAGCACTCACACGTTTGTCTACCCTACAAGCTTTCTGGACTCACCAATATGGCGGAGGTGGACAATATGGGGGATGTCCTTATATTCATAGCTCCATGGTTACAACCGTCGACCACTGGCGTCCGGCAGATCGACCTAGAGTTAATTAGAATAAGAAAAATTAATATTTGGATAATAAAAGTGAAAATTTTATAAAAGAAATTGTTTCAAAGCTTTTAGTGATTTCACTCGTTATTTTGCCCAATGCAAATACGTTTTGAATATGTTTTTAGTTTCAATACAATTCCCATTATTATATCAAGAGGAGACACTCAAGCGTTTTAACGCAGCTTGCACAAATATGCAATCTAGCCCGTGTGACTTCACTGTTTAAAAGTTATTTCATTATTTCCACGGATACCTCAAAGTAAACGCGCTGCCTCGTTTTTGCTCGATCTCAGAGACTGAAATGTCGCTTCATCAGAATGTCCTTTGATAATCCTGTTGGGTTTATACAAGTCTGAACATTAATCAGAGGAGAAAATAAAGTTAGCTTTTCAATGGAAACGAGTTTTCAGGCTACAGTAGGGGGTTATAAACGGTCGGTTGCTTCCCACTGAATCTGGAAGTGACGTCAATTTGAACGGTTCCTCGTAAATGATGCTTTGTAATAAACCGCCACAGATTGGGAAGTTCGTTATAGCTTAACTTTGGTTGGACACCGCAATACAATGGAAGTACGAATGAATATTCAGTGTGCGTTATGAACGTTTTCGCCAGAAAACTCAAATAGCAACACTAACCTGAAAGTTTGACGGATCCTTTTCCTGGGCTTTGCCGAATGTTTGTTGTATGCTTCATCTATTTCCCCTGGTTTTCACTGGGACCTCTCAATTTTCACTTTAAAGCTTTCCTGCCGTATTTGCAATGTCAAACAGGCGCTGAAAGTTTAAACAGCAGGTACGTTGATGTTGATCGTTCAGAGAGGAAGGCGATTGAAATAACACATGTTAAAGCGAATGGGCTCGTCCACATCGACTTTACGAAATTAATTTAAAATAATCTTGCACAAAAGTATCGGATCCAATCGTAAGGATGTGCCTCGAGTTTACACTGATGCAATAGAAGAAATAGGAATATCATTTTGTTTTTCCTTGTAATTGACAATGTATATACACGTTTCTTATGTACTTTCCAGAAATATGAACAAACTTTTGAAAAATTAAAATATTTGATCTTCACATTTCATCAATAATATATTTTTATCGTACTACATAGTCCTATAATTCCTGATATGATCCTATTTGATATCTTAAGTGTTCTCTTCCTGATAGTTCATTCCCACCCTTGCTCTGGAATGTGAGATGCGGCACCGACTTACACGTCAGTTTCCCACATGCACCAGCCATGTTTTCGATTTTAGTAGTGAAGTACACGAAAGTCAGTGTGTGTGTTTGTGTGTGCGTGTGTGTGTGTGTGTGTGTGTTTGTGTGTGTAAGGGGGATTTTGGAATAAGAATGAGAGAGCAAAGATGGTATGGAACAAGGCCCCTTTTCGTATTATGCTGCTTCCGCGTTGCGTATCATTGATTAACAAATCAACGGAAAAATACCGATAAGATCATCAGGTCGTTAAACTTCTCTTCGAGGCAGCAGTTGAATTCCACCTACTTGCGTAGCTAAGATGGAAAAGACGCAATTGTTGGAAATAAAACACTACGATTTTCCATTCAAATTCGCTGGAGTGGCAACGATAATGGCGCTGAGCCATTGCAGCGGACAGAAGAAGGACGAGATGGAGATTGGAGAGTTGGTTGATTGGTTGTTTAATGATTACCGGCAGGTCAACTACTGAGGTCATTAGTCCCATAAGAGTTGTGCATGTTTTTCATCGGGAGGTGGCGGTGATCTTCCCCCCGCTGGATGGCGAGATCCGGCAGCGGCCTACCGTCGACTAGCGGGATTTCCCTCAACCAGGTATCTCCCACCAGCGGGGCACCCCGCCTCAGCCGAGACAAGTTCTAATCTGCCGACCGGTCTTCCGGCATGTGTGGTAGTATAGTGCATGTTAAGTGTATGTGTGAGTGTGTGTCCATTGAAGGAAAGATTGCGCGCGGTCCGTGGCTTGTTGTACTTCTCCGGCATTGGCCTGGAGAAACCTCGGAAAACTACCGATCACAGCAGCCTGTTTCTAGAATTCTACTCCATACAAAGACAGCATTCGACCTAGCTGAAAAGTAGTGTCGAAAATTTTGCCACCGTCAGAACTGGAACCTAGGACCTCCCGGTCAGAGGCGCTGCAGTGATATCAGTCGATGCATGAGCTACCGCTCCCGGTCGCGCCTGGACCTAGGCCCTCTCGTCAGAATCACGCTTGCATCAGTTGATGCGTGAAGCATTACCTGATCGGGAGATTGGAGATCTCTCCATGAGATTCGAGAGAAAAATAAACAAAAGTAAAAGGAGTGGGTAAAATCGAAATTGTTTACGATGCTAATTTTCACACCGAGGCGTTCTAATATCAAATGACAACTATAAATTTTAGAAATTATTTCAAAATATTGAAGAACGGCATAGCGCTGAAACTGCAAACACGTAACACAGTATAGCCACGCGTGACAATCACGTGCATCATGTAGGTCTGCACTCGTATCCCCTCACTCGGAACTCTCCGGAAAAATCAGGAAATAGCTCTGAATAGCTCAGCAACTCTTTCCCACATTATGGGCAAAGAAGAATCTTATTGTAAAAGCTTCTTATCAAAATATATTTATTTCAAAACTGCTCACAGATTACCTGTTTAATTTAGAAGAGAGATACATGAACATTGTTTACTAAAACTAATGACGCGACCAAACTTCAACAGCTCTACATGGTGCAGAAAAGACAACAGAAGAGAAATATTGTAATAAGAAAATCCGTAGAACAACATGCTACGGGTTTCATTTCTCCTCGCAGACAGAAGAATTATCACAATATCAATGAACTGTGTGCTTGGTTACAAAGCCACAAACATATTGCTGATCGATATCATACTCAATTGTTTCAAATTAATAATTGTGGGAATTCTGATTTGGTGTTGTTGACGTTCTTATAAGAAGAAATAAAAGAGGTCATTTTCGTCAACATAATATGTTGACGAAGATGAGCTCTTTCATTTCTTCAAATTAATAAACTTTCAAAATTATTTTTTACAAAATTGCAAGTAATTTAGCTATGTATACTGCATACTTCTCAAGTGAATAAAGTATACTATATTAAGACAAAATGCCCCCAATGTCTTGTTCCGGGCGCCCAGCGCGAGTTGGGGAGGGGGAGGGGCGAAGAGGGAGCGTCCAGGACGAGCCGACGCCGCGGCCGCAGTCGATTTCGGGCGCCCGCCCTTGCTCTGCGGCCTCGGAAGGAAGTTTGCTCGTTATCGCCGCTCTCAGGCTTCGGGTGCGCGCCTCACACCTACCCACGCGCTCGCCCTTCACAGGCTGCCTTCGCGCCGCCCGCGACCTGTTTATTTGCTCAGCGTCCCTTCACACTGCGTCTAACGCATTTCTTCAACTTCTAACGACACCTCACCCCACCTCACCGTTCGTCACCTCCCCAACCCATTATCACCTAGCACAAATTCCATTTCTGACCCCCACCTCACATGGGCCAACCCACCCAATGCATCAAACCACCAATCTCCCACGCGAACGCAATCTCCCAACATCACCTCACCAAATCTGACCCAGCGAAACACCACACGTGCACCATAAATAGAAAGAGAAATCACTACAAACTCACGTTATTGCGATTCACTTGCGAAGAGATTCTTCTAGTGAATCGCTGTAAAGCGCACCATCCGATTAAGGACCCCATGGTTCTTCCTCTACAAGAACTTGAACGGCGCATGCGCAGCCTTACGTGCACCTGAGCGCCCCGGTGTCGCAGCAAAGGCGCAGTTCATGATAGCTTAATACTGTTAATTGACAGAGCTTCAATGGCCCGAACGCGCGCGTTCATTCGGAGGCAGTTATTAGAGCTGCTCTATCAGATTACGCCGCCGCAACCCTCATTGTCTTTGATCTACTCCAGACGCCTCGTGCGCTTCATTGCCTTCCACCTCCACCCCCTCCCTTCCCCCACCCCTCATCGCGCCCTTTCCCCGCAACATCCCGTCACCATGCTCCCTCCCCCCCCTCCCCGCCCTCCAGCCTATCCTTCACCACTCTAATAGCCACGCACATCGCGCCCTTTCCCCGCAACATCCCCGTCACCATGCTCCATCCCACCCCACCCCGCCCTCCAGCCTACCCTTCACCACGCTAACAGCCACGCTCATCGCGCCCTTTCCCCGCAACATCCCCGTCACCATGCTCCATCCCACCCCACCCCGCCCTCCAGCCTACCCTTCACCACCTAAAGCCACGCTCATCGCGCCCTTTCCCCGCAACATCCCCGTCACCATGCTCCATCCCACCCCACCCCGCCCTCCTGCCTACCCTTCACCACGCTAACAGCCACGCTCATCGCGCCCTTTCCCCGCAACATCCCCGTCACCATGCTCCATCCCACCCCACCCCGCCCTCCAGCCTACCCTTCACCACGCTAACAGCCACGCTCATCGCGCCCTTTCCCGCAACATCCCCGTCACCATGCTCCATCCCACCCCACCCCGCCCTCCGCCTACCCTTCACCACGCTAACAGCCACGCTCATCGGGCCCTTTCCCCGCAACATCCCCGTCACCATGCTCCATCCCACCCCACCCCGCCCTCCAGCCTACCCTTCACCAGCCACGCTCATCGCGCCCTTTCCCGCAACATCCCCGTCACCATGCTCCATCCCACCCCACCCCGCCCTCCAGCCTACCCTTCACCACGCTAACAGCCACGCTCATCGCGCCCTTTCCCCGCAACATCCCCGCCCCCCCCGCCCCCACCTACCCTTCACCACGCTAACAGCCACGCTCATCGCGCCCTTTCCCCGCAACATCCCCGTCACCATGCTCCATCCCACCCCACCCCGCCCTCCAGCCTACCCTTCACCACGCTAACAGCCACGTCATCGCCCTTTCCCCGCTCCCCCAGTCACCATGCTCCTCCACGATTATCGCCTTCCGTCGTCTTATCTTCACCGATCTTCAAATTAAAAGCAGTTGGCTATGTACTACCAGGAGAAGTCTTTTCTCTTCTTTCCTTCTTTGTCTTATTCACACACCTGACTTACATACATTTAATGTATGCACTACATTACCACATATTCCAGGAAATCAGACTGGTTCTTAGAGCTCGACCCGAATCGGGCAATGGGTTGGGGTTGGAGATATCTGGTTGTGAAAAACACGTAAGTGCACATGTAGGTGTCGCTCCGGATCTAGCCATCCAGTGAGGAAAAATCACAGCCATTTCACACGAAAAAAGCATGTAATACTCTTACGGGACAAACGATCTTCGCAATTAACGCGCATGGCAACACTAATCAATCATTCAATCAATTCCCAACTCAATGCTCAAGCCCTTTCCCCGCACATGATCGCGGGTTTCCGCTCTCGAATCTCACACACCCTCGATTCATCCTCGATTCTACTTTTCATCATCTTTCTCCCCTTCCCCCCCTTTCCCCCGGGGCCTACCGTCCGATCGCGCCCACATACTCATCACTCCGCGTCTCTCCTCATCAAATTTCTGCAAGCACTGCTAATCGCTCACGACCCGCGCCAGTCCGTGCAAATCTCCGAACCTCACATACTATTTTATTACCACTACAGTTTGCACGAACATCTCAGTTGCTTTTAGATCATATTAATCACTTTATAATTTTCCTTCTAAAATACTTCTAATAGAACGCTCTTTGCAATTCCCAAAATGCTTTTAATTTTCTCTTCACAACAATAATAAAATTTATTTAGTATTGTTTATATTACGATTACAATTCTCGTTTGTGACTTACGATGCCTACCAGTTTTAAAACACAATTACATATAATGAAAACTGCTCAAATTCTGTTCTGTAATTGCATTTTCATATTTCAAATCGTAATGAATTTTTCCCAAATGACATATTTGAAAGGTTGTGAGAGAAAACACGATAGTTGAATACACAACCAGTAAAAATATCAGGGGGGCGGTAGTTGGGTATAAGCTAATAAATGAGTTAGTAGGGGTATCCAATGGTTCCGGGATCCGGAGAACATCTCCGCTAGTCAACGGTGGGTTCCATAATAAATTTAAAAATAAATGAAGGAAAATGTGTATATTTAATAATTAATACAGGCTAGGTGGTTCAGGTCATCAATTGCAGTCACTGTAGTGCCTCTGACCTGGATGTCCTAGGATTCGTGTCCCGACGGTGGCAATACTTTCGACAGAAAGCTATCCGAATTTAGCGGGAAAGGTAGTCAAATTTAGCCCTGGGTAGTTTGCAGAGGTTTCTCCGATCAAAACCAGGAAAATTCCGGTGCAGTACCCTTATACGCAGGTCACGGACCGCGCGTGATCTTTCCTTCCTCTGTCCTTGTCACCCCTTAGACCCACACACGTACACTAACGTGCACTACACTACTACACACGCAAAGAGACCTGTCGGAAGCTTACAGTTGTCCCGCCTGGGGCAATGACCTGTCTGGTGGAAGATACGTGGTTGGAGAAAACCACGTAAGGTGGCATGTGGGAGGCGCCCAATGTCGCCATCCAGCGGGGGAAGATCGCCGCCACCTCCCACGATGAAAGCATGCATTGATGTATGGACCTAATGAGCTTAGTGTTGACGCGCCCGGAATCACTAATCAATCAGGACCTAATACTATGTTGTTTTCTGTTGTGATCGCCCGCACGCTTTCGTAAGTCCCGCCACCGAGCCTCCTAAAGGCGGGAAGCGCGCGGGCCGTCACGCCAGTACGAGCGTGCGGAGACTCGCCGCCACCTCGGCGGCGGGCCCAGCCGGCGAGCCGTGGCCCCCAAGGGGGTATATAGCGAGCCCCCTCGCAGCGAGGAAGCAGTCCGGATCCAGTCAGGAGTGGGAACCGTGGCGGAGGAGCGCACACGGAGCAGCGAGAGGCAGTGGCGGTGGACCGCCCGCCCCTCTGTATCCACGCCGTAGGGAGACGGCGTGACGCCCGGCCTAAGGGGAGGCGCGGGCCCGGAGCCTGACACGTGGATCGACGCAGCGTCCCGAGACGGGACACCAGCAGGAAAGGCGTACCAAAGGGGATATGTTAACTAGAGAATTTGCCTTGTACATAAATGATAATAAAATAATGTTTTACAAACACAGTGTTTTGTGGACGTAACATTTTCAGAAATATATCATAATCATTTCCTGCAAGGTGTTAAAGTATTTTTAGCTCTGCCGGTATGACTAGAACATACCTCACATTTTGAAAATTTTCTGTACTAGTGGTCCTTTTCGACACAGATGTCCACGTCCTTCTGATGAAGTTCTGAATATACATTTATTGTGGGGTTTCTGAGGAGGTGTAGTTGACATTATTTCATCCTTCTGTAATTGACTACGTTGCTCTAAACACACAACTGTTCTCAAACTTAACAGATTCTAAAATTAGATTCGACCGTGTTAATTAGCAGATTTGGCTAAAAAAGAACGTCATATTTTCTATGAAACAATTATGGGTTGCAACGGTTTTCAATTGTTTCGTAAATTACTGATAAGCGTTGAAAGACCAAACTAGCACTTATAATTTTGAGAGATGCTAATAATAAAAGTCCTGAACAATGAAAAAGTAGCTCTTGAACTCAAGGTTGCCAGATCGGGGATTTTCTTTCGTTGAGGGGAAAGAATGGGGAACACAAATGGACGGAAAATATTTCGGGATTTTTTTAAAAATTATTTTCTTTTGGGGTCGAGATAGAAATATAACTCTCTCAACTATTATGAATATAAAAGAGTCAAGAGCCGTTATTATCTCATTTTCAAGTATCAAATAGAGAAAAATATTCGACAGGCATAGAGAAAGAAAAACATGAGGAAAACAAAGGGAGTATAGAACTTTGTAATGCTCAAAGCTGGTTGTAAAGTTTGTAAAGCTCAATGATTGGTTGATTTGAATTATTTGAATTTAAGGAGAGAACCGATAGAATCATCTGGAATAGTTCATGTCGTTGTTTCATAATTTCGAAAATATTTTTTGTTTCAAAGTTGGGGACTTTTGTTTCATTGGAGAAGTTGTTTGGGGAAATTTCACAGAAGTGTTGGGGAAAGAGCTCGCAACAAATCTGGAAACCCTGCTTTAACTGAGTAAAATGATAGAGGAAGAAGAAGTAGCTGAAGTCTGTCGTAGATCCTTCCTTTGGTTTGGCTCTGTTAATTCACAACCCGCCCCCAACTCACCGTGCCTCTATCCGTTACCGCCTTTGCGTCGTCAGCGCTGCAATCGGCTGTTCGGCTCCCTCCTGCCCGCGCTGTAATTGACTGCGACTGCAGCGTCAGCTTCCCCGTTCGCCATTCGAGAGTGGTCGGCGCGGGGACAGTTAACGCCAACATCGTTCGTCAGCCTTTCTGAATAAGGAAAAATGTATCTTCCCCACTCTGCGCAGGAAGGCTTACGGTGTTGTTGTGTTTGGTTGTTGTTGTTGTTGTTGTTTTGGGGAAACGTTTAGGTTTTTACCGACCGTTGAAACTGCAGTATTTATTGATGCACAACACACTCTTTTTAAATTCTTGTATCTACTAAGTAGTTGGAGAAAATTATGTAGTGTTGGAGAAGAAAATGCTGACTTTTCGACAATAAACGAAGTGACCCTGATTAGGGAAAAGGATTTTTTCTTACTTTTATACGTAGTAAATGCCTTTCTTCTATACGTAATACCATAAAATTCCGCGTTTTCCGGGACCTTGAACCCCCCCCAATTTTTTTTTATTCTCAAAGCATAATTGAGAAAACTTGCACCTTATCCGCACACCACAATGGATATCTTCCCATCGATATATGATAAAATTATATCTTCAATTTGAAACGAATCTTAATTTCTGGATTTTTTTACATGAAGATTCTCACGTTTTTGAAATTTTCTCAAAAGACGTTTTTTGCTTTCAATTACATATTTGCATAGTCCAATGATGTGTATTTTGGTGTTAAACAGGCAGACGAAAAAGGTTCTCATTAGCCGTAGAAACCAACGAAACCCTTACTTAAATTTTAGTATTACCGGTTATTTTCACCACATTTTAGTTATATTGTTATGAATTCGTGAGTTTCAGCAATAAAACAATATAACATTCTGAGTATCAGAACTAATTTTAATTCCTCTCTATGCTTCAAATTTAGCACATACTACTCATATTAATATAATTATGATAAAGATATATATCTAACTGCTAGTTTAATCTGAAGATGCTTGTTCACAATCCGGCTGGTTTTGTTAATTCTTTTTTCTCACGAGTAATACATTAAACCTTTGCGTTTGTGACCTCACTTTCTAAAGTCTACAACGTCCCATACGGGTCCATTACGCAACTTAGGAGGATCTCTCCTCCAAACGTCCACTTCGTCACAGAAACTCTATAACCCCTGTCCGTTTTCTGACCGTAATTTTCTCAACTTTCAGCTTCCCATTCGCAGCCAGACATAAATTATCCACTCCTCGCTGATTATCGGTTCTCTGTCTTTTCTCACCCGCGCTCGAACGGCAGTTGCTGTGTCAGCAACGACCTTCTTGTAATTGCTTCTCGGTCTGCAGCGTTCTCAGTCAATGTTTCAAGAAGCATAGGCAATTTTTAATCAATTACTCTATAAAAAATTGCTTCAATTTTTTCTTACATTTTTTCACATATGTAACAAAGGACGGTAAAGAAAATAGTTTTATTCCCATTTTCACAGCCACCATATTTACAATTAAACTAATTTTCTCACAAAAGTTGTAAGTCTAAATGGCCACTTCGCACTACAGGTCCATTCATCAATTCTCACCTTTCAGTGTTCTTCTTGCCATCTTGTCTCCAAAACAAAAGCATCACTTCCTAAACATATCACATTGCTTCCCTTTCCGGTCGACTACCGAATACGTGTTTCACCTCAATACAAACATTTAGATCTCCCATAACTAAAATCTTTAAAATTTTAAATCAATTGTTTGAGCCTGTCCATAGTTTTGATATATCTCTAAATAGTCGTTATACACTGGCGTAGCTACGTTCTCGAAATTACCGGGCAATGTCTAAATGGAATTTCTAAATGCAATGATCAAATTCATATTAGGAGTTTTAAAACTAATTTAGATAGATTTAGATACATTATAAATAATATTTAAATTTTAAAACGGGAAATCTTGTTAATTTTCCACATGGTTTCCATCTACGAAACTGTATTTTAAATATAAATTCGAAAAATTGTCGTTTGTACATGATATAGAACTGGCAATAGCGCAGACGGAACGCATGAGGTTACGTAACCACGCAAATTGTTCATATGTTTGCTCTGTACTGTTGACTGCTCTACATCGCTTACTTCACGGACAAACATTTCACCGATTCTCACTCAAAATATGGGTCCTGGTTGGGCGTAATTCGACGGACAAATCGCTCAACTTACTGCCAAGTGTGCAAACGAACGGTTGACGCAGAGGGCGATCTGCGAATTTCCAATTCATTAACCACTGTCGCGCTATCGTTTGTTCGAAGTAATTATCCGATATTTATATTCACGATAAGGGGGATAAACCCCTAGTGTATGGCAAAATCCAAAGGGTAATCCATATAAAAGACAAATTCTCAGTGCATGAGGACAATCAACCAAGCGAAAGTTGAGCTGACGTGGGGAACCATTGGGCGACAGCGTGGTCGGCGTGGCGACGTGGCGTCACCCAGGGTGGGCGTGGCAACTGCAGCTCCTCAGTTCGAACTCTTCGACGGCCCCGGTAGAGAGCTGCTTTTGGGCTCCCAAGGGCCGAATTGGCGGAGTCCTTTCTTAATGGTCCCACTTCCCCGTGGCTGCTTAGCCGCTGCCGCTCGAACTGCGCCTGGCGGCGCGCTGCGTAAACTGCCTGTGACGCGCTGCAGGTGCAGCGTGCGGTTCCGACGGCTCCCGTGTGGCTAGCACTGTAGGCGTGGCCTTTTACAACAGTAGTAAAATCCATTAAACATTCGGTTGACGTGTTTCTTACATTCTTCGGCGGCGGCGGCGATGGTGTAACGGTTAGCGTCTCGGGCTGTTGTACCCATGTTTGCGGGTTCAAACCCGATTAAGGGCGAACAAATCCTTCGTACGCCTTCCTTCGGAGGGGAAGTAAAGCCGGCTGTCCCATGTTAGTACATTTACTGCATGTAAAAGATTCTCAAGCCTAAATGAAGCTTCTGAGCTAAATTTAAATTGCCTGTTTCGTCGCCCAAGTAATAAATTCTTTCTCTCCTAGTAGATGAAGGAGCGTAACGAAATTTGTGTGGTCTGTCGGAAGAGCAGGCCTCATGGCCTGAGTCTCGCCACGTAAAATAAGACATTTTGAAACTATCACGTGAAAAGAATGAATGAATGCCTTATGTCCAGAAGCAAAACAAGGGTCCATACCAGCATTTGCTCAAAGGATCAGGGAAGCTGGACGAAAAACCTGATCGAGATTTCTGTGCGCCCACTCTATTTTCTTCGGCCTCAGCTTCATCCCTAGGCGCTCTAATAAATTCTTCCGTATCTTGTACTCCGAGGCATCCCACGTTTCCTCCTCTATCTTTCACTGATCTGTGGAATAGCAGAATGATGCACGGAGATTGATTCTCTAAATAATCTACACGTCTCTCTAGACGCAAATCCCTCCTCTTTAGCACATTCTACCGCCCACGCAAAACCTCTGAGTCTATCTCGAAACCTTCCCGACGCTCGACCTGCTTGGGAAGGCCTCTTTAGTCAAAGCGTCGATTCTCGCAAGCACGGCTTCCATTTTGTTGCGAATTAGATGCGGTCTCTTTGATTCTACCTAGAGAACTTCTAGTATCATTTGTGTTAAACAGCCCCCTGCAAAAGAGGCAAATCACCACATCAATTGTATGCAATCTATATATATGCTGTTGTAAATAAGGATTGCGTTTTAATGGCAGATTTTTATCCTTTCCATTCATATTTTAACTTTTCAAAGTCTCATTTTTAAGAAATATTGTTTTCGTGTATACCAAGAATCCATTTGTGAAGTCAATCCCTTTCATATCATTAATTCCCAGAATACAAATTCAAAATTCACTGAAACATATATTTCAATGACGATTTTTGATACCCTCAACATTATCCTCCACGGAACAATCATTTCATTTTTAATTTGTTGAATATTTCCTAAATAATTAAGAGTATATTCATTAATCTGGATGTACACATGGCAGCCAAGAATCTCCTCTGCGCTCACCGCCAGCGCATTTGCCACCGCGTGATGAGCGCAAATGATAGTTTCTGCGAGGATCGCTTCGCCGGTCCCCTGGGGTTTGGTTAATGGAATACGTTGTCGCAAACAAAACGACACGGAGCCGCCAGGCGACAGCATTCACGAGTCTTTTCAATTTGCAGAGCGAGTCGCATCGCTATTGGTATTTGTTTTTGCGAATTCGAGTGAACACAATCCACGTGTATGGGTCTGTTTCACCGGGGATAATAAAATTGTCTACAAACTTGTAGCAGGTTCATTGTAAAAGAACATACAAAAATTCTTCTCTCGCGTCCTAAAAATGTTTGGAAAATTAATTAACTTCATAACCAAAATAACAAAATAAAAAATAAAAATAAGGATTTTCTTTAAAACTTTCATAAAGCATAGTTTTATAGTTTTTAGTGTCTGTTGAAAATTGTTGGTATTCTTTCTTCATAGACGAAACAAAAATAATTCACTATTGATCTTCATTTGTCAGTCGTAATTTTATCTTAATACCTTTTGTATTTTTGTTTTTTTATCAATTTAGTACATCAATTAAGATATGAAATATGGTCGCAGCTATCGAATAACTCAGTATTAAATGCCATAAATCTGTTTTAGGATAAAATTGTTAAGATTTTCTGAATTTATTCCGCCGTAAAAACAATTGATTAATTTCATGACCTGCAGCATTTTACAAAATGACAAGCGAAATAAAATGCACTATCAGAGGTGAACGCCAAGGGAGGGATTGGCCAACGATCAGAATTAGATTAAGTTGTAATGTAATTGAAGGGAAATACGAGTATTATATATTTAAGGGCACAAGTATGCGAACTGAATAAAAATAATGGTCAAAATTCAGCATTTTCAGCCACACTTTTTAGAAATGTTTGATATCGATGCATATTAAATTTTGTTACAGTATAAATGAGTTCTAAATAATTTAATACAAGTTTAATTTTAATGTTTTCACTGTATTTTTAAATTTTATAGAGATATTTTAGTTCATATGACATTTCTTTGCTCTTTAACAAATTTAGTTTATGTTCCTTGAAACTATAGCAAGTAGGTAAATCATATTTGGCAAGCTTATAGACCACAAATTATCTAAATATACACGCTATGAAATAATTTACAGTAATAGTTTTTAGGAGATAATTTTTACATAATAGTAATTTTAACATATTGAAAATAATAACCTTCTATCGTACAAAGTATTTTTTCTATAAAGGTTCATATAATAAAATGTATTCACGGATTTCACTTTAAAGTTTGTCAGTGGCTATGAAATGCACTGATCAGTCATCAACACATGGATACTAAAATGAAAACACGACAAACAAGAAAGCATCGCAATATGGTTGTAGCGCAAGACTCTACCAGAGCTAACAACGGTAAAACATGAAAGTTCCACACTTTCCACGGCACAAAACATCGTTCGCGCGGGATTTGCGCAGCACTGTCTACAGTGAGGGAATGTCCGTCGGGGGAACAGGCATTCCTGTGGGGTTGAGCTTCAACTCAGGGCAGCGAAACACAGCTAACGACATTGCTCACGCCCCACAAGCCCGCAATGCCGCGCGGCACAGACTTTTCCTTCCGGGCACTAGTCCTTCGACTTTGAGAAACAGAAACCCAATGTGATGGGTTGTTCACGGCGTTAGCGAATACAGAGCGACCAATACAGACCTAATTCTTTATTTGTTTCATTAACTTTCAGTGCGCGACTGCAGCTATTTTTTAACAGCATATATAAACAGCGAGTTTCTTTCAATTGAAAAAAATCAGAGCAGATTTCGACCTGAACCTGTTGAAAGGTATCTTATCAGCAAACAAATGCCATAAAAACTTTATATAGTGTCAAACCAAAAAGACTGCAAGAAACATTACTTTCAATTAACTACTATGCTCCCTAAGATTTAATTGTTTAATCAAACTCACTCTCTAAAAATACGTTGGTCCAGCCTCATGCATGTAGTCTCTTTTCAGCCGGCTGCCTTTCACCGCGCGGAACCGTTGTAGGAATAGAGTATACTGGACGAATTCAGTTCGGAGCAAGTAGACGTTCGACTCCTGTAAAGGGATCGATTCTGGAACTGATCCCAAAATCTATACTGCGGTTTTTACAGAGCTGCCTTTCATAGTGTCGTAGTGATCTCGGACCGAAGGGTCGCGGGTTCGAGTCCCGCCTCGGGCATGGTTGTATTTGTGTTTGTCCTTTCACCCCTTATCATCACCATATCGTTTCATCCTCATAGTTACCATACCGATAACAGCAATAGTGGTCGCTAATGACCTAAGATGTTGATGCGACCTTAAATAACCAATTAAAAAAAAGAGCTGCCTTTCAATTCCACTCAAGGCCCGTCACCACGGTGACATTATGGCACGGTTTTTCGCGTCTTTCTCGGTCATGCCGTTAGAGTCGTTTCATCTGCAGTACTGCTTGATACGGTCGCGAACATGCGAAACATAGCGGCACAACTGAGTAAGATGCGAAAAACCGTGCATAACGCCACCGTGGTGACGGGCCTTGAGTGAAATTGAGAGGCAGCTCTGTACAAACTGCTGAATAAAAGTTGGAGTCGATTCTAGAATGGAATTGAAAGAAAAGAATTGATTTCCTTAGAAATCGAATCTCATGAGAACACCAGTCAAGGTAGCTATCGATACCGGAATCGAGGAATTATGTAATATAATAATAGCTATTTAATAAAAAACAACCAGGTGTTAATTTAATTTTAATAAAATATTAATTAACTACATGGCCGAAAATATAATAAATGGAAATATTACAATTGAAATAAAGTAATAGAATGATCAATGAAACAATATATTAATTTTTATTAAATAAAAATAATTTAACAAAAGGTTTTTAAGAAACGGAAGGTAGAGGAATGGTGAGAGATACTAGAATTTAAACATAACATGGACTTTTAAGAATAAAATTATAATTACATTAATAATAAAGGGAAACGACAAAAATTCTGAAAATGCAAAAAGCGCAGAAATTCTATTTAAAAAAATCAAAGGTATTATTTATTGAATTCCGGCCTTTTGAATTGATTCCATCAAGAATCGGAAACAAGGAATTAAATTCCGATTCCACAGTATCAAAGAAAAGAATCGATTCTGGAATCGAATCGGTAGTATCGGAACGTCTCTAGGTGCAAGTCTTGTGTGCAGATCTGTGCCTCTCCGCACCTTGTTAGCATGTAAATGCACATTTCTTTAACTGTTCTATAGTAAGTGAACAAGTAAAGAGCATGCAGTAATTGACTCATCAATTCTACATTATATCATGATTCAATCATCAGAGTGTAAGTTATAATGAGCGCTCATTGTGCGATCTCACCATCTTTCTTTTAATTTATTAATCATGATCAGCGACGAAACTCTTAGTGCACCGAACGTTCGCACAGAACTTACGTTCACCGCAACTGGTTTTCAGCCATCAACTTGGTTTCCGTAATGTTTCTGCACTGGCAACATTCTTTCGGTAATGAGCTATTCACTGGTGGGAAGGCGAGAGGTGATCATGACGCGAGTGTTGCAATGTCGCCCTCAGGTGTTACGCAACAGTCAAACGGCATGCAATTCGTCTTCACCGAGCAATTCATGCGGCTGACAATGTTCCTCTGTCTAATGTGTGCTCATCAGTGCACGTACAATAGTTATGGCATCACGCCATCTCTCCAGCCAGCTGCAATATGACAATCGCTCTTGCTGCTTACTTTCTATTGTTGTAAAATGGAGTTGAAGGCAGAATCTAGATTAATTACTCGTGTTCTATTGTGCAATATATCAACGCTGACTAACCCAATCGCGACAAGCTCTAAGCTCTGCCCATCGGAGCAAACAGAGTCTGTGATGAGGAATCGTTAGACTCTGAAATAGAGCTCTCAAGAGCAAATTTCGAGCTAACAAATGCTGTGCTAACGCTGCCAACCAAGCAGTACAGCAGACGGTGACCACTTCTAGCACTTCTGGCATCACCACATCTAGTGACGATGCCAGCCGCAAGATGGCCATTCTACCCTACATGCAAGGTGTCACTGATAAAATTGGCAAATATTTGAGCCGCTTCGACATAAAGACGGCCTCCAAAGCCCATGAAAACTCGGGTAAAAGCTTGAAGGTGTTAAAGACCGCGTCCCTCCTCTCAGATCGTCAGGGGTGTAAGAGATCCCATGCAGCTGCGGCCATAGTTACATTCGCGAGATGAAACGAACCATTGAGGAAAGCCTCCGCGAACACTTTTACGATCACAAGTACAATAATACGAATAAATGGTGTTATATATTCATATATAAATTCAGATAGACTCCGTGTTCGAGGGAACGTATATTAGGATATCTCCGTAGATGGGACGAGTTTTCGAGGAATAGCTGAAGATAGACAATCGCGTGTATGTGTTTCATACGAAACACAACTAGGGAAAGTCGCGACCGCATATTGATTTTATGGAAACTATTAAATCCTATTAAATACCAAGTCGTTGAAGGCATTCCGAAACATTTTTTATTTATGCGAGTGATAATCAAGAATGCGGTAGTAGAGATATAAGGGCATTGCACGGACAACATTTGTAATTCAACTGATAAGTCTTCTGATCAGACATGTTGTAAGCTTACGAACTAATTCAAAACCGTACGGTATTTTAATGATTGTAGTACATAGAAGTAATCATCGATGTGTTCAATAGAAGTGTAAATGCATAGGAATAAATTTTAATTTTTATTGTTGAAAAGGCTGATAGTTTTTTAATTTCCAACAATTCAATAATTTCTTTTAATCAATAGATCTTCCAGGAATTGTGATTCCAGGGATTGTATAGAATAACACGTTCACATGCAACAGGTAAGGAGTAAAATGTTGTGTTTAAATTGAAAGTAAAATTAATAAATGAGTGTTAACATTAGCATTTATAAGCATAGTAGTTCAACCGTAGAAATAACAATATTAATAATAACCGTGGAAATAATCCTCTTCATAAGATTGGTACAATTATTTTATACAAACAATAACGTCGAGAGCTAGTAATATTAAAAAAGGGCAAGAAGGATGGGTGTATCTCATTAGTATAACCATAAATAAGTTTAATAAGGAAAGATGAGAGGTTTAAGAGATGGCGAGGAAAACATGCAGTGCTGTAAATGAAGAATAAAAGCCATGGAAATAAAAGGAAGGAATGTGTAAGATGGAGTGGAGTTTTCAAAGAGTAGTTTGTATGATGCGTTAAATCTGAACATCTGTGTGTTAAAAAAGGAACAAAAAAGGTTGAGAAAAAATATACTAATCATATCCAATCGAAAATCATAAGTATACATGATGACTGAAGGTAAGATAATGTCATTATTCTACGTGAAAGATGTTGTACGAACAAGAGCCGGCCCTTTGATCATTTCTTTCACGTCATTGGCTATAGCCAATTTCACACCCCAAAGTTATCCCCAAACGCAGGATCTCCCTTTGCCTTATTCCAAAATATAATTTGCCCCAACCAATAGGAGGTCCTACTCCCACCCATCCTGCCCACAGCCGTCTACGGATAGACTCAAAGCGCTTGCTGCCGTGCACACAAGCGCACATTATAGGGAGATCGTACTTGCCTGGAGGTCCTGTTCAGTGAATGCAAGAGAGTGAGCCTGTGCTTGCTACATTTACGAGTTAAACGCGTAATAGTGTGCTTAAAGGGCGCTTTCATGATGTTTAATGTCAAAAGTGGAACAACCTGAGGACAAATATACCATTATTGTTTTGAATGGTTGCCCCGGAATTGCAATAGTGTGATTGTGTTAAGTTACGACTTTGAACTTGCTAATTCGCATACGTGAATCAACGTACCTATGCTAATTTTGGTAATCAAATGGACTATGAACTTAACACGAAAGTCACACAATGTTAAGATTTGTGTGAATGTGTCACTGTCGATTGTAATTTTTCCATGTGTAATAATCTAATGTAAGTATTCGAAACCTAATTCACGTTTTCAAAAATGTGTTTATTATTTTATTATTATTATTATTATTATTATTATTATATATTATTATTATTATTTAATCGGACACAGTTCTCTCGTACTGAGACAGATGTCACGCAGATATCCTCTATCCAAGAATGACCTCCAAGTTCTTAATACATATTATAAATTAGATTGTATATCAATAAACAAAATTCCTATAGGTACAAAAAATAGATGCAAAAAACTTCCTGAACAATGAGCACGTACTGAGTTAGATTTCTGGAGGCTGATGGCAGTACTCTTTTATATTTCTAAGTGTTTGTAGCGAGTACTTTAAGGTCTTCAGAATGATGCCTATTTCTGAAAGAACCACAGGAATATTCTTTGTTGTTGTTGTTATTATAATTATGATTATTATTATTATTATCATTATCATTATTATTATTATTATTATTATTATTATTATTATTCATCTTCAGCCGCTTGCATCGGGGGCACATTGCCGCCCTTCAGAAATATCGGCAGATATTTTACAAATAGTTCTGGCTATAAATGCTGGAAGCTGTCCGTTCCTTAATTATTAATCACTTCGGCGGATAGTAGTTTGGTTTGGTTTGGTTTTTTCGTGTTTCCGGGCGCGTCAACTGCTTTGGTCATTAGTCCCGTTAGTGTACTGCATGTTTGTTTCTCGGGAGATGGCGGTGGTCTTCCCCAGCTGAATGGCGAGATCCGGCGCCGACCTACCGTCGGCTAGAGGGATTTCCCCCTTACCAGGGCTCTCCCACCAGCAGGGCACCGCCCCAGCCGGGACCATCTCTAAGCTCCCGACCGGTCTCCCGGAATATGTGGTAGTGTAGTGCATGTTAGTGTAAGTGTGTGTGTAAGAGGAGAGGACAGGACAAGGAAGAGGAAGGACAGATCGCGCGCGGTCCGTGGCCCGTTTGGTAGGGTACTGCCCCCGGCATTCGCCTGGTGCTGATCGGAGAAACCACGGAAAACTACCGATCAGAGCAGCCGACCGCTAGAATTCTCCTCCAGACAGCGACTGAATTCGACCTAGCTGAAAAGCTAGTGTCGGAAATCCTGCCGCCGTCAGGACTCGAACCTAGGACCTCCCGGTCAGAGGCGCTGCAGTGACATTAGTTGATCACTGAGCGGATAGTAGTCGTTTCGATATCTTTCCACCTTTTCTTCAGCCTTAGTTCACTTTTTGACGTGCGTACCGGCGGGATATTGTCACCTCGCGAGTGGAAAGGGAGCTCTTTTAGACCTCTTCAAAAAAAATATATTTAGACATAAAAATATGAGAACATTGTGATTGTCAATAAATATTAATAATTAAACACAGGTATCGTTTTTGCTTCCTGAAAATCAATGACTTTTTTAAAAATTTTTAAACACACAAAACTTTTATAGCATGTTGAAAGAAGATCTTTTCACAAACATTTATGACAATGTTCCTTCTAAAATAAAAATACCACTTGAAAATGTTTATACTTTGTGATAGGTTCCGTTTGACTCTTATATTTTTGTAGATGAACTCATGTTTTGATCTGTTCCTTCCCCCTTCGTCCTCTGATTATTACTTGCTCGTATATGAACGTATATACAGAGTAATAGATGCAATATAGAGAAAATTATATAATGCAGCAGAAAAACGATTTCGAGATTTCAACGTAAATACACATGTTGATGTCCCCTGGTATGAAAAATGTTTTCTATAATATCCGTTCCTCGGTGTGTTCGTCCATTTAATTTTAGTGGGAACTTTACGTGAAGATCCTGAGACATTTTCATTTTGTTAAAAACGGCTTCAAATTTGTTCTTTTAATTTCTTATAAGAATAGAGTAAAACACATTTATAGAGGTGGCATATGTCCCATTTTCACAATTACGTCTGAATTTCCGAAAAGTGTAAAAATAGGAATTTTTTCGGCGTCTTCCTACAATTACAAAATTGAGGATAGAGATTTGTCTCATGTACATTTCCTCACTAATCTCATGTAAGTTTTCTTGAAATTTTTGATAGCATTTAGCACAATATGGCGTGAAATATGTGCAATATTAAAAAATAAAAAAGCAAGATTATCTCAAAAATTGCTTAAATTTTTTAAAAAGTTCTTTTGACATAGTTATCGGGACTGAGTCCTGGCTAAATGAGGAAATCGGATATTCTGAAATTTTTCATGCTCATTACAGTATTGTTAGAAGGCATAGAAATAGTTTTTATTCGCGTTAAAGCAGACATGAATATTAGATTAGATTGGTTAGTAAAAGTTTGAAATGCTGCGAATAGAAATTACTACTTGAGGAACCCTATTAGAAGTTATTGCATGCCGTGGGCCTCCGAGTAACGTTTTCGATATTTTAGATGACATTATTCAGAAAACGGGAAACAAAAATGCCCACCCTATTGTTATTGGATACGACTTAAATATTTCTAACGCAAACTGGGAGGGAGCCGTGAGCGAAGGGAATGTCCAAACACTTTTCAACAGTCTAGTTTGGGACAGCGGATTATCTCAAGTAGTTCGGAGCGTGACGCGCCAGAATGCGATTTTGGATGTACTTAATTAGCCCGAAAGAACTTTTCATATCTTGTAAAGGTTCTTGAGGGCATTATAGATCACAAAGCGGTTCTTCTTAACTTAGACGAAAATACTTTAAGGAAGGACATTCCGATAGGAACAAAATTATGGCAATAAAAGGAAGCAAATGAAGAAAGGCATCAAGACTTTTTTAGGGCACGATACAACCGCTTTCTGAGAACAGAGGGAAGAAATAGGGTCGCATTCAAAGATATTATACACGAAGCTTTGCAAAAGTTTGTTCCGCGCCAAATTATACAAAATAATCCGGATCAGGATATTGCAATGCAAAAATTAGGTGAATGAAGAGGTTGACGAGAACACAAAACTTAGTAGCGAGCATATAAATATTTTTCGAAACCTTCAAAGAATTGGAGTAAGAAAGTTCTCGGGAGCATAAAAAACTGATAGTTAAGAGGTCCAGACGACGTTTCTCAGATATAATTAAACTGGAGGAAAGTCAATATTACCGTACCTAATTAAAATTTCACGGGTCCAAAAAATTCCAATTTTTAAAAAAAAAATATTATGTAATTAACCGGAAGTTTAAGTCAGTGGTCTGTAAACTTATGGAGCATCTAGTTGCGAGTTACATTAAGAGAATGGGAAATCAAAAATGGCGCTATGACGGCCAACACGGGTTCAAGAGTGGTTACTTATGCGAAAGTAAGATAATCACCTATTTCAGTATCTAGAGACGAAATTGACGCGGGGGGAGAGTAACAGGAATATTATAGATTTTGTCAAAACTTTCGATATCGTTCCAGGGTGGTGGCGTGGATTAGCGAGTTTCTACGAAACAGAAACCAAAAAGTCCCAATTAGGCAAGAGTTATCTTCCGAGGCAAGCATACATGGATATATCTGGAATGCAACAGGGAGAGTGTCATTGGACATCTGCTATTTCTAGCGTTCGTCAATAATTTGCCACGGCACTTAATCTCATATGTTCGGCTATTTGCAGACGATTGCATAATATATCGTAGTATGAAGTCAAAAGAAGATGAGTAAGTGCCGTAAAGGGATCTTGATGAGTTATATTACTGGGCGGAAAGTAATGAATGATCATAAATAGCTCTGATCTTTTGACAGGAGTCATAATTATACAGAAACAAAATTACCATTTAAATAACGACACTATTCCGAGAATTTTTCGTAGAAAAACCTCGCAATCCAGTTCGATAATGAATTAAGCTGGACAAGTCACGTAGATTTGGTTGTATGGAAAGCCTGGAGAAATTTCCACTTTGTAATGCACATCTTAAAAAAGAGTACGGATAACGTGCAGGACATTGCTTATTTATCGGTTGTTTGTCCGATAATGGACTATAGAACAATTTGTTCGATTCCTCAATAAATTATAGTGTCAACGTTTGGAAAGGAGTCAGCGTAAGGCAGCTAAATTCTTCCTTAATTTTCTTTTACAAACCGAACGATAACGGAATGTAATAGATTGCCTGTAAAAACCTTTGAACCCTTTCCTTGAAGCGTTTAACATTTTAGGAAATTAATTTAGGGTATTACTAAGTTAACTGATAGTCGTAACTAAGAATAATTGTTATATAGCGATGATTAGTGTTATATTGTGAGGGAGGTGTCGTTCAGTGTGGAGAAGATAAATAGAAGAAAGTGGTTGAAGGATCATAGTGAAGTGAATTGCAGTGCTGTGCAGTGTAGCGTGGTCCTAATTGTTCAAACATTCAGGGCGGAATATATTATATAAATTTCTTTTTCTTAATGTAACTTATTGTTTTATGAAGCAGTCAGTTTTTATTATTATTATTATTATTATTATTATTATTATTATTATTATTTTATTATTTTACCATTATATGAATTATTTGCATTATTTTATATAATTTGCAAGTTAGTTATATTACCTCATTTATGTGTAACTGTCAACGGGTTATAACAAATTGATGTTTAAATAAATTGATCTTATCTCACCTTAAATCAAAACCTCTATTTTATCTGCTCACTCTCTCTTCCTATTCTTGCTTCACTCTACTTAAAGTGAACATTATTTTATTAATATTGGAATATTTCTTTTTGTGATTGGTGACGGATTTATCTTGAGGTTGGCTGGTGCAGCTTTATTCATGTGAATACGTCGAGCCAGCCGGAAGGCCGGCCAGAGAAACTCTGTATACTGCTTGGAACACTGATAATACTTTAAATAACACTGTAAGGTAATATTAATACTGAAGTGTTTTGGTTCGGAGATATAGTATATCGATTAGCTGATAGAGCGCAGAAATAGTTGTTGCCTCTAATGCTGTCTAGCTACGACTGGCAGGTATGTTTTCTGTAAAAAATATGTATTTACATGAAAATTTGCTCCCTAGTTTTGTCAATACGCGATAGATATAGCAAGATTAACTAGAAGGACCTTTGACAGTTATTGCTTGGCTACTGCTGGCAACATGACTGTAGATAATTTTCATGTGCTCAATTCGTCAATGCGTTTCTTTGCGAAGAGATTACTTGCTTCTTTTCATTTTCTCGCACTTGTTTGCGTCAAGGCGTTTGCCCAGATAGCTTCGACCTTTCCTCCTGCAATGCTATCGGCCAACATGATTTTCATTAGTTTTCCGGCCTCTAAAACAGGTCACTTCTTAGAGTAACTTATGTTTACAATAAAGGCATGCGATTGCATCTAATTGATAGGTAACTATTGGTGGAGTGTGTTTGTAGGACCAGTTTCTGATGCACTCACTGGGACTTAGTTGACCCGCCATACATAAGTACGAGGCGGATTGCCTACCTGTCGGGGCTACTGTCGCATGTCACAGCCCCGTTATATGAAATTTCTTAACATGTTCAATGCGAAATAGTGGTGCTACAGTATGGCACATACTTTCTCGCACTAGTTGTTTTCCTTATATTTTCAGTCTGGCCGATCTATTCGGTTTTACCCCATCTGTTTCTGCTGACATCTTTTAGCGCCTTATAGCCCCGTTTCACGTTTCCTCAATTTCTCCAATCCACAATAGTAGAATTGAAATATAACCTTAAGGATATTATAGAAAGGTAAAATCTGGTAATCTACGTACATTTTCATTGTAGTATTTGGAGCCTTTTTTAAGAAAATGTGGAGAATATCTAAAATTCCACATTTGAAACTCATTTTCACCCAAAACTTTCGAGTTTTCGAGAAACATCATGAAAAAATATTTAATTAAAATATTTAATTTGTAATTGCAATACAATAATGTACAATAAATGTCAAAAAAAAATTAAAAAAAATTAACAAAATTAAATTTGTGAAAATTTTTGAAAAAAACAAAAGAATCAATCAAAATAGTATTGATCTAATGTTATTCAGTGCATTTAGCGCTATCCGTAAAAAATGAAAAAATTGAAGAAATTTCCGATAGAATGAAGTTTGAGCGTTTCTGAAAGAAGAGATTATTTAGCGTTCGTTTTTATGTCACTGTATACTGTTATTATAATTTATGACAAAACTGCAAGTTAAGTAGTTTAAATATATTAAATGAATAGTACACATTCAACACTTGATACTATTGTAGTACTCTATTGTAAGGCAAACAATGTTTGCCTCCCTGGATAGTTTTACTGAAAACGAGGAGAAACGACGTTACGTCCAATCCCATAGGCTGTCGCCACCAGCAGAGCGTTGCCAGATGTGTCGTAGCAACTGATTTGAATTTCACGCCCGGAAGTAACACTTCTTCTTTTCTTCTTCTGCGCATCATGGATTTGGTTTGAGCCTATTCTGTCTTCAAACGTTTTCTTCTCCCACGTCTCTTCTTCCATGTGGTTGCTAAAGTAATGCTAATTTAGGTAGTTTTGTATTATCCATCCTTTGCGTGTATTGATAGCAGTTGTTTCGGTATTTAGTTATTTTGCTTTCAATTTCTTCTGCATGTAGATGTTCTCGTTACAAGTATGATTTCTTTCATAATGAAATTGTTCGGGCCCACACGCCCTAAGCGGCAACACCGGAAGCGCGGCATGGGAAGTTCCATGAGCCGACCGGCACCACCGCGCCGCGTGACCCAAACCTTCTAAACCGCTCTAGAACATTTTCAAATTTTAGCAGTTGCCTATTGGACTGTTCAAATTCACCCCACCTCGCCATACTGCAACCGCTGGAAAAACAGTCGCTAATTGGCCAGTTCAAATCAGTTCAAATCCCCTCTTCGCGTGCCCGATAGAACTCGCAAACCGAACAGAAATCAGTCGCTGAGTAGTACCCTTGCTAGAAGCATGTCTCGGGCTCCGAGTTAAAAGATCACGTAAATTCTTATACAGAAAGTAATATTCTGTGCTTATGTTGTGGCCAAGTGAAAAGCCACATTGTTTCAATTTGTTGTAGTTCAGCATTGTGTATAAATCAGTCGCTGAGAAGAAGCCAGTACGAGAAGTATATCTCGGGCTCCTTGTTTAAAACATCACGTAAATTCTTATGCAGAAGTAATATTCTGTACTTATGCTGTGGCCAAGTGAAAGCCACATTGTTTCAATTTGTTATAGTTCAGTATTGTGTATGTATTGTGATACAAGATGGGAGATTCCTGTATTCTCACACTCAGAACAATAATTTAGTGTAATTTTATTGTAAAGAACAATTGTGATAACTCAAAGGTAATTAAACATCATTCTGCAAGGTGAGAAGTGTGTTTCTATGATAATCCACATTATAACAAAATTCCTAACGAGCGTCGAAAGGGACTGAGTGGATTGCCTACCTACTTTCAACAACCAATAATACAGTCCACTACAAGCAAAGGTAACCCGCCACGTTCATGGTCCTTCGAGCTTCGGATATCGAACTAGTGACCCGTGGAAAGCAACCCGCTCCGTCCAGAAATAAACTGTCTGATTTGATTTTTAAATTAAATATCTTCTCTGCCCTTCTAATATTAATTCAACGTAACCCGTTCCAAAATTTATAAAAGAATATGGACGCCAAGAAAAGATTACGTTAATTCAATTATTAAAATTAACCTTCACTGCATTTCCATTAAATTAATATCCGGCTAACTGGCTCGATGGGTCTTATAAGAAATAATCGCTATTGCCTATCGCTATAGCCGATTATTCGATTTGCCATCTGTACAGAGTGGCCGAGGAATCTGTAAAGCAAATATACATTTCTAGCTACACATTTGCTGGAATTGGCTAAATGAAAATCATCTTTTCTATTCTCAGAAAGTAAGTTTATTCAATGTTTATGAAATTTTAACAATACGAAACGTACTTTTGGTCATGACCAGTTTCAAAACTTACACTGCAGTACCCGTCTTCGCGCACTCTTGGCCAATATCGTCACGTACAACCATTTTCAATTTTTGCCGGTGTCGATGGTTCCAGGTCCAAATACCATCATCTTTTCTTCCGTTCTGGCACACGTGTACTCAAGTCACTGATTCTCACCGCCTCATAAGTTGATAAGACTTAATTAATTTTCCCTTTAAAAGTTCCCAGTTCTTTCTACGCGTATACTTAAAATGTTAAAGTTCAGCAAACTATTATCTGCTTCAAATACTCCCAGTCCTGTTGTCGACAAATTAACAGTTTACAGTTCACAGTTTAAATTCTAGCTGCTGCACTCGAAATATTTCCAAGTTCCAATTTCCGCTCATTACATCAATATTCTAAGTCCGACAATCATACGCTCTAAAGTAAATGTTCACAATTCCCAAACTGCCAACATCAATTGTCTACACACGATCCGCACAGCACCACGGCATAAGTCGGAATGAATCCATATTCCCCTCTTTCAGCCCTTCTAAACTCGGTCCGTCTTTTTACTGTTTCTTGTCAGAAAAAACTCCATGCCTACCCAATCCCTCAATTACTTACAAATTCAACTAGCCGCGCCCCAGACTGTCATTGCTTTCTCAGCCAATCCCCAAACAGTTTACTTTATCAACTAGCCGCGCCCCGTGGTTCAAAGCAATGCAGTTTGTTGACCTTGACGACAACTCGTCTACCGTTGCTATGCCGCCATATTTACTTATGTCTATCCTTACCATTCACCCTGTTTACAATAAATGTGACGCAGTACAATGTCCCACAGATTGGTATGTCACAATAAAGACTACCGTTGTTCTCAGAATCTTCATTTCAGTGGCCTGTATTTTACTTAAGGTACTTTCTGTTGGTACCCAACATTCGCTGTCATTTAGGAGAGTCTTATAGAATGTTATTTTTATACTATCTTGCCTTGTCTTATATTTAAGTAACACGTAAACAAAGTTTTCTTGAAGACAATTTTTTTCGGACAAACTGGATTGGCCATGCTTTTTGGAAGTCGTTGAGTTTGGGGTCCTTTCCTTTGAAAAGGAAACCGGGAAACTGAATAATTCCTTTTTCTGTCGAATATACGATTCTAACAGAGTAATACCCGGGCAAAGTGGAGTACTCTATTTTTTTATTAAATTTTTATATAAATATTCCTTCAATGAAAATGAATTGATTATATATTTTTACGCCTTCTTCTTTTTTTGGGTAGCTTATGAAAGTGTTGTTATTAGTGTTAGTGAAAAGCATCTTTGCGCAAATCTCGGGCAACATCATGTTCGGCAGCTAGTTAACAGATAATTGTGATAAATGAGTTGTTAAGTTGTTTCTTAATATTAATTTGAAAACTTAGAAGGTATCATATTTAATAAAACAATTAATATGCAACAATATCTAAGGAAAACCCATTAAGATACCCATTGATTAAAAGTTACATCTTTGAAAACATACAAATTAAATTTATAAGAATTTGTTGAAAAAAGAAAAAGTGTGGATAAAAATCTCCACGTAAGATGGTATTTTAAGAACGTTTGATTCCCAGACAGTGGTAAAGGTGTAATAAGAAAATTTCTTCCCGGAAAGAATGATTTAGCTTAGTTTTTCTTATTGGTTTAGTGCGATGATGGTGCCACTCCAGCTAGGTCAATTGTTTTTTGTTTGTCGTGATTGACATTTTCACATTCACATCATTGACATTGTAAATGAAATATTTATTTCATTCTGTATTTTTATTCCGCTGGATAAGTAAATGTATAAAAGCAATTAATGGCTATATTTTCAATTTATTTCATAAAATATGCATTGTATTCATTAAAAACTCAACACGACTAATGAGATAGGTGTTTGATCTCTAAAATTATTTTTGATGTCAACTTTATTTCAGTAAATGTGTGTGATGCTTTACGGAATGCAAATTTAAATTCTTTATTAACAATTTCCAAAATATATAGTTTTCAACTCATTTTCAGAACAATGAGCTGTGAAACATGTCAAAGAATATTATTTATTTTTCGATATACGTGATTTAATTAATTTTAATTTTAATTTCAACTTTAACCAAGTTTGTGTAAATGCTGAAATGCAAAATAAAACTCTGCTTTATTTTTGGAAGATATTAACACTTCATTATTTCTATGGAGAATCATCTGTCACTGTGAATTAAGTTATTATATTCTTATTAATATTGCCAAAATTAAAGCTAAGTAATTTTATATTTTTCAATGAACTTGCATGCATGCGTACTTTCAAATTATAGGAGAGGAAGGTTCATTAAAGTATTGTTAAGTGAATGATAGTATATATTAAATGACATGTGTTGGCCTTATCCAAACGTAGCTCTAAGAGTAGCCATGATTCACAAAAAAAAAAAAAAAAAAAAAAAAAGATTCTGAACCTAACGTTTACCATTGAAATATTTTTTACGATGTAGCTCCGTCTGAATTAGTCCGTAATCTAGCGGAGAATTTCATAAACGTGTAGAGCTAAAACAGAGCACACAATCTCGCCAGATTTTCACGCAAAAGTATGAAAAAAGTACTCAGATTTTCGAAAAATTGTACGTGATCTTATTTCAAAATCTATCTTTAAAGAACGGATTTTATTAAAAGAAAAACTCTATCATTATATTTTAGTTGTGGAAAGACACCGAAACATTTTTAAACTTTTGAAATTTTCGAAAAATCGAGAATGAGACCTGAACCATTCCCTTAAACATCCTTTACGCAATCCAACAACAAAATTTAATTAGAAACGATGAAGCCATTTTTTGAAAATTCGGAAAATGTCTCAAGAAGCGTCGTGTAAAGTACCCTTTAAAATTAAAATATCGATTTAAAATTGAAGGCATCAGATCAGTCCAGATTCACCGTCCATCGATTTTTTTATATCAAGAATCCACAAAACATATATTTTAGCTGCACCACGTGTTAGAGGATGTTTTTATAAATTTAGCGACTGGATTTATCCACTTTATCAATACCAGAGCTCTGAAATACGAGTTTTTTTGACAAAAATTCACTGTTTTTTCGCGCAGAATTATATAACTTTCTTTCTACTTCGTAGCAAGAAAGTAAAAAGGTTATAACAGTGGAACAATTTTCAACTGCCAGTCATTATCAATTTCTTTTCCATCTTCTGTTTGAATCAGATACATTAATGTGAATACGAGGTTTTCGTGAACCAGGTTAGAAGCCCAAAATATTAACGTTTAACACACGAAAGTCCTGAAATGTGGCAGAACGTAGCTGTTAACTAAGACTAAAAGAAATTCCATTCCTACCCTTAATACTCTCCGCTTCTCTTTCACCTGATTATATCACAATCTCATCCTCACCACACCGGCTGAGTGAAATCAGAGCAACGACTCTTACCATTGCAATGCCTCTTACTTGGAGGGGCTGAGGTTCAGGTTCCACGGTAACAGGTTTTGCGATCTAAGCCACATAGCTAGGTTGAATCCAGCCGCTATCTGGTTAAGAATTCTAAAGGCTGGGTATTCTGATCGGTACATTCAATGGTTTTTCCGATCAACAACAGATGAATATCGAATTATGAAACGGGCGTGATCTTTTTTTCAAGTAGAAGTGGGGAAGAGTGTAAGATCCCCAGTATTGGCGGATTTTTTGAGAGGCCAAGCGTTCTCGTCTCTTCTCCTCTGTAGTAAGATGGCCCGTTCCGAGCGTATAACTGAGATTGTCCTCAACGATTCACTTTCTAGACGTGAATCATGAGATAGCGAAAACCGCGGCGAACCAAATCGTCACGTCCATACGTTGCCTTTTCAATAATTTCTCTGCAAAAAAATTCCTGTCTATAGTGAATTGTGTGAACATTTTTCGTTGCATTCACTACATCAGCCTCAAAAGCAATGGCCGATTTCTGTGTGCGCCTTAGTAAGTACCCTTTCTGTCTCGCCCTGATTCGTGTAATAGAAAATGGTGCCTCGATTCCTCGCTGTCAATCATAATTATCATGACTGAATCGCGCCTGTTATCTTCTTGGTCGGTTAGTTCATATGCCGCGACATTAGAGAACTTGAGTTCTAACGTGCTTGGATCTCTTATAATGCAATAAATCTGCCTCATATGAGACTCGAAACCTAGAATCTTCCGGTAAGAGTCACTAAAAAGATAGCGAGAATGCTGATTCTGTGCTAAATGTAGCCGGTTTCCTTCTGTGATCCTTCAGAAATGGAAACTAACAGAAACTTAGAAAATTACAGATACAATACTTTTTTTTAACTATAATCCTGGGTGCCCTATCGACCATTTTAAGATAAATGTTTCAATGGATGGATGGATGGATGGATGGATGGACGGACGGATAGATGATTGGTGATGATATGATTTCAATTATAGTGAAGCAAATGTTGAAAGGAAGGCAGGAGAAATGGGCGAATCTCAAGAAAACCTGCCAAAAGTAGCTTTTATCAGAAAACATTGCATCAAACGGGACTTGAATCCAGAGCTAGAAGAAAGGCTAAGTGATCACTATAAAATGATCAAGAGTTCCACCTGAACCTTCCAACTACAGAAAGTTTTTATCGCAAGGGTTTCTTATCTACTAGCGTCGTTTTTTCGCGGCGCCCACTTGCAGCCATCAGCCCAACATCTGGACGCGCACAGCTCAAAGCGAGAGCGGTCACAATGTCGGTTTGCGGGAGGAAATAAATTCCCCGACACGTCTCTTTGCGCGATAATTAAATTTGCATCCGCGCTTTTACACCGGAGGGCCTCTTCTGATTTCATTTGCCAGTGTCGGCGCGAGAGATAAAGGCCGGCTGGCGAGGCCTTCGAGCCGAGACCTCTTCAATGGGAGAGCGACGTGCGAGCACTGATGCTTCCTTTTTTTCTTTCCATTCCTTTTCTTCGGAATCATTCGGTGTGGATAATGCGAGAGAGAAGTAGCGAGTAAATGGAATTGATCGGGCAAACGTTTCGAAGGTTATTCTACAAATCTGTCTCTCTCTCTATCTCCCTCTCTTTCTCCTTCTCTCTGTCCCTCTCTTTCTCCCTCCCTCTCTCTCCTGCCTCTCCCTCTTTCTTCTCCTTCTCTTTCTCTCTCTCGCTTGCTCGCCTATCTTCTGCTTTGTTTATTTCTCATCTTTCTCTATATCTTACTGAATATCCCTTTCTACTCCTCCCCCTCTCTCTCGCTCTCTCGCTCTCTCTCGCTCTCTCTCTCGCTCTCTCTCGCGCTCTCTCTCTCGCTCTCTCTCGCTCGCTCTCTCGCTCTCTCACGCTCTCTCTCGCTCTCTCTCTCGCTCGCTCTCGCTCTCTCTCGCTCTCTCCGCTCTCTATCTCGCTCTCTCGCTCTCGCTCTCTCTCACACTCTCTCTCGCTCTCTCGCTCTCTCACTCTCTCGCTCTCTCGGGCTCTCTCGCTCGCGCTCTCTCTCGCTCTCCCTTACGCTCTCTCTCGCTCTCTCTTGCTCTCTCTCAACCCATATTTTTCTCTATTATTCTTATATTCTATTTATTTCCCTTCATACCTTTTTCTATCACCCTCACTTTCGTTCCCGCAATCGGTCACGTTTATATCTTTATCTTCCTCATTTTACTTTCTACTAATTTGTACTTGTGTACGGTTTGAGGAAAAATTATTGTAGTGCTACAGCGAAAAGTGGCAATTTCTACAAAAAAACTTGTATTATCTGTTACCAAAGAAAAGGATAATTCTTGCTCTTATATGTAATAAATTACATCCTCTAAAATGTTGTGTAGTAAGAGTCCAAGTTTTGTCGTTCCTAAATATTAAAAGAATAGTTTGTGGCAAATCAATCTTTACCTCCAACCATGCGACTGTGATCAACACTATTGTCTAAACTGTACAGGCCATTTTCACCAAAACTGGCATTTCTGGATCAAACTGGTCGAAATAACGGCCCAGCTAATTTGAAATGCATTTGTTGTTTGGTAATACTTAACATTAATCATCAAACTTTCCAAAATTTTCATTCAAAAGTCATGTTTTTTATTGCAAAGTACGCTCTCAAAATGGCGAACTCCCACATTCAACTCTTTATATATTCGAAAATTTCCAATTTAAAATTTTCGTCCCTAAAATTACATTTCTGAAGGTGAGATTTTTACTTCCTCGCCTTATTACGTAAGAAGAACAAATATTGCAATCCTGCACCGGAAAACAACTATTTTTCGAAATAAATACTCTTGTTGGTTGGCTCTGACAACGAAAGATTGCATAAATCTTATTTATAATAAAATCGGATAATATTATAATCTTATTAAATTAAATGTTTGTTTTCAATGACTTCCTACAACTCGTGGTGTAGACTGAAACCATGTTTTATCGTATCTATTGTACTCTGCTGTCCGGGAAACGCTGCGTCCTAGGCACAAATGCAAACGTTTTGACCGCCATTCAGCGACCTTCCTCAGCTGAATATGCGATGGGGATACGGTTTTCAGCCGCAAAAGCCTTCACCTTCATGTTTTGTGAGATTATGATATCGAGAAATTAGTTGACAATGTCTATTTCAGTCCATGAACGTCCTTTCGTCAGTGTTTGGTCAATGTGGTGCCTAAATCTTTCAGACAATTCTCTTCAAAACTGATTTTCGGCTATCTAAGTGAACGAACGAAACAATCCTGCGATTTTTATACATATATTTTTGTTGGAGGGGGGTAATTTAAAGAAAGTCTCAAAATTTTCAAACTTTTATCATAAATGGCTCCAAACGTTTTTTATTTAACTTTGTCTTGGGATAGCATGAAGAACTTTTAAAAAACCGCGGGTCACATGTTTCGAAAATTACAAAAGTTCAAAATTGTTTTCGGTTTCTTCCTACAACTACAATATTAAAGACAGAGATTTTTTAATGAAATGTATTTTTCAAAGACAGATCAAAGTACGATCATGTGTAGTTATTCGAAAATATTGTGACGCGCCTCTCCCCTGCCGGGAGGACAACGGACCCCCCCCCCTCCACACGGGAGTCGTGGAAGGAGCAGCCGCCATGTCGCTCGGCCACTGGCTAAGGAAACGGCTTACTTGCGACATCAAGACTGCAGTGACCGTGAGCTATCTCAGATTAGCGGTCAAATTCTATACGGAGTATTTGGATAATATATGACGACTTGGCTGCGTTACATGTAATACTTTTGGAAATGGAAATAACTGTAAAATTGTTGGAGTGCTCGATTGAATTTGAGTTACTTTTTATTGTAATTTCCTAAAATTGTAGAAAGGCTTTTAACAATATTTTCTAAAAAGACTCTCAAGTTTTTATTGCTCTAAATTTTACTCTCATATTATCAAAGGACGGTTAAATATATTTATGAATACATTTTTCGCTAAATCCCTGTATTTTGAAATATTGAAAAAATAACATTGCAAAATTACAATATTGAAGATAAGATCTAAACTTTTGCAATTTTCGAAAAATCAGGCATTACAATGAAAATAAGACCTGCGCCATTCTCTTAAGAGTTCTTTATACTATCCTACAAGAAAATTCAATAGAAAAATTTGTAGTAATTGTTTTGAAAATTTTGAAAATGCCCCAGAGGTTTCATGTAAAGTATCCTGAAAATTAAAATATCGATTCCATATTCAAGGAACCATGGGATCAGCCAGATTTATTGGCGAATATCAATTTTGGACAAATCGGCAGCATTGACCCAAGGCGGACGGAAGACAGATGTTTTGCCATCAATCAATTTTTTGGTATCAAGCACTTACTGCACAACGTTTTAGAGGAAGTAATTTATTGTATATATATTGTATACAAGGTTCATCCAAGTTTTCGTTACCACAGTTGGCAATAGGAGTGTTTCTATAGAACATTCATTTTTTCCGCTGTATTACATTACTTTCTCTATACTGCGTAAGCAGTAGCGAGAAAGTAAAAAAAAATCTTTAAAAAATACTGTTTCCAATTTTTCGGAAAAGGGAGTAGTTTTGCGTAATTTCTGCTTGAAGTTAATTCAGCGAAGTTAAAGCGTAAAATAAATTCTCAAAAAACAGCATCAACATTTTTCCTTATTTTTCACTAATATAGCAATGAAAGCTTAAGAAATAACATTTGTTTCGTTTTCGTTAAAAACTATAAATTATTGAAAATTGTAAAAGTTTGAAATAATGCGAGGAATACATTCTGTTGTAGCACCATACTTTCCTTAATAAATTCTATCTTAATTCTTGTGTAAAATATGATACCAAATCCATTTGTTACATAAATTTATTTCGTAATATTCATCTCAAATTTTGTCTGGATAATCACTTATGCAGCACTTTTCATAGGTTTTTTTCTCAGACATTTCTTTTTTTTAAACGTTCTATACCATATTCAGCCATATTTTTAATGACTGATTTTTACATTTGAGTATTTGATTTCTAAGTAAGTTTTAGCTTTCAAATAATGCAACAGAGCATTTTGCTGGAGACTTAGCTTGTGGATTTCTTTCTCTGAATCCTGCGCATTGCATATGGACATGCCTAATTTTGGCAATACGGTATCCAATTTTATTTGTTTAAATACTTTCCCAAGATTTTTAAAAACATTCCAATTCCCATTTCACTTTATTTTGTATTATATATCACTACCATTTACAGAAATAATACTAACCTAACCAAAATATCAGAATTTTAAGACAGCAATTTTCACGCTGTGTTTCTAAGGAGACTTTGGATAACCAAGGCATCAAGAACAACGAATTCAGATTTCAGCCTGAACGATTTCAACTTCCTTAAGAATTTGTTTCGTTCCTTCACTTCCATTTACTTTTATGCCTCGATATTAATAATACGTATGTCTTTTTTATTGTATTTAATTCCAATTAGGTTCATATATTTGAAAGGAGAAATGTCCATTCGTAACATACGCGAAATTGGATTTGATTTATTCTCACATCAAACATCTGCGTAAATTTGCCTTCATTGCTTTCCAGATAATCGTCCTGGTGGTGACACGCCTCGGTATTGGAATCAAATGGGTAATTAAGCAGGAACATTTTGTCGCTTGCGAACGCGGGCGATGGATGGAATTAATATGCTGTGTCTGAAGCGAAGCCCAAACAAGCGTTGCAGCATCCGTTAAATTCACAGCACCGCACACAAAAACAGTGTTCATTACATTCCATAATAATTTCGTTATTTCTTGATAAGTGATTATGTTTCAAAATACATCCTGACGTAAGTTGCACCTGCAAACAATAATTCATGTAATGTAATAATTAAAAAGAAATTACATTAATAATTAATAATAATAATAATAATAATAATAATAATAATAATAATAATAATAATAATAATAATAATAATAATAATAATAATAATAATAATAATAAATCCGTTATCATCACTGTTCAATAATAGTACTATTGACTACAAAATTAATTCATCAGATTATAAGACATTAAATCTTCTTTTATTTATGGACTTATGCTTGAACACATCCAAAACTGTGTTCCTTAATATATACTACCAAGATTTTCAGCCAAGATATTAGGATGAACTTCGGTTTGGATAAATGCACCATCATAAGCATACGGAAAGGTAAAGCAGAAAAGTTGAATAAAAATGTCCAAGGCATAGAAGAGCTGCAACTGATGCTCTTACAAATCCTCGAATACAACAGAATATAAAACTTGAACACAGCGAAATTAAACATTCCGAAACAGCAGAAAAATTCAGAAAATATGAGAACTTGGCAACTGAATTTAAAAAAATTTGGATTTGCATGAAATCTCCCATTTCCCCATGGTTATATCCGTTGAAGGAGTCGCACCTGGAACTTAAAAGAAATTTGAAAATGTAGATATCAAAAGTATCTTTGATGAAGCCCATAAAGCCACCCTTCTTCAAACATGTTAGAGTGTCAGGAAATTCCTAAATGCGTGATAACATTCATGTAGTGAGGATGAATTTCCTTCCGGTGCAGTCCGAGCCTAGTCCTATAACATGAATTTGACAGGTGATAGATTTTCCTGCTAAAGCAGAGGAAGTATAAATAATAACAATAATAATAATAATAATAATAATAGTTAGGGAACGCAATTTATTGTAATAAAAAATGCAAAATATGTAGTACATAATATGTACATATTTTTTCTAAAATATGTAAGAAAAATATAGAAAATATGTAAAATTAAAATTCGTTATTGTGTTTAAAATTGTTCTCTAAAAGCATTTTCTGAGCACAGAAAGTCGCCGATGAGTTCTTTACAAGTATTCGAAGTGGCTGAAAGTAGGTTCTACAGAAGTAATTCTACACTAGATTTCACTACACATAAGAATTTTATTCGAAATATAAAATACGTTCATAGTATATATTTCAATTCTTTACGAGAATCCGGAGTTTCAGTGAATAGTAGTAGCGTCTAGCCAGTGATGAATCGCGAGGGAGGGGGTTAAAGGGTATACCCTCCCCCAATAGAACAACGCAGTAAGACAATTTTCTCTAAAAAGTATTTATTAGTTTTCGATCGAGTAATGAATGTGCTGTTTGAAACATGAGCAAGCAAGTAGCTGAAATTAAGTTTGTTCATACAAATCCGCCCATTCTTGACTCTTGAGTATGCAGTAAGCGAGGGGAGGTTTGACAATTATGGTGTAGATATGGTGGTCATAGAAGCCCAGCAGATATGTATTTGATTTTTAAGAAAGATAATTCCGTAACATATGCAAACGCCCATCCGAAATGTTCTGATTCGACGTATGAATATATTAAGATACGAAATATGTAAAAATATGTAAAATAAAAATAGTTCCAATTCATTCAGAATGTCTTGTAAACTTTAAAAAATATTATTGAATGTAGGTTTCTAGTTCCTGTACAAAAATGTAATTACATGGAAATCCGATCCATAATAATAATAATAATAATAATAATAATAATAATAATAATAATAATAATAATAATAATAATAATATACAAAAGTAACTTTTTGTAAAGGGAATTGGCATCATTTAATAATGATATAATCTCTATATGAATTATTTTCTGAATAGAAGCGAAAGGAGGAGATTGTTCACAAATCAAATAATAAAGGAGCGGTAATGACCCACTAATTCGCATGTAAAAAGACTGGATCTAGAAGCAGAATAATGAAAATCGGTTGGTTATTTATCTCAAAGATCTATTGTACAGAGAAAGTAATGTATTCTAGCTGTAGTATATCCGCACCGACCTGTACCTGCCATGTACTGTTCTGTCTAAACTTACCCTTCCCCACCCTCCCGTACAACACCAGCTTCCTTCTATTCACCCAACTTACGCCCCCTCGCCTTGCCTCGCCCTGTTCTGTCTACCCTGCCCTCCTTCACCCTTCTGTTCTGTACGATTTATGCTTTGATTGCTGCCACCATGCAAGTGTGCAATTGCCAGCTCTAATCATGCATTATTACATTATATCTTGCAAACTTGTAACATCTCATCTTAAGTACTGAACACGTGCAACAGTTTTCGGGTATACCCTTTCGTCAATACAAATTCTTCCTCTTCAGAAACTGTTCTACCAATCAACAAAATGATATTACGATCCATTATGATACATGCACTCCCTACATAGCGCATCACATATAAATAAAACCGTGAAAGTCCCTTGGTTCATCAGCACAAATCCACCAAAGTTAGGATTTTCATCTCTAACTTAGTTTATCTCACAAACCTCCCGAAAATTCTAATATTCCCTCCAGACGTGTCCCCATATTTCAATCTTCAATCTTGCACAAAACTTACATCCTCCTTCGCACATTAGATCCGAATTTCCCGATGATCGCTTCCCTTAAAAATCATTAAATCAGTGATTCTGCGCCGGATCTTGCCATCCAGCGAGGGGAAGAACACCACCCAGGGTAAAACATGTACTACACTTACAGGACTCGTGATCCTAGTAGTTGATGCGCCCGTAATCACTAAAAACCAATCAATCAATTTATTTAATTGAACACAATTTTATTAACTTTATGCTCATTGTGTAATCAGTACTTGAATATTATTTGAAATTTCGTATCGCAAAAATGGTAAATAAAATTATCTCTTTTTTATTAAATTTATTAACACAACTACAATACATGTAACAAGTGTTAGATCTAACAATATACAAATAAAAAAGGGTTTTGTGATACACTTGTGTACCGTCAGAGATCACTAAAGTTCATTTAGGAAATAGGTCACACTACAAAAGGTCCGAAGGTTTCTTCCTTTTAACCTTCTAATCTTTCCAGTCAAATGGGAAAGTTTTGATACCTCAATGTTTTCGTGACTCAGTAGACGTCGGTGTTGTTTTGTTGCATACTCTTTAATTATAGAAAATATAGAAAATAGCAATAGGCTGTTAGTAACGATTGACTAGAAAGTTGCCCAACGTATGTAATACCAATGTAAGGCCACGGCCTGATGATGGAGGTACACCTCACCTCCGAAACGTTGCCGAAAATTCTTGTAAATATGTATGTTTTAATATGTAATAATAAATAAAAAAAAATTATAATTTGACTGTCTATAAATTAATAATTGGAACTTTCTAGTCAATCAATACTCTTTAATTACTTCCACTGTCTTTATATTCAAGTCACGATGTATTCGGTTCATTCGCATATAAATAGGTGAATCGACCGCATTGCGCAGTATCTTATTCTGCATTTTCTGTATTTTTTTGCACATGAACTTTCCTGGCATACCCCAAAGCAAATAATGCCTTTAATACAAATTAGTAATTTATTTTTCATTGTAATTCATTAGCACTGATATATAATGAATATATGTTGCTATTTAAAATCAAATAGTACTCCCTACGTACGAAATAAATGCTATAAATTTTGTTACGAATAATTGAAGAGTACTCAAACACGGTTTTTTGTAGCACACAATACAGAAAGTGCCACTAATTTTAGTTTGAGACCATGTTTGTAATTTCAGGTGGATTCAAATTGAATACTGTATGCATTTGCCAAATGAAACTTTTTTCGTATATTTGCATTGACCTACATGCAGCTTTAAAGCAGTTTATAGTGATAAATATTAATAATTTTACGTAAGGCATTGATAAATATTTCATATTTGCTAGTAAACTAATTATGCCTTGTGTATTGGTAAACTGAATTCGGTCGTGACGCTACTAATTGAGAGAGGGAGAGAGAAAAAGGAAAACGGTGGGATGACAGTCCGATTAATAAAAGTTTATTTGAACATAAAAACGTCGAAAATACGAGAAACATTGTGGTGGCAAAACTGTTGTAGATACGCCATCCAATGGAACCAAATAATGTTCTTCCACCAAACGTTAGTTCCATGCCTTCCTTGCCTCTGACCAAATGGGTTCCCTTCCCACATCACGTGCATGCTCACAAGCGAAGAAAACGGGCACGAGGTACCTGGCGGTCTGATGTAAACTTGTCATGATGTTTTCGAAACCGAAAGAACGGAATTGGATAAAACGTGTAATGTGCCAGAGGTCTTCCAGCACGACAGTGTTATCGAGGTCTTCCACAGCCTTGCGCGAAATCTGCGTTGCCTTACAGAACAGTGGCAAGATGGGCATAAGCATTGAACGACGAATGTCAAAATGCGGCAGACATGCGTTCGCCAGGCCGTTCAAGAGACAGTGGAGATGTGAATGCTCTTGCCACATTATTGGACAATGATCGACTCCATATGAACCGTGAGGTGACCCGAAAGGTTACTCTCAGATATATGTTCTTCATATTCTGAAGGAACGCTTGGGCCCGAGAAAAGAATTCTTGATGGGTTCTGCATGATTTGACGGAAATTCAGAAATGGTTAGAATACCACGCTGCCCGTACCCACTTGGGGGGGGCTAGGAGCGTGGAGGGCCTGTCTTATGCCGTAGAATTTTGCGGGATGGGACGTGGTCCAAATCATATGAGTGACAAATGAAATGCTAATCACAAGAAAGGCGTCAATACAGGTAAACGGGAAGATAAAAAAATTGTCAGAACCTCAGTAAAGCATTGAAGAGGAATTCTCGTGTAACTATGATGGTGTTATCCTAGCGCACACTGTTTCTCGCAGCAGACCGCTAACGCACATTTTTAATTTTATTACTAACTGCTTGCCATTTTTCGGAACACAATTTCCGACAATCGTCGTGAAAGAAGCGGCGACACTTTCTACGGAACCATAAATCATTTTACAGGACAATGCTCGACTGCATGAAGACCAAATTACGGATAATTTGTTCGATCGATGTGCTGCTCCATCCACTACACTTCCAGGATGTAATCCCTTGTAACGTTGACGTGATGCCTAAGATTAAGGAACCTCTTTGCAGCATTCACTTCAGAGAGGTTCTTCACGCAGTAGACTGCTTCATTTGAACTATCTATTCAACAGGCGCTGCTAAAGGGCATCGCTGGCAGCGATTTGTACTCAAAACTGATGGCTACGTTATGGCCAGTAACACTTGGTAACGTGTACCTCTCTTGTATCACCGGTAGCGGTAGCTCAATGCATCAACTGATGTCACTGCAGCGTCGCTGACCGGGAGGTTCTAGGTTCGAGTCCTGACGGTGGCAGGATTTTCGACACTAGCTTTTCAGCTAGGTCGAATTCAGTCGCTGTCTGGAGGAGAATTCTAGCGCCGGCTGCTCTGATCGGTAGTTTTCCGTGGTTTCTCCGATCAACACCAGGCGAATGCCGGAGCAGTGCCCTAACAAACGGGCCACGGACCGCGCGCGATCTGTCTTCCTCTTCCTTGTCCTATCCTCTCCCCCCCCCCACACACACACTTACACTAACATGCAGTACACTACCACATATTCCAGGAGAGCGGTCGGGAGCTTAGAGCTTGTCCCGACTGGAGCGGTGCCCCGCTGGTGGGAGACTCCTGGTTAGGGGGAAACCCCACTAGCCGACGGTAGGTCGGCGCCGGATCTCGCCATCCAGCGGGGTAAGCTCACCGCCATCGCCAAGAAAGAACACGCACTACACTAACGGAACTAATGACCAAAGCAGTTGACGCGCCCGGAAACACGAAAAAAATAAATCAATCTCTTGTATCAGTTGTAAATAGTAGGTTGCCTCTATTAAACTTCCAACGCTAACAAACGAGTCACGGACCACACGCGATCTTTCCTTTCTCTCTTTCGCCCTTCCTCTCCCCTTATATGCACTCCACTACCACACACGCCAGGAGAGCCGTCGGGAGGCTAGAGCTTAAGAGCCTGAAGCTGAGGGAGTCGCCTGGGAATTCCCCTGAAGGGAATTCCCCGGAAGGCGACTGAAGGTCGGCGCCGGATCTCATACAGCGAGGGAAGATGATCGCCAGCTCAACAGATAACAATCATTCACCACACAACTATTTACGTTTTGACAGGGGCAATGACCTTAGCAGTGAACGAGCTCTGAGATTTCAAACGGACAAATCACATCAAATACAAGAGCTGGTACTGGTATCTATTCAAGTATTGCAGCATCCGCAACTTTCATTTTGGAGTCCTTCCCCAAATACCAGTCGAACGCAGGGATGGGCTAATACATACGTCGATTAATTACTTGCTTACAGCCGTTGGATCGATGTCCCTCATTTCTTTGTCAACAAACGGTTATAGTAGTTCATAAATACACAATAAATTGTCAACTATTTCAATAACTATCTGTTAACTATAACAATTATATAAAATATATTTATTATTTGAGCATTAAATTTACAAATTGAGAGTTTCTAGTTTTATTTTCGAATTGATTTAATGTACGTCGATTTTAATACTATTCAGATGAGTACCCAATGTGTCTGAGCGCGTCCCTATTTCTTTTGTAAATCCCATGAGTACAGGGCATATTGCAGCCGCGAACCGTTCTAGCGGAGAGCTGGAACACTAGATCAGGCGCCCATCTACTCGATGCCACCTGATTCAGGGACCTTTTCTAAAGGTTTGCAGTCCCCACCAAGTCATGTTGTAAGCCTCGCGCTAAACTACAAGAGTGGTAATGTAGGGCATGGAAGTGTCTGTGAAAGGGGGGATGGAACAAGAATGTAGAAAGGAAAATGAAACGCGGTCAGTGGCCCTTTTGTAAGAGTTTTGCCTCAATCTTCTCCTAAAACTGATCGTAGCAACCAAGAAAATCTACCAATCAGAGCAGCCGCGTATTCTCCTCCAGACAGTGGCAGAATTCGGCCTTGCTGTGTATGCAGTTCGTGATACCTCGTGGTCAGAGACCCTTGTGGCGAACCATTACCACTACACACCGTGCCAGGGGAATTCGCAAGGCAAGCGGCATGCAGCGTCGCAATCCATTCCGGCAGCGACCTCTAAAAAACGCTGCTGAATGCAAGCAAGAGGCTAATATAAACGGGTTCGGCGGAGCCAGGGGGCAGAGAGGCACACGTGAGTTAGCGAAGAACACGCGACACGTCAAGGGCCTTCTGATGATGACGCGGTCCCAGAACTCTGCTGCTGCTGCTGCTGCTGTTGCCGTCCCCGCTGGAGCACCTGGTCCACGGAGGGATGGGGTAAGAGGTCATCATGGGTGAAGCTCGATTCCTATATACCTATTCACCTAGTTTATCGCCTCTCTCACTCTCTCACTCTCACACTTTTAATTAGTAATAAAATGGTGCATTGACTGGACCAAGTCTTCTTCCTGGTAAGCTGCCCTTCCCCTGCCCCTTCAACTTTTCACCACGTTATTTAATCAACCACAGTACTCCACGTGACGCGCCGCCTTAGGAACACGATGTGAATCCAGCAGCTCCGAGGTGCCACGTCACAACTCCAACATCAATATTACTGGGTTGATGGTTGTGTCCATGGGCGTGTAACTGCTATGGTCCATTAGACGTATGCTGCACCGCGAGAGGCGGCGGTGCTCCTCCCCTGTCCACGTTGCTTGATCATGCTGTCACTTTGACCAGGAGGACGTCAGGTTCGAATCTCAGGCGCGGTGTCTGGATTTTCGGCACAAGATACACAGCGACGTTGAATTCAGTCGCTGTGTCCAGAAGAATTCTAACGAACGGCTGCTCTAGTCGGCAATATTGCGTGATTACTCCGATCAATAGTGTGAGAATGTTCGAGTAGTACCCTCACAAACGGGCCGCGGACCGCGCGCCACCTTTCTTTCATCTTCTTTCTCCTAGCCTTACCATTACTTACACATACTTCCTCTTAAACGCACTACAATTCCACACATATCGAGCCTTTTGGGCTTGTCCCGACTGCAACAGTGTCCAGCTAGTGGGAGATACCTGGTTGGAGGAAGCCACGCCAGCCAACGTGTAGTCGGCACCGGATTGCGTCATCCAGTGGAGAAGATCACCACCACTTCCCGAAGAATAAAAAACATGCACGACACTGTCAGGCACAAACTGACTGTAGCCGCAGTGGCACCCGGAATGGCTAATTGATCAGCCGATAATTTGATGGTGCCAAGGAGGCCTGCGCGTGTTAATCCGGGCCTGTGGCGCGCCCTGCGGCGTGTCCTGGGGGGCTGGCGGGGGGCGCGTGTGCCTGGTGGGCGGGGGCGGGGGCGGGGGCGGCTGCGGGCGGCGGACGTGCTCGGCGCCTCGGGCACGTCGCGTCGCGCAGACGCCCGCGGGGTCGCGCCCTCATCCGCCCGCGTATTCACGCGACCCCCCGCCCTGCGACCCCTGGCCCCCTTCGGCGCCGGTGCTACGTGGCCCCGCCGCCATCGCCCTCAAGGGGACCCGCCCAAGGCCCCCAGCGCTCCGGCCACGCACCTCGCCAGTCATTTAACGTACTTCATTTCATACACAACATTGCAAAAGTACAAGCTTAGCGAAGCGCTTCCGGCGGGCATTGTTATGGAAAAAAGTGTGTGCTGGTAAAGTTCGCAATTAAAATATATTTCAAACATTACACTGGCTCTGTTTCCCCTTTTCGGGAATAGACAGTTACGTGAGTATTACGAAGTATTCACTGTGACACGTATTAATTTTTTTTATGGAAACATTGTTACCTTGTACGACTATTCGCGGGAATAAAACGTTTCACGAAAAACTATTAAATTATAAGCAAAAATAAAAGTTAAAGACAAACTTAAGTTTAATTATTATATGAAGAATAACTATGTTATAAGGGAAAGGCAGTAAAGGAATTAACCATGTACAGTTCCTGAAATGCCTCCGAAACACTCTTTTTAGAAATCTTCCAGAATTTCTAGAAATTATTTAGTCAAATCGCCTTGACGAGGGAAATCGAATTGACCAACCTTAAATACTTTACAACTCTCATAAATGCGTTTTTCCTCTAATTCGCTGTGAATATTCTGGAAGAACAATGGTTATTTCTCTACCAGAAGATAGAGATGAGTTAAACTACAAAACTACTCCTGCTTCAGAATGGTAGAGACTTTCTCGTACTAGTTTTCAAATGTCTTTGGTCTCGGTTAGCTTTTCGATGCTGCCCCATCCCTCTGCCAGTTTCTATCTACTGAGTGCCAAAGAACTTTTCTTTTTAACTTTATCAGTTTTTTTGTTTTTTAATAGTTGAAAGGAAATATTACTTTAACAATATTAAAGAAGAGTAAAACCACGACTAAATGGCAATTTTCATTAAAAATTTTGGAGCCGTTTTTGAGAAAATGGTGATTTAGCCCCTAGGTACGAGTAAATGCGAAATTTGAACCTTTCTCATCGAAAGTTTTTGAGTTTTCTAAAACCTTGATTAGAATTCATTTGAAGAACTTTAACTCACAACTGAATAGTGTTCGGAAATTGCATGAAATAAGCATATAAACGGCGTTAGAGATATTTTCAATAAATTACATTTGTGTAATTTTTGAAAAAAACAAAAACACACTAAAATGAACGTCATATCAAACAACCCAATTAGCAGTATCCATTGAAAGAATTTGAAGAAAAAAATGGAGCCATTTTTGAATACGGCATTTGAGCGTTTCTCATAATGCGGAAATTTAAGCTCATTTGCACAGAAAACAGTTTAAACGACACTATTTAAAACACATGCATTTATAAATGCAATAATGTGACAAATCGCCACTAAATATTAACGACGTGAGAGGCTAGTCAAAAAATATTTTGTAATTTGGTAAAAACAAAAGAATAGAGCAAATGGCTTTTGTCAACTAATAGCACTAAGCACTATCCCTACCAAACATTTAAAGAAAAAATTGTTGAGCATTTTTCGAGAAAATCTTTTTTTGTTATTTTTTAAAATTCCTGAACTGCAGGGAATATTGCACAAAACTCCTAAAAGATTCAATGTACAGATTTAACGAAAGAGTTACAGGAAGAAACCTGAGTGCGCATTTAAAGTGTTTTTTCAAAAAAACATTTTATTTTACGATATTTCCTTTTTATTTTCTCTCCTTGTGTTTCTGCGGCAAGTATTTCCTCAAATATTATTTTTATACGCTCCGGGCATTTGAAAATGTTATTATTACCCGACCACCGCTAAGGGTCTACATTGCTGGTAATATTGAAACTTGCCATCATAGGCACTCCGAGCGTTGCCAATTAATTTTTACTCCTATATTCCTCGTCAGGGACCACTATCGCAACGGTCTGTTACATTCATCCGTTGCTTTTCTGAATTTTTTCCTGACTGAGGGGCTGTGGGATCAGAAAATAGGGGGAATAATTGTCGCAGAATTTAATTTCGTTCAGCACTTAGCCAAAGTCGTTTGCATATTGTCGGTGCAACATGGTTACTGAGGATTTCCAAACATCAAAAGTTTACTTTATACTCGAAATACCGTTTGATATTTGTAGTGAAAATTACGGCTACTGGCTTTCTGCGGAGATATACTGCGGTATATCCTCATGGTATTAATTATATTTGCTTACAGAACTTTGTGGAGAGGAATTTTACCGACTGTGCGTTGTGCTTAGAGATGCACTGACAATGTTCAGTGATAGAAATAATTCCATTTCGCTTCGTTCTTCTCTGCAGAATGCTTCGTGCAGCCAACAAAAGCTAACAAGATCACATAAAGGTTTAGTACAACCACTGTTACTGAACTCGTTGCCGAGATTTATTTTTCCAGTGAATTATTTTACTTTGCATTCTCTTCAGTCACATTCATTTATGTGTACGTTACACATACCTTTTGTACATACCGGGAGCGGTAGCTCAGTGCATCAACTGATGTCACTGCAGCGTCGCTGACCGGGTGGTCCTAGGTTCGAGTCCTGACGGCGGCAGGATTTTCGACACTAGCTTTTCAGCTAGGTCGAATTTAGTCGCTGTCTCGAGGAGAATTCTAGCGTCCGGGTGCTCTGATCGGTAGTTTCCCGTGGTTTCTCCGATCAACACCAGGCGAATGCCGGGGCAGCACCCTATCAAACGGGTCACGGACCGCGCGCGATCTGTCCTTCCTCTTCCTTGTCCTATCCTCCCCCCCCCTACACTCACACAAACACTAACATGCAGTACACTACCACATATTCCGGGAGACCGGTCGGGAGCTTAGAGCTTGTCCCGGCTGGGGTACTGCCCCGCTGGTAGGAGAGTCCTGGTTAGGGGGGAACCCCACTAGCCGACGGTAGGTCTGCGCCAGATCTCGCCATCCGGCGGGAGATGATTACCGCCATCTCCCGAGAAAAAAACATGCACTACACTAACGGTACTAATGACCAAAGCAGTTGACGTGCCCGGAAACACGAAAAAATCAATCAATCAAACTTTTTGTACATCACAAACGGTCATCATTGACGCCACAAATAAATAATCGAATGGCAACTAATGGTAGAAATAATGTCTTTATTGTCTTTTCACTCCAAATTTTGACTTCTTTGACACGATTGCCGTAGGGACACAAGTGACTATGAAGACATTTATAAAATAACTCACGGTGATCGTATTTTAAACGTCAATAATATTAAAAAAACTAGTACTGCTACAACAGCACATTTTTCTCATATTATTTGCAACTGTTATGTAATATAATATTAACTGAACTCACTAAAAGTGTTTGCAGCCCGTAGAATGTATTTCTCGGATTGGGATTCGATCTAGTGTGCATAGCCCGCGTACGCATTTCTGTTATACCAAGTATACACATACACTTTCGAACGGTCAAAAACAGAGAGCAATTTTCACAATTTTTGACATTTCAGGGTATTAATGAAAATTATATTTATGAAAATTATATTTATGCCATATCATTAAATGAAATTCATTATATTCGAGCGAAAAAATAAAAAATGAGTAGCCATATTTGTGAAGATTTTGAAAATATTCTTAGATTTCATGTAAAGGACCCTCAATAATTAAAAGATATGTTTCAAAATCGAGGCGCCATGACTTGATTCAGATCGATTAGAGATATGAGTTTTGGTGAAAATCTGATATACGCTAGTGTTCTTCAAAAACAAATGACCAATTAGATAGGCATACTCGTTTTTTTTGAGAGAAAAAATTGGTATCATCCCCCCCCCCAAAAAAAACAACTGAATTTTGATCATACCCCGTGAACGAGAAACTAATATGCTAAGTATAGAAGACAGAAAAGTCTCTTTTTTGTAGCAGGGACACACAAAACGTAATTTTCTGTCGAAACATAGTTGTTCATATAGCGTGCAAACGCTTTTGAGTGACTCGCCCATGGCCGCCTGTCCATTACTCGCTGTTAGACCCCGTCCCGTCCACCAATCGGGACAATTGAGGTGCAATTCGACGCGTTTCGTTCTCCTGGTGGGAAAATGTTTGTGTATCCGTCCAGAAGATTGTAATAAATTTTCAAGAACGTGTTTTTGCCATTTTTAGCGCTGAATCTGACGGTGGCCGCGCGAACTACGTGCCACAGAGCCATCTGTGATGGAGCTGTGATGAAGCTAAATGTCACGCCAGTCCAACAACCCACGCGATTACAAACAGGTCGCTATTGCCCGGACACCGCTGTTACTTTTTCGCTACTCAGTAGAGAGAACGTTAAGTGATGTTGCGACAAAAAGGGCGAATTTTTGGCAGAAAAACTTTTACTGTGGGACTCTTGTAACGAAAAAGTGGAGAAACAAGGCGTACGCCGGGATGGCCCCTTGCTTTGCACTCCCAGTCATAAATGTACAGTTTCTCCCCCCTATAGTCTCTCTCCTTCCTTCTTTCTCGTTCGTATTTTCTACTTCATTTTCATTTATGATTCCCTTCTCTCATTTTCTCTTCTCTTCCATTTCTATACCATAATGCTGTTCGGCCATAAGCCGCCATCCTGATTGAGGTTTTCTGGGTTTACTCAATCGCTTAAGGCGTATGCCGGGATGGTCCCTAGTTTTGCACTCCCAGACGTAAATGTACAGATTTCCCTCCCCTGTTATATGTTACTACTCTGTATAAATGTAAACTCAGTGGTTAGGCGGAAGAGCAGGCCCTATGGCCTGAGCCTCGCCATTAATAAAGACATTATTATTATTATTATTATTATTTAAACAATTCTGTAACACGTGGTGTAGCCAGAATCTTTGTGGGTCCTTGATACAAAAAATCGAAAGACGGCGAAACGTACAAGTGGGTCCGTTTGTCTGTCTGTCTGTCCGTCCGTCTGTGAACAACGCTCGCTGCTAAACCGTTCATCCGATTTTCTCTGAAATTGACATTCCCCATCGATCTGATTTTTGTCACGGCTTCTTGAATTTGAAATTTATATTTTAATTTTGGATGCTACTTTACATGAATCGCCTGGGATATTTTCAAAATTTTCAAAAAAATGGCCCGACCGTTTTTGATATTTTTTTGGATAGTGTGAAGAATGTTTAAAAGAATGGTCCAGGTCTTATGTTTGTTGAAAACCTTTATTTTTCGAAAATGACAAAAGTTCAAAATTTGGAGTCTCTCTACAACTAAAATATTAAAGATAATTATTGTCTGTTTATGCAATTATTCCTTAAAGATAGATTTTAAAATTCGGTCGTGTACAATTTTTCAAAAAAATTCAATCTTTTTGCAAATTTTGCGTAGAAATACGGGCGAGAAAGTATTTGCTTTTTTAGCAACACTAGTTTATATTATGCAATGCAGGGCTTGCATCACTCGACAGGAAAAAGTTTTACCGTCAGCGTTGCCACACCGTAGGATAATTATTAGGATAATTTTAAGAGGATAATTTTGTTGTGTGTTGAATATACGCTAGTGCTAATGCGATAATCTCCTTTTGTAGGACAAGTTTTAGGAGCATGTTAACCTGCAACGCTTCTTTAAAGAGCTGCATAATAATACCTTTACAGAATATACTCTTTAGAACAACTCTTTTGGGAGCATTCGGATTAGTTTCTCCAAAATCGTTTTCTGGGGTGGGTAGTGACAGAAGCCCAAAGAATATCTGACAAGAAGAGTTGCGTCTCACATTTCTTGTATTTTTTAGTATTTAATTTTAAATCTTAATAGGCTAGTTTTTCGTACTCGTCGAAGAATGAAAGAACCAAACAACTGGTTTTTAACCTATGGAAATACTTTTAAAACAGTTTAAAGCGTTGGCGACGACACATTCGCTAGGAATGAATAAGACAATTAAAATGTGATGTTTCTTCATCTAGACATCATATCGCGTTACAACAAACGTTCTCTCTTCTTCTTGTCTTAGTGTACAATGTTAAATGCTCCATTTGTTTATACACTGCAGAAAATTTTCTGAAACATCGCGATAACTACTATTTTTCAAAAAATATATATAAAATAATTTCAAGACCTTATAGTGAGAAATGTCAAGACCTAATATAGAGAAAGAAGTCTCTATCGTCAATATTAAAGAAGACAGATTCCAAGAACATTTAAACTTTTTCATTTAACTCAAAATTTCGTAAAAACGACTCATATTTTCAAAAATATGTATTATCTTATTTAAATACCTAATTTTGAATAGATTTCATTAAAAGTTTTTATAATCATTGTAAAAAAAAAAAAAAATTTAAAAAAAAAAGGAAATTTAAATGTTGAGTCTTTACTTAAGTACACTCCAAACACAAAATATCCATTTCAAATTAGGCGTTTTATTTTATGTATGCTCTGCTCTATCTGCGAAAAAATTTAAAAATATTTGTTGACATTTTAGAGCACTCTGAAAATGTTGTTAAGGATTCATGAAAAGTATCTCTGAAGTCAAAATATTCTTTCAAATTCACAGGGTATATATTTCCATAAGGTAATGTCAGTTTGCTGAAAATTGTTTGAACGGTTTAGTCAATACTGTTCCCCACCAAATATGAACAGACACATTTTACCACGCATGTTTCGGTAGCTGGGACCCACAAAACGTCTTCTACTGAGAAATGTTAGAGAAAGTTAGTTATATACTACATATCGTAAGAAGAAAAATTATCCAGTTTTTCGGTATCACGAACACAAAAAATTCTATCACAAATTGTCACTTTTGTTGTGACATTACAATACTTTCTCGATACTAAGTAAGTAGTGTATGAGGAAGCTAAATATGATAATTTTCATAGACGTTTGTAACATGATTGCCACCAACACAGAGTGTTACCGCGAAAGCGTCATTTGATCCAATTACACTTTGGCGGTAACTCTTTGTGTCTCAGAATACTTGTTGTGAAATCCACAGGCCACACAGACTGGGAGCTTATTTGACAGCTTAAAGAGCCGGTTAATTCTTAACGTTCTCTACTTGTAGGAGACCTGCTGGGAGACTAAAGCACGTGTACTTGTCACTCGTGTTTTGCATTATCCTTCTCAGCTCTGTTATCCAGAGAATCTCGGTTTTTTCAATATGCATATTCTGATGCTATTCAAAATGAAAAATAAAAACAAAATTATATTTCTTTTTCGGGCGTGAACACAGTTAATCATAAATGTTACCCCATCATGCAAGGTACGCCTATATCGTAAGGGACAAGGAGATACATATTTCTCTAAAATAATTTATCTCAAGAAAAAAATTGCTTTCAACAACAAATAACTCTCCGCCACCACGCCATTAATAACCACAAATACAAACAACTTGGCAATATTGCGCAATCATCTTCCGGCTTCCCTCCTACATCCTACTCTATCAAACAAAATATGCGCAGAAACATATCTTTTCCTCCCGACCCGCCATGTTCAATTAATAATCGGTTTTATCCTGTAGACTTCCTTATCAGAATATCACTTAACTGTGACACATTGTGGAATATCTCAAATCTGGAGTAGGACGAAGAGATTAGGGTAGAATGAGCAAATAAGAAAATTTTCTTCCATTTTACACTACATACATAATTAATTCCTATGCGTGTGTAAGATTATTCTAATAATCATACACCCCTGCCACAATGGCAAATTACTTGTCTTTTTCGCTAGTTATATAATATAAGCTTTGAAATGTAACATTCACATCATTTTACAGAATACTAATATCTATTGCAATACTGTAATATCAGTTCCAACGCTCCTGTATCAAACTGTCAGAATTCACATTATGCTTTTCGTCTGCCATCAATAACGAAACTATATAAATCTAATCAAACTAAACTAAAACTACATAATCCTTTTAGAATAATGGCAATATATTGAATAGCTGATACTTCACTCGCTTTTCACTTCCTTAAGCCCATTTCTCGGCAAAGATTTTCGCAAATCTTTATTAAGAGTTGAAATTAATCTCTGGAATCGGCAACGGATTTGGAGGTTTTTACTATACTCAAAGTTTATTAATTAACTTCGTCCCGAAATTGTTACGGTCGGGTTGGCAAGACTTAACCGTGGATCTGACGAAGGATTCTTAGAAGTCGTTAGCCCGCTCGCAGTTAATACTGGTCACGAGGGTGTATTGTGAAGAAAAGAACAAAACGGTAAGAAGGGAACTGAGGTACGAAATTTGAATCGAAAAGTGAAATGATAAGTTTTCTTATTTCGCAGACTGTATTCATTTTCTTAGCCTTTTGTTGTCAAAGTTTATTATTATTATTATTATTATTATTATTATTATTATTATTACTACAATTAGATAGACAGGTATTTGTTATTTCTGCAGGTAGGTTTATACAACCTAGTGGTAGAACACTACAATTTACAGATTACAATTAGGAATATTAATACAATGCAACTTTAAATTATTTTAAGACAATATGAATAATAAGAATAAAATGTTAACAACAAGAGCAATAATAACATTAACTCTACAGTTTATGACTGTCCTGCACAGTGATTTTAAACTATTTATTACACGACTTTTTAATTACACTACACTTCACATCATTTGCACTTAACCTCTCTTTCTACTTCTCTATTGCACTGCACTTCACAACACGTCACCACACTTCAATACAATACTACAAGTTATATATTTAATAAAACAACGCATTTAATAGGAAGTATACGATACTAATAATAACAATAGCAATAAAAATCGTCTCCTATATTATTTCAGTCGTATCACCTTGTGGGTTCTCAGACACCACCAATCTTTATAAATGAGGTCTTAAAAAAAGAAATTTCACGGAGACGTGACGAGTTGCACTTTTATTTTAAAAATATAAAAATTTGTATAAAAAAGCATCGAAATATTAATGTTAAATGCAACCCGCAACACTTTATCAGTATATTGTTAAATAACTCCTAAATGAAGCGTTCTAGGGCCTTAAAAATTAAAATTTTTCAGCCAGATGCCTCAAAGAAACGTTTTCCACGCCGTATTCTTCAGGATGAGATATTCTTGGACATTCTATTAAATTATTGATTCAGTGGTGAGGTGTAGTTGACATTTACATAATTGAAATGATTGAAGGCGTTGTCATTGTCAACAATAGTATTTTGTTGACAATGTATTACATGTATACAATGTAGACAATGTATTACAACAATATAATATACTATTGTTGACAACGACAACGGCTTCAATCATTTCAGTCATTCTATTAAAACTTAAGTGGATTCGGCTGTTATCGATACCACATATACATGGGGGAATACACACTATAATCCTCCATAAGCCCTTGGTGCTGGTGGCCCTATTTATGACGTCACGCTTAAAAGGTTTACATTCCTCCATCTTATATTTACACTTTCTGTGTACACCGTGATTTTACGTAGATTGACGAGGTTTATTTGCATAATTATTAATTCAAGATTCACTCTTGCAGCAACAACCAGAAGTACTATTAATAGTTTCTTGACACACATGAAGAATGTTTCTAATGCGTGTAGTGCAATCATTCATTTAACGTGTTATTGTGGTCCACAAGTGCTGTGTACCTAATTGTGGAAGGAACTACGATGGAAACGGACCACATGCTCCCTTGTTTCAGTTTCACGATACTCTTAGGAAAAATTAAGGTGTGGTTTTTACATGCGAGATTTCTCGCACGGGTACACGCGTGAACTTTCCTTACCCTTCCTTGCCTACCCTCACCCCTAACTTTCACACACTTACACCTACATGCACCATGTTACAACACATGTCGGAAGCTTAGAGCTTGTTCCGGTTGGGGTGGTGCCCTGCTTGTGGAAGATATCTAGAGGAAATCACCTACAAGCCGACGTGTAGGTCGGCACCAGATCCTACCATCCATTAGGGGAAATACACCGGCGCCTCCCCGGATAGTACAATGATTACCCTAAAAGCACTACTAGTCGTAGTTGACATTCCCGGAAAAATCAATCAATCAAACAATCGCCACTTAACATTGCTTCTAGGTTGGCGCGTCGCCGTGTATTTAATGGTGATGGACGTTTCGACGCTTTCTCGGCGTGAATTGAACCCGGGAGTGTCCGCAATAGGTAGTCTCACGTCTGTGCCCGCAATGTATCACTCAGATATTGCTGCAACGTTTTGTGAATGCGAATGACGTGAAGGTCTATTTACTGAAATAAATATTTTATTCGGTTTGTACATGTCCCCCAATGCAATTGTTAATGAAATTTGTGATGCAGTATTCGTGTCTGAATACTTATGATGATAAAAAATTAATATTAAATAAAATTTCCAAATTATTGTGAGTTGTTCTAAACAAATACATATTTTACTTTTTCACAAAAAAATAGAAAGTCTTTGATTTTTTATATTTGCAAGGTTCGCATTTTTTTCATTTTCCTACAGTCGTCTTCTGCACATCTTCTTTCTCTTCGGTAAGAAATTGTAACAGTCGATTGTAAATAAGTAAAATTATTACATTTTTGAATAGGCACTTGTCATACACACAGATGAAAATAATGCTATTATACGTAACGCTCAGGTCAGGAGCTCACAGCGCACAGGTGCCATTGCACTCAACGTATATGGCACATCGCGAAGCGCAGCGATCACGTTTCAACATGCTCACGGGAAGTGAATCAGCGAAAGGATAAAAATAAAAAAAGACAGGCGATCTCAGAAAAGTTCAACAAGAAACATCAGATGACTAATGCATCACACTAATTCAGGAACACAAAATTGCCGTGGCTTGGATCTCACAGATCAATTACGAGCACTTCCGGGTTAAATGTGCGAAACGTATTCACTTTTAGGGTAGATTCTGTAATTTTCGGCATGGCCCAGTGAAACTTTTAGCATACTGGTTTTTAGAAGTTTCTGACTGTTAAAAGTTTTGTATCTCAAGTAAACACAATCCGTAAAAGACGTGGCAAAGAGTTTTACGACTCCATTCTACCAGTTGAATCATTCTCCCCGTGACGCAGTTTTTGCAATTATTTTAGAAGTTTTGTGAAATTATATTTTATTTGGGAGATGAATTAAACGGTATGGACATGAAAATGATCTTGATATACGAGGAATGGTCAACACTGCTAGTAAAAGATTTGAGAGACTAACGGATTAAGAAAAGATTTTGAAATCGGAATATTAAGGTATAGCTACTACTGTTATTTCCCAATTGCAATGTGAATATTCATTAAGAACCATGTCTTACGACTGTTGTCCTCAAAGTATTATTGACCTTTACTGAGCTATTATGAAACAACATGATGATTGATAAGGTGTTATGACATTCTGGTATTGTCATGGTAGTCTGCATTTGCTTGCTTCATCACAATCGTAAAACATCCACATCGTATTCGCAGTTTAAACACACCCCTGGTCGTATCACGGGTGCCTCCTCAACGGTATGGTTATTACTGTCGGTAAACTCCCTCTACATAGAAAATGTTTTACAACGACTATAATATGTAAGATATGTCACTTTACGAGAAATGAGTGTACATTTATGCGCGACACGCCAGGATAAATAGGGTTCCATTACGTAGTTAGTAATTTAATAACCAGTCTCTTCGCTGCGCTGCGTGAACGCAACCGAAATGAAGGGGAATGGACGAGAACTGGGAGGATACAAGATAGAGCAGGGACGGGGAGGAGCCTGATGTGTTAACGCGATTCCAGATTAAAGTGGTCACTCGATAATGTGTGGTGGCAGAGTTTAGCGGCAGGCCCGTTGAGATATTTCAAATGCAGTATGTCCATTTCAATACTGATGACACGAATAATAAGATGACACAATAAGATGATACGAATGTTCTTTGCAAAAAAAACAATAAATAGTACAATTTCAGAAGTTTCAAATTGGTTTTGTAATAACTAATAGTTAACGAAGGAAAAACTGTCTCAATGCAATTTTGTCTTTCAAATCGGCAATCGTATGCTCCATTGAAAATGAACAAATGCAATTAGCTGATGTTAAGGTAACAAATTTCTAGGTCTCTCAATTCAATCAAACCTAAAGGAAGTACATGTAACAGAATTACAACACTAAATTAAGCTCATTATGTTATGCATTCAGAATTCTTTCTAATTCTGTCAGCCTTCATGCAGCTCATTGCGTGTATTTTGCAAATGTACATTCCCGCCTGAGATATGGCATAATATTCTTGGGAAGCTCATCCTTTAGTGCCCAGACATTTAGATTGCAAAAGAAAATTATCCGAATAATGAAAAAATGCCATCCACCTGATCCCTGCAAGCCCCTTTTCATTGAGCTTGGAATCTTACCATTGCCTTGCCTGTTTATTTACGAATCTATAGTATTTGTCAAAACTGACTTACTTAACAATGGTAACATATTTTCATGTAATACTGATATTTATAGTTACTACACTCGACGTAGAAATCATTTTCATTAAGGGTCAGTATCGACAGCTCACTACAAGAAATCCACATTCAATACATTTACGTTACTTTACAACGCATTGAAAGATGAAATTAAACAATTAAAATTGGTACACAAATTTAATTTAAAAGTAAAATCTTTTCTGCTGCAATACTGTTTCTATGTTATTAGAAACTACACTCATCGTCAAAAAGAAAAATGTTTACTTTAACAAAACCAAGATATAGTATAATAATTAGTTTACATTTGCATTGTATAATTTAAAAAAATACTTAAATGCAGTAACAAGTAATGTACTTCCTTCCGGCCATCTCGATCGGGTTTTTGTCCAGTTTCCCTGATCCAATGAGTAAATGCTGAGATAGCCCCTTGATTTGCTTCTGGACGTAAATGTAGCTTCACTATGTGCACGTTTTGTTGAGCTTTTCTTTTGCTTGTAGTGGTAGAAGAGCTTAGGGTGAGTTTCTATTTTATTAGTAATACAGAAAAATCAAATCAATTCGTTCGTTTACCGTTACAAATAAGTTTTCTACAATTCGGCAACGAAAACATCTAGTTTTTGAAATGTTAATCTCTCGCTGTTTTCAAATTTATTATTATTATTATTATTATTATTATTATTATTATTTCATCTTTCAACTATTAATAGTTAATTTGTTGGGAAGGGATTCTGAAACTCAAGAAAGCGTGCGCAGATGATTTTCTCCCCCATACGTCACAAACAGTTTTTGACTGTTTTTGATTTAATAAATAAAAAATACTCCAAAATCACCAAAATGTTCAAAACATCCACATACCTAAATGTATAGTAAACATATCTAAGGAACTAAAATGTTCAATCATGTTTCTTTGACCCCAGTGAATAAGCTGATAAGCCATGAAAACCATAGTCATGGAAACCAAGTCATAAAATTATTACAGGAGAGGAAAAAACAACTTTCAACTGATGCTGTAAATTAGGAATTAATAATATTCAAACGAAACCTACACACAATTACAGTGTTTTTACAGCTCTTGCATGGAGTGTATTTCCGTATGCAGAATTAAGCGTTTTACCTTTTAATTAGAGTTATTCGGTTGTTCACGCAAAAATTCGAAAATACAATTTAGTTATCCCGTTATTAACATAGAACAGAAATGAAGTTCCTTTAACTCAAAGGATTTTTTCAATATTCTGTTAAAAATAATTAATAATTAAGGCATAACTAGTTTCAAAATAAGAAAAAACTAAATAAAAAACTTTTAATTACTGTTTGACAAGAATCGCCTTTTTTACTGATACATCACGAACAACACACAATAAACGTCAAAGAAATTATTTTAAATAGAAGAACACTCAGTTTGAACTCTGGTACTGTTAATCAGGATTAATTTACTCTAAATCTGGATCTATACTGTAACACCCCCTACGCGGGGATGCTCTCAGGGTGACCTCGACCTACCTTCTCCTGGCGCTGTTGAAAGATGAAGCTTGCCCGGCTACACCCGCAGAAGACCCTGAAAGGCTGAACGGGAACATGCGTGGCGTGGGCATTGGCATGCGTCTTGTATAAAGAAAAGATGGCTCTTTCATGAACTTACATTTAATACTAGTGAGCTTCCTCTGGTGAGGCCAGATACAAATAACAAGAAAAAACAAAAAGAAACTTAACCTAACTTACAGCTACTGTACATCAGGCGGTCATTCGCCCCTCTCTCGCCTCGCTTACAGTCCAGTACGGCGCGAGAATTCGAGGTCGATGCCGGCAGCTCAGGCGGCGCCTCGGGCCATCTACCCGATGCGGCGGCGCAGGGTGGCGCTGGAGATAGCGGCGGTTCGGCCTGGTCACCGACCGGCGCGGGGTTGCGGGCACCTGAATGGGCGCCGGGCGGCCAGGCGGCGGCGGCGGGGCGAGCGGCGGCGCAGGGTGCCGGCGCCTGGATGAACGCCGGGCTACCTGGGCGGCGGCGGCGGCGTTGCGAGCGGCGGCCTTTTTCCCCCGGAAGGATACCCGTGGATGGATGCGCGGCCCTAAACTTGGCCCGAGGCAATTCTCTCGGCGTACTCGCCTACGCGTTGCTCGTCTAGAAGAGCGTCTGCCCGCGATCGCTGCTGGAACCAGAAGCGTCTGCCCGCTATCGCGGCTGGAGATAGAAGCGTCTGCCCGCTAACGCGGCTGGAGATAGAAGACCGCTAGCTTCCTCTCTCCGGAGCTCTCTGGCTCCGCTGGGTCACATGACCGCGTCCACGCGACGTCCGCGCTCATTGGTTTGTCACATCACGTGACACGGAACGACCAATCGTGGTGGCACCGACGTTGCAGGCTAGAGTTTTGAATTCGCATCGTCACCGGAATTTACCCCACGTCACGAATTCCCCGAACTCGCCAACGCTCTGCGCGGAGGATGTAAATCCCATTGACGTCACTGGCGCGCCCCTTCACCAAGCCTCGAGACAATGGAGAGCCCTGTATGCCCGCTCCGGCGACGCCAAGTAACGGTACATTGCACCAATTCCTGCCCGCTTTTGTGGCGAGCCTCCGCTACGCGTTTCCACAGGCGTTTGAAAATATAATTTTGTATTGCTTTTATTTCGTCGCTACCATGCATGGGCGACTGTCCCATTACAATACATTGAATATTTGCTGTAGACCGCTTTTTGTAAAAGTCATGAAAATCTGGAACTATTAATGGGAAAAAGTTCAATCAAATTCTTTAATTCAAAATATCTTCTTTTGAGTCTAATGAGCGCTCTCTTCGGCATCTGATGTTCTTCCAAGAGAGCTCTACCTCTCGCTTTTGGCTCTATTATCGTATTTACGTTTTGACTGGTAGGTTTTCGGCATTTCACCTTTCTCCCTTTATTTCAACGTAAGGCGTTTCGGTGACCATCACTCTTCTTGCATGGGTGAGGGTGGGGTTCTAGGTGCATAGCGCAGAGTGGTGTCCGAGGGGAATTTTAATTTTCTCTCTTCGTCTCACACTAGCTACAACTTAATTTTATGAATTACGCATGCTACTGAAAGACCATAAGCTCAGTCAATTGAGGACGATATTAAATGCAGTTTTGTATGATATTTGAAGAATTTAGTTTTATTTCATGTAAAGTTTGTTGATTCAAAATGTACATTTAATTAGTCCTTCCATTAAAGTTGGCCGTTCTGGAAGGAAGGCTCTTTCTGACTAACAGTGTGTGAATCTTGTGAATAAGAGTGTTTGTGGGAAATTTCTCATTTTTGCAATATATTCCAGAGTAGTGAAATTTTGGAAATTAAGTAATTTTATTTTTGAAAAAATACAAACAATAGTTATTGTTGCAAAGTGCAGGAATGCACCCTATTTTTGAAACAAGATGTTTTCTGTTATGATGAATTTATTACCGTCAATTCTCTCAATGCATTTCTAGTATAGAAACTGAATGCCCATTTGACAACAAAGCCAGAACTACGTGTTAAATTAGCCAGCACCGCGAGGTGAATACAACTGATATGGGCACTACGCATACAATTATGAAAGTAATGTTTTAATATAGATTTTTATTCAACGTAGTTTTTTAATTAATTTACATGAATTGCATTTTTTTATTGTAGTGTTCTGAATTTTGCTAATTACATTTCCGTCATTCGATGGAACTGCAACCTCCAGTTTGTTGTGGTACCGGTCGCCGATGATTCATGGAAACTTCTGCAACCAAAGTATTTTCGCGTCAACACAATGACAGTCATGCGGGTCCATATTCGTAGATCAAAGTTAATTTCCATTAAATAAGACTGGCGGCTGCCTATGTCCCTGCGTTTGGAAGGGCCACACACTTTGACCCTTACATGGCGTATTTTCTTAAGTTCGTCCTTTCCAAGTGTCTGATCTGCAGTGCCACACCGTTTATGTTCGTTTTCCGGTGCTATGATCTGCATTTTCCGGTGTCATCATCTGCATTTGCATTCTTGTCTAATTAAGTCGCAGAATTGGATCTCTCGGAAATCTTTCTCTTGGTTGGAATATACACCCACCTCCTAACTTACTATGTTTCTCTTCTCACTGTTGGCCCCTTTGTATCAAAACCATCCACGTTGTGTGTTAAACCATCCACATATATAAACTCACTCCGCTTGTATTCAAGCAAGATTTGGTCATGTTAAGCATATTTTGGGTTAATCATGAGCTCTTCACAGGAGAGAAATATGTTAATATACTTATCAGCTTATTCACGTAAATATTTTTGTTGATTATTTCAACTAATCATCCAACGTGAAAAATGAGACAACTCGACTTATTTCATTTTGATCAGTGATCTCAAATGATTCATACAGCGTGAATAACCAGACAAATTTACTTATCTTGTTAGGGTTTCTGATTTTAAGAAATTTACACGATGTTCGTAAATACACATGTCTATTACTCACCAACCAGAAGGAATTGAACTTATCTGGTTATTCACAACTGTAGAGAATTTTTCAGAGAATTCAGGAGTATAAATATCTCGTTTTCTACAAAATGTCGACTTATTCACCGGGGTCAAAGGTTTATCTGTATAATAATATTTCAAAATGCATACACACTGGGAAGCAATGAAATAGATATTTAATTGTTATATAAAATAGAGTCTCGCTTTTTCTTCATATAGCAAGAACTATAAAGAAATAATTGTAACTTAAGTGGTAGCAGAACATGTAATCATCAAATTAAAAAATATGACCACCGAAAGAATAGAAAATATAATGTGTAGTTAAACTAATACAAAACAGAAATAATATTAAAAGCTACTGCATAGAATATCATTAATTAAAAATCCTGAAGGAAAAAATCACACAAAAATATGACTAAAAATTAACCGGGCCATTTCCTACTAAGAACCCTTTTGTAATGAAATGAATAGGCGTTTAATGAGAAAGATATTTTTACACTGGACATCTCAATTAACATTTCTTAGTTTGTATATTGTCTATTAATGGACAACTTGTAGTAGACATTTTGCGCAGTGACTGTATGTCCACAGTATTGACAGCGCGTATGCGTCACTCACAGTTCTCTAGCCATGTGCTGTGCTACGTCATGTGACCTGCTCTAAAGCAAACCACTTGCGAATGGGAGTTTTCTTTGCTTCAGTATTTACCTTGATCAGATTTATCGGATTAATGGCAATTAAAAACCTAAAATTGCCCAATTATTTTCGTACAACGAAAAAAAAAGGTTTGCTACCTTGATAATTAAGCTAAAAAGCTTTGTCATTTCCTAAACATCTTTAGCAACTAATTAATGCGATAATTAATTACAATTAAAGAGCTCAGGTTTCTCAATAACTTTCGTTTGGTTTTGCTGTTATGATCTTTCCAGATTTATGTAGCTCTCTTAGACCTCGTCGTGCGTATTGGAAGATTAAATAAGGTATACTCCACGTGCCCTCATTCCCAGGCAATTCCCCTGTCAACATTGGGTTTCCGCAAAGTCGACACCCATTTTTGCAGAGTCACACACGGTGACTGCTTCTATATCAGGGCTGCTAACCATCTCTGTACATTTCCTTACAAAGGACGTAAGTGCAAAAGGATACAGGTTGGAACTGAGAAAACCAGCCACGGTTTAGCATGAAGAAGTAAAACTGGGCTTGTGTCGTTGAATCCGGCGGATATCGGCAGAAGTGCTGGGTCTTTACCTCGCAGGTAGAAATCGAGCGAGATGTCTGTTCAGACGACGACCGTTAACGTGCGCGTGAAACACACGAAATGGGAGACGGCTCATGCGCAGTAGAGTCATTAGCGCACTCCATCGCTCTTCAGAAAGCATTGCGAGGTCCAACGCGAGATAGAGATTTTACTCGTCTAGAAATATGTTTCGCATACGTAACTGATTTGTTACATTAGTTTCCTTATATACTTTCTTACAAGAAATAAACGTTCTGTACTTTTTCTCTCGATGCTGCTTGTTGGAAAGCTAGGAAGTTGGAGATTTTGAGATGGCATTCAATGAAGCCTTCTCCTTCCTCTGTGATGGCCGTGTGTAGATGTTCCTCGCACGAATCAGAGATTCTTGCTCTCAAAAAGTATCTTATCGGGGTTCACACACACACACACACGACGTGCGAGTTTTACTCGTACGGGTTGCACGTTGCCTGTTCAACTGCTCCCGGAAGGCGCTCGAAGCTGACTGGAGCGAGTGGGCCTCCGTTTCCGGGCACGCCAACCTCTTAGTTCTCTATTCCCGTAAGTGTAATGCATTCTATTTTCCAGGAGGTGGCGATGTTCGCCCCCTCTGAAACGCGAGATCCGCCGCGACCTATGTCAGCTTACAAAGTTTTTTATCTCTTCAGGTCTCTCCCAAAGCGACGCACCACCACAGTCGAGCAGGCTAAGCTCGAGACTTGTCTCCTGGCTAGTGGTAGTGTAATGCTTCTAAGTGTGTGTGCGAGTGTGTGTGTGTGTGTATATATATATATATATATATATATATATATATATATATATATATATGTGTGTGTGTGTGTGTGTGTGTGTGTGTGTCTGAGGAAAGATAAGGGAAGAAATATGATGAAAGAAAAGTTACGCGTGGCCCGTTTGTGAGGTTACCGTTCCAGCATTTGCCTCGTATTGATCGGAGAAATCTCGCGGCGTGGCGGGGAGTGACGGAGGGAGGGGTGGGATGGTGGTGCGAGGCGGGGCGGGAAGAGGCCGTACCACCGAGTCACGAATTTCCAACAGATAGATTTCTCTTAACGAATGACAAACTATTTATCATAACCAGGCCCCTCAGTTTAGGGCAAAATAAGTCTACGTCCGTCAATGGCAGCCAAAAACAGCTTTTCATATTAAGGAAAAAGCTTCCCACAAGACGTGACGGAGCAAATGCTAGTTGTTTTAATTCACAGAAACGTTAAATGAAGAAGACCTGACAGAGAGTAGAGGAGATGTTATTGTATTTCAAGTATGAAATCTTTGTTTCTTCATCATTCTTAAAGAATTTTACTTTTATTTAATTTTATATTTGCTGTTAATTCTCTATTTATTTATTCATGATTCATTTTATTATAATTTATAAATTAATAGTTTATCCTATACTAAATAATATATATATATATATATTATTTAGTATTAATAAATTAATCTTCTGTTTTTTTAACAATGGATACAAATGGTCGTAAGTGCATCTGGTAAAAAATCACAAATTCATACGGCGGAATTGTCGTTTCCTCTGCATTAAAGACAGCAAGTACAGGCCTTAAGTCTCCATATTTAACAATATACATTCCTGATTTCAGACAACACATATTTTATTACACATGTTGTCAAAATAAAGAAATCCTTTGCTTCTTCCTTTGCTTGCTTAACTACAACTTAAGTATTCCTACCTAATTGAATATACTCGCTCCACACATGTTCCATTTATCCTTATGATTTAGCTGTTAGACAAACGTATTCACTCAACGGAACAATTATGTAATTGTTTGGAATCTCTCAGTTTTGAAGAAAATGTATTTTCCAGCCATTAAACATGTCTAACAAATCAGTAACATGTATAAATATTATGCGTCAAATGTTATTTCAGCACAATGCTAAATTTCACTGCGATGCAATGCTGATTAACTCCACCAGCATTGGAAATTCTGTATAGTGCGCCAGGGAAGTCTCTCCGCACTGGGCCGAGTCAGGGCCTCATATTTAAAATGGCAATGATGTTGGTAGCAAACAGATCACTGGGAAACTAGTGGAGAGGGCAACACTCCCAGCATATGTTACGATTGTGGTGAGTGCGGTATTTACGTTTTCTTTTGTTACACGCCGCTACAAACATAATTTTTGTTGCAGGCACCAAGGTTGCACTGCGGAGAGAATTTCGTGGCGCGCTGTACCATCAATATTGATATGTCTCAGTGCTGATATAAGGTGGGACACCAATTACACGATCCCGATTTCAACAAAAGTGAGAGAGGGGGAGGGAGAGGGAAAGACAGAGACGGAAAGAGAGAGAGGGGGGGTCTGGGGGAAAGGGAGTCGAGATGGAGGCGCGAGGTTGATGTACGAGCGTCGATCGCTCTCCGTCGCGAGCTGCGGTTCGCGACCGGATTTCCGGGGCGCCAGGTGCTTCGTGGCTGGCAGATGAAGCGGAAAGCAGAGGGTGGATGAATGGATGAACTGCCAGCTGTTTGCCTGGGGAGGATTCGTTCTTCCGCAGAAGGAAGAACTGGATGTAGAAACAGGGTTTGAGGGCCTAAGACTTACGAAGTAGGAAAATACCCGATCGTCTGGGAAGGGAGGTCCCATAATTTAAATATTATACAGAAATTCTCTGTAGGCATGCCTTCAAGTTGCAATGATAGCTTTCAAAATACGTTGTTTTAGTTTTCAGCTTTACGAAGCTTTAAACTTTAAGAAGAATTACTTTTTCTACAGAAGTTATTTTTTTCAATTTTGTGATGTTTAAAACTGTAACCTTACGGTGCAATAAAGCAAAAGATGTTCAAGAATTTATTATATTTCCGTAGAGAGAAAATCAAATTAATATTTCTTGAATAAAGCAGATTACAATGAGGACCGGATTAAAAAAAAGCGCTTTAAAACAAATGAAAACTATGGAATTGGTATTGGAAGTACTGATGGGATGTATGAGTAAACGATTAAACATGAAGAATGAGACTAAAACTTAAGTAAATAAGTCTCAAAAACTGTTTATAAGGCAGCTTCGCCCCCAATGTCATGGGATTAAACCACGTGCATGCATTTGCTTCTATGGTATTTCCAAACATAAGACATTTTAAGCTGTCGCGTCACTTATGGTTGTTTCCATTTTCTCGCCCAAAAATGCCCTAGTTTGGTGGGAAAGTCCATCTCACAAATGTGACGACCTGCTTTGTAATGTTTAAAACAGCTGAAAGGCACAAAATGCGGGCGAGCGAGCGGCCTGGCGCACGGACTGGGAGATAGCGCCGGATGTGGCAGGATGAACGCCAGCTAATCCCGGGATATTTACCTGCAGCGCCGCCCTGCTACTCGTGAGATTTATGCATGCCACGCCCACTCTCCCGCTCACCGACCCACCCGCCATCTCCCACCCACCCAGCCATTCACCTACCCACCCGTTCACCCTTTCGCCCTTCGTCCCGTCCACCCACTCGTCCGCCCTTTGTCCCTTTGGACCGTCCTCCCCACCCGTCCGCCCTTTGTCCCTTTGGACCGTCCTCTCCCACCCGTCCGCCCTTTGTCCCTTTGGACCGTCCTCTCCCACCCGTCCGCCCTTTGTCCCTTTGGCCGTCCTCCCCACCCGCCGCCCCCCCCCGTCCGCCCTTTGTCCCTTTGGACCGTCCTCCCCACCCGTCCGCCCTTTGTCCCTTTGGACCGTCCTCCCCCACCCGTCCGCCCTTTGTCCCTTTGGACCGTCCTCCCCCACCCGTCCGCCCAGCGCGTTCGTCAGCGGTGCTGGCTAATCGGCTCCGCCCTTCACTGGCTTAGGTTTTCAAGAACCTGCGCGCGTGGGAGGCCCATCGATCTTCATTACGCGGAGATTTGTTTTTGGGAGGTTCCTCTAGCAGTATGACTAAGAGTTAGTTATCTTGTGTGGTAGGGGTGGATTTTACGTATGCTAGTTATCATCGAGAAGGTTTCACTAGTGAATTAAACAACCTTCTAATAGAATATTTGATATGCTTGAATATCTGTTTCATGACTGCACTATCAAAGTCAAAGGCTAAAAGTGTGAGAACGAGCACTCTATTATATGTGCCTTTCCCGTTCGTAGGACGTGATTACAGTAGAGTTTGACTTCACTGAGCACTGTATGAACGAAGGTGGAGTGATGAGCGAGTTGGACTTACCTCCGTAAGACGCTGCTTCAAATGCCAGCGCCATGCAGGCAGAGCGTCTAGTCTGTACAGCTCTCCAAACGCCTGCATTAGTCTGTCCACGCAAGAACTCTCGCGTGTGGATCGATATCTATCGATACGATAGATATGAGAACCGATCTTCGTTGCCCCTTCACATCAGTATGAAAGGAAAAGCTAGTGGTGCTACAAGGGCACACACTTTCTTGCATTGGTTCTATGGGATACGTAATATACCACTTGAACCAGCAGAGGTGTTTTTAAAACGCAAAAATGCTTTACTTACGCTGTGTTTCGACTAAGGTTTTGCAAGTACTTCTTTCATCCGCTATATCAAACGACTGAGTTGTCATAAAAATGTTCTCAACGCTTCAAAACAAAAAGTCAACTATCTGCCAATTTTTAAAAATCAAGGGTCTCAAATAAAATTGGGCGATGAAATGTATTAAAGTGAAGATCAAATAATAACACAAAATAACAGGAGAAATGTTTTAGCTCTTTATTCTGTATTTTTGTTGACATCGTCGATCCGTTTATTCACCCATCCGCACCTAAAATAGACCATAATTTTGCATTACACATAATATTTGATAGGATAGTAGAAAAGAATGGAGAGCGTTCGGTAATTATAAAATTTTAGTACCGGTACCCAAATTGACATTCAGAATAAAGTGGTCGTACTAGAATCCACAAAAGAAGAGAAGTCATTTTGCCCATTTTCTTTTGTCTCAGATTACTATCTAGGAAACATATTCTACATGAATGCAGATTAAAAAAGGAATATTTAAATTTGGTAAAAATCAATTTACATACCCCGTTCTTGAAAAGACAGTCAACTAGTTCCGCAGCCATTTCGCAGGTATCGGTGCTAATGACTGAAAAAAAACAGAAAATTATATTCATGAAGTGCTAATGAAATCGGTTCTACCGGGCCTGTGCAGGGATTGAGTGAGGAAAGGCTGTGTAAGCTGAAACTGTAACGGCCGTAGCTTGTAATGGCAGTGCGCGTGCAATTCAGATGCCGAACGATCCGATATATCGTGGGGAAACGGCTCCTTAGGAAGAAACTTGGATCCCCAGAAGGTGCTAGTTGATGTGTTCAGCATCAGCAATTTTGTGACGTCGTAAACGAATTCGTCGGCCGACCGCTGTTATTTGCAGGCATTTGCGAACTCCGTAGTTTCCCTGATCACTTCCAGGCAAAAGCCAAACAGCAGCCTTTACACCGAACCATGGACCGCGAACAATCTTAACTACCCTATTCTGCCTACATATTTCCCCTAAACAGACGGGACCCCATATTTGTGTTGGGAATGGAGGAGGGGGAAGAAACCATTCCATACCTTCCAATTTTATACTCTTCATACAAAGCCAACGAAGAAGAGACCAACATCCCAACAATTAAGTATTTCATTAGGCTGATTGACAATCATAGTAATGGTAATAATAATAATAATATTAATAATAATGATAATAATAATAATAATAATAATAATAATAATAATAATAATGATAATGATAATGATAATAGGATTAAAAGAGCAAGAGTGAAGCTAATAAGTTTTAGCAGTTTTAATTATTGTCAAATATGATGCAATGAGAACTGACATTAAGATAAAGCGATCCTCAATATTTCTCAGAATTGTCGTACTGGAGGAGGTAGTGATCATTTATCACTTCGTTCAGCTTGTCCAATTGTACCAAAGATCGAATACCCGAAAAATCATGATAGTCTGTACTTATCTCTACAAACAAATTTGTAACAACAAAATACCAAACACGTGTTTTTAGGGGTACGAAGAACCGCCAAAACATGAGATGTTTGTTGAACTGTGTACAATATCGTACAATTAATAAAAAATGCAAACTGATCGGACGATACTGACAAACCAACCGGTTATTGTTATTTAAGTTTTGGACAAAAATAATCATCTCTACTTGACGTACTGGCTTACATAAAAATATAACCAGGAAAGCAGAGAAATTCCTTGAAAACAAGTTTGTAAATCAGGATTAATCACGTGTGGAGGTGATGAAAAATTAAAGAATTAACAGAATGAAACATTCAAAATTTGTATGCGTGTCTTTGCAGTATTTGAGATCGTTTTCTATTGAGATATCTTTTTTAAAATTTTAAAACTGTATGTGAAACTTAAAATATATAAATAAATAATAAAACAATTAATTAAATGTCTTTGTTGGTTCAAGCCATTGTACCAGCTCTTCCGCCTGATGAAGAGCACTGTAGCCAAAATATCCCCGAAATCAAAAATCCCCTTCAGTCTAGCACGATTTTAAGATTAATCACAAATGCCCCCTAGTTCAGAAGTAATAAACAACTTCATTCAGAATTAAACATCACTACAATAATAAACCAAATAGCACACATATCACACAACGTCTACCAAAACCTAACAGACATACCAGCAGCATTCCATTACAAACTACCGAAAAATCCAACCCACACTCGAATAAAAAAGAGATTCTCTTTTGAAGCCTTCCTCAAAATTTTAGCCAAACACGATTCTTAACGCCGAGGTTCTCCCCTAGAGTATCCTCTCCAATCTATAGACTAAGTTATCTTAGCTATTTTAACTAGAATAAGTCTGAAAAAAATACATCTGTAAAGTAATTGTACTGAACGATGTAAATCTTCCAAAATGAATAAATATATGTTATAGACTAGCACGACCTCGAGATCGGTGGCAGACGTTTTGCTGTGCACCATTTTTATGGTATCAAAGAACCCACCAAACCTTGATTCTTATAACACAACAGGTTAGAGGACGTAATTTACTCTACTCGGGAATAACTTTTTGATATCAGGGTCCCACAATACGAGTTTTTCTCTCAAAATCGCAGCGTTAAAATACTTTCTCTATATTTTTTCATTTAAAGAATTTCCAAGTGGTTTTTGCATGTCTATCGCGATGTCGACTGCTCATTCTTCGTAAAAATAGTATCTGCTTACCTTCATCCTCGCAGGTATTTATAATAGAATACAGTTTTTGGGTCACTTGTTCCGTTTGATGCAGCATTCTGACCATTTTGCGGCAACCCTCAATGGAGATTTGTTCTTCTTGATCTGGAACGTTTGTAAGCATAAACAATGGATCATTACTTCTAAATTTTAAAATGTTTCCATTCAAATGTGATGGTTTGTTTTAAGAATATCAAATGCGAATACAGGATGCGAATACATTTCTGGTGGTAAAAAATACCACTTTATTTTCCTGGATAAATGAAAATTTGCCTGTAATATGTTTTTTATGAAGTTTCCAACAATTTAAAAATTAAAAATTAATTTTTTTTAAAAAATTATGTTACTGTCTCTAGAAAAATGACTGTCTTAAAATTATTTGGAAACTATCGATTAAACAAAATTTAATTAAGGCATTTTATGAGATAAAGAGATTTTTGCCCGTCTATCATCAATAACTAGTATTTTTATACAAAGGAAGAAAACGAACATTTCTGATTATACAGAATCGGAGACAAATTTATGCGGGTTCTGCATCGCCCGTGCGGCCGTGAGATTGCGTTTTAGGCTCTCGGAACCTTAGATTTCCAGCCGGTCGTGATAATTCCACGGCACTCGCTGTTAACAAACAAACCCTAATAAATGCGCGTAAAGTTGCTGTGATCTACAAAGTGCGGCAAAATCAAAATTTAGAAAATTATTTCTCTACGAGAATTGATGCTTCTTCCACCAAAATAGTGAAGGTATGATTTAGCTAATGTCATGAAGAACATCCTGGTGTGTTTTTTTTCCTCAGCTGAAATTACACGCCCTTCATATTCGAAAAGTTTTGTATAAATATATGCTGCGTGAATAAAGTATTTGTATTTTCATAACCTATTTTATATTTTATATGTTTAAATGTATTAAGTTTATTTAAATTCACTTACGTTATTAATGAAATTTATTGAACGCAATTTTATTAGCCATAAAATATCCTTTATCAGTCAGCGTAGATATTTCAAAAGTAGTTGAGTTGTAATAAACAAATATAATTTAAAGTTTTAATCATAATTTTGAATGCAATGTACTCACCACTCCGAATGCCGTAAACGCGCACGCAGTGAAGCACTGAAAGAAAATAAAATCGCAAGCGTCAGCTCAAAAGAAAAATGTATTCATAGGAACCTTCCCTTCTAATCAGGTAAGAAAATTGGCTATTCGCACAGTCTCTTCCCCTCAGTAATTTTTAAATTTACTGTTTGTGCTTATAAATGAGCATCTCTTGACTTAATCTGAAAGTAGTAGTTGTATTGCTTACTTACATATGTATGTTCTACAAAAATATCTCAGTTGATTTCACTTTACATCAAATTCACCACCTCATTATCCTTCTTCTAAATATCTCTAAACGCAACATCTTTCTCGATTCTACCAAAATGCTTTTAACATTCTCATTTACTCTCGTCCATGTTTGTCCGATATTCCCTGATAATACATATTTGCAACACGTGTTTCCAGTTTTTCTCTTCCTCCCTACAAATTCGGCACAAAATATTTTTTTTCAATCAATACTTGTTATTTTTAACCTATATCTATCAACAATTCTCCAGTGTCTTCCCAACCTGTAGAATTATTTTATAACATTATATCTAGTCTCTAATTCTATCTACATATTCTTTTCTTGAAATCCTACCACTTATAGCTAACAAATTACTAATTTCCGCTCGCTTCTCACTCAACCTTGTTACTTCTTCTTCAGCCAACCCTTTCAAATTATAAATGATTTCCATTTCAGTCCCCAAACTGTCTTGCATATTCTATTTTCTTTCTGAATGTCCATCCCAGCACTGGAAGCCGGCACATTCCCGCATCTTTTCTTCAACATCTCTTCCTACATCATTGTTCTTTTCTTACCTTACCTTTTCCCTCTCTACTATTTTCTTCCTCAACAAATACATCGCGTACATATATTCAAAATCAGTCTTCGTCGCACAGATTTATCCTAGGTTCTAAGTGAGAATCCTCTCTCTGCACCCTAAACTCTCTACACATTAAGAAGGAACGCACAAAGTTTCAATCACATTCATGCCCAAACCTCGCCTATCTTTATTCTTTCTTCTATTTTCAAAACGTGTTTCTAGCTATCCCTTCTTACAATTCTCCTCAAACCCTTACGCCATCTCAATTATCATTTAAAGCAAAAACTCTAATACAATGAATTACTACCCTATTTTTCCATTTAACTTCTCATTTGTCTTGATCCCTTAGCCTCACTAAGAGGAATCATCCGTGTCTACAGCCAGACCAGTTTCCAGTCTGCGTTACATTTGTCCTAAGTCTTTCTTTTTGACATCATTAACCTGTGCAAACGATTCGGCGTTGATCATAACTTACGTTTTCAAACACTAACGCATCCATTAACTCTTCAACATCATGCGCATCATCCACAATCCTTCCAAACTCAAATTGTAAATATTGAACCGGAAAGGGACACAGTAAGAACCCCCGTCCTACACCCTTCTTCATCCAAATTTTCATATTTACCTCTCCATCATTTTTAACACTACAGTAGATATCTTTATAAATTAGCCTGAGGCAAAATATCAGTGTCCCTTTTCTTCCCATTTTGCTCATAATATACCACACAACCTATGAGTATTAATTGGAATGATTGAAGGCGTTGTCATTGTCAACAATAGTACTACTATTGTTGACAAAACCTTCAATCATTCCAATTATGTAAATGTCAACTACACCTCACCACTGAATCTATGAGTATACTATATTTCGGGAATAATGAAGTATATCAAAGTGAAATAGTATTTTTGTTCTAAAACGAACACACCACTTACTTTTTGATTCCTGCCTTTAGGGCCTGATCGAACAATCTCCCTCAGTGTTTCTAGAAAAAAAAACATTTCTTAAATTTAATGTTTATTTTTATTGTGAAATATTTTGTTATTCTTCTTATTGTTATTTATTTATTTATTTATTTATTTATTATCTTGTTATTTATTTACTTGTCGTATGCCTTTTACAAAGTTAATTCAATGGAAAAGTCTTCCATGTCTATACTTACCTTGCTCTATGCTGTGCTCTTGGATGCAGTTCCTTAAAGCTTCCGCATTTATTTGCCCATAGACCTCAGTCTGAGACAAAAGAGAAATTATGTAGATGAAAATTAATTTTTTTTAGCAATTTATTTTATTTTTATTTTTTTATTTATTTTGCGTCAAAAACAGTTAAAAACTGCGTATGATGAAATTCATTGAAATAAACGGTATACAGAATAGAAAACGTCGAAAATAGGAAAATAATATCTTAAGATAATTTTAAGCATACTTTAGACAAAATAATTTGTACTTAACTACTTGTATATTGGTTTAGAATTGTTTAATATTGTATATTCTGTTCAGTCGCGAAGCGATCAACAGAGCTGAGAAATTAAGTAAAATGTGAGATATACAGATGAATAGATTTTATTTTATTTCATTTTTTAAATAGTGATAATAACGCTGAAATTTTAAATATTAAATAATTAGGATATAACGACATCCAATGAAAATTTAAAAATTTTTTTAAAATTCTCAAATTAAATATTTCGATATAGTACATTTTACTTCCGTCTCCGTATCATTATGTAACAGCCAGTGCTTTCTCCTTTACAAATCATCTGCAACATGGCCGCATTGTTTCGTGACGTCACTCACCACCAGCAGGAGACAGAAGAGTGCGCAGAGGGTGGCGAAAAGCTTGCAGTTCTCCATGGCCGCCGAGTGTCCTCAACAGCTGACGCTCGCCCTCTATATACTGCCGCGCAAACGCCACGCTCTTGCTGGTGTCACGTCGTCGCCGCGAGATTTTTTTCAGCCTCCACGACGCTCGGCGCCAGGTGTAGGCCCGTCCCGTCAAAGAGTAGCCGGACGCGTTTGACAACCGTCACGGGATACTTGACACCTGTCTCCGTGATGGGGCGGGAAAGCGCAGAGGAAAATGCCTGTTTGCGGTGGCTTTGTATGTGGATGCAGCCTCGGAGCCGACTTCCTGACGTTGGATGTGGGATGATCGTGCAAAGCGTGAAAGTGATGGGATAAAGAAGACGCTTTTGGAAACTGTAATGGAAGAATGCTCTGGAATTTAGGTATTGCTGCGTAATATATATCTACTTGAGAGTAGTTTTGCAGTGAATGAAATTGAAAATGTTCGAATAAAAATGAATTACAGAAATTAGTAGAAACCTTTTTCTAGTACACTTTCTCTATGTGAATTTTGTGTTGAAAGTTTTGCGTAAGTGCTTAAATTAGAATTCACATAATGTAACAATAATCGTTTCTCAATGTTATTGAACTCCTCTAAGTATGACATAATTTATTCATTGCTTTAATGCTTAAAATAAAATATTTTCATTTGTTGGAAATGAAATTGGAAGTAATTACTTTTGTCAGAACTTACACATGTAATATGTAGAAGTGCTTAGAATGTGTGTACAACAGATAAGCTTTAAAATACTTTTATCGTGTCGATTTTGCATACTATTTTATATTGCCTTCAATATGTTTATTTGTTGAAATACGTGAGAGAAGTCCGGGAATGAAAATAAAAGTGCAACCTCTGGCAGGTCAAAAATATTCATGGTTTTTTATATGCATATTCATGATCCTTAAGGCCACATTTTGAAAGTACATCCTGCCTTCATTTCATGGTTGCATTTGATGTTACTTTGCATAATTTGCAAGTTGGATTTTGAGTGTCAAACATTTTTTCTAAATATGCATTGTTCGGTATGTCTACTCAAAGCCAAAATTTCATAATTCTCTAGTTTTAGCTCTTACTTTTATGACTTTAAAATAATATATACGCAGGAAACCTAAAATAACATCTCAGTTTTTTATAAAAATTACATTTTGAGTTAACGATTTTTACAAATTTTACTTGTGGCACATATCTCATTAATATTTAATATATTTTCATAATTATTTTTCCAGAATAGAAAGGAAAAACTTTTATATTATGTAAACCTAAAATTTTTGTCAGAAGTAAAATTTTAAAGGGTTAAAAATTCTAAATTTTAAAAACTTATTTTGGATTTATTTTCTTTTGCATTCTTTTCAATGTATCTCTTGAAGTATTATATAGTGGAATATATCCCGGCACCATAAGTTACATCATATCCTTCCATTTCGTCTTCCCTATTTCTTTTCCTTTCTCACACGTACCATATCCTGCTTTGGTTTCTGGTGTTTTCAGTTGAATAGCTAGTTTTTGTTTTTCTAATTTCACATTCCTCCATTCCCAAAATCACGTTTCAAGAGGGCCAAAGGAGCGTCGCAGCGGTACTATCTTCAAAACATGTTATTATATCTCCGAAAATACTGCAGAACGGATTTCACCTCAAGAAAGTGTAATAAATTACGCTTTCAGAATGACAAAAAACAGCAACAAATATTCAATTTTCCTTGTTTCTCGCTCACTTTGGAGTAGAGATATTTGTTAACTACAAGATAACTTTTTCAAGAATATTCACTCTAAATACAATAAACTGAGTATTAGTATCTGATAAAATCAATTATGCTTGGATTTGAGTGTCGTCTGGGTCAAATAAATGCTTAACAGTTCAACTAAAGGTGCTCAAACATCACATACTTTCTCGCATTTTTTATTTTCAAATTTCGAAATATCTGAACGTTCAAAGAAAGTGAGACTTGTCCCATTCCTTTAACCGTCTCTTTTCAAACTTTAAGAAAACTTGGAAGTGTTTTTGGTGAAAATGTTCTTTTTATATATTGCATTGAATTCAAGCATTAATTGCGCGAAAACTACTTGATTTTTTTCTTCAAAAATTCTACAGGACCCTCTTTGAATATTTTTTTAGAACAAATTTTGTTTAAAACAAATATCTCGTTCTTTAAATTTTTAGTTTCCCAGTGTTACCTTTTTGCCGTTTTAGAACATAAAGAGTTCGTCAGAAATGGACTAGAAAAATGTTTTGCACGATAATATATTTTAAAGACAAATTAAAGCCTTTTTGAAAAAAAGTTAAAAATTGCCTAAAGTTTACGATAATTACGTGACAGATACTCCATTTTCGAAACATGTCACATAACATTATTTCAAGATGTCTTTCAATAACATTTTTTTAAGAAAAAAAGTCTTAAATCCTGTAGTTTAAAGAGAGACTCAAATCAATTTTGTACTTTTGCAATATTAAAAAATCAGGGATTTCTACAAAAATGGAACCTGCGTCATTCTTTTAAGCGTCTGTTTTACTACCTGAGGACAATATTTAATCCAAAAATTTGTAGTCATTTTTGAGAAAATTTTGGAAATTGTTTTCGAAGCTACATGGAATGTACATTAAAAAATCAAAATATTCGTTTCAAATTTAAATAACCCCGAGTTCCGTCAAATCGATTGAGGAATACTGTTTTTGGAGAAAATCATCTGCACGCTTTTGATGCCCACAAACAGACGAACAGAAAGAAATTTCGGCGTCAATCTATTTTTCGGAATCAAGGACCCAGAAAATTTGGATCCTGACTACACAACGTGTTAAAGGAAGTAATTTACTTTATATGGGAACTCAATTTATCCACTAGGAATCCAAGGCTGGGCAATAAGTGTTTTTCTGTGGAAAATTCGCCGTTTTGGTATCACAATTACAATACTTTCTCTTTTATGAAACAAGGCGAAAATATATAAATTGAATTATTGCATTGCACTATTGTCCTTTTCAGCAACTCGAATATGCATTTTTCGATACACAATGCACGATGCGTTTAACTGACCATAAAATTCCCAGAGAATGACGCAAATCTTTTCATAAGGCTTTCACTATAGTCGTGACTGAAATTCCAGATGTGCAACAAGAAAGAAAGAGGGAAGGAGTGAGAGAGTGAGAGAGAGAGGAAGGGAGGGAGGGGGGGGGAGAGGGAGGGGGAGAGGGAGTGAGAGGTGGTGGAAAGAATTACGGCCCTTAATTCTGCCGTCCCATAAATTTTAGGGGTTTTCCGGTAGTCATTTATCATTAGAGATTGCGTGTTATTTATCTCGACATCATTCTAGCATCAAACATAATAACTGTTGTGTGCATCATAAACATCAGCAACATAATCGTTTAATTCTCGTAATGGTAAATTCTAAATTACAGATAATATCCGAGTCGCTTATAATCCTGCTCCTTTACTTATTTCATTACTTTGTGTCAAGTCGACTGAATGGACTTTTAGCAGTAACATTTCTTAGATGTGCAAGAATATACTCTTCAAGATCCAAAACTGTGATGGAAGTGATCGAAAACTGTGAAGCCTGGCACTCCTGCGAGCACGGATAACTTCGTCCGTCTCCATTCTAATTTCCCCTCCAAATCCAGAATAACATCAGTTGAAGCGGGCAAAGTAAGTGCAAGCAATACTTCAAGTATCATGAAGAATAAATTATTCATACGAATATATGTTTGCCTGATGTTTTCTATCAAACAATGAGATTTGAGATTTGTTTACATACATTACTATATATTCCTCTTATCATGATTCTTTTTTTTTCTACCTCGATTAACGTTTTACCAAGAGGTCAATATTTGAATAGCGAATTATTTGGTTGATTTTGGTTTATGTTATGTTTCATTAATTCTTTCTGTTATTGGTTGTATATTGCAATAATATGAAAAACTTAACAAGTCTCTCTCTTGCGGACGCATAGCTCTTTTTAAAGACAAAGTTCTTTGTTAAATCTTCTAACATTGAGCATGAGAAGTTAAAACATAGTTGAGTAAATGGGATTACGAAACCAATTTTTCCGAGTACAAATGTTTAATTATATTTTCAAATATTGATAATTCCTAATATGGGTTTCATTTAAATGTGTGGTTGATTATTAATGAATCTATGTAAATTATGTAAAAATTAGGAAAAAAGGAAATTAATTAATATTTTATAATTTTTAAATTATATTTTCTGTAAATATGTAAATTTATAAAAGTAATAAAATATTACATATTTCAATTGAATGAATTATTTCTTTGTCTTAGTAGACAAAATGAAAATTAATATCAATTTGAGGCAATAACTGTGGACCGGATCTCCAAATTTCTGTGATGAACCTAGTATCCAGTGACGTACGACCACCTCGATTTTCTACAGCTCTCACTTCTGAGCTATGCGCCAGTTGTTCTGGACGCAGTTTCGTTCGTGATTCCGCGCGCGTCAACTGCTAAGGTCATTAGTCCCGTAAGTTTAGAGCATATTTTATTCGTGAGAGGTAGAATCTTTCCGCACTGGATGGCGAGATCCGGCACCGACTGACGTCGGTTTGCGTTAATTTTCCCCGACAAGGTATCTCTCGGCAGCGGGGACCGCCTCAGCCGGGGTATGCTCTTAGCTCCTGATTGGTCTCTCAACAAGTGTGATAGTATTCTTCTTCGGCATTTTCCCCTTAGGAGCTTGTCGTTTTCTCCCTCCACAACTCTCGATCGTCACAATCTCGTGGTTTGAGGTCTCTATCGTTCATAGCTTCCTGGATGTATTTTTCTCATTCTATAACCGGTCTTCTTCTTCTTCTTTGCCTCTCAGGTTCTTGCTAGATCTATAATTTCATCAATTGAGAATACCCATTACAACAGAACAAGTGATGGAAAAACGTATTCTTTTGACTACGCGTTAACAAACTATGATTTGTTAGATCATTTTCTACCGTTTTACTCCTACATTTAGTGTAGAATAATTTAGTAGAAATAAATAATAACTGCAGTGCCTCTCATCTTAATTGTAAATAATCACTCAGCACCCGTATTTGGTGAAATGTCGTGATCTAAAATAAGATTAAACTATAGACCTAATTTCTACCATTAAAAATTAAATTCACACCCTTTTGTAGCAGCGTTTTCAGAAACGTTTAAGTCAAATTCCAATTAGACCTATTTCCATTGTTAAAACAATGATTTAGAAATGCAATCATCCACACGGGTTGAAGTTATCTTTAACAAAATTAACCGTGAAATAATTGAGTTTCAACGAGAGAGATTACACAGCAGAAGCAGGTTGCGGCACAAGAACTTTCTCGCATGTGTTCGGCGCATCACATTGGGGTCGTTGCAAATGGTGGCGGGAGGGTGGGGAGAGGAGGGGGTGCGCGACTGACGAGTGATGCCCCTGTGGCCGCGCGCTGCGACGGAGAGAAATGCGGTGGCCGCCCGCCCCCCCGCCCGGCGCTGACCACGCCCCCTCGGCCGTCGACCCCGCCCACTCAGCCACCCGGCCCCTCTGCTGCTCGCGGTGGAGCTGTTGATCTTCCAGTCCCTGAGTATCCCGCTGCCACCGCCCCCAGGCCCCCCGCCACGCTGGCCGTCCCCCGCCACCCCCACACCCCAGACGTGCCGACAGCCCTGACGCCCCCGACGCCCCCGACGCCCCGACGCCCCCGACGCCCCCGGACGCCCCGACGCCCCCGACGCCCCGACGCCCCGACGCCCCGACGCCCCGACGCCGACGCCCCGACGCCCCCGACGCCCCCGACGCCCCCGACGCCCCCGACGCCCCGACGCCCCGACGGGGGCAATTGCGTTCTCGCCGAACCCCCTCGCCACCACCTAACTCTCCAACGCCTCCCGCACTTTCCCTCATTCCCGACCCCGGCTCCTTTCCTCGTCCAGCCATCCTTCTCCGTCCAGCTTTCGCCACGCCAAAGGCCACCCCACAGGGAGGTTGTACGGTTTTAGTCCCGACGATGCCCGGTTTTCTACACTAGCCACAAAGCTGGGTCGAATTCAACCACTAATTCAACCACGAGACTTCTGGCAACCAGCTGCTCTGATGGATAATTTTTCGCGATTTATCTCTTCAACACCATGTAAATATGCGAGCATTAACTCTCCCGTTACGCTCTTACACTAAGTGCATTAACTACAACACATGATGGGTGACCAGTGCGCAGCTTAGAGCTTATCTTGGCTGGGGTGGTGCCCCGCTGAGAGGGTGACATGGAGGTGGGGGTGGGGGACATTCCCGCAAGCCAATATGTAGGTCGGCGCCGTATCACCAATGGGGCGATTAACATCCCCCCATCACGGGATACAATACGTACCACACTTAAGAGACTTAAGAGACCAAGCCAGTATTCACTTACTCGTTCGCACCCGCCTTGTTCCCCTCCCCTCCACATCTCAGCCACCGCCTCCTACGCCCCTCGACGCCCGCCACGCGAATTCATTAACAAGACAAATGAGGTGGCGCTGGCGCCAACGGGCCCGCCAGCGTTGGCGAAACAAGCACGTGCTCCAGCCCCGAGGCCCGATTGTTGATGCATCCCACGGATTTTGCCAATTGCGGGCTCCGTGGCACAAGAACCACTGCAGCAAAACAAGGGTCTTCAGCGAAGGTTGCAGCGAATTTGTGTGTACAGGGTAAGTCGTTTCGAGCGTAAAGCAGTTGGAGCACATTGGCGAAATAAAGTGTTGTGCGGACCTACGGCATCCAACTTTGGAGAGTAGCTATCGTCTTCGAGGTCGAAATAGTTCAGCGATTTTAATGAAAATGTCATTGATCAGTAATAAATCTCTCTGGTAGTCTCCAAAAAGTCTTACAATGATAACATCAAAACCATGAAAAGAAATAACATTCTGAGTCTGAATTAACACAAAAGATTAACAATATATCCAAATCGTGCATAAACAGGTAGATGTAACGTGCCGATTTGATAAAATAAATAGGAATAAACTGTAGTATTTCTAGTCATATAAATTTCTTAGACAATTTACTTAATAAATATCTATATATAAATTTCACACTAAGTATTATTGTGATATTGAACATTAATTTTTTTATGCACTAAGGATCGCCTCATTTACCAAACTAACGACCAATAAAACGTAGGCGAATACACATGTTTCTCGCACACCTGTATTTTTTTCTTCAACATTATCTTTAACTATTCTTCATGCCCCGCCTTTCTGTTACACATCCTTCCTGAGTGTTAGGACGAGAAAAATCGTCGAGATGCTGCCATACAGAATCAAAGAGTTTCTCAGTAAAATGACATTAGAAATATTTGAACATCAAATTGATGAGAAGGTTGTGGGAATATTTATTACTTACGAGGAATTAGACGCCGTTTGTCCTCCTTATCTGTCTCAGTATCATTCTCACTGATTTGAAAAATGAAGTGTGGTGGATTGTTCGAATCACCAGTGTATTTTTGTATGCTCATACTACGGATTCCCGCGAATGGGAAGATGTCCTATATGCAACATCAAACTTATAAGACGCAGAGACACTTCGCTACATTGCTCAATTTCCCGACGAGGCTCGGGCCTTCAACTTACATGATTAACATAAAATATCTTCGAGCCTCTCCAACGCATAATTTCTAACTCATTTTAACCCAATGCACTATAATGTCTTCCACTTTTAAACCACCCTTGACGCTTCTCCGCGCATGTCCAAGTTCATGTCGAGGATCCAGCTTTCGGCCTACGCGATAAACTTAAATAATCTCTGAGTCTGTCTGAGATGCATAATTTCCAACGCCTCTCCAGTGTAACTAGTAGACTCCGGCCTTCGAGTTTTATGTAATAGTCTTGCGTATTTAAACCCTTATATTGTAAATTAAATAATTATAAAATTATAATTATGCGATTTGCATCCATGTATAAATTACTCTAAAATGAGAACCATTCTGCAGAAGACTGTTTCGAAAAACGTCTTTATTTGCGAACACTTGTGCACACTACCTCCACCTTTACACATATATACATGTGAGAGACAGTGCATTATTTTCAGAGCTTGGCCGACAGTTACCTCCCCTTTCTCGAAAACTCTCCCTGTCATAGCTAAAACTTTAGATTTCTAAGGAATCACAATTACTCAAACCGTTTGCTCTGGCCCCCTCTTCTTGAAAGGGTCAGTAATTCCCCACAGTGAGGACATTGCACATTGCTAGGAAGAATTTATTTTCCCGATACCACCCTAAAAATCTCCTTTCGCCTCTCGCAATATTTAATAACCCCGCCAATTTCATTACCATTGATATACTGTACCTCATTCACCGTCAAACGGCTTTGGGAAAACACAATTACTAGATTTTAGCAAATGAATAACGCATGCCGCATAGATTCCCCGTAAGTAAACTCGAACCGGCGGTGGTGATTTTCTCAACAACCAATGGCGCACCTGGGTGGAGAGAGAGAGAGAGAGAGAGAGAGAGAGAGAGAGAGAGAGTACATGGAACTAAAGAAGTGGCCGGGAACTCACTCCCGGGGTGCAGACACTCGCTGCGAACCGTCAGCGATCTCTCGCTAATGAACTGCCCCGTCCGGCCAGGCGCGTGAAATATGAGGAAGCAACTGGACGTTTGAGTGAGTCAACCGCGGACGTCCGAGCAAATGAATAGTCTATGGAAGTTAGCGTTGCTTCTATTAATTTCTGCAGTGACATTTCTAAAACATCCACGGCACATGTTGAGATAGCAGTCACCCATCAACGGAGCGTGAAGTTGGGGCGGAGCCGGAGTGGTCACAACAGATGGCAAACGTTACCTTAAAGTGAAGGTTCATAAATGCATTGCCTTGTTTTCTGATTTGCACTATTTATACTATTTGTACTTGTCGTTGCCTTTTTTCTGATTTGTACTATTTAAGAGTCCGACGAAAAAAGCAGTATATATTATTTGTTTCTAAAAAGTAAAATGCTTATTAAAAATATGTTCAAACTATTTATGTAGAAGATAGGAATAGGTCTGGAGACACTGAATTTTCAGTATATAATACCATTTTGCGTGCAAAACAAACATGACAATATAAAAATGACCCTATATCTGCGATGCGATCCACTCTTTATTTTATGAATGTTTGTAAATTGACATTGCAGTGTTATACACAAGTACAAGTATGTACGAAATATGTAAAGCAAAGGAATTTATTTCTGATTATTAAAAAGTAAAGAGTTTTACACAAAAGTGTCCAAATATTCTCATTCCCATCAGGCACATAAATTTAGATAATCCTCATAACTAAAAAGAATGCGAGATGACCACTAATTGCTGAATTTGTATCCGGAATTTCCCGTAAAAAATTGTGATGAAGGAAGGTTGAGCCAACTTCTCCTTCGATATCAAAGTACGATTAGTGCCTGTAACAATGGATTAGAGTTTGCAAAATATCCACTGCCAGTCAGTAATTTATTTTCTCTGTTCAAACAGTGAAATATGTTTTTATAGAAAATTCAATCATATTCCAATAGAAGTCTGGGAGAGATTTTTTTGCATCGTTACAATACAAATCGAAAAAGTGTCAAGGCATGCCATCGAGTGAAGGAAAATTACGTTGGCGTAGTTATAAAAAATTCCATTTTTAAAGAGAAGCTGCCTACATGAAAACTGAAGGTAACCTCTATCGAAATTTTTTTTAAACAATCAATATATTTACAATGAATTATTCAAAGCAGAGGTTATTTGTCATAGCAAGATTAGAGAGATTTGTTCACAGGCGGACATTACATTCACAGCAGCTCTTTTAAATACTGCATAACTTTTAATGAAATGTCAAACATTTTACAGAAATTTTCTTGTTAACAAAACGAATACAAATAAGAATTCTAGTCTGCAATAACGAACGTTCATTTAACATGCAAATGCACTGGTGCATTTTTAGCAATCGTATGCTATAAACATATTTTTTAAAGGAATTTTCATTAGATTTTTTCTTCTTGGAGATGGCTTTCAACAAAGAATTTCGAATACAAAAGTTAATATAACAAAATAAATTATCTGTTAGATAGAGAGTTTAAAAAAGGCAAAAAATGTATTTTGGGAACAAAAATGTGGCAAATTAGACAAGTGCATTGGTAGCCAAAAATCCAGGGAGGCATGAAAAATGTTACATTCAGTGAAATTGAATTTTATCCAAAAATGGCATTCAGTAGACCCTATTGTTATTGAAAAATGACAAAAATTTTATGATAATATTTTGATAGTAATAGAACTAAATTTCAGTAAATAGATTGCTAACTACTGAGTAAATTCAATCGCACAGAGTGACTTTGGAAGATGTAAAAAGGTTTTAAGAAACATGAAAAATAATAAAGTACCGGAGGCTGAAGATTTCTGTATCCATAGAGCGTGTGAAACATTGTCGCTTTGGAATTAATTACAGAAATATTCAAAGACACTTTAAAGGGAGTTAAATTCCAAAAATATGGAAATTAGATTACATAAATTCAATTTACATTTAGATTGCGTAAGTACACAATTCATAGATTTTATTCGACTGCTTCCCCTCAACACCAAGACTTCTCTCGCGACTACTTCAAAGATAATCCATTTTTCTTGATAATATGTGTCTAGTATTTTAGGATTTTAACTTTTCCTACATCATGGAGAAAAATCGTGAAGATTAACGCAAACATTATCATGAATGAATATTAGCTTATTGCAATGTCCTGCCTCTGTCTCTTTCGCAGCAATATTGAAGTTAAATTAATATTTAAGTAAATATAATGTAAAATATACAATTGCAAGTAGGTATTCTGTACAGTTTTTGGAAAGTAAATAGAACGGTGTACTTTTTCTACATTGTGCTAGAGCAAAACAAATAGCAAACGTTTTTCAGGAGATCAAAAGAAGTTTTTTTCTTCAGGGAAAGACGTGGATCTGGGAGAGTGTGTGAAACTTCAACTTTTAGTTTTAAAGTATTATGGCAAGGGAAGAAATGTCTTGAACACCGTTTTAATAAATAAGAATGTAAATGTTTTGGGGATTTTTGGATTCCATTTATTCTTAAATTACATGAACCATGTCAACCATAAATAAAAATGTATAAGTATTACAGTTACTCAAAAATCATATCAGTAATAGTATCTGTGGGAATGAAATTAGTCTTAAATCTTGCTGTATATCTGAATTGTATCTTTATTTAAAAGAAATTCCCACATTCGAGACAAGTGAATTCTTCTTTTAATTTTCCTGCTACTCATATTTAGACTCGTATATCACTTCATAATACAATTAATGGTTTTATAAAGTTTTAAAGTAAAATAGATGTCTTATCCTTATAAATAATATATTGATTTGGTTTTTCTCTTAAGAAATTGTTGGGAAACGATGGAATTATACTTCTTCCCAAAAAATGTATGAAATTCCTCTGTGAGATTACAATCTGTAGCTATACATATTTGGTCGATGAAAACATCTCTGTGATATTTCAGTCAGAAAATATTTCATCAGAGTATATTATCGAATTTCCAAATAAGAGGATTACGGAACAATAATTCACACTTTTCATCTCCCTGATGAGATACGTCGTTGCTTGTTAATATGCAAATAAAACTATTACATTTATCACAGTTTTTAATATTGCTCGATGTGAATAGTATCTCAAAAAAAGTTTTTCTAAGTTAGTTGTGAATTTTAAAATATATTTAAACATTTTTCTCAATTACATTAATTTAATTTTTTGTTAATCGTGATGGTAAATCCTCATTAATCTGCATACTCGTTAAAACAGTAAAGTCTGCAAGGATTCATCGAAATAACTAATTAAGTGCGCGAAAGTGAAACTTCTGCAGAGAATGTTAAAACTGGTAGTAAATTTGGGGTTTCGATTTTAGCATTGCTTCTAAATAATGAAAATGGCGTCTTGTTGCTTTAGAACTGCATCTCGAAAATAATTCAGAAAATATTTTATATAAAATCATGTTTTGATTTACAGATAAAAACCTTTTTTTAAATACCACATTTATGATATATTTAAAATATACAAAAATGTATATATCGAGGTCTCTAGGAGACCAAGGCACATATGCAAATAATTCGGCCGTCATACTGGGCCTTCCTCAGGGCGAAATGCATCTAAAATGAAGCAGTTCAGAGATATTAACTTCTTCTGCGGAAACCTGCGCTTTCGTTAGGTACAAAAATGGGTAACTTGCGTAGACCTAGTAATACGTTCATATAATTTACCCATACTAACATTCTTAAATAGGACCACTAATTTCGTGAATTTACAGACGTTGATCGTTACCACAATACCCACAAATGATTGCCTCATATTCTAGGAAACAAATGGAACTTAAAATGACAGAAACTTTTCGGGCTATTAGTTTCCATTTCTATTGAGTCGGGACGATCTTTCCAATTTTGCAGATACTCTTACCTGCTGCCATCTCTCGGTAACTACATGATATTTCAAACCGATGTCCTTGACATTATATACAGAAATAGTTATGTAAAGCAAATTTCATCCCGAAAAACTCTACCTCCGATAATGTCGATGAATAAGAGCTACCAAAAATTGAACCTTTGCAGTTTTCGTTCACTACAGAGGTTTAAATCAATCTATATTATTTTTATTAGCATTAACCTGAGTACCTCACAACGCATATTATATCAGTGTTTTTTATAATTTTATTATGTTTAAACGAAGAGGACTTCCCTTTTTAATTTTTTTTTAAATTGGTTATTTGAGGTCGCATCAACATCTAGGTCATTAGCGACCACTATTGGTATGGTAACTATGGTAACTATGAAGATGAAACGAAATGGTGATGATAATGGGTGAAAGGACGAACACAAATACAACCATGCCCGACGCGAGACTCGAACCCGCGACCCTTCGGTCCGAGATCACTACGACTCTTCTGCCTTAGCGATCTCGGCCACCGGGCCGACTCTTTTTCATTTTGTTGTTCCCCCAAATTTTACTTAAAGAACCTCGAACCCATTCAATATCCCTATTTATGCTCGCCTTCTCTGCAAACGTTTTGGTACTTTCTAGAACACATGATACTAGAAAATGAGAAAGTTCAGAATATAAACCCGAAGCAATACCATATACCATAGAATATCCGTATGGATTAATAACATAACGTCCGTAAATCTACCAACACATTTCATGACAACTTTGCCCAACTTCAAGCGTGTATGAAACTAAAGAGGAAGAGGCAAGAAGGTGATAGCCAAAATCGCAAGCAAACCGTGGCTTGTTTATTAAAGTACTGCTCTGCCATGATTTGTATCGGAGAAACCAGGAATAACTACAAATCAGGTTAGCCGCCCGCTAGCATTCTTGTTCAGGTAGCGCATGAATTCAACCAAGATATGCAGCAAAACAGGCCGGTATGTACTCAGGAAGATGAGTGGACTGTATTTAGGTTGGGTTTCGTACAATCCGGTCTGCTCCCGTTAGTTAGTTCAGTTCAGTGGCAGGGAATTTTTGCGGTAAGGTCTACTACCATTTGCCAATAAACTGTAGATTGAATTTGCACAAAAAATTTACTTCTTGGTCACTAATCACTTACATAATGCATTGACACAGTTAGATTTACACACGGTACACAGTTTATAACAAACATTGATGATTAAAATACGTTGCAGTTTACATAATTATTAGCGAGTCACACTACAGGCGCATAGGCCGTATTTTACGAGCAAGAACTTTACACGTAGCCGAGGATGCTAGGCGCATACAAGCAGCCCGCATCGGATTCTCAGATAGATTGAAGTTTGAACACCGCGACCGTGACGTCGCAAGATTTGGTGCGCACGACGCATAAGTGTGGGGTTAGGTCATAGCCAATCAGCGATGAATATTTGAACTTATTCTGGGGTGTTATAGAACGAAGGTTCGTTGGTAGCAGTTATAAACGGTTATCATTAAATAAATAAATAAATAAATAAATAAATAAATAAATAAATAAATAAATAAATAAATAAATAAATAAATAAATAAATAAATAAATAAATAAATAAATAAATAAATAAATAAATAAAAAAAAATAAATAAAAAATAAATAAATAAATAAATAAATAAATAAATAAATAAATAAATAAATAAATAAATAAATAAATAAATAAATAAATAAATAAATAAATAAATAAATAAATAAATAAATAAATAAATAAATAAATAAATAAATAAATAAATAAATAAATAAATAAATAAATAAATAAATGTCTTTATTGGTGGCGAGGCTCAGGCCATTTAGCCTGCTCTTCCGCCTGACCACATTTAGAATTTATATTACAATAGTACATAATAAAGGGAGTCATTCAATGAAAAATACGCACGCAATTTGGATGAAGATATACACATGGATGACAGGAGTAAAAGCGAGGGAGGACGAGTTTGATAGGAAATCGTAAAAGAATCGGGATGAATGGAACGGTAGAGAGAAATGAAAGGAAAAAGAAAGAAAAGAAGAAAAAGAATCAATGAAATGTTAATAAGTTCTGTTAATTGGTTCATTGAGGTTTTGAGGAAGCTAAAATTGCGTACGTATTCTTGAATTACCCCTACAAAAACTAGAAAGGGAGGGAAATCTCGTCAGCATACAAGCGAAGACATATCAAGTCAAAAGTTCAAGCCCTGAGAGAAACTGAAAACATTGATAATGATAAATGATTTTGCGTATATTTCCTAATATTAATAATAATAATTATTATTATTATATGATATAGTGTCGTAAGACTATTTGGTTTTTAAATAAAGTTTAAAAAATAAAATAATTAAAAATGTGGATATAATCAATTTCTTTTTAGGAAAAGTTAACAGTTAAAGTCTTCCACGAACTAACAAATTGAAAAATTTTAAGAACTTAAGAAATTTTTTCCGTTTAGAGTATTCCCAAGACCCGAATACCGACCCAACATCTCTGACCCGTAAGCCAACGATTTATTCTACCTTTATTCCTGGGACTGCAAGCAAGGGACCATCCCGGCATGCGCCTTAAGCGATTGAGTAAACCCAGGTAAACCTCAATCAGGATGGCGGCTTAAGGCCAAGACACAATACAAGTAAACAATTTCAGTGCACACAAAATACAAAGAAGAAAAACAAAAGGCGAAAATATTTTCAATTTAATATTATATCTAAATGTACGGCGCGGTTTGTAAGAGATAAAGAACTGGAACAGAAATATTGCAAATTAGTGAAACACATGTAGACAAAATTAAAAGTATATCATTATAATATTTTGAATACATACAAATATGAGCAAATGCTCATGCATAATCACACAACAAAGCTACGCATACATCTGCGTACTGCAATAAAAGTGACGTATGAGATGTAAGTTTGTTCTTTATATGTTATTTAAAAATGATTGAAAGAGTGTACGAGTAGATTACAAAGACATATAGCTAGGTAATGGATATCATTTTTTAAATATAGTGATAAATGTAAAAGTAGATAGGAGGAGGAATGATATTTTTGTGTGCTAAAAGATTAGTTTACTTTATAAAGCTAAATAGTTAGATAATAGTATGAAAATTGGAGGGAAGGGAGAATAAAGTAACCTAGGATGAAAACTAAGAGAGAACAAGAACACAAAAAGAAAGAGCGAGGATTTTAGCTATCCGAGAGAGAGAGAGAGAGAGAGAGAGAAAAGAACAAAATGAGATATGAGAAGGCGTTAAGGATGACTTGAAAGTATTTATTTAGGAAATGGGGTAGAACTTTGGAACAGGAATAAATATGAGATACTTCACAGTGCTGACGTAGTGCGGCGTCCGCCCAGATCTAATTTTTGGCAAGCGAACAGTAGGACTATTGTTATGTATTTTTTCCATGGATCCAGTTAGTGACTTCTTTTTTAAACTTGTGAAATGTACTGCAATTTTTTATAGTAGAGGGGAGATTGTTCCAAGCACGGATGGCAGTGACAGTGAATGATTTGCTAAACGCAGTGGTATTGTGATGCGGAATACAAATAAGGTGTGACGCTCGGGCACGATGTAGCTTCATAACCTGAAATCGTTGTGATAGGATGGTATGATGTGTGCTGTTTAAAATCTTGTAAAGGAGGAGAAGGCAGTGAAGTAAACGCCTTTTATCAACGGTAAGAATTTTAGAATGGGCATAAAAGGTTGAAATATGATCGTATTTTTGAAGGTCGAAAATAAAACGAATACATGCATTTTGAGCTACTTGTATCTTACGTTGCTGTTTTAGATTTATGTCAGTTAGTAGGAAATCGCAGTAATCAAAATGAGGCATAAGAAGGGATGTTACAAGGGTCTGACGAGTTTTTATAGGTTAAAATGTACGCATGCGTTTTAGAACATGCAGGGTCGCGAATACTTTTTGACAGATTTTATCAATTTGTACATTCCAGTTAAGAGTATTATCCATATACACACCTAAATTTCTCACGTCTTTACACCACGGTAGGAGAGTTCCATTTATGCAGATGTCAGGGAGAGCGGAGATTGATAGCTTTTTTAAGGAGTTTCTGGAGCCGATTAGAAGACACTGAGATTTATTGGGGTTAAGCAGTAGCCCTAATGATGATGACCAAGAGGACAGACTGTGAAGGTCTTCGTTGATTTTTTGAGCAAGTTCAAAAGCGCGAGAGGAGGGTCCACTAATATACAATTGGAGATCATCAGCGTACATGTGATGACGACAATTTTTTATTGATTTGTCTATATCATTTACACAAATTAGGAAAGCAAGAGGTCCTAACACTGAGCCCTGTGCGACGCCGCGTACTAGTGGCAAGATACCCGACACATTGTCACCGTACACAACTTTTTGTTGCCGCTCCGATAGATAGCTGGAGAACCATTTGAGCGTGGATGAGGCACATCCAATGTTTTTCAACTTCGCTAATAAAATATCGTGGTCGACCGAGTCGAATGCCTTACTAAAATCGAGAAGAACGAGAATTGTGATTTTACCGCTGTCCATTGCATTTCTGGCGTCTTCAATAACACTAAGTAGCGCAGTTCCTGTGCTTTTACCGGGTCTAAAACCTGACTGGTTTGTATTTAAAATACTGAAATTATGAAGGTGATGTTCGATCTGCTTGTTGCATTGGCGTGTTTCTACGCGCATTCCTTAAGCCCGGTATACACAATACAGTTTTCGTGCAGATTCTCATACAGTTTCTATATAGAAACTTCAAGATCCCAAAATAGAAGTACAAAAGCGGCGCACACACGGTCTATACGTATTCGTCACAGGCCGCCGCTAGGGGGTCTAAAGAGAAACAACTGAATTGCGCCGTCCGAGTACTGTCAGTGGTGGCATTTCTGTGTGTGCGTTCTGGTTATGATCTTTATTTGGTATAAATTAACCACGAGGAGAAAGAGAATAAAAATAGGGAGTCAAGAATGGGGAAAAAGGAAGTTTGACCCACCTAACCACAAAATCGCAATGGCCGATCCCCGATAGTGAATCATTCTGCCGCTAGGGGCGCATAAGTCAAACTGTAGGCTTTGTGCATGAAAAATTATGAACATGTTCGTATAGAAAACGTACAGTCTGGACTGCACGTTTTCTGTACGTTCAATCTGCACAGAAACTGCCCCGTGTGTACCGGACTCTAGAATCCGCGCCGGTCGACACGTGCTGCGCCGGAGGCACTCGTGCTGGGCGGCCGGCGTGGCACGCCGGCAGCAATGCTCCGCACTAACGGATTGTGTTGTGAAGCATATGAAATAGATTTATATGCGATTTCTGCCTTTGCCTTCTATATATCAAATTATATGTAAATTTCCTGCTTAACTGTGGGCCCGAACAGCAGCTATTGTTAAAAACTCGTCATCACCAAGACTGGAACGCCAAGACCTAAAGTGTGCGACCTGCAGAGCCCATGGCAATACTTTTTTTGAGTGATCCCTGTCAGCCAAAACATAAGATACTTTCAAGATAATATTATCATGATCATTTTCATAAATGTTCTTCCTAAATGAAATAACTTTTACTTTCTCTCCCTTACGAGGGGACTTCGTAAGGAGAGAAAGTTACGCAATCGAACGCCGAGAAACTCTTATTGCCGAGCCCTGGTAGCCCTGGTAACGAAAAAGTAGATACATCCTATTGCTAAATACAGAAAAAATCCCCTAACGCGTGATGTAGCCAAAACCCATGTTTTGTTGGTTCTTGATACCGAAAAATCGATTGACGGAAGAACGACCGTCTGTCCATCCGTAGTCAACGCTAGCGCCTAAACCGTTCAGATAATTTTCTTCAAAATTTATATTGCCCGATCGCTATGTATAGAAGGCTTCGGGAGTTTCTGTCGTGTAGCGTAAAGGGCTCTTAATAGACCTACAATTACAATATTGAAGATAGAGATTTTTCCCTTAATATGGTACAGTTGTACTTAGACGAATCTTTAAGTTCTCTTCAATTATTCCAAAATATGAGTAGTTTTTGTGTAATTTGGCAATCGTCAAACATAGGCAGTTTTGATAACATAACATATTTATTTTTCTCAAAACCGTTCCAAATTTTTTCTTTAATTTTTTCCACGGATAGAAGAAGGAATGTTTCAATAATGCCGCAGGTCTAACTTTTGTTGAACTCTGAATTTTCGAAAATTTTAAATTTGCAAAGAACGCGAGAATGTATGTGCTGTTGAAGCAGCTAGTTTTCTTTTGTGTCCCCGTTTCGAGCCAGTGAGTATCTGGGAGAGCGACAGCTCTTCGCCACTCGTAAAAAACGGAATCTGCGAAGCACCGGGCTTGCCACCCCGCACCCGCCTAATGCATAAATGAAATATCGCCCAAAGATAAATTCTTCCCGGGTCATTTGAAAGTAAATAGCTACTTGATTTACGATTTGCCTTCAAGCCATACGCTTGGGAAAACCAATTTTTCGGCTTTGTGGCGCACAATTGCCCAATATTTTCCGGTTCTTCCTCCCCGTTGCTTCCCCGGAATGCATTGAGAATGTTCATCGCTGACGCTGAATATGATATGTCCACTGGTGGTCTTCAGGCGTTTATTCTGCATGCAGCGCTTATTTGGGTATCTACAGGTTACGCTGAGAATTACTAAACTTGCTCTACAATATATAAGCATTTTTCCGTTTCCATGGGCACGTAGGATCTATCCTGTTATGTTTACGCTGTCGTTTCCTTTGTAATGGAACTTAAATCTAGCAGCTCAGGAGTGTGAAATGAATTTACATTAACTTTGACAATATAAAATGTTTAATATTTAGACACTTATGCGATTGTAACAAATTACGACTAAAAGTTGATAAACAATTTTTAATTACAAGCTAAATGCAAATGCCTAATCTTTTTGTATTTTGGCTTACTAAAACGTACATTCTGAAATGAGAAATACTTAAAATGGCCTGTCCTTGCCCCATATAATTGTCTATTTGTTGGTTAATAATTTAATGAACATAATGTTTTCAGCACTCAAATAAGGAAACTGCTACTACCGTCACTGTTTATTGTCTGGAAAGTGTTATTTTGCACAACGCAAAGAGCATTTCGCAACGCAAAGAAGACATTGCCCTATATAACAACTGGGTGCAAATAGGCACCCACAAAATTGTTCATACATAATTCAACATAGCTTCCGCCTTGCATATTGAAAATTATCCCATCATACTTGTAAATTTCCATGAATTTGTAGTAAAAAGTAATGTACACAATTGTCTTTCGCAACGAAAATGTATTTGGCGTACTAATTCAGTGTCTGTTCAATGTCAATATTTCATTCGTTCACGAAATACTCACTTTCTGTACTAATTACGGAAACAAGGATTAAACGTACAAAATTTTTGTTTCTGTTTCGCATTTTTTGTTTCTTTTATGTTCATTGTCTCCCTTTATAAAGTATGTCGTCCACTAGTGCACGAAACTATTTGCGGAATGAATCTGTTTTTATCTCGCTGTCTTTCTACATGTCTATTTTTCAATCAACCTAAAAATGGCTGGCAAATGAGCAACCTTACTGAGAGAAAAACACGAGTCAACATGTGGTGTGTCTGTTACAGGTGGCCAAACTCTTCTCCTACTCGTGGACCATGGGCGCCTTCATGTGCAAATTGGTGCACTACTTGCAGAGCGTCTCCGCCGTGTGCTCCGTGCTCACGCTCACGGCCATGAGCCTCGAACGGTGCGTACGCTCCCTGCAATGAATGCTTTTGCTTTTAGGAGAAAAGGACTAGTCGCATTTAGTACCACAAGATGCTGATGAACTCAACACGAAATGGTCTTCCAAAAAGAACCACGCGCACTGCTAAATAAAACACCCTCGTTTAACACTGCAATGTATTAAAAGTTTTAACAAAACAGACATGAATACTTCAATTACATAGTGTAGTACACATACAACTATTCTTTACGTACCAACAATTTTACAAAAGTTGCGTTCAAACTCAACATCAGTAGCAAATATTAAATGACAGACGGTCTCTTCCCTAGGCCCTAGTGTCTTAACTAATGACGCACAGTTTACGTGAATTCAGTCGCTAAGCTCGGAATGAAAATAGGCGAAAAAAACACAATCAAATATTTCCATCTTCAGTAACAATTGTAATTCTTTCATTGTTTTGAGATTTTTTCCGCGTTTTGTGTTTATCAGAACCATAGGCACCTCTGCATGCTCATAGGCTGGAAAGTTTTCTTTCAACTTCCATGCGCATTGCAAATGAGTAATATAGGTTATTTTTAACTATTCATTGAAATAATTATTATCAGTTCTAATTTATTGAATTAATAATCACTTAATTTTTTATTGCATTCAGACTCATTATCACTTTTTATGTCGTGGGGAAAGGGAGAGAGGCAACACAAACTCTGTTGCAAACTGTTGCAAACAAAGGAACGTTGCAAAGATGCAAACAAAGGAACAACTTTGCATTACTCGAGGGTCACAAATAAACTGCATCGCAAACGAAAAAAAACTCGCGTCAATCGTCAAACTACGTTTGACACTAGAGTTACTCAACCAGAATTACCTGATAACTACGATAACATTGAAATGTATAAAAATCAAATAAATATACTATTTGGTGTTATAAAGGGAACCAATCGTCTCCTATTTTATTTCAGTAGTATACATACCTTTTGCGGCTCTCACACGCAACCAATATTTATAAATGAGGCGTCTAAAGAAAGAGTATTTCAGAAGACGTGACGAGATAAACTTTGATTTTAAAAATATGAAGGATTTGTTTAAAAAACGCATATAAATATCCATGTCAAAGGAAACCGCAACACGCGTGTAGAATTTATAGTTTAATAACTCCTAAACGAAGAGTTCTAGGAAAGTTCTAAAATAAACGTTTTTCACTTTATTATCTACAAAATGATATCTTTCTGCACAGTCTATTGCATTTTTGTCAATTCGTTTTTTCGCAATGCTACCACAGCATACTTATCACGCAGTGACGCAGCTCCGTGTTAAATGCCCTTTGACAATGTGTTGTTCAGCGATTCTAGCGTTCCCTGCGGCGACAAAGAAACACTAAGCCGAATACATTTGATACTACAGTCGTAATACAGCTTCGTTCTGCTAAATATGACCGAAAAGAAAATATTTTTATATTTGAATTTTGGTCAGGTGAGGTACAATTTTCAACTATTTTTAAGAAAATACTTTTTAGTAATTAATGTGTCGATTGAAATTTAATAATGTCTTGAGGAATAATATTTCTTTACTTTTCATGAAAATGTCTAAAACACTAATCTAATAATACAAAAATTACTATTTAATATTTTTTGCAATTTTAAATAGTATTTTACTAATGGAAAGGTAGCATTTTTTGTGAAATATAATACAAAACAGATTTTGTGAATGAGATAGTTCTGCTTGAAATAGAGAAGTATTTTAGTGGTAGGGAGCTCCTTGGCAAGCAATATTTGTGTTTGATTGATCGCATATCTGTGTTTAACAAATTCTCTTTGCCCCATCTGCTCTGAATTCTGCGAATTAATGATGGCGATATATAAATATATTCTGCGAATATAATATTATCTCTCCCCGACACATCACACACAGTTTTATTACTATTAATGGCTTTGAAAATAAATGTAAATGTAAATAAAAGTAAATGTAAATATGTATTTATATCGATATCCTAAATTTGTGACATTTTGATTATCACCAAGACTAAGATAACGCAGATGATAGTCATCAGGTACAAATTGCGACAGTAAATGTCGTCGTGTAGAAGTAAGGAGACAGAACGGGCTCATATAAATCCCTGTGGCGCATGTGATAGTTGTGCCGGTGCATATATGCAAATGCTAAGTACCTTTGGAAATGATCCCTCTTCTCAAAATGATCCATGGAGGTCTTTTCGTAATCATTATAGTTTGGACAGAAGGGAAGTTTAAGTGGATAATACAAAAAATGCTTGAGAGTTAGAAGCATAACTGGCTTAGAAGCATACCTTTTCTATCAGGATTTACCAAACTACTTGCCGGAGAAAACATTCTGATATCAAGATTATCAGGAGTGATATTTTGCTTCCATATTGAAAATATGGCTATATTTTGCCGCCCATTTGAAAGTATGTCTTTTGCACAACGTTATTAACGGTCTTTTTGCAACAATGTATTTTTATATTGAGATATTTTTGTCCATATGTTCTTTTACTGTTTCTTTAAAAGCAACGTAACAGCATTTACATTTATTTGATATTTCTGATACGAACCGAATGTTGTCTAGTGAAGTTACTTTGAAGATTTCTTTAATGTAGTCTTTCTGGAAAATTTAATAATGGAACCAACCAATTTTTACCTCCTGACCATTGTTTGGGAATTGGAATTGGATGTGGACTAATGGGCATGAGAATTGTTGGTTTTAGTTTGTAGAACTGTGAAGCGGATAAACTCTTCATCAGAAGCCATTACCTCATTTTATAATCGTAAATTCAGTCACGTCTCCATCCAAAATGTAACATATTGTTAAAAACATGTAAAGTTAGTTATCAAATTTTTAATATTTTCCTTCAATTATATTACAATTTATTCTAGGGTGCACTGTTGACTCCCTCTATTGACATTCTCTTGGAACAGGAATGACATTGCTATGAGACCGTTAGGACTCTGGCAGTATTGCGAGTGCGTAGATATTAAGCTAAGTCTCAGTTGGGCTGAGAAGAAGAAGAAGAAGAAGAAGAAGAAGGAGAAGAAGAAGAAGAAGAAGAAGAAGGAGAAGAGGACGAAGAAGAAGAAGAGGAACAATTTTTTCAAGACTGGCAGCGATATCTCCGAACTTATAGAACGAGCTTTTGACCCGACTTAAAGAAAACAAAGAAGGTGCACTCTCCGCCCGAGAAATGTCCTATCACCTTGAAGGCCCATCACACAGCAACTTCGGAAGAAACAGTCGTATCCTATAACAATCTTCCTTGTATTTCTTTTTCGGAAGCCTTTTAATACCCTGCAACCCAAGGAGCTCAGGTGAAAGAGAAAACAAAATTGAATTCGTTTCACTGCTTCTATATTTTCTGACGAAAAGTTTGTGCAGTATCTGTCCAACGATAAAACTTCTGCTAACAAAATATTCACATTGAATCAGTTTAAATAATATTGTTTTGCATACGTAACTTTTATATCAATGTAAATGTATACTAATTATTTGTTTTAGCTTGAAATGCCTCAATTTTTTGTTTTTCTTCTGTTTTATTTTAAAACCGAAATAAATTAAACGTACGTATTAGAAAGTTGTCATCTTTTGTAGATAAAATATTTCTAAAATAATTAAATCATCTTTTCCAATTACCATGCACAACTTCATCACTCTGAAAAGAACGATCTATGAACTAAGAAGTCTATATATGTTGCGATTGTTTACAATCATACAATAATGCGTGGGAAGTCCTATTTTCCCCATTTCCATTCTGAATTCAGACTTCTTTACATCTTTCTTTCAAACTTTGGGATCTAAGATACGTTTAGACTAGAATAGATTGGATCAGGCTATTCTGAAAACAGGGCAAGTGGTCGGTACGGGATGGAGAGAGGGAGAGAGAGGAGGGGAGGAGGGAGAGAGAAACATAGAGAGAGAGAGAGTCGGACAGAGAAAGAGCAGGACAATATCTGCCGGGATCCGCTACTTTTATGTGTGTTCGGGTTTCTTCACTTTCTCCTTTAATGTCTAAATTACTAATGTAAAAATTATTAAAATGTATACAGAACTGACAAGATCATAAAACAATTATATTATAATGCAATTCCAACTCACGTGATGGGCAGCAAGATGTCAGCTGCCTTTGTCTTTCTCGTATAGTGGGAGTATTCACACAGCACGCGTTCCTTACTAGCCTTCATCTTTTCTGCTGCGCCATGTTTGGGAACAGGACCCATGAGCAAGGCGATTGTCCGTCATAGGTTTATTTTCAAGTCTTCTGACCAGCGGTTGAAGAAAAGGGTCCCCCGCACTCGGAGCAGAAAAGCTGAATGAGTCAATAGCCAACATTTAAGGCGAAAATTGTTATAGTCGTGTTAACAACCACAACCCCGTGAGGTTCCAGGAAAGCTCAGGTTACTTCGAGAGGTATCGTTTTTAACATCACGTGCACAAATTAAAGGGATATCGTTGCGTAAATGATTATAAAAGTCCAACAAATGTGTTAGCCGCACGCTTACAAACAACTAATAGCGTGACGTGAAAATACTGGACCTACGGGAGTGCAAATGTGTATTCAAGAAGAAAATTAATTTCCGATAAGGGGTGCAAAATACGATAATTTTTTTTGAATGTGAAGAAATGAAAATTAATTTCCGATAAGGGGTGCAAAATACATAATTTTTTTTATTTCTTCACATTATACTCTTATGTTTTTTAATATTTATTACCATGATTTGAGGATATTTATTACCATGAGCACATTGAGGATTTAATATTAATAGCAATACTATGATATCGGTCGACGTGAGTCTTGGCATAGGGAAACCAATAAACTAGATGTTTAGATGTAAAATAAAAGAAAAAGGAACGGTCATTTCATCGAAACTGCTTTTTTGATAAGGTTATGAAAAAACGATAAATTTCTATTTTCAAGTAAAATGCAAACATAAAGGAGTCCATTTCAATTTCAAAACAATATGCCTTATTGTCTAATGAAACACTCCTTCATCAATTCCTCAATCAAACATTTATCAATTTGGGCTTCGACCTTCGGATTGGTTCATTTTTACTCTACTCCAATAATAATTAGAAGCCACTACTCTGACATTTTAACGATTTACACAGACATTTTAATGATAATAATGAAAATGTCTTTGAATGTCTTCAGTTTTAAGTCTTGAACGCCAAATAATGGCTTGCAAGATTTGAAAGTGAGTGTTGTAGGTACTCAGCCTTTGACCTCGTGGGTGAATGAAACAATGCATGAAAGTGCCAAGCGCACGAATGTACTACATTCGCATGGCACAATGACCACGCGTGTTCAGATCAAAAACTTGTGGCACTAAACTTCATGCACTTGCTCGTTTTATTTGTAACAATTAGGTAATAAGTATTTGAGTAATTGAGTGTGCGTGTGTGCGGATCCGTCTCTCACGGTTAGACCTCTTCCCGTGCACCAATCGAGACATACGACGTGTCATTCAACGCGTCTCGGTCTCCTGATGGATAATTGATCATTTGTTTTCGGATCCGGCCAGAAGATTTTAAGAAATTCGCCAAAACGTACTTTAGCGCTGCAATCTTAGTGCATAGATAGGGAATTAAACCAAGAGCACCTAAATAAATCTATTTAGGTGGCGTTGATTGAAGCTCTGCACCCAGTGGCAACTTAGTTGCTACTCAACGCCATGATTTTCTTTCACGAGGATGACAGCTCTTATTGTTGCCATTTCTATGTAAAAGACTCGCGTGGCAGATTTCATTTCATTTTCATTTGTATTATCATATTGATAAAAATAAATTTGCGAAAACCTACCAACAGTATTGTTTTGGAACGTATTAAATTTGATAAACTCCAAGAGAATACAGAGCAAACCAAACTGAGAGTAATATTAGAGAATAAATGAACACTTATTTTCCTACTTTGACGAAATTTAACTAACACCTTGTTCACATAAACATGAAAAACAGTCGTATGTTTCTATAGATTCGCCCACAAAACGATTAATAGAGCAATTGCGGAAGTAGAAGTGACACAAATTAGATTGAATCTGTAAAGTTTTAATGTCTTCAAAACGTAGGGGGGGGGGAAATAATGGAACTGTTAAGGAAATCCGCGGAATCAAATGAAGTTGCAGAAGATATTGCGACAGAATTTTCGGAACTTATTGAGAATGATCTTAATAGAGAATAACGATGAAGAACAGCTTACATGTGATCTTTTTTCATTTTTTTTTTACATATTAGCAAAAAAGGCGTACGAAGTGTAGCTGTACCAAATTCTAAGTATTCGCATCGTCCATACCTGCGAATACTTTTTACGATGACAATTTGCAATATATCCATTTCATATCCCGTATGGAGGTAACAAACAAGGACATTGGGTGTTGGGAATTTTTGATCGAGAGTATAACATTATTAGCTACTACGATTTATTAGTATATCCAATGTCAGACTTTGTAAGAACAAAGGCATGCATAACTTTCAAAAATGTTATACTCATGAAAATAATTTTAAAACAAAGTGTCGAAGATGGCACATTCAAATAGTTAAGTAATATTATTGTACTAGTTGAAAGAGCAAATGTGTTTTTAACCCGCAAAAAAATATTTGACCGGGTTGGGATTGGAACCGAAGCTCATAAGTTTCGCAAGCTCTGAGTTCCCAACAGTCTTCCGGCATGTGTGGTGAAATTTGATTTGATTTTTTCGTGTTTCCGGGTGCGTCAACGGCTTTGGTCATAAGTGTAGTGCATGTTTTTTCTCGGGAGATGGCGTTGTTCTTCCCCCGCTGGATGGCGACATCCGTCGGCTAATGGGGTTTCCCCCTAACCAGGACTCTTCCACCAGCGGAGCACCGCCCCAGCCGGAACAAACTCTAAGCTCCCGACCGGCCTTCCGGCATGTGTGGTAGTGTAGTGCATGTTAGTGAAAGTGTGTGTAAGGGGGAGAGGATAGGACAAGGAAGAGGTAAGAACGATCGCGCGCGGTCCGTGGCCTGTTTGGTAGGTACTGCTCCGGCATTTGCCTGGAGTTGATCGGAGAAACCACGGAAAACTACCGATCAGAGCAGCCGGTCGCTAGAAGTCTCCTCCAGACAGCGACTAAATTTGATCTAGCTGAAAAGCTAGTGTCGAAAATCCTGCCGCCATCAGGACTCGAACCTAGGACCTCCCGGTCAGAGGCGCTGCAGTGACATCAGTTGATGCACTGAGCTTCCGCTCCCGCTGTGTGGTGAATATGTAAGTGTGTGTGTGTGTGTGTGTGTGGTGCGTGCGTGCGTGGAGAGAGAGAGAGAGAGAGAGAGAGAGAGAGAGAAGAGTACAGGACATGCAGTACGTGGTTCGTTTGGAATTGATCGGAGAAACTACGGAAATCTCCCAGTTAAGAGGAGCCAGTCCTTAGAACTCGCTTCTCGACCGTGGTTGATTTCCACTTGGCATGTGCCGAAAATACACCACCGACGGAACTGAAACCCTATATCATTCCGTTCCACGACACTGCAGAAACAACGGCAATGTTACCCCTGAGCTATCTCATTCAGTGTGTATAGAGCGGTGTACACACAAACTGAGTTTACACAAAATTTGTTTTTCCTCTGGCTCACAGAAGTCACTAAAATGAGAGTTGTCATCACTACGTTGCCTGGATTCCTTCATTTACGACAGATGCGTTAAACTTCCCCGCGAGAGCCGCTCCCCTGCCTGCGGAGCCCGGCGCCCCTTGCGTGCATTTCTCCTCAGCCGCACTCGCTTCTCCTCCGAATCTAGAAAAGGGTGTCCTCGCGCAAGCTGTAGCGGAGAATGTGAGCGCAAACTATGAGTCAAGTGTAACTAAGAATTGTGGCTTCATAGGAAAATAAGTATACCTGATGTTTTCCATCAAACGACCCGGATTTGTATATTGATTAATACTCTACTTGTCAATATTTTATTTTATATTATTTTATTTTTAAATTCTACCTTATATAAATATTTTGCAAAGTGGTAGGAATATATTGGAAAGGCGAATTCTTTGCTTGTTTTACTTAATGTTGTTTCATTAAATCTGTTATTTGTTATGTATAGCAATGATGTAAATAAACTAACAAGTCTTATAGGCGAACAACTCTTTTAACAGACAAGAACATTTTTCTGTAAAAACCTTCTAACCTGAACCTACAAAGTTAAAGCAATTATTGCACTCTTAAGTAAACTCGTTTACGAAACCAAGATCTTTTTTATTCACAATGTTTAAATTTTACTATCGTTTGGAATCAACTACCGCATCGTCACTCCTGAGCAGCTTGTAAAGTCCTTCGACCCACGCACCAACTGCCCTCTGCGCAGTTCCCGCGAACTCTACAAAAGAAGGTAGTTACCTTGCCTGCGACCTTGATGTGCCTATAAGAGTTACTAATGTGGTATAAGGTGAGAAAATCTGTAAAGATATTTTCACGGCATAGCGTACAGCAACCTCGATCTTTTGTACAGATGAACAAAAGTGCAGCGAAACACGAACTGCGCATGCGCTGAAGATCGACAGTGCTGCCGAATGCTGTAACGCTTTGCAATGCAAGAATCTCTTTGTCTTGTGCGTCAGTACAAGCAGTTCAGACGTTTATAGGGTCACCAATTCCAAGTGATTATTCTTAAATTACAAAGGCGGCCTGTACCAAGCATTATTACAAAGGCGGAGTCTGACAGACTACTTTCGGTAAAAGTAAAGAAAAAACTCATTTTTACAATGAAACACTATATTAATAGATTGAACATGTATTTTATCGAGTTACAAAATACATTTGAACAGTTTTTGTAGATACATATTGAACCGCTTTCCGTTTCTGTCAAATTATTTATGCAACCGGTTTCCGAATCTATATCATTTTTGGGGTGTTCAGGAAAGGGTTGCGATTTTAAATTTCCCACAAACACATCTAAAGGGAATTATCCTACTACCTCTGCCGGTTGGGTTCTTACGAAAATAATCGTCGCCAGTACTTACTTTCTTCCTAACAAACCGATTCGATCCGCTATCCATACGGAAGAAGCGAGGAATCTGAAATTTGTTTCTGGAAAGAAATTATTAAACGGTGGATTGCACAAGATGATAAAGAAATGATAATCAGCTTTTCTTTCTCAGAATGAGAACGTTATAAGTGTATTTATCGATTAATTCTTTTTAACTTGAAATGTCACCTTGGTCATGACCGATCGTAAAAATTGTCTATAGCACTATTATTCTTATTATTTTAGATATCCATGCGCTCTTGGACGATGAGGCCAGGAAGAATCCACCGCTCCGACCAATCTTCTCTTGTATCTTGTTCTCGGTCCGCTGCCGGTCAATGTCCTCCTCAACTTATTAATTGTTTCACTTATTTCCCTATTCTTTGCCACGGATGGGCACTAACTCCAAGACTGTCACGTTTTACTTAATCACGATACACGAAAGTCTATTTCTTCTAATTAATTCCTCCAACTTTTAACGCGATAAAATATAAAGTTCATCCCCTAAAATACAAGATATGTCTCGAGCCCTCTTCCCCGCTCTCACGTCCGTATTTTCTTCAAGTCCGATTTGCGCGCTCCCGGTGCCAGAATTATTCAAAAGTCCCAAATAGAATTACGCCACAAAATATTTATAAGTCCTCACTGCTCAATTATTTCCCGCAAAATTCCACCAAGTCCCGCATCTATCATTTACAATAACCTCTGCAGTACGATGTGTACGGTACACGGTCTAAAGCTCCTCTCTCCAATATTACAAAGTTCAACCCTCGATAACTTTCATACATTCTTGTCTCTTGTTTTACAAAACAATATCGAGTTTCCTTCTACGTTATACCCCATTACCAGTTTACCACCAATTCTACATGCTCTAATATCACAATCTTCTGTCCGTTACTTGCCTCGCTATGTTTATTTACATCCGCTTCCCTGGTTGCTAAAGAATCTCCTGCCTGTATGCCTATGCCATCAACATTTTTACGATGAATTTAATAAGTTTTTGTCCCCAATTCTTATCAAAATATTGTGTGGCAGTCTGGTATGTCGCAATATAAATGACTTGACTTTCACTGCAGCCACTTGCTTGGTGCTGTCCACACACAACTTTTGAGAAGCGTCTGCAGAAGTACCTTGTCATGTGACCTTATTTACGATCGCCATCGTTTCGTTATGGTTGATAAATGTTCAGAACAAAACTTAAATTCTACAACATGAGAAGTTTGTAGTCATTACTTAGATCATAACGCCAAAACTATCACTGATGTAACAGCAAAGATCTACTGGATGACGCACTTACAATGGCGTACACCGAAAATAATAACACGCATAAGGTTACGTGTATTTCGCTGGCTAGTCACTCAATGAAGGTTCCTAGAGTTTCAGAAACTGGGAGTGATGGGAAGAGGGTGGGTGAAGCTTTCGCCATTAGATGCGTCGTCTGACAGACGACGCCTTGTAATCTAGGGTTATTCTATTCTCACAGCTTTCGCCAACTGTTCTGCAGCACACGACATGGATAGTAACGACTTCGGCGTCTCAGAGCTTCAACTGATGTCACTGCAGGGCCTCTGATAGACACTTCTATGGTTCGAGTCACGACGGTGGCAGGATTTCGTACTCTAGCAACAGACTTAAGTCGAGTTCAGCCTCTGGAGGAGAATTCTAGCGGCCGGCTGCTCTGGTCGGTAGTTTTCTGTGCTTTCTCCCACCAACATCCGGCGAACACCGGAGCAGTACCCTTAGGCGGCGGTCACAGTGGAGCTGATTTTGGACAAATTTTCGGTCGGCTGACGTCGGACAGACAAACCCCAACAAAACAGACCTTCGCCTGACAGCCGATGTTTTTGGACGCCGTCGGAAGAGGACGTTCAGATTCATAATGATCATTTCCGTTTACCATCACGTGTTTGAACAAATCCGGCACATGGAACAAAAACGTTTGACGTTGTCTGATCAAACTCTCGGTCACAACGGCGCCGGCTAGCAAATGGACCACAGACCGAAGCGCGATCTTTCCTTCCTCTTTCTTGTCCAATCCTCTTACTCATACACACGTGGCTACACTTCCACACTCTTCGTAGCTGGTCCCGGCTAAGCAGTACCCCGCCGGAGAGAGATACCTGTGTGGGAAAACACGCTATTGTTGCTTTAGATTTCGCCGGATCTCACCATCCAGCTGAGGAAGATCACCACCACCTCCCAAGGAAAATATGCGCTATGCTTATGACCGGAGCAGTTGACGAGTCCGGAGTCACCAATCAATCAATTTATCCCAAGTGATTATTCGGATCTCCAACACAGCCATCGCCAATTGCCCAGTAGCATTGGCATGGAGGCGGAAGCGCGGGGGCGGATGTTTGGCGTCGCTCGTGTTCCGGCGTCGATTCGTCCAGTCGCTGACGCAACGCGCGGCCCAGAGCATTCGCTCTTCCGGTCCCCTCTGCCTCTCGCTTCCGTTTCCTCCTTGCGCTGGCCATCCCTGCCACCACCCCCAACCCACCACTTCCCGCCACCGTTTTGAGCTAGCAATGGACTTCGTTTCTACCGTCTGTAGCCAGGACGTAAATGACTCTTTTTCGTCTCTTTACTTCAATTCGATATTAGTAACCTCCGTTTTTGATATTTTTAAGAACTTTCGCTCTTTAGCTCATATGAGATATTTAAGCGCAAAGCTAAACCGGGGTCACTACCGAACCTAAAATTGAACGTGCTATGGTTGTTTTCGTTCAAGCTCAAGATAAAATGTTTCACAGATTACGGAATTCCTGCAGTAGTATTTGCCTTCTCTAAAGTAGACTTATGTTTTAATTTGTGTTTTTTACATACTAATTTTACATTAAAATCAAATTAGAAAAGCGTATTCTCAACATCTCATGGGAGAGAGGATTATCTCTTCTACACGTGATGCTTAACAAAGTAGGTCAAGCGCTTCCACAGAAAGAGAACTTACAGCATTCTGTTTTTTATATATCTAACAATTACTTGTTGCAGCATCTGCTCACAAAACCTTAATGTATTTTCTAAACAGAACTATTTAAAAATGTGTTTACAGGATGTTTTTCGATAATGCATAATTTAATAATTAATAGTTAAAGTTATAATGCAAACTTAATTATTTTGAAAATTTAATTTAGTACATGCCACAATCTTTTCTTCTTCGTTTTCGTTGTGTTTTCCGGGTATCCTTCATTTTTTTTAAATACTTCTTTATGCGTAAAAAACATCAAAAATGCCAGAATCGTTTAAAACGCACTTCTACTTTTACAATTTTCCGTTAGTACTGAGAAAATGCATTACTTTTGTAACAGGTGTTAGTTGAAACATTAATTTCAATTGTTGTACATGCGGAAATTTAAAGTATTGTAATATATTTCTATTGTGTAAATTCTACGGGAAATGATTTCATCTATGTGGCTTATTGTGTTATCTCTCGTTAATCGAACTTCAAACATACGTGTAATGAAGCAACGGACACAAAATATGAAACACTGTGATTGTGTGCTAATCCACCAATTTTCCTATACCAATTTCGACAACGAATTCGGGAAGTTCAATTTCGAAACGTTATTCACTAAATTAAAGATTATTAAACAAACAAGTAACTCATATTCGATTTCATCAAAATGAAGTTCATATATAGGCTCTGATATATTATTAATTCTATTGAATGTACTATTACAATTTGTTAACAAAGATCTAGGCTTCAGTGGAAACGTTTAAATTGCCCTCTCTTCAGATCACAGAGTATTAGCGAAACATTCGTATAGTAGTACTAAAAGATAAAGATAATAAATTACGCACATAAACATGTCCCTTGCGATAAGCAAGTGCATGCAGATACCCTGTATGAGATTGACGTAATCCAGGCTTCTATATCGAGGTGGATTTGCACGGTGGATCGCGTGCAGCAGGGTTGGAATATTCAAAGCTAAACAAGATGTATATTTGGGTTTGCACTGTTTGCAATGAACAAGTATTCTTCACTGCAAACAGTGCAGTTGATTTTCATAGTCGTCCAATGAATGGATAATGGAAAAAATGAGTCCATAGAAATAGAAAACTAGGATTCTTAATCCGTTGATAACAAAGTTTTCCTATTTGCAATTAACGCAGAACAACAAAATCGTTGGAAGAAAGGAAATTCAATGTCTTCTTCTTTCGAACGCTTTACATTGCAATAATAACGTATCATTTCGCGAAAAAAATAATTATTTGTCACCGCGAGATATTAAATTTTGACAAAAATTAATAATCAGATATTCACCAACCAGGTAGCAGATCGCTAAGGGAGTAGTGCCGTAGCAATCTAGAGCGCAGGATCGTTGGTTCGAATACCTCTTGGGCGTTGTTGTGTATGTTTGTGTCTGTATGTTTCTGCTTTCCCGTTCACTCTTAATTATCATTATCATCTCTTACTACATCCGCCTAGGGCTAAGAGCCCTGGAGTGTAAAAATGGACTTTGCATAAAAGTGCTGATGCACCACCCCTGGCCAATTCTCGACCAAAAACTTCAGCTATTCTTAATCGAATAACTTTAAAAGTGTAAGCAAATCATGCTGGCAGTATAGTATTACATTTAAGAATGTAGCTAGTGTGTTTTTCACGTACAGGGTCTAAGAATAAGTGTCATAAACTTCAAGAGCAAGTGGAAATTTGGAAATAACTTTTTGCAAACAAATGGGGTGAGAATATTTATATACCGAGAATACATGCGCGAATTTGCCCCTGATTAATAAACAAATCATCACGCATCGATGTACGGCGAAAATAAGCAAATTACTGTCAGTTTTGTAATTGTCTATAAAACTGTAATATGTTCTAGGTTTTCTCTTCGTTCCTCCTATTTTCCATTAACATTAGTTGTTTATCTTTCTTTATTTTATTTTCACTCTCAACTCTGGTATCTTGTTTTGTATATTCGGCCTTAAACCGCCATCCTCATTGAGGTTTTTTTGGGGTTTAATCAATCGCTTAAGGCGTATGCCGGGATGACACCTAGAATTGCATCCAATATGCAAAAGTTAAATTAAAAAGTACACACTCCTTTTGATCATTGTTCACAGTTGAGGCACTTTCGGTATACATGATGACAAATGACATTTTGGGGTAAATTTAGTGTTATTGATTTTCAGTGCGATAATTAGTAGCTCTTTTCTTCTCATTTTTAAGAATGTTTCTTGCGTCGTGACTCACTTTATTTTCCAAAATATTTTACGAATAAAAAATGGCAAAGAAGATAATTTCTGGTAGATGGCAGTCTCAAATTGAATTTTCTGTAACATAAAATATCATTTAATATTACTTACGTCCGAACTCCTCAACTGTAATTTGTAAATGAAAAGTCATTAATGCGGACGAGCTACCTTTCGGCGTGAGCGTCACCATAAATAAAGGCAATTTTATTATTACAGTTACTCCGGTTATAGCTAACTGGGATTAGTGAATCCTCGGTTGTAGTGAACTTAGGTTACTGGTTCCCTTTACTTGCATTACAAATAAGTATAAGAAATCTATTTAGTGAACTCTGAACCTCGGCTATAGTGAACGTAGGAAATACAACGTCCAGGAAATTAATTCCCTCTTGGAAAAGAATATATCCCTCAGTGCCCAAATTTCAACAAAAGTTGAAAAAAATATCGTCGGCCAAAGGTCATATTCGTCAAAGTATCTCCTGTGGTGAAGGTAGCGAACCCCTGGCATCTTGCTGATGATATTGTAGCGTCATGCACAAACGCAATTGTACGAACGGCCGCGTGGCATAGGCGATGCTAAGGCACCACGCGGCAGCCTTTGTTACGAGCGGATGTGACGTCGGCGGGAAACCCTAGGAGGCAGCGTGGTGGGGAGAAGGGCGAGCGTCAGCCCTGGCGAGCGGCGGAACGCTCTCTTTGGTTACTGGACGCGGTGCGACACGGACGTCTGGGTGGGCGCGGGCCGCGGGCTGGGCAAGAGCCGGCAATGTGTTGCCGTACAGAGGCTGACTCGAGGTTGAGTCGTAGGTGGGTTGCGGCGCTTCACGCCATCTAATGTTTGAGATTAGTGCGTAGTGGTGTGGTAGCCGTAACGGGAAATTACTCCGTGTAGGGATATTAGTAATTACGTTATTTTGTAAGGTGGTGGTCTGTTAATAAACCTCTAAATTACTAAACCCACACTCGTCTGTGTTATTATTGCAAATGCATGACGCCACAATATTATGCCACAGTTTCACTGCGGACACAAAGGCCGTGTCCTGCGTAGGCTGCAACGCGTGGCGGCGACGTGCGATTACAATCTTGGTGTTACTTGATATTTCGCGGGACAAAAAGCGCTGAGTTCTACGTTTATGACAGGAAGTACGCCATTACTACAGTTTGACGATATCCGCCGTGCCGCGAGGAAAAGTGAGCAGTTTCATTACGCGCCACCCCGCTACCGAAAGCATCTCCAATGTTATTTGGTGAGTAAAAGCCTCGGAGAGCGGGACGGTGTTCCAACAGTGCAAGAGGCATTGAAGAGTGTCAAGATTGCATTGCGAACCAGACGATAATCCAGAATTAAGTATGGCGAGAACACGAACTCTGGAAAAGGATCTGGAAAAATTACTAATGAAAATAATATGAAGCAAACAATTGAATTTAATTTATTTTTTAAGGACAAATAAATATTTGAAATTTTCAGTACGTGCTGTTTTTCTGTATCTCTGTATTAATAAAAAATTGTTATTAGAAATTATATTCAATTTTGACATCATCGGATATATGAACCTCGGATATAATGTACAAAAAATGTTAGTCCCCAGATTATTATTATTATTATTATTATTATTATTATTATTAAAGTTGACTGCATGTGAACGTGGCCCAACGAATAGGTGGCAAACATAAAATAACTTCATTACATGAGATTTCCAAACACGAATTCATTGGAAAAAATTTATCATCTTCGAATAAGCTTAAACAGTTCTGTTAAATATAGTTATGGTGTAAATTAACGCTGTATTCATATAAGTTGTTTATTTATTGTAAAAATTCTGTTTATTTATAATTTTCCTTTTACTTCCCAAATTTCACGTTCTAGAGCAATTATTTGAATCAAAACATTCGATCTCAGCGGATTATCAAACATATTTATGTTAAACTGCAATTCACCATTCGATCCCCAAACTAGAAACACTAGTTTGTACACTACAAAGACCAGCGGAAGCCCAGCTTCCTTCCTCTCGATTGAATAATCTGCATTTCCCTCTGGCGAAGCCTGGACACGCTCGGCCGCGTTAGTACCATCGTCCGCCGGCGACGCGCCACCCTCCTCGTCGGACGTCTCGCTGCAAATTGGCTTGGCTGGTAAATCCGCGCGCGGAAGGGGGCTGCAGGGGCGTTGAAGAGTACATCCTCGGCGCCTGCGGTAGGATTTGGGCTGCGTCGGCGTTGAGCAGCGGTTAATCCGCCTTTTCCGCTGGACAGCGGCGACCGCTCTCCCCTCCTGCTTGGCCCCCGCACGCCCGGGCCTGCTCCACCCTGCGAATGCGGCGCTGTCTGCCTGAATATTGCGTTGCGGGCAGCGTGTCCGGCCCGTGTTGCGGTGGAAACAAACGAGTCGGAAATAGTGACGGTTTTATCCTCCTGGTCTAATCAGGTTATACATTAGACTGTAAGACTTCAGAATTCTCAAAACTCAAAACTACTGTACCTTGAGTTTTAAATGTAAAAATAAAATTTCATTTATGTATTCTGCCACATAAATTTTTGATTTATAAGGACATTGAATCTTGACTTGAAGCAGAGGTGAAGCTTGAGGTGAAAATTGGACGTTAATGTGTAACGAACTGGATTCCTTTATAAGGAAAACTTAGAATAATTTGTCTAATGCCATGAATTGTTTTCAAAATGAATTTAAATAATAAGAAAAACGTAATATATTTTTATAAGACTACTAACGTGCGCCACCGCCCAACTACAATTTTTCATTACCTGACGGAACTTGAATTGTTATTCCCATAACTGTGGGTTCCAGCACTTTTTTCAATGGGCTTCTTTCTGATCATCTGATGGAAGAAGAAATATTTCACACGTTTCCATACGCTACGGTACGAACGAAAGACGGTATCTACAGCGAACACAAAACGTCACTTTGAGCCACGATCATCAGTGATCATCAGTTGATATTTTTGTGAAATTCCCCACCATCATTTATATTCCCATAATCGCATTTTTCCATTCCCATATTCCCAATCAAATTCCTATGTTCATAACCATGTTCCCCACCTTTTCTACGAAAGTTCGTGGGTGTATTTTGTCTTTTCAAATGAGTAAATTTTGAATTTCTTCATTGGCAAAGTTGGCTCAGCGGATCAACAGATGATACTGCAATACCTGTGACCAAGAAGTCCTAGAGTTTGAGTTTCCACAATGACGTTTTGACCCAAGATACAGAGCTAGGTCGAATTCAGCCACCGTCTGGAGGAATATTCTAGTGTCCGGTTGCTCTGATAGGAAGTTTTCTGTGGTTTCTCCGATCAACAGTAGACGAATGCCAGAGCAGTGCCCTAACAAACGGGTCACGGACCGCGCACGATATTTCCTTGTTCTATCATCACCCCTAAACACACATTTATACGCACTACAGTACAACGTCCCGGGACAGACTAGTGGGACATTAGAACTTAAGGATGGGGAACTGATTGAGGCGGTGCCCCGCTGGTGAGGGATACCTGGTTGAGGAAAACCCTCCAAGTCGGTAGGTATGACAGCGCTGGTTCTTGCCATTCAGCAAGGGAAGATCACCGCCACCTCCCTTAAGAAAAAAAATGTACTACACTTACGGGGCTAATGACCTGAGCAAATGACGCATCACTAAGCAATCATTCAATCAAATAAGTTATATATATATTTGTCCCCAGTAGCGTAGAGCGGGCGACCGAAATCGCCTTGACGGAGTCAGAATGCTACCCTTTTAAAGGCTTAGTTCTTGTTCCTCATCACGGGACCAAGGTGCTTGTTAGAAGAGGGAATGTTTAGACACATATTTTAGATAAATAAATTAGTTTCTCCACAAATGGACATTAATGGAGGTGATCGCCTAATCGAGGTAACATTTTCTCTAGATTTTACTGTTTTTTAATTTAATATATTTTGAGAAGTCACAATTTAATGAATACTAATCAATTTTAATAAAGGCGTGATGGAGCTACATTTTACTGACAACGTTAAAGTGAATAACAAAACATAGTAGTGCTGTCCTAAACAATGTTTTTCTATCAATTTATGATTTAAGATAGTAAAATAAGACTTTATTCATTGTCTTCAGTATGAAACATTCATTTTGTCCATTATCATTAGGCAAGCCAAAGTGAAAAGTTTTAATTCCGGTATAAAGATAATCTTTGTTCTTTATCAAACGAAACAAAACTTCGAATGTCTTAAAGAGTATTTTCAAGAAAATTTAAGTTTAAACAATATAAAGTTTTAAATGTGAAATGAACTCCAGCAGTGAAATGTGTTTTTTCATCCCACGATTAAAATGTTTATGCAGTTGAGGGCAACTAGAGAAATTATGTTAACAAATTCATGAAAATGTACCCACTGCAAAGCAGAAAATTGGTTAATAGGACGGTGGTGTTTTGTTTTAAGTTGCAAGAGGCGTGTCGAGTGAAACAATCTCATTCCAAGTGTCCCCTGCGTGTCCTGCGGCCGGGGCGAAGTGGGGTGGGGGGAGGCTGTTTTGCGTGGCAGCACAAGAAGCGCCGTTTAGCGTCCCCGGCGCTCGCGGCAGGGCAATCAGCCCTCGCCGCCCTTCTTGCACGCGCTGCCCTTCGCCCGCCCCGCCCTTCACGACTCGCCTGGCCTCGCCTCCAGCCCCACCCGCCCCGCTACGCTGTGTCGTTCCCCATTCCATCCACCCCCCACACCATCCCCCGCCGCGCTCTCCATGAATCACTTATCCCTCTCCCGCCCGCCACACTTACGACCGTCCGTCTCTCTCTCCCGTCCGTCCCTCTCTCTCCGTCCGTCCCTCTCTCCCCGTACGTCTCTCTCCCGTCCGTCTCCCCTCCGTCCACCCTCTCTCTCTCTCCGTCCGTCCTCTACCTCTCTCTCCCGTCCGTCCCTCTCTCTCCGTCCGTCCCTCTCTCTCTCCGTCCGTCCCTCTCTCTCCCGTCCGCCCTCTCTCACCCGTACATCTCTCTCCCCATCCGTCCCTCTCTCTCCCGTCCGTCCCTCTCTCTCCCGTCCGTCCTCTCTCTCCGTCCGCCCCTCTCTCACCGTACATCTCTCTCTCCCGTCCCTCTATCTCTCCCGTCCGTCCTCTCTCTCTCCCGTCCGTCCCTCTCTCCCCGTCGTCTCTCTCCCGTCCGTCTCCCTCCGTCCACCCTCTCTCTCTCCCGTCCGTCCTCTACCTCTCTCTCCGTCCGTCCCTCTCTCTCTCCCGTCCGTCCTCTATCTCTCCGTCCGTCCCTCTCTCTCTCCCGTCCGTCCCTCTCCCCCTCCGTTCTCCCGTCCCGCTTCGCGTGTCCCACTCTTGCCCCTCTCAATCCCCCTCCACCCACTCCCCATTACACCCGCAGCTCCTGTTCGCTGAGATTGCTCGGGGCAACAATTATTTTCAGAGAGCTAAGTCGCGTTCACCCTCTGTCTGAGGAGAATTCTAAAGACCGGCCTGACTGATACGTGGTGTTTCGTGGTCCCTCCGATCAATGCCTGGCGAATGTCGGTATGGTACAATAATAATCGGCCCACAGACCTCACGCCTTCGTTTCTTCTCAGTCTTTTCCCCTCTTTTTTCTTTACAATCCCACGCACTCGCATGCACTGCACTACTACATACTATAACTGGATTATGCCGGGAGCTTAGAGTCTGTCCCGTTCGCGGAGACACGGGGAGAGAACCGCCCCCCCTTTGATTCCAGATTGCCAGTTCCAGCTAGGGCGGAACATCGCCACCCCCGGGGCATAACATGCAGCACGTTTGGAGAACTTCCACCCATAACAAACACATTGTCGCTCCCGGAAACAAAATATTTAATTAATCAGTGAACCCGATCTCCGTCAACCCGTCAACTCCGGCCTGCTTCAATCTCACCCCACCCCTTCCCCCCCAGCGGCACTTTGCTTCGCTCCGCCCCGCTTTGCTCCTCTCCACGTACCGTAGCACGGCTCTCCCCTCCGCTCCGCCCCCCCCCCGCTCCGCCCCGCTCCGCCCCGCTCCGCCCCGCTCCGCCCCGCTCCGCTTTTCCGTGCCCGCTAACACGCCCCTCTCGCCCCGCGCCTTCACAATCCGTTGCGCCCGTTGTGACCCTTTGCATGGCTCACCACCCCGTCGCAGAATGCGCCCCCGCAGAGGATGCATTTACGTGCGTCACGAGGGACGGCCTCCACAGAAATAAAAAAGGGCAGCGGTGCGCGCGAAGCCGACTGGAATAGCACATGGGGCTGCGTCTGCCAGCTCTCTGCGTGGGGGCTTGGATGAGAATATGCTGCGAGATGGAAGGCCAAGAAAATTACCATTATGCTATAAAGGCTCATTCGTCATTCGGAAAGCCTAGTTTCTGAATTAGCTACGTAAGCTGTGTTGCCCCGTATTTATTTATCGTAAACACCCTGTCTCAGTCCGTCCACCCTACACCTTTCCTTGCCATGCTTGTTGCGATTATCGTTTCTAACACCCGTTTTCCTAAGGGCAACTGTAAATAGAAGCAATTTTGCATACACTCGACAAAATAGAAACAATTGTGACCGTCAATTATCCTGATTCCAATTGAGCTAATAGAAGGAATCAAAATGATTTAGTAGGATTACTTTAGTGATTTTTAATTTTTTGAGAAATTTGGGAAAACCAAAAAAGTACACACTTACATTTCGCTCTAAGGTGTAGAAAAAAGAGGGGTACAACTTATTTTTGCGTAATCTCGTAGGTAGCGTAATTTCTCTTGTTCTGAAGGTCAAGAAATGATTGTATAGTATTGCTAAATACATGTTTCATTGGTAGTCAAAACATTTCTTCAATTTTATTACAGTTTATTTTGGATTCGCCGGTGGCCCCCTCATTGGGCGTCTCCAGATATCGCATTGCTATGCGGCAGACAGTGTTCGGTACGTCGAAGGGAAAATCCTGGAAAGAAGTAAACCTGAAAGAAGTTAATGCTCTCTGCTCTGAAAACTCTTTCTATTCTAATTAGCCAGGCGCAGACGTCACATGTTCTCTTCTTCCATTCTCCGCACTACGATCAGCATCTGATAAGAAAGTTTTTTGCTTATTATTTAATACTGCAACAACTGTCTTTTCCACACACCCTAGAACGCCCCCACGTATTTAAATGCTACAATACTAATTGTAGCTTATTGCTAGGCAACGTTTACGATGTTTTCTGGAAAATTATGCTTTGAGATATTGAATGCATTGTCAACAACTTTCTAATATATTTTTCTTTTCGGAGATTAAATAATTCAGGAAATAAACAGAAACTTAAGTAGGTCTTCCTACAAAATTAACCTTTAGTTTAATCACTTCTCTGCATAAAGTATAGTCATTAACATCACTAGGGAGATGAACTGCAAATATCCAATTGAGTCTGGTTCAAACTGTCTAAAACTAGTAATATAAAATCATATAAATCATATAAAACAAAAATAACATTTATTTAAAAATTATATTCGTATGTCATCTTTGCCTCCTTTTAATTCGCTTCGTTTCTTCTTGAAGGTCAACGACTATTAAATACTTAGCAATCAACGACCATTAGTGGCTTTTAGTTTCTTTATTTGGTAAAGTAAAGTCAGCATAACAGTACACTATTGCGGCAAAAAATTTCTATTGCTTTGTGTCCATCTTCGGGGTTCATTCGCTGGCTTGAGTATTTTAACGGTCGCTGTCCATAAGGAACGATGGAAACAGATCAGTTAAAGAAGATAGGTACGTCTATTTTACGAAGATGTATTTTTTCAAAAGTATTTTTCTGATGAGAAGGTGATATTACGAAAGAAGGCACACGGCCGATATCACAAGTAACGAACTCGGTTGGTTACTTGCTCCACATCGATATGATGACGTTAATAACTATTATCGTCGCGGGTCCTGCATAAATGTCCCCGTTGGGTGAACTGCTCATCCTCGGAAACGCGCCGCTTCTTTATCTGCGCCGTGGGACATGCGACAGAGTGCGGGGCGCGGCGCTGGACTCAAGGTCAAGGGGGGAGAGGCGGTCGCTCATCCACTTCGCCAAATGACCCACACACCCCGCTCATTTCCGGCGGCCCTATCACGCAAATGGTCGCGGGGTGCCCATGGGTTTCGGCGTTGTTTATACACTTGTCGTTCCAAAGTGGAATAGATGTACCAGCACAGTATCACCATCTGGCAATTGTTTCAAGTGCATTAATGGCGAATGTGCCTGGCATTTTTTCACATATCAAGACAATGGGTAATATTTTTGAAAGAGAATACCGGCTTGGGTGGTTCAGGGCAGCAACTGATGTCACTGCAGTACCTTTGACCAGCTCTAGGGTGTGAGTCTCAACGGTGGCAGGATTGTCGACGCTATCTAGATAGCTAGGACGAATTCAGACGCTGTCTGGAGGAGAATTCTAGCAACTGCGGGCTCTGATCGGTACTTTCGCGCGGTTTCTCTGTTCAACACCTGGCGAATGACGGAGATGTACCGTGACAGGCTACGGACCGCGGGAGATCTTTCCTTTCTCTTCCTTCTCCTTCCCTCACCCTTTACTTACACTCACTTGCAGTTGTATAGCGTCACGTTGGGGGCCCTGCGTGAGAGGAGGACGTGGAAGGCTTGCATATCTGAGAGCAGAATAGCTTGGCGCCACGGCGTGGTGTACAGATATTTTTAGACCAGTGGACGCCGGCGTTGCTTGGACTGTCACGTGGTAGTATACAAACCTCCCTCCCACGCTCAACGGTGGTCAGGTGACGGCGAGTATAAAAAGGAGCCGAATTGCTCACGCCGGCGGGTTTTGTACTTGGAAACCTCGCGCTTTGCGCCAAGGCTAGAGCGTGTTCGGGCGTAGCATGGGTGACGAAAGTCACAGGAGTGGCGCGGGAGGAGCGTGCTCTCGATTGATTGATTGATTGATGTATTCGTGTTTCCTGGCGCGTCAACTGCTCTGGTCATTAGTACCGTTAGTGTAGTGCATGTTTTTTGGGGAGATGGCGGTGATCTTCCCCCGCTGGATGGCGAGATCCGGCGCCGACCTACCGTCGACTAGTGAGGTTTCCCCCTAACCAGGACTCTCCCACCAGCGGGGCACCGCCCAGCCGGGACTAGCTCTAAGCTCCCGACCGGTCTCCCGGGATATGTGGTAGTGTGCATGTTAGTGGAAGTGTGTGTGTAAGGGGAGAGGATAGGACAAGGAATGGGAAGGACAGATCGCCCGCGATCCGTGGTCCGTTTGATAGGGTACTGCTCCGGCATTCACCTGGTGTTGATCGGAGAAACCCCGGAAAACTACCGATCAGAGCAGCCGGCCGCTAGAATTCTCCTCTAGACAGCGACTGAATTCGACCTAGCTGAAAAGCTAGTGTCGAAAATCCTGCCGCCGTGGGGAGTGTAACCTAGAACGTCCCGGTCAGAGGCGCTTCAGTGACATCAGTTGATGCACTGGCGTGCTCTCGAGGCTGAGTCTCTCTAGATATATGGTGTATTCATAGGCGGGTGGGCGGGAAATATCGGAAAGAGTGTACTGAGCAGTAAATTTAATTATTGTACATTTTTTGTACCTAAAACTTGTATATACTTTTAAATGTCTGTGTGCTTTCATCCATGACGCCACACTTGCATGCACCACACTACCCCACATGTCGAGAGCCTAGAGCTTGTACCGACTGACGATACGTGACCACGGCAACTGCAGGGTTCAGAACAAAGAAGGGCTTCTTTCCTTTCACCATTTCAGTCTGCACACTCCCCCACTCGCCCCTCCGTGCCGTAAGAAGGCACGAGCTGGCAAGGTCATACTGTCGCACCGAACGCGCCCTTCCTTGCGCGGCAATTTGAATCTTCTCGTTTTCGTGAACTCATACACGACCTCCATACACATGATAGCTGCTGAATCTCGCCGCTCGTGCCAGCACGTGCTCGATACGTCTACGTGCTGTGTACATGACGCTTTTCTCGATTCCTTCTTATCAATGTGTAGGGCGCAGCTTCCTTCGTCCGGACGGTTTCCCCCTTCTCGCCACTCTCCTTCCATTATGTCTCATTGTTACCACCACCTGCGGCAGCAGAGCAGGCGAGCTCGACGTGAGCAATATTGATACCGTTTAAGTATTCAACATTTTTAAACGTGTTCAGATTTTTGAAAGTTTTGCACCACAGTGAATATTTCCACGCGTTAATACTCCGCAAAGAATGACGTCACTGTCATCACGCGTGAGCAATCGCCCTGAAATAGAGCACAACGTCAAATGTGCTCGTGTGAAAACTAAGCTCTGCTTCCCCCCCCCCCTGGACCAGTTCCAGTCTATTCTTCCAACCCCTATCTCTTATCCTCAACTACGGTGTTGGAAGGGGGCGTTCCCCATCTCTCTCTGTCTCTCTCTCTGTCTCTCTCTCTGTCTCTCTCTCTGTCTCTCTCTCTGTCTCTCTCTCTGCTCTCTCTGTCTCTCGTCTCTCTCTCTCTGTCTCTCTCTGTCTCTCTCTCTCTGTCTCTCTCTGTCTCTCTCTGTCTCTCTCTCTGTCTCTCTCTCTGTCTCTCTCTCTGTCTCTCTCTCTGTCTCTCTCTCCTGTCTCTCTCTCTGTCTCTCTCTCTTCTCTCTCTCTCTCTCTCTCTCTCTCTTCACCCCGGGCCTGGACCCCTCGCCTTGATAACCCGCCGAGATACCCTAGTGACAGAACCCTCCCCGTCTAGGTCCTCGGTTATTGCCCAGAAGCCGCTGCAATCCTAAGATCCAAAGCAATGGTTTATGATAGGAGAGGGAAGGGAATGATTAATGAAGCATGCTGGTGGAATGCTTATTCATTGTTGAAACAGGAGTACTCCTGCAATGTACAATTATTGAAAAATTAGTAGTTTTTGCGCAATTTTGGTGAAACGGAGGCAATTATTAAACTCGATTTTGCTGCATTTGTTTGATATAGTCGTTCAAGAGAAGATAATCATAAGAAGTTATTTAGGAGGAGTTATTTAATTAGTTCATTAGTAATCGAGTTATTTAATCAGGAGTCGTTTCAATATTTGAGGAAAGAATAAGAAATAGAGCCAAATACAAAGGTATCAATATTCTGAATGCAGATTACAAACTTTATAGTAAATACTTAACGAAAGGCTTAGAAAAATCTCTGATGCAATTTTACAAAGAACTAGGCATCCGCAAGGGAAGATCGTACACAATATTTATCGTTTTCCATGATAAAACATAATACAAAGTGCGAGAATTTAATTTGGAAACTTATCTAGCCTTTGTCGACTTTGAGAAAGCATTTGAGAGGGTTCCAAAGTCATAAGGTAGGGTATATATGGAAAGAAGATGTTTGCCGAAACATATGATCGATGTATGAAAACGTCTGTATAATAACACTTGAATTCTAATTGATGCTCGTAAAGTATTGACATCTGAAATACAGACAAATGAAGGAGTGAAACAGGGATGCAGAATGTCACCAACTCTATACAACATCTATATAGATGATATGATTAGAAAATGAGGAGTTCCAAAACAATCAAACATGTGATTTTCTAGAATACTTCTAGAACATCTTAGAGAGAACAGTGCTAAGAATTGTGCCAATCTATTTGTCTAGTCGAAAGAAATTAAATAAGCTGTGGGTCACTCCTGAAGGTGCCGTCAACTACTCAGTGCGGGATTTTCGGTGACAATTTTTCGGCTGCCAAATCACCGATTTCGAGACAGCAGTACTAAACTTTCTCTATACTACGTAGTATGCCGGAATGTAAAAACAAAGAGAAAAAGGTTTTTATATAAATTTCGTAGAACCTTCTAAATGGATCCGCAAAAGTTCATCAGTTTACAAACAGGAGACCAAGACACGTTAAATGACACGTTGAATGACGCGTCGTTTGTCTTTTTGTGGGCCGGAAAGGATCTAACCTTTAGTGACGGACGGACGTACGCGATTACTATAAAAATGTGTCGTACGTTACAGCTGTGCGAACACAAAAGTTGTAGCATGTCAACTCGAGGTTTAGAGTGTATATTCACCCATTAAAGTTACATCAGAATTGACATATATTTTGCGACTAAAAGTACAAAGTATGTGAAAGTGAAAGAAACATAAGAAAAATGTAGAAAATGAAAAAATACTGAAGATTGTATAATATATATTTCAATAAAATTGAAGGAAGATTATTTCTTGCTCTAAAATACAATTTTTTCTCTCGCTTTTAAGCAATTAACTTCACAGAAGCATTTATAAAAAACAAATCAAAAACAATTCTAAATATTATAAATACTCAGTTATAATTTATTCATTTTTTCTTTCATAAGAAAAAAGCAGAAATAAGAATATTGTATCTTCTTATTTTTCGGAATATTTTCGAAAATTCCGAATTTCCGAAAATGTTTCGAAAATTTAATGTTGACTTAATGTTACTTTTTGTTTTGTACATTTATAAAAAAGTATACATCTTTGATAGGAGGAGGAGACCGTGCAAAGCGCTCTTACAAATTTCTTTTTGCTTTTCATACAGCACTGCCTCCTTTCATCTCTCCAGAACGTCAGATCATTTTAAGGCTTCTCTTACGTCCTACGCATGCGACAATATGTTCACGACAATCCCGAGAATAACTTTGAAGCAAGTTTTACACGAAAATGAAAAGCTGAATGTCAGCCGATGTCGCCCGTTCTCGAAGGAGAAACTTTTCTAATTTCCTTTCCAGACATGCAAAAGTGAAAGCTCTCTAGAAAGTTCGACTAAAGTTTCAGATCATTCAGATGCATTACCAATAGTCAGATTCTATCATTTCATATGGTATATCAATCAATTACTCTCGCAAAATATCAAATTCGATCCGTATCTCAACTATATGAAAAATGAAAAAAAATATTTCAATTGATTACCGCAAGTCTTCTGATGATTTAATTGATTACTGATTTCGGGCGCGTCAACTGCTAAGATCATTACTAGCATAAGTGTTTTCCTGAGAGATAGCGGGAATTTTCCCCCTCTGGATGGTACGATCCGCCGCCAATTTGCACGTCGGCTAGCCGTAACAGCCGGATACTAGAATTCTCCAGACGGCGTGACTCGACCTAGCTAGTGTCGAAAATGCTGGCATTGTCGGAATTAGAAACCTAGGACCTCCCATTAATAGGTACTGCAGTGGCATTAGTTGATGTCCTGGGCCAGCTAAGCCGTCCAAGCCTTCTGAAAAAGAGTGCTTTTGACAAATACAGTCGCTGCGAAACTGTGTTGTTCGTAATAGGTCTCGCGTAAAGTATTAACTTCCTGCTTGTTTACTTCCGTTGCCGGAGTAGTTGATCTGTTGAACTCGTTATCTTTTCAGAAGCAGGTTGCGGGGCTTAAACCCCACATTAGTAGCACGAAAGTCAGATCTATTAATAAATGAAAATGGAACATGGAAAGAGAAAGAATACTTAACTGCTACAATTGATTTATAAGAGCGGAACAGAAGAATAGAGCAGTATTTCCTTCACGATATCCCTTAAAACATTTTAGGCATTTTATGTTTATTAACTTACACTATAACTATCGTAACTATAAAACAAGGTTGGAAAATTTTCAATCATTGCCGTTAGAGTTTGATAACCTATTGAGTACTGTAATAAGATGTTTCAATTGTAAAAAAAGTACTGTACAATGACAATTCATCCTGCTAAAGGCTTCAGATTAGCAAGGGCTCACGTTAGTCCCTATCATGGGGATTATTTGATTTTGGGGAAAATCTTATGAAGTGTTGAGACACTACAGACGGGCGAACTGACAGAGAAACGAAGGGACAAGTGTTTACAACACATTTTAGTTTGGTATCTGGTACGGGAATTTTCTTCAAATATTGCCATCGATTATTTGCAACATTACATAAACTTCTCTGCACCATATATACATGAAATAATAATTGTGACCTACAGTGCAGTAAATTTCTAACTTCTGGGTCAACTTAAATACATATCTACCATTGAAATCTATTTTTAATATCACTAAATTAATATCTTCTTCCAATAATTGATGCAAACATATTAAAGGATAAGAAGTAGTTAAATACAGTTTCAACAAATATATTATATTCTAGGACAATTAAAATAAAAATCTCTTTGAGTAAAACAATCCATAGTATTGTGACATCCAACGTCTATATGTATTAATATTATAATTCTCATTAAAATTTAATGGGATTTATTATAATAAAAATTTAGAAAAAAATTATATTGTAATAATTAAAAATTGAATAATAGCTTGAATTATTCCTCACAGTTCCTACCACACTACACCACGGTGTTTCAATGCATTCATTACGGGAAGATTATAGTCTTGATGGCAACTCCATCCTCAGAACTTTTGACCCTGGAGGAAAGTGAACGTGCAAGCGCACACCGAGGTCCGAAATAGCCGAGGCCACACACCGGGCCGCCCACTAAGGACTCGGACGCCTGACGAATTTGAGAGTCACACGAACAGCCATCTCCTCGGCTTACACGTGAACCGCTAATTCACGTCTCCTGCTCACAGTGATCGTCATTGAGCCAAAATGTTGGCAAAGACTCTTTAAAGACGGACTTTCTCTGCTTAACCTTAAAACTCACTACTTACGATCTGAGCACCCGTATTTACACGTATACGTATGCAGTGGTACAGCAATAGCTATTGCGTTCCCAGAAGTTAATCAGCCGATTTCATCAGGGAAAGTTTTTACTATGTATACGAGTTTTTTCTTTAAAATTCAAAAGTTTAAATCAATATTCCTTCCTGCTATTGAATTCAGTGTACTGTTCTCTATTTTTACCAAATATAGTGCTACATATGTAGTACAACCTAGTACAACAGCATATACAACAGCATATGTAGTACAACAGCATATACTTTCTTGCATTATTTGAATTGCTCGCATTATTTGCATCACATCATACAGACAAGCAAGGATAATTTCACAAGCAAATGGAACATCCACAACTAAAGGCATCCAATATATCGCATTAAGAATGGATTCGAAACAACGATATCATTACCTTACGCATACTGGTATATACAGGCGAGTCGCATAACTTTAGTACGTCCTGCAGTTTTTGAACGGTTCAAATTATTGCAATGCAATTTTCATAGAAATGAAGTAGAGAATGGGGCTAATTTATTCATACATTCACTTCATTTATCACTAATTTTGTTTTTTTTTTGATTTATCTGAAAATGTTTAACGGATATTGTAATGCCCCGAGCGCCCAATAGCAGAGAGAGCGCTGCATAACTTTACGTGGTGGACTGTTACATTCTATATAATGCCTTAATCAAAATCTGTTCTCAAAAATAAGTTCTGAAAAAGAGATGAAATACAATTTTTTAAGGAAATGAGTACTTTTCACGAAATTTCTGATTGTAAAAAACTTCTCTATTTTTTTCTTTACATTTTTCCATATATAAAACAACGCTTAAAAGAATGGCGTTTGTCTCATTTTCGTTATGAAATTATTGGGTAAAGGTAATTACATTTTTAAGCGTCGGATCTAGTTCGAAACTCACAGCGTTTTAAAGCGTCCTGATAAGGCCCACGGTGAGTTAATTCGGATGACCTAAATTCGAGGGTCGGTCGGGAAAAAATTTACTTGTTGCAAACACTTTTGCAGGTTTATGTGGCAGTATAATAAAGCGGAGCAGTTATAAATAATGCGCCGGAAGTATATGCTATTTTAGAACCACTAGTTATGTCTACGTATTAGTATATTAGAAGATTAAAACAAACAAGCATAATTCCCCAGAAGCTCTGAATTTGGCACCACTTTTTAATATACTGTCTGTTTTTTTAATGTACTGTGTGTTTTTTTAATTTACTGTTTCCAGCAATGCGAGTCGATATTGTTAGTCACATACACACGGGTCAGTAATCTTCTCGCTTCTACGAACTCTGTATAAATTCTAAAACAAGTACGTTCCAAACTCGTCGTTCATGCGAGCTTCTTTTCGTATTCAGAACATGTGTGTGGCGTGGGCGGTGGCGGCTGCGAGCGACAATCTGCGCGTGCAGGCAGGTCGCTGGGCGCGCTCTGGGCAGCAGGCACGAGTATCGGTTTCCTCGCCCGCGCAGACCAATTGATTCTGCGAATCCGGCGATGCGTTTTGCGGATCGGAGCACCGGAAACTGGAAATTGCGACAAAACATCACGTAGCGAGGTCTCTCGGCCTCTTTGGGCTTCAGATTGCATTGGAACAAATTCGAGCTCTCATTCAGAGAATTTTGAAATTCAAGTCGACAGAAATGTTACCTCCAAAGTTCAAGAAGAAGCTATTATTATACCTAATATTAAAATCATTTTTTCCAATGGGAAGTTTGGTGAAAAAGAAGTGTGAGAATTTTGCGAACCGCGTGTTTTCCGAAGCCATTTGAATTTGCCGGCTGTACATCGCACACAACGCCCAAATTCCAATAACGCAACTCCGTTGCAGTGAGTGGGAGGGGTGCGTGAGTGAGAGGTTCAATGGGTGGCTGGATGAAAGGGCGGGAAGAGGGAGATTGCTGGCCGGGTGGCGGTCTCACCTGGCTGCTGTATGATTGATTTGTTAGTGATTCCAGGTCAACTACTGAGGTTATTAGTCCCGTAAGTGTACTGCATGTTTTTTCATCGGTAGATGACGGTATCTTCCCCCACTGGATGGCGAGATCCGGCGTCGACCTACCGCCGACTATCAGAGGTTTCCCCAACCAGGTATCTCCCACCAGCGGGGCATTGCCACTGAGCGAACAAGTTGAAAGTCCCCGACCGGTGTCCTGGCATATGTGAGGATAAGGGATGTGTAAGGGGTGAGGATAGGACAAGCAAGAGGAAGGAAAGATCGCGCGCGGTCCGCGGCCCGCCTGTTAAGGTACTGCTCAGCATTCGTCTGATATTGATCGGAGAAACCATGGAGAAGTACCGATCAGAGCAGCCGGCCTCTAGACAGCGACTCAATTGTAGCAGATGCAGCCCGTGTGAGGTGCCGTGCTGCGAGTGCGACTACATACGGGGATCAGAACGGGTTTCAGGGAATTGTTTGTCTTTAGGGGAATGATAAACAGTATGCAATGTGAATGAATATGAATTTAATTGCAAAGTATAATACAGTTGATTTTGTTTACCGGAGGACCATAGAAAGTTTACAAAGTTTGCAAAGTTTACTGCTGCTCTTCTTTCTTGTAGTGCGCGGGTTTAGCTTACTTACAACTTTGAAAGGAAGGCACCAACCCAAATCACTCGGCTGAGTGTGTCGCTGTCCGGGCTGTGGTTGGCTCCAGGCAATTCGGTGGTGCGAACTGGCATGGGCGCGGACTCAGCCGACCGGAGCTGGTGGTGGAGATTGCCGTGAATTCGGCCAGGTGGCGGCTGCGGCCCGCGAATGGCACGAATTTGAGGCAGGCTAGATGTGGCCGTACTAATCGCCTTGATAGGCGAAGCAGGAACAGCCGACTCTGTTGAGTCTTGTCGGTCAGTTAGTTTGACCAGTTCGGAGCATTGTAGTTGAGTAGTTCTCGGTACTGTTTGGTATATGATTCTGTCTATGATTCTGTCATGATTCTCTCTGTGATTCTGTTATGTTCTGTCCATGATTCTATGATTCTGTGATTCTGAGAACTGTTCTTTGGGAGCGAAGTTTCAGTATTTATTGTGTCGCGGGTGTGATTTGAGGCCGTGGAGGGGAGGGTCACGTGGCTATAACTTGGCCTATGGTAAGGCGGGAAAGTTAGAAGTGCCCGCGATCGGTTCCTGATTCGTGATGCGCCTTCGCCCGGGGAAGTGCTTGACGGGCAGGAGGCCCGGCGAGCCCAGAAATATTTGTATACATTGCTTGTCAGGTAGCGAGCGATGGGGTGAGTGAAGGGTGCCGCGCGCCGGGGTGCCAGCCCCAGCCTAATGAGGGCTTAGTCCCCAGCTGTGGCGGCGGTCAGCGTTCTCGACGGGGGTGGGCCCGTGAGAACGGCGGTTTGCGCGGAAGACAATGTAAATGATTTTATTGCCGCGCGTGCTGGATGCACAGAGAGCGACTTGTGAGAGGTTGGTGAAAGTACGCTCCTAATAGTGGGTGGCCGCGCGGGAAGAGCTTTTAGGGGCTCGCCTTGGTGGCAAGATCGAAAATTTGATCGCGAGATTGAACATCAATGCAAACTAGCTGAAAAGCTAGTGTCGAAAAGCCTGCCGCCGTCGGGACTCCTAGGAGACGCCGACAACCTAGGAGGCGCTGCAGTGACATCAGTTGATGAACTGAGAACACTGCTCTCGGTGCTGCTGTATGAGCGCGGAGATGCGTCGGTCAAGTGAAGAGTAAAGAAAATTGATTATTTCGTGTTTAGAGGTGTGTCAACTACTGTGAGTGCTATGTATGCTGTATAACAGGAAGTTGTATTGTTGCTCTCTCGCTGGAATGAGACAAACGGTGCTATTCACTACCCAGCTTTTCAGGTTTCCTTCTTAAGGTATCTTCCCTGGCGGGGCACCGGCCTAGCCGGAACAAGGTCTAAACTCCGGAGTAAACTTCTGATATGTGTGGGTAGTGCATGTAAGTGTGAGTGTGTAACGGGAAAAGAGAGGACGAAGATGTGGTATGATCGCGCACGGTTCGTGGGCCGTCTAAAAAGGTTCTCTTACCGGCGGCATTCACTTGGTACTGATCGAAAAATGTGCGGAAAAATACCGATAAAGCAGCCGGGAGCAAGGATTCTCAACCAAACAGCGCTTGAATTCGACCTATGTACTACATACCTAGTGAGGAGAGACCGCTGTGTTCTGCACTGGAACCCTGAGGATCTCCCGGTCACAGCCTCCGTAGTGACGATAGATGTCATGAGTTGTGGCGTCCGTTTAAGAAAATGATAGGCTGGATGCTTGTGTGGTTGAGATGGCTAATAGTACGTGGAAGGTTTGGTGGGGCGTTGCTCTTTCAGGCTGCCGCGCAGTCGGGTGGATGGATGGCACTGGGAGTACTCGAGTGGTTTTGGAGAGTGGATGAACGATAAGTGCAATGGTGGTTTGAGTAAGTATTGGCGAAGACCAGCACGGGGAGGGAAGGTCAATTTGTTTCGTGGACAGGTCATTACAGGTCATCTGGGAAGAGATGGACAGACGGATTGTGAGTGGGTGAGTGGGCAATTGGTCTCGTGGGTGAATCCTCGTGTTGGCGAATTGAGGTGTATGGACGGGCGGCATATCCTTTGGGTTGCTGGGCGGTTGGCAGGCGTGCCGGCCGCTGAGCAACTGGATGATGGAGCTACTGAGTTGGGTGCATGGGCAGGCGGCTGGGCGTGGGCGTCCGAGCGGTTGATCTGGTGGCTGAGCGGTTGGGCTGTTCGTTGCGTGGGCTGGTGCTGTGTGGGCGGGCTGTTCGGTGCGAGGCTGGTGACTGGGCGGCTGGGCAGTTGGGTGAGTGGGCTGGTGGCTGAGCGGTTGGGTTGTTGAGTGAGTGGGCTGGTGGCTGAGCGGGTGGGCTGGTGGCTGAGCGGCTGGGCAGTTGGGTGAGTGAGCTGGTGGCTGAGCGGTTGCGTCAGCATCTGAGCGGCTGGACACTTGGGTGAGTAGGTTGGTGGCTGAGCGGGTGGGCTGTTGGGTGAGTGGGCTGGTGGCTGGGCGGGTGGGCTGGTAGCTGAGCGGCTGGGTTGTTGGGTGCGTGAGCTGGTTGCTGAGCGGGTGGGCTGGTGGCTGAGCGGCTGGGCTGTTGGGTGAGTGGGCTGGTGGCTGAGCGGGTGGGCTGGTGGCTGAGCGGCTGGTGGCTGGTGGCTGTGCGGGCGGGCTGTTCGGTGCGGGCTGGGGCTGGGCGTCAGCACTGAGCGGCTGGCACTTGGGTGAGTAGGTTGGTGGCTGAGCGGGTGGGCTGGTGCTGAGCGGCTGGGCAGTTGGGTGAGTGGGCTGGTGGCTGAGCGGTTGGGTTGTTGAGTGAGTGGGCTGGTGGCTGAGCGGGTGGGCTGGTGGCTGAGCGGCTGGGCAGTTGGGTGAGTGGGCTGGTGGCTGAGCGGTTGGGTTGTTGAGCGGGCGGGCTGTTGAGTGAGTGGGCTGGTGGCTGAGCGGCTGGGCGTTGGGTGCGTGGGCTGGTTGCTGAGCGGGTGGGCTGGTGGCTGAGCGGCTGGACTGTTGGGTAAGTGGGCTGGTGGCTGAGCGATTGAACTGTTGGGTAAGTGGGCTGGTGGCTGAGCAGTTGGGCTGTTCGTTGCGTTAGCAGGCGGCTGGGCCTGGGCATCCGAGCGGTTGATCTGGTGGCTGAGCAGTTGGGCTGTTCGTTGCGTGGGCTGATGGCTGTGCGGGCGGGCTGTTCGGTGCGGGGCTGGTGGTTGGGCGGGCAGTTGGGTGAGTGGGCTGGTGGCTGAGCGGGGGCTGGTGGCTGAGCGGCTGGCTGTTGGGTAGTGGGCTGGTGGCTGAGCGATTGCCTGTTGTTGCGTGGCTGGTGGCTGTGCGGGCGGGCTGTTCGGTGCGCAGGCTGGTGGCTGGGCGTCAGCATCTGAGCGGCTGGACACTTGGGTGAGTAGGTTGGTGGCTGAGCGGGTGGGCTGGTGCTGAGCGGCTGGCGTTGGGTGAGTGGGCTGGTGGCTGAGCGGTTGGGCTGTTGGTGGTGGCTGGTGGCTGGGTGGCTGAGCGGCTGGGCAGTTGGGTGAGTGAGCTGGTGGCTGAGCGGTTCACCTGGTGGTTGAGCGGGCGGGCTGTTGAGTGAGTGGGCTGGTGGCTGAGCGGCTGGGCTGTTGGGTGAGTGGGCTGGTGGCTGAGCGGCTGGACTGTTGGGTAAGTGGGCTGGTCGCTGAGCGATTGGGCTGTCCGTTGCGTGGCTGGTGGCTGAGCGATTGGGCTGTTCGGTGCGGGCTGGTGGGGGGCGCTGAGCGGCTGGCATTGGGTGAGTGGCTGGTGGCTGAGCGGGTGGGCTGGTGGCTGAGCGGCTGGGCAGTTGGGTGAGTGGGCTGGTGGCTGAGCGGCCGGGCAGTTCGGTGCGCGGGCAGGCGGGTGGGCGTGGGCGTTGGGACGGGTGGGCGGCTGGAAGAGCGCGATGTGGCGGTGGGCGGCGCGCGCGTTGCGCTGCGCGTGCACAAACACCCGCGTCGCCCGCGCGGGTCCCGCAGCGCGTACGCCGAGCCGGAAAATCGTGTCTGCGTGGAAAGCGCAGCGGAGTTGTTTTGTTTGTTTGTTTTTTTTCAAATTTTTTGGTATAAGTGAGATACGTTTTTACATACCACTTGTTTACTCTTTGGCAAAATAAAACGTGTCAACGTACGTATCAAAATAAAACGATGGGTTGATTTTAAATATAAAATAACGTTCATTCTAATAGAATACTTCAAAAATATTTCAAAGACTTAACAGCGAAATCATTTTATTGAAAATAATTATTTTCTCTTCGACGTTTGTTTTTTAGTTTATCTACTCAGTTTATTAAGTTTAATCTACTTAGATGCTGAAAAAGCTAAGGGTCTAGCAAAATATTTTAGAAAGTGTCTTCACCCCAAACCCCATAGAATATACTATTTTCAATGCGGAAGTAGAAGATTACATGAAACTACCTCTGTGCCCTGTCCCAACGAAGATAAATTCATTTCTCTTTCAGAACTGGCAAATATAATGAAACCTTCCAAAACTAGGAAAACACCAAGGTATGGCAATGTTACAAACAAAGCATTAAAATTAATTCCTCTATAATTAATTGGAATAATCACAGCAATATTTAACGCATCGCTAAGCATAAGATACTATCCGTCGTCATGGAAACGGACAATTATAATTCCATTCTGCAAACCACGTAAAATCCCCAAAATTCCTAGCAATTGCAGGTCTATTACCCTAATTCCTTCTTTAGCTAAATTTTTTGAAAAACTTATTTTAAATAGATTCTCAGCATACTTAACGAAAGTTAATGCAATTTCCAACACTCAATTTGGTTTTAGATTGAATCATGCTACCAATCAACTGCTGCGATTTCTTGAGCACAAAGTAAACGGTTTTTAACATAAGAAGCACTCTTTTTAGACATTCGAAGCTTTCTTACCGACATATATTTTCAAGTAAAAATAAATGATGCTGTGTCACCGCTTTACCCTATTCTAGCAGGCGTCTCGCAAGGTTCGGTTCTTTCACCAGCACTGTTCTCAATTTTTACAGCAGGCTATCCAACCTCACACGAAGCAAGTATAGCTCTTTATGCTTACGATACTGCTATCTTTTCATCCCGTCATCAACTTAGCCTATCATTACATACAATCATACATTTATCATTATACGAATTGGACCACAAAATGGAGAATTAAAATCAAACCCTTAAAATCACAATCCAAAATATTCACACTCAGACGTCCTCCCTTCCCTACACACTTACAAATAAATAACACAGATGTACCCTGGCTTTCTCGTTCTTCGCCAGCCAAATACCCAGGTGTCGTACTGGACAAACGGTTAACTTGGAAACTGCACATTCAATCAACAGCCCATAAGACACGAGCAAAAGTTTTAAAACTCTACCCATTTATCAATAGAAACTCCACCCTTAGTATAGAAACTGGGCTGCTCATCTATAAAATGATAGTAAGACGCACTTGCCGAATATGGCGCAACACTGCACCAACCAACCTATCCATTTTGCAGAAAGTTCAAAACAAATATTTAAACAGAATCTTGAAAGCCCTCTGATTCATTTCAAACTCACAAATTACCGAGGCTTCAATATCTCTCCTCTCAGAATACATCTCGCAAACCTCTCAAAAATATTACTTTCTCCTCCCAGCATGTCCCAACACTCCAATATTCAATCTCGGTCAAAACGCTCTTCATCCTTCACGCATTAGATCCACATTCCCCAAGACCTCTTTCGTCCTCCCTAATTCATAAAAATCATTCGCCACAATTTCCCACAAAACACATCCCTCCACTTCTAAACAATATGCAACTTCTCACAATGCAAACTTCCCTTAGTCAAGTTATACAAATATGAAATTTTAAAACTAGTAAGGGTTATACCGAACCCTCATTTGCCTGAGGATGACCAAGTAAATTCATTTTATGTAACATTGTACCTGTCAAAATCCTCGAAAGACTAAAATCAAACGGAAAGAAATGTTTTTTTAAAAAAAGCTTAATCTATTGCCTCGTTAAATCGTTTGCGTATTTTAGTAATGCCAGATTTTCTAACGGTTTCCTTGATTTAAACTGCACACGCTTTAAAAAATATTAAAAGCATTGTAATAACACGATATTTCTGTTTTGTGGTGCTAATTAAATCAATGTCGTGACCGGCCGCACACATTACTGCGACACACTAGTGGTTGATACTTTCTAGGAAATTAAAACAGAAATGTTTGAGAAGAGAATTATTTCTAATTTTAATTTCTCGTTTATATGTCGTAAGAAGCATAAGTTCTGTAATCGTGCTTCGGAAAACGGCAAATTTTCCACCGAAGTTTCAATATAAAAACTGTTTTTCCCGGGCCTTGGTAACGGGCCCCATGGTAGGCGCCGCCGCATCCAGATGGCAACGTAGCCCTGGCAGCGTTGCAGTTGGTGGCACATGCCGCAGAAGACTACGCTCTCATGGAAAAATCTTCTTGTGTATATACTCAATTACTTACTCTAATACAAAATGTACTCCATACCATATTTTTAGATCCTTCATGCCGAAAAGTCGACTGACGTAAAAGCGTCTGCTCATTTGTCTGTCTGGTCTCTCACTGGTCAACGCTAGCGCCTAAACTGTTTAGCACATTTTCTTCAAACGTAATTGACTTCTTCTTCGCTGTCCGGGTGACGCCGCGTAGTGGGCTGGAGGCCGACGTTTCGCCTGACATGTCGCAGGCTTCATCAGGGTATCATCATACCCTGATGAAGCCTGCGACATGTCAGGCGAAACGTCGGCCTCTCAGCCCACTACGCGGCGTCACCCGGACAGCGAAGAAGAAGTCATCGACTCGAGCCGCGGAAGCCTACGCGTACATTCAAAAGTAATTGTCCCGCCCAAACGATTTAAAGGAACTCTAGGTTCTGTAAGCTTGAAACGCATATACTTGTATATTTATGGAAATTCTTTACAAAAAATCTCAATTTTTTTCAATTTATTTAAATCAATGGCTCCAATTTTTTAGATTAAACATGTCGTTGTAAAGGAAATGAAGGAAAAAATTACACAGGTCTCATTTCCGTTGAAATGTCTCATTTTCGTTGAAATCTCTCATTTTCAATACTTGCATTAGTTTAAATTTTTTCGGCGTCTTCTTGACGATAGAGATATATTCCTTAATGAATAAACAAACAAACAAGTAAACAAACAAACGAACAAACAAATAAACAAACAAACAAGTAAACAAACAAACAAGTAAACAAACAAACAAGTAAACAAGTAAACGAGTAAACGAGTAAACGAGTAAATTTGTAAGTAAATTAGTAAGTAAATTAGTAAGTAAATTAGTAGTAAATTAGTAAGTAAGTAAGTAAATCAATAGTAATAAATCAATATAAATAAATCAATAAAAAAAAAAATCAATACAAAAAAAAATCAATAAATCAATAAACAAACAAACAATCAAAAATCAATAAACAAACAAACAAATCAATAAACAAACAAACAAACAAACAAACAAACAAGAAATTACGAAATAATTAAAAACTGTTGTTGAAAAAAATATCTTGAAATAAAGAAAATGTGAATAGTTTTCGCTTAATAATGCATGAAATTTGTGCATTTTTAAACACTTATTTCTTCAAACCGGCTGAAATTTTTTTCTTAAATTTTCTTCTCGTATCATCAAAGTCAGTAACTATGGTGTACAAAATGCACTAGTTACTGTCTGGTACTAGTTATTTTCCTAATTTTTTTGGCCTGATTTAGCTTTTTTGTCGTGCCCCATCCTCTCCTCGGCTGCCATCTATCGTCACTTAAACATCACTTTTTGAACTTGGTTAAATTTTTCGGTTTCTTAATGGCAGAATCAACAAAATACTATAAGAATATAATAGAATGTAAAATTTGTTATATTTGGAAATTTTCGTTCAAGAATTTTGTGAAAATGGCGTTTAAAGGTTACTAAATACGAAATTTGATGCTCTTTTTCATAAAAAACTATTGTTTTTAAAAAACATTCATTGACAGTTATTAGAAGCGCTTCTACTGACAAATGCAATAATGTATACAAATTGCTGGAAATGTGCATATTTAAGGAATGAAAGATGGTTCAAAAAAATTATATTTGTGTATCTTTTTTAAAAATAAAAGAATGTAGCAAAATTAATTTTATGGTTTACTAGTTCATTGTTGTGTGTTTACTGACCGCAAACAAAAACGTAATGACATTGTTAATGCCCTTGCGGGCCTTTCTGATTCTTTATGCCCGCGGGCATTTTGAATACTTTATGGCCCGCTCTAATACCAACACAACACATACATTTTTATGAATTCGATTTATTACAGTTAAGATGCAAGCAAATACTACAAATAAATGCATAATGCTCAAATAAGTAAAATAATCTTATAAACCTTATTTTGCTTAATTATATGAAAACTGCAATTTTGGAATGTCCATGAATTATAATTGCCATCAGGCACGTACTACATTTACTGTTACGTATCACATTTTATAGAGACATTCTTAGTAGGGTCCAGTAGTAGTAATAAGATGTGTAAGGCACATCGGGTAACATCCTCGAAATCTTATTTTTTTGTATTATGAAATATTCCAAATATTTTTTAGCAATAGGGGCAAATAACCTAAAAGTACCGTTTCATCAGTGTAATTTGCACTGTTATTCACACTGTTATATAACTCTCAAATACATCATAAACATTTTCGTATATTTCTCCACATTTTACTTGAAATCACTGTCCGTAGTTTTGTTACCTTTTTCGAGAATTTCCGGAGGAACTTCACAATATTCTTTCATTTTGTACGAAAAAATCAGTCCAGGGCTCCTATTCTTAACATCATTCGTGATATCTCGCATTCTTAATGTCTCGAACGGTCCAATTGCGAAGACCACGAGGAAACCGTATTCTTAAACACCCTTCGCGATACCATTCGCACATGACGAGCGGTAACGTTTGGCAACGCTTCACTCGCTGCTCGATTGTCTCAAACAGCTGAGGTTTACGCGCGTTGTGTGAAAAGACATTGTGTTAGGGCGTTGTGGCGTTGTGTGTAGTGTAACGTAGTGGCGTTGTGTGAAAAACATTAATTACAATTATTTTTGTTCGAGTTAGATATTTTTTACTGTTTACTGGTTTCCAATTTATTTTATTTTTTAGTTCCTTTTAGAAAAGTAATCCATAGCCTTGTTTTGTAAATAGTATTTAGTTTCGTGTATTGCATAGTTTTTTTTTATAAATATGGACGTGAAAAAGCTATACACTTCAGAAAGACAAAAAGAACTAATGATAGAGTGGAGTGGTTGAGCCAGCCCGAAAACGAGATATTAGTGTCAGGAAAATTTTCTCAGACATTTACTATGAAAGATGCTGAAAAGAAATGGAAGGAATTGTCCCTTGTACTGAATGCAGTACTACATGGGGCCACAAAATCTTGGAAATCTTGGAGAAAGGTAAGCATGAAATGATTTGCAATGCATTTGTAAGAAAGTTAAACTCTGCTGATAACTGCTACAGTACTCATTTCCTGTTTCATAAACATTATAATGTATTCAAACTATTACAGACATGGCAAGATATAAGAAGTCGTACAAAAAGTAAAGAGGCAAGGAACATTGCGTCTAGAAATAAAACAGGAGGTGGGCCCGGCTTACACGAACCGTTATCACAATATGAACAATCTGTGATAGAATTAATAAAACCTGTCAGCATAGAGGGACATGGTGATGTGGAAGGGGTCTGCAGTCATATTTGATTTAGGTGAAACTGGTCCTAGCCACGTGCCTATTACTTCTAACTTGCCTGTCTTATTTGATGTAAGTGACTGGTCCTAGCCACACACCTATAATGCGTCCAAACAATGAAGCTCAAAACATTGAGTCTTCAACCAATGAAGATAATTACAGTGAAGAACATTGTAAGTATGCACAGTAGGAAGTTTTTAGAAATTTAACTTTTTTATTTATGTTCTGAGGCATATTTTTTACATACGATTGAAATGTATATACAATTATTTTTACTGAAATTATTACTAATTAATATTACAAAAAACTACACATTTTTGATGAACATCTGCTTTCAAACTAGTTTAATAAAGAAATACAACCTTATTATACAGATATTTTTAATGATTTATTAACAAATTACAGAAACAGTTCCAAGAAATAATTTTATGTTTCAGTAAGGCAACAGTATCAAGTCAATGAAGATGTTGTAGAAACAGAGGTGCAATGCAGTAACTTCCAAAGAACTGTGCCTAAGAGGGGCTCAATAAAATTAAAACAGACAAGTGCTGCAGTAGGAAAAAAAATTAAAAAATTCTTAGACTGTCAACTGGCACAAATTAAAACCGCTGAAGCTATGAAGAAAATTGCTGAAATATTTGAAGCAAAGAAATAAAGTAAAAAATATAATTAAAAAAAAATTATTTATTATAAGTAAAATATCTATTAACAAGTAATGACCTTGCTCTTCTTCCCTCCAATAACTCATTGTTGACATGTCTTATTTCATCTTCATACAGAGGTTCAGTATTGTACATTCCAAAATTAAAATTATCAGTCACCACTTCATCTTCCAGTAGAATATTGTGCATGATACAAAGGTTGTGTAACACAGCAGAAGCATTAATTATGATACATGCTTTTTCTGGTTTATAATGTGAAACCCTGTGTTTTAAACAACATCTAAATCTAGTTTTCAAATTACAATGTTCCACAGTTGTTCTCACAGTTTTATGTTTATTATTGAATTTTTGTTGGGGTGAGTTAGGATCTGGATTATTATAAGGTACCATTAGCCATGGCCTTAAAGCATACCCAGAATCTCCAATCAAAACTAATCTGTGTGTCCATGTGCATGAATGTTTCTAAGTACTGTGTTTAATTTGGAATTTTGCCATATAAATGAATCATGTGTAGAACCAGGATATTTAGCATTAATATTTAAGATTTTTAAGTTTGCATCACAAACTAATTGAACATTTATTGAATGATACCCTTTCCGATTTATATAAAGATGCTCTGGATACTGTGGATGATTTACTTCAGGGGGGAAAATAGCAATGTGGGTGCAATCAATTCATCCAAAGACTCCAGGAAAAGAGAACTTCTGATAAAATTTTGATCTAACGTGATTGAGTTCTTGAAAGTTGGACGGAAATTTTACATATTCATTGAAAATTCTAGGATGATTTAATGCAATTGCAACTTCTTGAATACACCTGCTGACAGATGGTTATGATACACCCAGGAACCAATTATTTCCAATGTCTCCTTGATAACTTCCTGATGCGAAAAACGTCAATGCTATCAGCACCTAGATACAACCCAAGCAAAATGTGAAGAAAAAATTATGCTAGGTTCAAAATAAGAAATGTACTACAAGTTTACTAGTGCAAAATAACAAAAGATTTATTAATTAATAGTATACCTTCATAGCCACATCTATGTCCTTAGGAGCACGAGCTGGCTTCAAGTAAGGGCTTAGAGTTATCGTAATGAAATTGAACAGCTCTTTGGATACTCTGAATATTTTAATGAATTCTCGGTTTGATAATTCATCAATGGGATTGCGAATAGTTGCAATAGGTCTCGGCAATGCTTGTACATTGCATTCTGCATCTGCTAATGACTCTAACAGTTCTAGAACGACTTTTTCATCCATTTCTGAAAAGCATAATTATAATGATATTCTGTTCGTTAGGCATGGCAAAGTTACATTATACACACATTATTAGTGAAGATATATTCTAAATGTTTCTAAAAATCAAATTCTAAAACTTCTAAAAATCGTATTTGATATAATATTTAGTAACTTCTATGAGCGTACAAAGTTATTAGATAAGAATACGGTAGGTGATTACTATAATTTACTACGCACCTTCCCTCAGAATGTGAAGAAAATGAGGTTATGGTAATAATGTTTACTATTTGTGATGAATCTCACTGCTAGAAACCCCACTCGTGAAATCGCGAACGCAAATCACGACCACTCGAGACGCGTCGAGTGGTTAAGAATACGTAAATTCGCATTTCATTCGTGATGACGTCAATCACGAACGTCCAAGATAATCACGAGCGGTTAAGAATAGGAGACCAGAACCGGTTATGCAATAGTAATTAGATGTTCACTGTTTTGTTTATCTGACGTCATATTGACAAATGACTATTGCAATGCGTCTTTTCACTTTAGTCTCAAGAAATATAAAATGTTTCGAATTCTTGTTTGATTCAGCAACGAACTAGTAAACCATAAAGTTTTGTAAGCGCCACGGGCGTTGCTAGATATTTTTGCCCTCAGGCTACTTCTAACCCCTCGGACCAGAGGCTCTCGGAATTGGAAGTCGCCTTTGGGGCAAAACATTGGGGCAAAACAACCTTTGATACATAAATAACTATTATGTTATCTTAAACAGTGCAATTAGCACTATTCGTATGAAAAGTTCCAAGAAAAAATTTGGAGCCATTTTTGAGAAGATTGTTTTTGAGCGTTTATGAAAATAAAGAAATTTGAGTTCGTTTTCAAATTTGTGATTTTTCGAGAAATTTTATATGACTATTTAAAGCACATGTACTCACAAATGCAATAATGTAAACAAATCGCCGCTTATGTAAATAATAACGACTCGAGAAGCTAGTAACAAAAATTAAACTTATGAATTTTTGAAACAGCCATGTAAATTATTTTTATTTCTACTGACCAAGCCCCGTTAACCTGCCTTCAATAGATCTTCAACTGTCGTTAAGAATTCTTCAACTTTTACTGTGACTCATTTTTTTCCTCAAATTTCTGAATTTTATAGTAAATTTTATATATCACTTTAATATTTAGCTAGTTATTTAAAACTTTTCGACTATGAATTCATATATCTCTTCACACAAATTTATTTTTCAAAATGTTAATATTTTGACAATTCTTTTTCATACCTTTAACTATTATTTTGACAATTCTTTTTCATAACTTTAACTAATATTTTAACAAATATCTTCAAGGAAAACGCCGAAAAAAGTGATATTTTGCAATTTTCGAAAAATCAGGGATTTCAATGAAAGCAGACCTGTACCATTCTGTTAGGAATCTATTACGATTTTGACAACAATATGTAGTAAAAAATTGTGGTGTCTTCTTTATATTTTGAAAATATCCAAGAGACTTCATGTAAAGTACCTCCAAAAATTAAAATATCAAGGGGCTGTTACATCAGTCAGATCGTTTGAGAAATATCAGTTTTGGATAAAATCGACTGAACTGTTTAGCCGCAATCGTTGTTCACACACAGACAGACAGGCATACGTTTTGCTGTTAATCGATTTTTGAATATCAAAGACCTGAATCAAAACATGAATTGAGGCCACACTAAATGTTAAGAGGAATTGTTTCTTTACTTAGGAACTGGATTTATCGACGTTTTTGTTACCAGGTTCCGGCAATTAGAGGTTTTGTGTCGAAAATTCGCCGTTTTTCTTCTGCCTTATTCTGCTGCAACTTTCTATATATTGCGTAAACAGTTGCGAGAAAGTAAAAAGAAAGCAGAAAAAATGAGAAATGTGAGGTGGTGTGATTCGTTGTCGTTACACGAGTTGTGATGGATGAAATGAAATAGATAATATGTAGTGCAATTGTAATAAAATGCAAGAATAAGTAAAGTGATGTTAGATATGATGCACTAACAATACAACAAAATTGTACTTGTCACACTGCATTTGACTGCAGAAGACATTCGTCTCAAACCTTTACATATAGAAATGGAAAAAAATGGCCGGGATATATTGTTTCACATTATGTAATTTGTGTCGCATTGTTATCATAATCTGCAGACGTCTATTTTTTATCATAAATCTGTTTTATGCATCACTGGAGAGTAATTACATATCAAAGGGAAGGATATTTATTGTGTTTTGTGACGATGGTTTCTTCTGAATGGGAAACAATGTGAAATAACCTTTAAGCATTACAAATTGATAGGATTTTTTTTAAACAGCTCACGCGCTCTATTATCCTTCTATGCAATGTGTTCAACTTTTAAGTGTTATTCCTTCACTTCATCCGGATATCGCAGTAAATGCCTTTGTTTATTTGTTCCACTCTTCTTAATTTCATTGCTTCTCCCTTTGGATTTATATCTTTCAAATTATTCAATTACATTTGTTTGTTTCAATTCCCCTGAACGCCAATCAATTCAGCTTAACAGTTTCTTTAAATTCGTAGAAACACATACTGGCTTCCTTGTATACTCAGACTCGGATCACATTCATGGACAAAGGGTGCCTCTTTATAAATTATCCTCAGCACGAAACTTCTTTAGATATTCATTGATTCCGAATTCATTTTTCATTCTCCAGGTCGCTTTAATCGTCAACGAAAGAGATGAGTTTTTGTTGCAGATTCTACGCTGGTAGCGATAATGTTATACATTCTCAATGAATTTCGTATGCTACCTACTGAAATATGAAATAGTTGTTGTTTTTTTTCGAGGATATATTCGCTCTGCATTACTTTCTTCATGCATGTTTTCGAACGCCAATGAAGAATTATACGATGTTCTCAGATTTTGAATATTACCGAAAGAATAATGAGAAAGATGGTTTAACACAGCAAGTCATACAAAAGAGAATTTTTATTATAGATTATTTCCAGTGGAACATTCAGATACATTGAAGCATGTTAGAAATATAAACACGCTGGTGACTAATCCGAGTCCAAAGTCTAGTGCGAGCCCCCAATTGTTCGTCTTGTAAAATGAAAATAAGACGGTATTTTGTTGCACTTTGGTACCATAGGAGTGTAATGAAAAGCAAGATCTTACTGTGAAGCCATCTGTTCTAAAGGGCAGGAAGAAGAAAGAAGTCAAGAGACAATTTTGGAATTTGATACGAGAGACAGAGACAGAGACAGATATTTAAAAATATTCCGAAGTTTAAAAAAAGCAAAAAGAAAATATCACATTCCGCGCGAAATCGAACGTCATGTATGGCCCTTCGCAATTCGAAGTTCTACCAGAAATATCTTCCCTCCCAGGTGAAGAAGATGCTGAGAATATGTTTAGCAGTGTATAATTTCAGAGATCTGTACGATAACTATGGATGATGTGCTTTATGTGTTCACTCTAGGCCCATGTAGAACGTGCAGGAGTGGAAAAAGGTGCTGATGTATGAGACTTTTATCCCACTTGAATATATAGACTATGTGTAAGACATTTAAGACTATTTCTTATCTAAAAGTTGTTAAACTTTTTTCGTAAAATTATGCTGAGTTCAATCTGGAGTATATTTCATTTAGTTTTACCCATTTCTTAAAATATTTGCGGGGGCACACATTATGCACAAAATGTAATGTTTACGAAAAACTATTTCATTCTTAAACAATTTGCAAAATCTTTTTAAGTTGGATACAAGATGTGTATAAATAAGTAGGGTATTCATTGAAAATATTTTGATATAATTGTACAGAAAATTGAATTTAAAAGATTCGAAAACAAAATGGGGACCCGAATTTGGGTACTTTTCTCTGTATCTAACGTAAATTTTGACGACGTGGCACATTTTAAAATAATTAAATTTGGACCATTTTTGACAAATCAAAATAATTCAGCAAAATGCCGTTTATGATGTCTCATACGATGTCTCATTTCGCACTATTCGTGAAAAAAGTTTGAAGACAAAATTCGGAGCTGTTTTGCGGCAAACTTTGTTTTTTTAGTGTTGTTCAGATTTCAATCAAAATTGCTCGTACACTATCAACATTAAAAAAAGGACGTGACATTAAAGAAAGAACTAATTATTAAGAACAAATTTTATTTGAAGAAAATATCGCTATCTTCATTATTATTTTGTAAGACGACACCAAAAAAATGTTGCAATTTTCGAAAATCATGTCACCTGAAAATCGAACTTATACTATCTTCATACGTCTATTATGCTTTAGTTTTACAAAACAAATAAAGAAAAATGTTGGAGTCATATCTGAAAAACGTTTGGAAATGTTACAGGGAATGCATGTATAGTACCGCCGAAAATTAAAGAATGTTATTCAGAATCGCAGAACTTTGAGGGAGGCCAAATCGAACGGGATGTATTCTGGAAAAAATACTAGGCATAGTTTAGGCGCTAGAGGTGTTCACAGACAACAGACAGACAGGCAGACAGGCGGACATACAGAAGAACGAACGGACGAACGTTTAAAAAAACACACATTTTCAGTTCAAAAGACTCACAATTCGTCAAATCTGACTACATAACATATTACAAGAAGTAACCTATTACACTGTTCAACATACATTTTGGTGCCCAAGGTAATATTTTTTTCCTGAGTATTTTGATATCACAGATTACAAAAAATGCGTTAGTTTTGCCCTATCAGTTCTAGTTTTGTAAATACAGAATTATCATCATATACCCCACTTCCACACCGTGTGTGCTAGAATTTGAGAGGATCAATGGCTTATGAACGTACATTATTTATTTTACTGGTGTTGTAAAAAAATAAATTTATTTTTATAAAGGAAATGTATTAATTATATAACTGTAAATCACGTTTTTTTCTCATAAAAATGTTTTAAACGTTCACAAAATCAACCATTTATTCAGAACACAAAAAGATTTTCTAAATAGATTTTGGCAAATGCCGTAGACGTCTTGCTGCATGTTCCAACAGTAGTCTCCCATTATATGTGTATCCCATTTTTCTTTGTCTCTCTTCCCTTAGTGAACATCTTGGTGAATTTTTTCACCTTACTCTTCACTAAGATCATTAAGTGAAGGAAAGCAATCCAAGTGGCTCTGTAGGTAATACACCTTAATACTCATTGCACCCATCACATGGAAATTGAAAAGCATGGTTTCTACTAATTGTGAAAAGTTTTCTGCTTTATGCTTTTCTAGCAAGTTTTTCATAACTAGAACAAAAGACCAGTCACTCGTTTCATTTGCACTCATGGATTCCGAGAAATTTGAATCATTTACAAGCTCTCTTATTTGAGAACCATAAAAAATCCCTGCTTTCAGTTATTGGTTGGTGACTCGCGGAAATGCATGTAATATATATCGTAAACACAAACCTTTCCATCTCCAATGACTGTACTAATTGCTTCATGAATACGCAAAGAAGAGAGAATAATTTTTCTCTCGAGCAACTAAGGGTATATTGATCACATTGTCTCCCCCTGCAACTATCTATTTCCCCAGAGGCCAAATTTTCTCAACCAATGCTCACTGTTGGCTCTGCTGTCTCATAGAAATATAAAGCAGGGATAGTTTCTGCAGTCACATTGTTGACCGAAAAGAAAATTCACGATCTTCAGATCGACACAAATTACCAACTGATGTTAATAATACTTAATCTTTTTTTAAACTAAAGAAAAAGTATCGTCTCTTCTTTTCTGCAAAATGAGTGACTAATTGGAACAGAGCCGTATTTGTTGCCGTTGTATAAGAGTGCACACTGCAAAGGTCTCCTTGAGCTGTCAGTGATAAGTCGCCATTCATCTGACTTATATTCTGTAAACCCAGTTACATTGCTAAAAAGGCATGGAGAATTCAAATTTTTCGGTTTATAATGAAATAATAACGAAATTGACTATACATATTAATTCAAAATGAACTTAATTCTTTTTACTGTAGCTTCAAAGCTAGAGCTGATGAATCCAAGCAGTTAACATTTTTGGAATCAGCGACCCTGAAATACCTTGAACAAGCTCTAAAATTCCAGGCATAAAAAGTTTTTTTGTTGCCCTGTGCTGTATATGGGGGCAGTATTTATCCACTTTTCTGTATCAGGGCTCCCCATTAGGTGTTTTTCAGTCCACAATTCCCTGTTTTTTTGTCGCAGCACTGCAACTTTCTCTATACTACTGTATTATTCCGAATATCCGTACGTACGAGAAATTACAAAAGGAAGAGCAAAAGTAGAAAGTAAAGAGGAAAAAAAGAAGAAGAAGAAGGAGAAGAAGAAGAAGAAGAAGAAGGAAAAGAAGAAGAAGGAGAAGAAGAAGAAGAAGGAGAAGAAGAAGGATAAGGAGAAAAGGAGAAGAAGAATAAGGAGAAGAAGAAGAAGAAGAAGAAGAAGAAGAAGAAGGAGAAGAAGAAGAAGGATAAGGAGAATAAGGAGAAGAATAATAAGGAGAATAAGAAGGTACATATCAGAAAAGAGTATGGGGCAGAGGAAGTCAAGGCGGAAGGGGGAGAGAGAGAATTCAATTTACATCGTAATCGGGTGCCCAGTTCAAGAATAGGCAGCGCTGCGGAACACTGAGGGTGTGGGGGAGGCATGCCACAGGGGGAGTGAAAGTGAAGTTACGCCCACTTGTCCGTCATCTACATGGAAATGCGCCACCCCTCCTTCCTCACCTCGAATCCCGCACTGACCTCGCAAAGCCCACAGCTGCCCCAAGGGCGTATTGACTTACTTATACGCTTGGGGAGGGCAAATTTCCGTCTCGGGCTTCCGATCTGCAAGACAAGAGTAAGTGAAGAAATAGCATCATGCAAAAAAGTTAATGATCTTTTATATTTATCTCAAATCAATGATAAAATATTCGTTCTCGATTCAGAATTTTCTCTATTAAGCACATTAATAAATATGTGATATTTGAAGGAATGGCTATAATTGAGGCAATAATATATTGTGTTAATTGCCACTTGTGACAAGTACACAAATGAATGGTAATTTGTATGGCAAAGTGTGGCAAAGTATGGCATTTGTGTGGCAAAGCAGATATTCCTGGGATTTACTCCAAAATTGGAGCGAATTCACTTCAATATTTTCATTTACATATTCCATCAGAACACATGTTTTTGGTAGCAAACTAGAATGTATCCCGGTGTACAACGTATATACTACCTACGACAAGAAACACGTGCCTGATGTCTTTTAATAGAGCAAAAGCCAAAAGGGTGAAGGAAAAAATAAAAATGACAAAAAATTTACATTACTTGCACTTCTCAAATGATGCAAGGGTAATTTTCAACAGAATAAACCGAATAAAAATCTAATTTTTGTTTTTATATGGTATACACTTTTTGAGTCAGTGAGAGCATTAATTCATTGTAAAATCTGCAAATAATTGTGTATGTGCATTCACGATCTTAGAAAGCTGGTTCATACAAAAATAAGAGTAATTGTAAAAAATATTCTTAAATTAAGCAACCCACAAACGCAGTAGTTTCTTTTTCTTAGTTATATTTTCCCCTCACTGAGAATAACGACCACAACATTAAACCTTTATGGTTATGTAAATGAACATCACAGAAGAAAAACGTTATAAGCTATTTTGAGATTAGTAAATACGAATGGAGAGACTCTAACGCGTAATTGCCGGTACAATTGATTGTTGAGTTAATGCGGCTGCACTGTTTTGAGGTGATATTCCTGGGGCAGGGAGAAAGATCAGAAAAGGAGAAAAGGAAACAAAGAAGAGAAACGAGTAGAGTTAAAACTTAAATATTCAGAGAGAAATACAGCAACAGAGATTAGAAGACAGACGAGAGACAAAGAGGACTGAAAAATCATTTTGTGTTGGAGACTGAGGGAGATTAAGAAACAGAAATAGAGAGACTGAGATACCCTGAACACGGTAGTCAGGAAGATACTGCGGAAGATTGATTGTCAGTGATTCCAGCGCGTGAACGGCTAAGGTCATTAGTCCCGTAATGTATACTCCCGTAATATATAAGTCCCATATAGTGCTTTTCTCGGGAGATGGCGGATATCTTCCCCTACTGGATGGTGGGATCCGGCGCCGACTTACCTTCGGCTAGCGGGGTTTTCCCCAAACAGGTATATCCCACCGCCCAAGCCGAGGCAAACTCTAAGCTCCGTACCGGTCTCCCGGCATGTGAGGTAGTGTACTGCATGTTAGTGTAAGTGTGTGTGAGGGGAGAGGGTAGGACAATGAAGAGGAAGGAAAGATCGCGCGCGGTCCGTGGCCCGTTTTCTAGAAGAACAGCTCCGGCATTCGCCTGGTATTGATCGGAGAAACCACGGCAAACTACAGATCAAAGCAGCCGGCGCTAGAATTCTCCTCCAGACAGCGAATGAATTCGACCTAGCTGACAAGCTTGTGTCGAACATCCTGCCTCCGTCGGGACTCGTACCTACGACCTTCCGGTCAGAAGCACTGTAGTGACATCAGTTGATGAACTAGGCCACTTCTCCCGGTCTCCGCGAAAGAGAAAGATGAGAGACTATTCCACTCTTGAAATTTCAGCTTATAATATAGCATTTAGCTTGTGAATCAATTGTTGCAAAATGTTAGTCAAGGTTTTGTTCGGCTTCTAATGATTTACATTAGAAATGAACCCAAATTATTTACAAATATATACGAAGTAATACAATTAACAACAATTGCGAATTCATCTTTAAAAATGATTCTTATTAACACAATTTAAAATATGTTTGGAAACAATTTGAGAATTTTTGTAAAGAAAGAAAATACAAATTAACAGCATTTATGACAAATCAAGAGATAGCAAATGTTATAGAAGATTGGATCATAAATTTGAGAACATTGGTTGGACAAAATACAAATAAATACCGTAAAAACTACGAATTCATTATCTACATTAAAAGTAAGGAATCCAAACAGGTTTCCTTAAATTTAAACTTTGAAAACTGTGCATTTAATAATTCAATAATTTCGTTGTCTTTGGTTATATTTATTTTCTTGTTTGTGTTGCTTAGATTTCTTTGTTGAATAAATGTTAGTTATAGTAAGTACGTATTATCAAAATTATATTAAGTTATATTCATGAAATTTCGCTATTAAAAAAGAGTCTTATTAAATTCGTCTCGTGCTTTGGGAATTCTCAGATAAATCTCCTCGTCGCTTGTTGAATCGGCGAATCGGCGACACTCGGGAACTGTGCTCGTTGCTTGTTGAATCGGCGGTTTATCGACAATTTCCAAAGCACTCGTATTACCTAATAATCACATTGACCAGGGAGAAGGACATGGTGAACGAGACAGAACAAAGCGACGAACTTTTGTGCGCGGAAAGAAAAGTTTCCGCATCACACAGTTTACGCGAGAGTCGAGAATGCGTGAATCTTACAGTTTTCGCCCCCAACTGCAATTTTTCCTTCTTTCCCCATGCTTCTGCAAAGTAGCTGACGCTCTAACTGCCTCCGTGGTAAAGGTACAGTCCGGTTCAGAAAGTATCTTCAGCAAAGAAATGAATTTAGACAAGACGAGGCTAGTTCTTTTTTTCAATTTTAAACTTTAAATTACACTCACTTATGCACCATAGGCCTTATAAGGGTTCAAATGATCTCGGTCCAAAAGTCCTCATGCTTCGTGTCACCCCAGATCATTTGAACCTGTTAACGTCCACGGTATATAAAATATTTTAATTTTTACCGAATTTTAATGATTCAGGTTTACTTATTTACTAATTAGTTGTTAACTTGACTCGGTTTGTCCTTTCATATTTCCCTCCCATAATTCTCAATTATAATTCCCTACATAAGCACCCAGTAGTCATCCAACTGTTTTTATATTTCCGCGTAACCACCATCTCTCGATCCAGGAAAGTTACTATACAAGCAATTATTTTGAAGTTTCTTGTAAATGAAGTATAGAGAAATTTATGTAGGGCTGATACAAATGTGCTCTTTTGTAACCCCGCCATTATTGACAAAAACAGTATGTTGTTGACATGTAGGTATAAATAAAGTAAAATAAAGTAAAATAATTAATTATCTCATCAGCGTTTTTACCTAGGTTTACTTTCGTCCTGCTGCTTACGAATGATAAAGTATTGTAATGCTGCGGAAATAACCGGCGAATTTTCGTCAGAAAAACGTATTGCTGGTCTTTGGTAACAAAAAAAATTGGATAAATTTTGTCTTTAAACATAGTAAATTACTTCCTCCAGTACATTGTGTAGCCAGAATCCATGTGTAGTGTTGACACCGAAAAATCGATTGACGGCAATAGGTCTCTCCGTCCGCCCATCCGTTTGCCCGACTGTCTGTCTGTGAACAACGCTATCGGCTAAAAAGTAAGCAGAATTTTCACCAAAAATGATACTCCCTCATTTATCTGGCTGATGCCGCGGCCACTCGAATTTTAAACAGATTTTTTTGGGGGGGTTCTTTACATGGAGGTCTTGGGACATTTTCAAAACTTTAAAATCAGTATCAAATTTTTGATTAAATTTAGTTGGCGGATAGTTTAAAGAACACTTAATAAAATGGGGTAAGTCTCATTTTCTTTGAACTCACTTCTTTTGTAAAAGTGCAAAAATTCAATATTTTTTCGGCGTCTTCCTAAAACTAAAATATTCAATATAGAGATAATTTTCTGAATGAAATGTGTTCATCATAAACAGGTCATGTTCAATTTTTGGAAAATATGAGTATTTATTGTGTAATTTTGCGTTAAACATAGACGCCTTTAAACCATTTTAAACAATTTGTTCCCAAAAACGACACTTAATTTTTTTCCTTTTTCTTGTATAAAGCAAAGTACGGTAAGTAAAATGATGCTGGTACTATTTTCGGTGCACTCTTTAGTTTCGAGATTTTGCAAACAAATAATTAACAATACAAAACTCAATAATGATGTTTTTTTCTAATCTGTTCTCTTTCTTTGAAATCTGTTCCAAAAATCACGTCTTTAAAAACATCATATACAATTGTTTGAAAGTACGAGTAAGTTACCGTTTTTTACAATTTTTGAAATTGCATTTTTTTAATTTCACGCGCTTCGTTTGACGAGCTGACAATGTGAAATTGTTTTGAATTCTTCTCTTTGTTGGTTATAAACATGGAACCATTATAAGGCTTGGTTTTATTTATTATTTATTTCACGTCAAAACTGTTAAAAACTGTGTGTGACTTGCTATGAGAAGGAACGTATTGTGTAAGAAAGGCAGAAATTGTGACATAATATTACGTAACGAAATGATTTACTGGTCGGTAAAAAACTACATAAAATTGGAAGTCAATCAATGTTTTCTATCCAACTGAAGGGTTGATGGCTGATGCAATCCAATTCATCGTGACACGATCCAGAAACAACACTCTGCCGCTACCGAGGTGAAACTTGGAAGCAGAATACCAACTTCTTCCATAAGCCAACTAGCTCCTGCCTACCCAACTATTACAAATACCAGAAAATATGTAATTAAATTAGTACTGTCCCCACGTCTTTTGTCACAATTAAAACCTTTGTTATAGAGAAATTTGCATTTATGTCATTCAATCATCAATGCTTAATTACTTACTTAAAAGCTTAAAGCTTAAGCAACAATGCTTCACTACTTACGATTTCCATCTCTTTTCCTCTCTCTTTTTCACTCTCTTTTCCCTATCTTTCTCTTTTTCCCTGTTTCTTTTTCTATATCTTTTTCCTATCTCAATCCCCTCTTTCTTTTCCCCGCTCTTTTTCCCACTCCCATTTTCTTTCTCTCTTTTCCCTTTCTCCTTCTCCATCTCTCTCTTTCCCTCTCTCCTCTCTCCATCCCGCGCTTCTCGCTCCTCCTGGCCTCGCCCCGCGCCAAACGATCCCAGTTGGATTGGGAATTGCATTTAACTGGAGCGCCATCTTGTGCTACATCGCCATCTAGTGGAGTTACAACAAAACGAATACCAGCAAAACCATCTGCGTGAAAAAACACGTCCATGTGCCAACGTTCATGGAGATCGGTCATACGGTGTCGGAGTTCACTGTCTCGGTACATACAAATATTCATGAATGCTACAGAATGCCTCAGACGTTTTCGTACTAGTTAGTTATCTAATGCCTGTGGTTTGATCTAGTTTTTCGGTTTTGCATTACTCCCGTTTTATGTGGAAATTTTCGTTGAAAAGCTTGGAGCCGGCTTCTTTTTCTTTTCTTTTTAAGAAAAGAATCCGGCTTCTTATTCACAGAAAACTTATGACTATGGAGAAATTTCATTCAAAATATTTTGAAGCACAAATGCAATAGTGTATACAAAATTGCTGGTACTGGTTTAAAGATATTTCAACAAATTACATTTATATAGTTTTTGAAAAACCAAAAGAAAACATCAAAGTGGCATTGACGTTGTGTTGTTTAGTGTATTTTATCACTATCCGATTAAAAAAAGTTCCGTTAAAAAAGAAAAAAATTGGAGCTGATTTCTAGAAGCTGGCGTTTGAGCCTATCTGAAAATGGGGATATCGAGATCATTGTCACAAAAATTGTCACTTCGAGATACTTTATAAACTCCAGTATTCGGGATAGTTTCTAAGACACCATTTGAAGTAGATGTACTTATAAATGCAATAATGTGAATAAATCGCCGCTAGTGTAAATATTGACGACGTGAGAGACATATTAAAAAATTAGGTTTGTATAATTTTTGAAAACACGAAAGAATGCAGTAAAATGGCGTTTATGTTATCTGTCAGAGTATACTTAGCACTATATCTCCCCAAAGTTTAAAGAAAAAGTTTAAAGCAATTTTTGAGATATTCTTGTTTATGATATTTTGAAATATTACATGTATTTCCCCCAATATTGAGAAAATCTTAAATCTATTAATATATTCAAAAAAATTCAATACCTTAATGAAAGGGCTAATTCTGGAGACGAATTTCTATCTTCTGTATTGTAGTCGTATGAAGACGCCGAAAAAGTTTCAACATGTTTACAATGGCTGAAAATTCAGACTTAACTGCAAAAATCCTACCTACGTCCTATCTATAAGTGTATTTTGCTCTTACACGAAATATAAAGAAAACATTGAGCGACATTTTTGAGAAAATATTGAAAATGTCCCAGGGGATGTAAAGTATTCCCAAAATTTACAGAATGTTTTTAAAAATGTAGTTTCCATTCGAGCTAGATAGACCGGGGAATACTCATTTAAAAAAATGAATAGTATAGACGCTAGTGTTGTTCAGACAGACAGGTGGACGGACGTTAAAAAAACCTTTCTCAGTATCAGATGTTCCAAAACCGTATGTCCATTGAAATCTCGAAATTAAATTCCCATACTCTAAACTACGTCTATTACTCCGTATATACGTACATATACGAGAAAATAAAAATACGTAAAAGAAAGAGATATTTTGGTGATTATAGTAAGGACATTTAAGCAAAGAAATGCAAATTTTTCCATTCAATGAATTTACTCCAGAAAATGTTGCTGGCTGTGATTAATCAACTGCATTACAGCGAGATCGCTTTATGCAAAGTGGTAGATATCTGAATTTTATGAAAAACAATTGACTTGTTTATCTTATTGATAAACAAGTCAATTGTTTTTCATAAAATTCAGATATCTACCACTACATTCAACTATTTCTGTACTTAGTTATTAAGCAGTAAATTTCCTTTACATATAACGAGATAACGTCGTACGATACGTCATTCCTTTTTCAGGTGGTTTGTGCGGAAAATGGCTTAACTTACGTGAGCGGGGATGTTTCTTCGACCGAAGTTTAGTAGCAGCCAGTGTTAACCAGGGAGGCAAGGGTGCATCGTGTCCGGGCAGTTTATTTCTCCGCGTAATTCAATGAAGAAGCCGCGCCACTGCCCGCAGAAATTTCCCCCGGGAGAGCGCGCTGGCGGCGGTGGCGTCAGGACTTTCGGCTGGCAGCGCGCCAAGCGGCGACGGCGACAACTGGCGTCACGTCGCGAACCTGAGAGAGAGGCGGTGAGCGGCACCTGCTCGGGGAACTCGTTGATCGACGACAAACATAAACTAGAGGTGCTAATACACGTACTTTCTCTCCCGTAGTTTCACCCAAAATTACGCGAAATGCACTCTAAAAAATTCTTAATTGAATTTGCAGGGAGACGCCAACAAATATTTGAATTTTTGCAATTTTAGAAAACTAGGAATTTTAAAGGAACATGATCCTTGCACCATTTTCACAAACGTCCTTCACATTATCCAACAACAAAATTTAATAAAAACAATGCAGTCATTTCTCTAAAAATTTGGAAAATGTTCCAGTGGCTTCACGTAAAGTAGCCCCCGCCCAAAAAAATATCGATTTCAAATTCAAGGGGTCACGATATCAGTCAGATCGATTGAGGAATTTTTGTTTTAGAGAAAATCGGCGGAACGGTTTAGCTGCTAGAGTTGTTCACAAACGGACGGACAGACGTACGGACGGACAAACGGACGGACAGACGGAAAGACAGACGGATGCACAGACGGAGAGACGTACGGAAGGACGGACAGACAGACTGACGGACAGGCGCGTTCCGGTGGGATCCGGATACCAGCTTAACGGTGTTCTTGGCACCGGAAGGGGTGTGGATAAAGGCCCAGGGCCTAGTGCTCACTCGGGAGCAAACCCTGGAGGAAAGTACAGTGTGAGTAATGCCCTTGCAGGGTGCGTACCAGCATACATGGCCCCAGCCGTGACACGCTCTAAGCTCCGACGTTTATAGTAATGTAGTGCATATAAGTGTGTGTTTAAGAGGTAAGGATAGGACAAGGAAGGGGAAGGAATGGTCGCACATAGTCTGTCCTAGCATCGCACTAATTAGAATTATTAATGGAATGTATTATTAAGACTGGATTAGATCTAAGCTCATGATCAACCCTATGATCATTCTATTGGAAATTGGTCCATTCATACTCATTGTATTTGTTTGCGGTATCCTTCGTACCTGTACACATACTTGTAGATAAATAACATTTATTCGCTTAAATGCACTGACACTTCTACACACAGAAAAACAAATACACAACTATTGTTTGAAGAGTTCTACAGACTTGCAGCATGGTAAAGTAAACTCGCGCGAGAGGCAAGCAGTAGGATTGAAGATGACACCCTCACAAGGCAAAGGAGAAGTTATAATGAGAGACATTAATGAACGTATTCTCACACATGAGGGGAGTCTGACGAAGCAGGACTGGATTACCTCGCAGGCCGGCGGGTAGGTCGGTGCTAACTCTCGGCATCCAACGGGGAAGATTACTGCTACCTGCCGCAATAAAAACATGCACTTCACTTGTGACAACAATGACCTTAGTAGTTTGACACGTCCTGAATCACTAATCAATCAACAAATCAAACAATCCTTTATTTCCACAGCTTTCTGGTACATTTCCAAAGCAACGTACAGATTGTTCAATCACGCGATCAAATTCGCTAACAAGGCGCCGCCTCTAATTGCCTTCAACCCACGCGGCTACCAGCCTTTCAGAACATGCTTTCGCCGTCCCTCAGAGAGCCCACTCCCAGAGCATTCCAGCACGCAGCCGCGAGTTAAATTTGCTGGTGTTGCGAATAATGTTGATTCTGCAACTTAGCTTCCTCAGGTTCAATACCACAGGAAGGATTGACTGATGATCTTGAATAATATAACGTCTTTTAATTCAGACTCAAGCTCTGTACAGGCCAGGTCTTGGCCGAAAGATGTTAACATTAAGACGTCTGGTGAGCTTATGCGCTGCCTTCCCTTCTCAACCTTGCGTATATATAGGGTATTTTACATTTGGATGTGTTTACAATATGCATCTGGAAGGTTCCTTTGGTATACTATAGATAATGTGATTACACTTCATATGTTTATATCTGGAAGGTTCCTTCAATGGAAAGAATATTGAATCACAACAACTCATGAGTAATCTACGGAAGGTTACTACAGTGGAATTATTTAGTAAACAGATAACAGCGGCTGGCTGTAGAAGCGGCGGTGTCTGGTGGAAGATTTCTCATGGAGTCTTCTGTGGTGCTTTCCGTCGATGGTGGAGTGGGTGCATTACATAATTCGCGTATGGAAAGAAAGCCGAACACAAATGGGCAATAAAATCATGTACGCGGAGTGTCTTCGTGCGGGTCTCTTCTTCTCACTGCCCGTCACCTCCCCCGAAGCGCGTCCTCTAAAAGCAACCACCCCCGCCTTTCACCATCCGCGTGCACTGACCACCTGCTCGGCGCCGCCACGGCTGGCAGCTTAGACAGCATTAGCTGGGCCCAGCCCTGAGCGCGATCGCCTTTCACACCTCCATTGTATCACTACCTGCAACTGACCGCTATGTAAACAAACATTTCTGAGCATTTATGAGCTGTAAACGAACGTACTTCCCTCGCCAATACAACACTATTGAGATCCCTCGCCGACAAAGAGACCTACATCTGCAACGCAGGCGCGCTGCCGCCCTGCTCCTTCATCTGCCAGCCAGATGTCGCGTGAGAACCAAACTTTCATAGAACAAACGGTAGCCGCCATCGCGGGCACCTCACGTGACATCACCTCAGCATCCGATCGCCGCGAATGTCACGCGACGCTCCTCTCCCCGAAGACGCATCCAACAAATAGGAAACCGATCGCGGGCACATCGCGTTTCACAGCCTCACCATAAGCGCGAAGTCGAAGTCACGTGACTCTCCTTTTCATGGCCTCACTAACACCCCCCAATTTGGCCCATCGCTCTGTCAATAGGATGAAATTAAGACGGGGTAGCAAAGAATGAAGCGCGTCAGCGTTCTACTGTGCTGCTCCAGACCTTCCGTTGAAGAAATCAAGAAAAGCACAGAAATCTCTGATCGGAAGAGACGAGTTCGATCCTACAGGAAGCACTACAACCTCATCGACGTTAAACACACCAAATAGATTTCTCACCGACTGAGGTACCAATTGACGTCACTGCAGAGCTAGTGATCAGAAGGTCCGACGGTTCCGGTTCCGGTTCCGGTTCCGGTTCCGACAATGACAGGATCATCGACCCTTTCTAGATAGCTAGACTGATTTTAGCCGCTGTCTGGAGGCGAATTCTAGCGACCGACTGCTCTAACCAGTAGTTTCTCCGATCAACAACCGCAGTGCCCTAGCGAACGGGCCTGGGACCGCACGAGATCTTTCCTTCCTCTTCCTTGGCTTACACTCACCCTTTACAAACACTCACACTAACAAGCACTACACTATCACACATGCCGGGAGACCAGTCGCAAACCTTGAGCTTGTCCCGGCTGGGGCGGTGCCCCGCCGGCGGAATACACCTGGTTAGGAAAACCTCGTGAGCGTGTAGGTAGGCGCCGGATCTCATCGCCCAGCGGAAGACGTTTACCGCCACCTTCCGCGAAAAAAACATGCACTACTCTTTTGGAACGATTGTCTACAGCACTTGACGCGCCCAGAATCACTTATCAATCATATAAATTTCTGGATCTTGCCGGGTTCAAGCCCGTGCCTCCGATCAGGGAGAGGCTGAATCGCGATGCGTTTCCTTGACGTGCTTTTGGGCCTTAGGGGCTTCTGGTGTTGGAGAACTACCTGCTTTAATGTAATTCTAATTAATACATTGAAGCGAACTATCGGTTGGTATCAGTTGCGACAGTGTACAAACTTCAATTCACACATCCGCTCAACACACGGGAGAGGGATAACGTTGAGACCCAGTTCATCTGCAATCTTGGATGGTCGGGGCTTGGATAGCTGAATGATTACATTTCTTTGTTCCAGAAGTTTTTTTATTACACCAACTAGTGGGACAAGAATCTCTTTCTCGTATTATAACTGTCAAATAGGTTTTCACAACATGCATTCAACGGCCAAATTGACAAATACTAATCTCTAAGAATTGTGTAGTGATGGTAACTAAACATGTCAAATGATAATTTTTCATGCGCGAAAAAATTAAGAACTAAACAGGAAGCAGACTAAACAGGAACATATTAATGAAGGAACTAAACGGGAACATATTAACATGATTATGCCAACGAGAATTAAAAAATATTTGAATAATAAAAAGAATATCTCGTATAACTTGTCTTAAAATGTTCTAACCGATTGAGCGTAGTTAATATCATAACAATTTTCAATAAATTCACGTAGCATAGCAACGAGGAGTTTTTATTCAATATTTGGTGTTTTATAAGACAGTACCTTGAATTAAATTACCTCTTCGTGCGTCTTTTTAATAATTTGTCTCTTTGAAATTAAAATACGTTGCTTACGTTGAGGCTATAGTTTGCAGATATTGGCGCCTTGGTGATGGCCTATCCAGCTTTCCGCGCTTCTTGTGTGCTTCATTTCGTATCACTATTTTAATTTCTACGAGCTAAAACAGTATAATTTCTTCGATCGTCTTCTATAACTATAAAGTGTTAAAAAGTTTACATTTTGTTTATCTCACTAACTACTATCATGCTATTATTAATTAACGTTACTTTGATATATACATTTTATATGCTCTTTAGTTACCTCTGCAAGGTTTTCAGAATGCGGTAAATGTTAATTATAGCAAATGAACCTGTGCTTTCAAGGCACACCACCTGGCATCAATAAAGTGTCGCAGCTTATAAATGTCAAGTAGTACGAAAGTACTAGGAAAAAGTGGTAAGATTCATTTGAAGAAAAGAGGTATAGCATTAAAAGCAGAATAGCAAAATGCTTTCAGTAAATAAGAGAAAAATACAGATCTCTTTTGCAGTGTACTTACTAAAGAATAGCTTTGATTACAAAAGCAATCATGAGAAGAAGGGCTTATTAGTAAGTTCACGAACTAATAAATCTTTACGACAAAGTGTTTTATAGGCTAGTAAATTCTCTCTAGAAGCCTTCAATTAACTTGGTATACTACTCTTCAGAGTTCAGTTTTTAGCTTTATTAGATGTTCATTGAAAACCATTGAGTGTGATGCCCTCAAAATTTGAAGATTGATAGAAAGCTTTTGTGTTTATTACACTCAAGGATACATTGAAGATCCAATTGGCATTGAAAGTCAGATATTTTGATATGATTTCTACGAGTTCATTCATTCAATATAGTCCCGAAAGAAAAATAAATATTCATACATGATATTGCAATCCACTTGCAAATAATGACATATCTGGATTTTCTACGCATGCTGTAAGCAACAATTAACTGAGGAATTTGAGTATGAATATTGGTACCTAACATTTCATGATTTGTCGGGAAATGAAATGTGATACCATTGCTTACACTAAACAAGCTGGACATGCCACAACGAAAGAGAATTGCCATTTGTTGTCTAATCATGTACTCACCAAGAATGTAACTCTCTCCCTCCTTCAAGGAAGACAAAAATCTCGATTTCGCTCGAAAAGCCAGATACCATACACTTATACCATATACTCACACCATTCACTTACCATATACACGCATATTTAGGTCAGATACGATTACCTTAAAGTATTTAAATATTTGTTACTGGCGCTAGCGCATTTGTACGCTAATGGAAATCTTATAGACGTAGACGTTGTCTGATATCCACGCACGTTATGAGAATTAACCGAACTTCGCAGAAGGCGTTCAACTTCATACTCCTTGATTGTGTTAAGTTTATTGCGATACAACTAAAGTTAAATAAATTTTCTGCTGAAAAGCGTATCTGCCTACTTTTACGCCACTCGAGTACTAGCGTAAGTTCTTTTCTTTCAATTATAATGGAATTTATTTTTATTTATGAATAATTTTCTACTAATTCATCATATTTGAAACAATACAGAAGCAAATAACTTGACAAAAATGAAGCAGTACGGACTAGTGCATGGCAAGTATTCTAAAACAAAGTACGTGCAGCTGGAGATAATTTGAATGAGTGGCAGGCTGATCGTGAGCATGAAAAGTATTATGAGCTCCATTATGTCAGTGAGTTTTTCAAAAGCGATTTGGAGAGACGTTTTTTGTCAAAGATTACAGGATAAAATATCACATGCCAACAAATTTGCAAAAAATTGCTAGATATCTGCAGTGATGGTGTAGTGTAACCACTAGACTGCTGGCCAGCTAAAAAGCCGAACTAACGGAACAACTTTTGAAAACTGTCACTGTCGGATGAGAACATACATTTATACTCGATTTAGGGTAGTTTCGTTTCGTTTTCTGTTGGCAAAAGTTGTTGCCAACCGTTACACAAATACCCTGTATATATTACCTTCAAGCGGTAGGGACATTTTTAAAAATTTAAGTTTGCAATGAAACAATGACTACTTCCGTAGATTCCGCCAACATTCAAAGCCATCCAAGTGAAGTTGTGTTAGTTTACGAGTGTTGCTAAAGATTTACATTTTGCGGTTTTGGTGCTCTTCGTTCTTTGCGTTTTATCATTCAATTTATTTATTTAGTAGTACTAGGCGTTTTTGATTTTTATTTATTATTTTCCAATTGTTTTCTTTAGTAATAATAATAATAAAGTTAATTGAAATAGTTATAGTAGTTCATTATTTGTTGTTGTCATGTGTCCCTTTAGTATTTCTTGTTTTAAATTAATTATATTATATTTATTATTATTTTTTCTGAATTCATTTTAATTATAACTGGAAAATAATGGATACCCCCAACAACATCTGGGTATATACTTAATATTAAACCTTCGAAGATAACACGTATACAAAGACTGTCTCTGGTAACAATGGATAAGTTATTGAAGCCTTACTTACACTAATGATGATTTTCATTATTGTTCTGAACTTTTACAAGCTAATGAATAATTGAACAGATAAATTTAATTGATGCATTTGCATTGATATTGACATAACTGGACTGTTAGGAACAATTCATTAGATCACTTAAAAACTACCATGTATATCACGTTAATTAACTTCAATAATTGTGGTATTTATTTGCGTTCAATAAAACTCATTATTACCAGTTCAAAACGTGAAGGAACTGTTGACACACATCTCAAAAGCATTAATAACATAGATGTATGAGCGCAGATAACTTTTGAGGTTGTGTTTTTCATTTACACTTTACACTTTTTAACACTTCTGAAGCTCGCAATAGTTGATAATTCTTAATTAACTTAATAATTATTCACAGAGTTAATATTCGTTTATAGATCTCTTTTTAATTCTACCAAAACGAAAAACAAAACATGTATTATTGAATAGTGGAAAAGACTCGAGACCGCGCGAGGATTGTGAATGAGACAACAAACAAAACAAAAGCGAGAGACTTGATCAGAGTTATAGTTTCATACGTTGGCTATTCCGACAGGAAATCTTTCAAGCTGCCATATTGCGAATTTAGTGCGGCCTAATACACGGCCTGGAGTCTAGCTAGTGTCTACATGCTGACGCCTCCAAAAGCTTCAGAATCAGACCGCTACGAATTAACCTGTTGACCTAGTATTGCAACTGACGGACAGAGGGCTCTGCAAAGGCAAGCACACATATCGTATGCTTCACTGATTCTGCCAATCAGAAATTTTCTTCACCGAATCCATGAATTAGGAGGTAACACCTCAAGTTCTCGACCATTTTGCCTAACGATCTTGCGGAGAGAAGTTACTGTGTTATCGAAGAACATTGCAGTTATGTTGTACGAAAAATTCTTATAAGAGGTGACAGTATTTTCAATATACACATTTTACAATGATAGTAATCAACAGAAAAGTGAATTATAAAAGAAATTAAATTTAAAAAAATGAAATTATTTCTATTTTCAATAAAGTAATAAAACATGCTTAAAAATGCATTGACTGTATATGATAACGACAAAGATCTAATATAAGGAATATTTTTCCTTAAGCCTTTTTTATTTTGTTATCATTAAATACAATATTCGACAACTCAACTCGACCAGTTCTTCAATCACATTTTCATGTTATTAAACTGATAGAATTGCGGATATGCTGGGTCGACGCAGCACAACTGAACGAGGCTGATGCAACAGCACATCTGAATTCAGCACAGAACAAGAGGAGCGTGGACGTCGACCTCGCCTACAGGCAGAGTTGGGCAAAATACTTCCAATTTAGTATTTAAATACTTCTCAAAATTCCTTTATAAATAAGTATTTATATGCATTTAGAAAAAAACAATTAGAACTTGATTTGAACTTGATGAAATTAGATACGAATTTAAAACACTTTAAGTCTCAAAATAACGTAAATACAAAATTTTGAATTGTATATTTTTATAGCAACAATTTTTGCAATTGTAAATTCAGTAAATTAGTAATTGACAGTATACAAATTTCTGAACATTAATTATTATAACAATATGTATAATCATTTTCAATATAAAATATATCAAAGATGCGTCTAACACATAGAAATGGAATTTCCTTTCAAAATTTTTAATAAATCATCACAAAATCCCTAGTTGGCGAATGTATAAAACTTGCAGAGGAAAATAGTCATTCACCTGGCGTGGATTAAAATAAACTAGTGTTACAAGAAATAAAGGCTTTTTATTGCCTGACTGTCCAGCATTTTTAATGATTTGGATTTATCATTTAAAATTAAGGGAATCCAAATTCAACAGTGAAAGGTATTTTTTTGTTTCATTGAGTGCATTCACCAGCGGAATCAAACAAAAAATATTTAAGGGTTATGTGTGTGTATGTATATTATTTTCATCAAGTGTTTTATTGAGTTCTTCAGTTAAATACTTTTCTCTCATGACTGAAATTTCGTGAGGATAATCTCTGCCATTTCTATGTTGTTTTATTTGTGAGCTTCTTGAGAAAGAATATATTCTCTATTCAAAGTATAACTAGTACTTGACTACTTTCTTTCCATACCAAAAACGAATCCTAGACCTGGTCGCAGGTCAAACATTACTTTCTGTATTACTTTTTTTGGAACATCAATGTGATCCGGATGCCAAACAGCGAGCATGTGTTTTATGTGCTTGAGTCATTGGGACCAAGACCCGCATACTGAAAACCCGAGTGTTGACAGTAGAATAACTTTCAACTGAAATGAAAAATCATTTGCGAATATGACGAATAGTACAAATCAGCGAAACTACTACTGTTTAAAATTCATGAAACAAATTTGCAAGAGCCGGCCCGGTGGCCGAGATCGCTAAGGCAGTAGTGTCGTAGTGATCTCGGACCGAAGGGTCGCGGGTTCGAGTCCCGCTTCGGGCATGGTTGTATTTGTGTTCGTCCCTTCACCCCTTATCATCAATCACCATATCGTTTCATCCACATAGATACCATACCGTTAACAGCAATAGTGGTCGCTAATGACCTTAGATGTTGAAGCGACCTTAAATAACCAATTTTTCAAAAAAATTGCAAGAAAGGAAACCACAATAACCGAAAAGCAATGAAAGCAAAGTTACGCTTAACCTTACACCAATTAATACAATTAACAAATTGCAATTAAAGAAAACTGTAATTCTTATTATAATGTCTATTGTTGTATTTGTAGTGTATAATATGAATTGTATAAGCTCGCGGAGTCATCCGGATAGCCAAGATCATTTTCATGACTGAGCGCGGTAGCCTACGACTTCACTGAATACAAATTGTAGTAGTATTATAATTTATATATTACAATTAACGATAATAAACGATAATTCAATAATTTGGGCTTCTATTTTCCTGACGTATGATTGATGTTCTACGTGTGCCGCGCGAGTGCGAAGCATAGCACGAGTAATTATGCAACTTTTAATACTACTCTTAAGCGTATTGTATGAGCGATCTGCGTACCAGTAAAAATTCAAAATCGTTTCGTCTTAATTTAATATGTGTAAATTTTCGAACAGAAAACCTGTAATAAAATCTTTCATAAGCATAATGTACTATTTACCGACTATGTACCTAAACATGAGTTGAATTAATATATGAGAAAGCTAGCAGTCCATACTAAATAACGGGTTGTGCAGGACTGGAAAATATTGAATGAAATTCAATTTTCAATTTCTATTTCAATTTTATTAGTAATTTGTTTACACGATTTACCTATTACAAATTGCCAAGTGTATTCACAGTGCAAATAACTTCTTATAAATAGCTTACAAATAAATTCTGATAGAGTAGATAATTAGCATAAGGCACAATATAAATAACACAACAAATACAAATAATAAAGTAACACAACACAAAATAATACAATATCGTAAGATACAAAATAACTGAGACAACATAACTTACAAATGTATACAAAAAGAAGCTGTATCAAGTGAGGCTTGACGCGTTACAGATATAATAAGGTCATTCATTAGTGCTTATGTAATTTAGGATTATTGCATTAAAACATATTGAATTAAATTTATTGCAATTTAGCAATTTAGCACAATTGCAATTTAGCATATTGAATTAAATTAAATTCAAGTGTAGGTAATTCTTCAGCATACATAGTTCATGAATGTGTTTTCGTAGGAAAACGTGAAAAATGAAATGTTTCAGGGGGAAACGCGCCGAAAAATCTGGTGAGACAAAAAGTTGAATGAACGTCCGAGTCAGGCTCGCTACCGTCCTCGTCCTCATCGTCAGTTTTTGCGCGGCTGCCGTTCGCGCAAGGAATTTTTCACGCGTTATTTTCTATAGCTGACGGTAATCGAATCTAGGACCTCCTGGTCTATGAAACTTCACCTGCGTACTAACAACTATGAAGAGACTATTGCAGAAGATGCGTTTAAAATCTTCACGAAAATGAATCAAGTTTTCTCTTCTTTTCAGATACTACGCCATTGTTCATCCGATGCGTGCTAAATACATTTGCACAATCAGCCAAGCACGGCGAATTATTGGTGCTATTTGGGTAGCATCATTTCTGTTAGCAGTTCCCATGCTATTAGTACAGGTAAGTAAAAATATTAAAATTAAGTGTTGTGTATAAGTATTTCTGAAACAATATGTAAAGATATATTATTGTTGATTAATTCATTCAATTTCTTTTTTATCCTTATTAAACACTACCTGAAATGATGTCATATAATTAGTTTTCAATTTAGAATTATTATGTTAATAGAATAGATGAAAGTCAAGAATTTAGCAGTTTTGGCAAATTTCATAATTTCTCTCTCTTGCTTTTCTACTTATTATTATGAACCTTCGTCTGTATTTTTCACAGAATTTTCTTCAAACAACTTGGACAATTCACAAAAAATTATCATAGTTGTTATCAAATGGTCGTGAAGGCATTTGCCGGCATTGTGAATAATTACAGGGACATTCAAAATCCCCTTTTTTAAAAAAAGAAACGGACAACCAAGAGGTAAAGCACGGCTTTTGTGCTGTCGAAAATGTCAATGCCTTTTATGGAAATAAATTCCCGGCGCCTCGCTCGAACACCACGGGCTGACGCAGGGCGTACGGGCGGCGCGGGAGCGGCGCGGGAGCGGCGCGGGGGCGCGGGGGCGGCGCGGGGGCGGCGCGGGGCGGCGCGGGGCGGCGCGGGGCGGCGCGGGGGCGGCGCGGGGGCGGCAGGGGTGAGATAAATGCGTCGCCCGTGGCCCGCCCTGTGAGCCCGCAGAACGGTTCCCCTAACGCCCACACAAAAGGACGTGGAGAATTTTTGGTGAATTTTATTTTATTTTATTTTATTTTATTTTATTACAACCTAGGGCGTACCAGTCAAAAATGACGAGAGGGAATCAAACATAAAACAATAATACATTATAATGAATAGTAGAACACAATTTAATTTCTTTATTACCAAATTTCAGTTTTTTCCACATTCAAAACTTCGATCATTATCAGTCATCGGTTCTCAAACACTGAGACCTCTATGAGACTGCGAAGCGAACTGATGGAGACGCTGCAAGGGACACCATCCAAATGTTGGGCTATTTCCGATTGTTACCACTGGTTGCCGAGACCCATGAAGGAATCGAATTTACATTTCACAGACAATTCGACCTCGGAAGCCAAAAGCGTTTAAATCGAATATTAGGTCCTAGAAACTGGCGTTACTGGTGCTAATAGAAACTGGTGGTACCGAATATTAGGTATAAACTGGAGTTGTTCCTAGAAACTTCACGTACGTGCGCATATCCCGACCTTCCGCGGCCACGAGATCACGGCATTGTCATTTAAGGGTTCCCCTTCCCCGTCTGTCGTAATGTTATTACATCCTAACATAACAATATCTGAATAAACCGTTTTTACGTACGTTCTTCGTAATAAATCTGTATATTTTAGTTTATTTTACTAACTAACAGAGGATTTAGTAAAACCTAACAGTTAGCTCCAATTGAGCTCCTATAGCTTTACCAATCACCAACATTGCACGTCCCCAGCGTACGTCGCGGCCAGGGATATTTCACTCTGCGTTCCCAGACCCCGAGTTCCGAAGCGGGCTATTGCCCGGGCTATTGAGTGAAATAGCATTCTAAAAATGGCATACGTCCGATACATGGCATAAACAGAATTTTCGTTCACCGACCCGGTGGCCGAGATTGCTATGGCAGTAGTGTCGTGGTGATCTCGGACCGAAGGGTCGCGGGTTCGAGTCCCGCCTCGGGTATGGTTGTATTTGTCTTCGTCCTTTCACCCCTTATCAACATCGCTTCCTTTCATCTTCATAGTGACCATAACATTAACTCCAATAGTGGTCGCTAATGGCCTAGATGTTGATGCGACCTTAAATAATCCCACAAAAAATCGTTATTTATTTCATTTTCAAAAAATTACACTATAGTATATTTTTATTTATGTCGTCGTTAGTATATACAATATGAGCGTTTTTATTCTTTATTGCATTTGTGGGTTTCTAGAGCTTAAAATAATTACTTATGAAATTTCTCGGAAACACAAAATTATTCTGCGAAAATGAGCTCAACTTAGCGCATTTTCAGAATGGCACAAACGGAATTTTCTCGAAAAAGGTTACACTTTTTCTTTTATATGTTTGTATGGATAGTGATGAAAGAAATGAATAACATGATATAAATTCCACTTTGTAGTACGCTTTTGTTTTTATCACAAATTACTCAAATGTAATTATTTTGAAATATCTCTCACGTATCAATATTACATTGCGGAATTTTTTATACATTTGTGAGAACAATTGCTTCAAATAATTTTTATGTTTCTCGGAAACTCAAACGTTATTTAAAAATTTATATTTTTCTATGAAATTGTGCTGTAGAACCTGATTTTTTTAAATATTCTTTCAATTCTAATGCTAGAGATACAAAAAATTGATAAGACGTGAAAAGAAGTATTTTAGCCGCCAATAAATAAGATGGCAAGGTGAGATGAGGAGGAAGAAAGAAAGAAGGCGGAGGAGAAAGGAAATTGAAGTTGGCGAGAGGCGGGAAGAGGACAAGACGAGAATTGAAGGAAATGGGCGAAAAAGAGAGAAAGGAGAGGAAGCAGATAAAAGGAGAAGAACGTGGATGAAAAAGAGCGTGGAAATTTTCCAGAGATTCTCGTTAATTTTATCTCTCGATTCTGTTAAATTGTGAAGTGGTCTCTATTTCGCTGCATCTCGAATTCACATGTACTGCATTTGTTTATATATCGGTATTATACCTTAAATTTCATTGATTTCAAATTAAACTATCTTGGATTTTTATTTCTTAAATTTTTTAGGTAATTAGATACATTAAATTAATTTTAGTTGGATACTGCCATTCATTTATTTCTTTTCAATTATCGGTTACATTTAGGAGCACTACTGTTTATACTTAAGAAATTTTTTCAAAACATGCTTCTATAGAAGTTTTTTCGAATTTCATGAATCTGTCGGGTTGAAATACCTAGAATAACAATCTGATATATTTTAGAATAGGTTTTTATTTTCCTAAAATTTTTTTTTTGTTCTATTAATTCTTAGTACTTCGTAATATCCTCCTATTTTCATTGATGTAGTCATGCATGGATGTTCGTTGCGGTTTTCGCGTTTGGAATTCGTCCGCGTAGGAAGTGCGCATTCTGGAATATCCTCTGCAGGTCGTGGCGTCGCGCGCAAAGCGCTCGCGAGTTGCCGGTCCGCCTGCAAAAGCCTCGCTAATTAACACAAGGCCTCCCGAGCGGACGCGGCGTGCAGATCCCCACTGTGGCATCCGGCAACTCCCCCCACCACCACCCTAACCCCTCCGTGCGCATGCGCTTTGGTCCTCCCTCCCCTTCCCTTCGTTCTTCAGCTCGTTCTCCTATTCCCTTCTTTTTCTTTCTCGAGTTTCTCTTGGACCTCTTCCTTCTTTTACTCTCCTTCCTCCTTTTCTCCTCTTTCTCCCCAAATTACCACTATTATTTTTCTTCTTGACCCTTGCTTCTTCCGACTATCTACCTTATTATTTATCCTGTTTTCTTTCCACTCTTTTTTTTCCCTTTTTTCCTTTTTCCCCCATCCTTTTCCTTCCTATTTCTTCTCTGTCCTGTCTTTTTTCCTCGTCCTCTTTCCCGGAGGAGAGCAGAGGGACATTGACGCGTGCATTTCCTGTTGTTCGATGATGGCTTATTGTGCTAGTCTCTCAACAGCAAGCGCTTGTTCCAGAGAGCTCGTGGAGGTGGCACTTGACAATTTTCAATACGGACCGTGGTAGGACTCAGTGCTTAAGTTAGATTAATATTACCTGTTTTGCAAACAACAAGGAAAGTAAGATATCAAAACTCTCGCTGGCTGTCAGATCATCTTTAATAGTAACGTTTATTGTATAATCAAATGTTTACATATATTTCTTTACTTGCTATTATCAATGCTAATCATCAGTCTTCACTATTCTCTTCACTTTTCTTTTCTTCCTTCTTTCCTTTCTTCTCTTTTCCCATAATGTTCTTCCTGTTCTTATGCTTTTTTTCTTTTTATCTTCAGTATCATCTTCCTATTCTCTTTTTTTTCACATCTCTTCTACCCAATGTTCTCCCTTCAATTTTCCATACGTACCTCCATACGGTATGTAGCTGTGTGATTATGAGTGTCATCCCCCTTATACTTCTCGTTTTCTTAAAAGAGAGGGTTATGGTGTACCCAGCAAGTTGTTCGCCTCAATTTGCCGGGACGGAGTCTAATATTGGATTTCCAACATCACTTTATGAAGTAAACAACAATATAAACGACGTAATAATCGAAATAAATGTGTAATAACAAAACTATCAGTTTCGCTTTTAGTAATATTAAAGCAATACGATGGCTAATGAAACGCGACCTTATGTTCTTCATTGCAAGCATATTTAAGCATATTACTTGTCTATTATTTTTTGTGTATCCTCTGCCTCGATTAATGCAGAATTTAAATTTTAACCCCCACGTGATTTTTTATACGTTAATATTTGAAAACTCATCTCTATAATTCACCAATTCTTCACACTACATGATTATATAATTTAAAATGTCAAATTGATCAGAAATGTCTGCTCCTCTACTAGTAGTTCCTAATTTTAACAGAGTAATGTATGGAGAACAGACGAGAAACTAGGTCGACTCATACACAAGCAAAATACAACAGCCGTGTTAAAAAAATTAATGCTCTAAAAAAGGAAGGCAGGTTATTTAATGGTTGGTTTACTAGTGCTTAATTACTTAAAAGCAACAAAAACAGAATGAAATCCTTGTCATGTTCAGATAATGCAGGTAAAAACTCCATTATCGTCTTTCGGACGCGCTCCACCGACCAGGACGTGGGAGTTTACGAGTGCTCCCCTTCCCATCCCCATTGGCCCCGAAAACAAGCCTGCGCTTCTTTTGTTGGGTGCTTGCTCTAATTTGCATTCTCTTTCAGCAACGAACTCTGAGAGGTATTTTTTTCTGAGGCAACGTGTCCCGCAGTAAACCGGGCTTGAAGCACCGACGAGAAAGACCGTTTACATATGGGCGGTGCTTGCTGACTGAAATACGTAATTAATAAACACCGTGAACAAAAGAAGAAGTATAGCTGGTTATTTTCTGGGTGTAATATTCAGTATGTGATTTTTTCAGGGTAGAATTTTCTACTCGTGGTTTCCCAATATAAATGTAAGAACAAAGGAAATTCTTGATTGAATAAATTAATGGTCTGTTTATTCTCATTTTGAAACATGGACATTTTAAAACGCCTCAACGACATATTTTCGTTTCGTCCGAGTTCGATATGAGAGGAGAGTCATCGGATCACCGGGTGACGTTCACGTTCTATAGCACACGATGTTAGTTGACCGACAATTGACAATGTCCTTTTTCTTACATATGCATACAGAATGGAGCTCGTTTCACTGCCCCTTATGTTATGCCTGTCCTCCATGAATACCGATTGTCACCAGTTACACGAAAAGCTTTGGAGACTCATAAGTTCACTACAATAGTAAACTATGGAAACACGAATTGCGATTTATTTACAAATGTAAACCCATATTATTTTGACAGTCAAATGTAATTATGGGAGAAAGTTCACATATTCAGAAGAAACCATGTATATTTTGTAATATTAAATTTTTGAAGATGTATTAGTCATTAAAAACATTAAAACTTCATTATGTATGAAAAAACAAAATTCCTTAAGATGTACCTTACAAATCTTTGAGCTTACTTTATAAAAATTGTTTATGGTAGGAAATATTAACAAAAATGTGGTATGTCATTGGTAACGTCACGCTTTTAGCTTGTGCGACCCCTGTGTACAGGAATGAGCAGGATGGGACTTGCAACTGAGTTCTCACCCTTTTCATTGATCACCATAAAAGCACTTTTGAGGAAGGAAGCGGCCGCCTAGTCTATTAGGTAGTTTTCCGCGGTCTCTCCGATCAAAACAAAGACGAATTCCGGAAAAGTACCCAAAGAAACGGACCACGGACCGCGCCCAATCTTTTCTTCCCGATCTTTTTCGTATCCTCACCCCTTACTTATACACGCTTATACATACATGCCCTACATTACAACACATACCCGAAAACCAGTCGGGAGCTTTAAGCTTGTCCCGGCTAAGGCAGTGCCCCACTGGTTGGGGAAAATTCCGCTAGCCGACGTGTAGATCGGCGCCGGATCTCGACATCCATTGAGAAAGATCGCAACCAACTCCCGCGATAAAACATTCACTATACTTACGGGAATATGTCTTGTGCTGCTCAGAACGAAAGATATCAATCAGTCAACACGTGCGAAATGTTCGCACGGGTGCGACCTTTATACCCTTGAACGGTCACATCGGGGAATCGGGACGACTGCTCCGCCGAAGCAGCGCCGCAGAGCCACAAATGCCCGTCTGCGCGCGAGAATTGGTCCGACGCGGCGGCGCCGCGTTCGAAGCCCGTTTGCGCCGCGTTTGGAGCGGCACGTGCGCGGCGCCGGTGCTGCGCTGCGAGGCGCCGCCGAGCGGGTTTAATGGAAATTAACGCACTGGGACCGCGCGGGGGAGGGGGCGGCGGCCCCAAGGGTTCGGGTGGCGGGGCCTCGGAAATCCCAGAAAGCTCGCGTTCGCGGGGGCGGCCCGGAACGCAGGGCTGAGCAGCGGAGGCGCAATTAATTACGGGACGCTCTCGCGCGCCGCCGACGCCGCCGTGCCGTTTCCGGGACATCGGCTCTTTTGGCCACGCCCCCCTCGCCACCTTTTGCTCTTCTCGCCCTTCGTCGGGTCCCTCTTCCCCACAGGCTCCTGCAGAGCCCTTGTGTCTTTACGTTGCCGCCTCCCTCGCGGACCACCGTACCTCTTCGCCTTCCTTCTGTCCCTTCCTTCGCCCTCCGACCTGATCCATCCTTATACGACTTCTTGTGGCTTCTCGTTCCCCTCGGCTTATTTCCTGCCCTCTCGTTCCCTCCTGCTTCCTTTGCTTTCCCTTCTCTACCTTCCCCTCATATTGCACTGTCTCGTTTCGACACCTGTCTTCACACCCCGCCCTATTCGTTCTTCCTCCAGTCCCCTCCGTCTTCCTGTAGCTGTTGCCTTCTCCTTACCTCCACCGGCTCCGTTCAGGTTCAACGTAACAAAGTTAACGGGCATGTATGTGTATGAATATATTTTTTCCCAGTAAACATATGGAGGGTAATTTCATATAATTGAGTTATACACGTAAGATTTGTCTCTCAATACTAACATATGATAGGAAACTCATATTAGCCCGATCATTTTCTGACGCAAAAAAATAGTATTTCATCATCACTGTACAATAGATTTTTCCAATCAGAAGCAAATATTACATCTGTTACTCTCTCATACGAAATTTCTCACCACAAATTCTCCGGCAAAAAGTGATAATCTTAAATTACTCGAAGTTTGTAACATTTATTCTGAGACAATCTGCACTCCGATTCCTCCAGCTCCCTTCACCGCACCCCAACGCCCACCGTCCCCCCCCACCCAACGCTCCCTCCAGACGCCTCGCCCCCTCCCCGCCGCGCCCCGCCCCCTCGTCGCGATCTTCGGCGTTCGGTCACGTCCGCCGCCGAGCAATTTAGGCGCTGAGTGCCCTCGGCCGAGCCACCTCCGGTTGCGCGAAACTCTCCGCTCCAACACGGAGCTACTGGAGGAGCAGTCGGGGAGGACCGGCGTGCAGCGTGTACTGGCAATCAGTCCCTGTGGAATTCGGGGTCATTTAAAGTACAAAATCTTTATTACTAAATTTCTAATGCCCACAGAAATCGAAAAAAAACTATGCAGCTTCCGGCAATGTGGAAAATGTCGATGGTTTGCTAGATAACCAGCAAATCGAGGAAAATTCAAAATTATCTCTATTTCTAGTTTATTACATGCAGGAATTGAAAGAAAACGTACCTCCGACATGTGAGAGGTAGCTATTGTTTTGTTAAATTCCCAGTTATTCAGAAAAAATACCAAAACAGCTTTTTTATCATTCTTCAATCAGCGCAGAAATGAAAGAAAAAATGTAGCCTCCGGCCATCTAGGGTTTGGTTTGATATCTATGAAATCGAAGAATAGTTCAAAAGAATGAAACCGTTTATGTGGCAAAAGATCTTGTGGAAAATTGACCAGTATATCGTCAATATGTCGCTAATAGAGATCAAATATTATTTGTTGAAGAACTTTTTTGAGTTTGCGCATCCCCAAGCTGCGAAAACAGTGCTTATTGACCACATATTTACTCTTTGTTCAATATTTAATCATAGCCAAAATTTGAATACATTTCTAGATGTTACCATATTTCGTAATAATGATAGCATTATCATAAATTGATAAACCAAGACAATGTACCTAGGGATTACCTCAAAGTTTTGCCTTGTCATCCTGTACTTATGCGAAAGTCTGTATGAATGAATTTAGTCGATTGTTGTCGATATTTGACTAAGTATCTCCTAGTATCTTCTCCATTCTACCAGTCTAATTTCAGATATATTGGTACTTAATAATTATCCATTTATGTTTAGTAATAAATCGATAAACAGGTTGAAAATTATTAACAACCAATATATGTTTATGTAACTATGTAAAGAAGAGTTAAAACTTCACGTTGACTTATTGTAAGGAAATATTTACCTAAATAATTTGGTGAAGAAATCTCCTTTGTCCCAAGCGACATCCGACGTAGTGAATAAAATGTGACAGACAACAATAGGATTTATACGTGTAGCTCAGGAATTAACTGAGATTAGGGTGGGCTGGATTAAATTAATTGACCGATGTTTCGAGCACGTCCACTACTATGCATATTATGCATATTAATACAGTTGGTGTGATTTTATCTCGTGAGGTTGCGGTGATCTTGCCCCAGTGAATGGCGTGGTACGAAGCCAACCTACGCGTCTGCTTGCTGGGGTTTTCCCAACCAGGTATCTCCCACCAGCAGGGCACCGCCCCAGCCGAAACAAGCTCTAAGCACTGTGATTTAAGAATTTTTTATTATAATGGCGTAATTTTTTCGTATGGTTTGATTGAGTGATTGTATTTACTAGCATTCCCAGCGCTGTTAGAAAGTGCCTTTCGGCGAATTCATACCATACGCATTGGCGTAACTGTAAGTCAGGGATTTGAATACCGGATGCGATTATCTTAATGAAGCACCGATGTCTCTTCGCGGAAGCAGGTGCAGTTGAGAGAAGTCCAGAGTCGCAGAGCGTCGGGCTGTCACCGCAGGAAGTGACGTCGGCGCCAAGTTGCCTGGCTTCACGGAGACGCCTGGAAACATCCCCCCAAGACGAGCTCGTCTCCGCGACTGCGGTCGGAGCCACCCAAGACTTCATCTCGGGAAACAGGGGAGGGGCACAGAGTTCAAGAAAATTGCGTTGGTGTTTGGAGGCGAACTCAGCGGCACGGGAAAATGAGAGGGCACTTTAGAGGGAGATTTTCTGAGAAATTGAAAAGTAAGTGTTATGAGATTTTTTAAGAAAATGAACAGACGCATTCCACTCATGGAAAATCTCTTGAGTATCAGCAAAATAACTGTTCAAGTTTCATGAGTTCTTCGCTAAATGTAGTTGAACATAAAATACACCACATCAAAATAACACAAAACAATATTACACTAATTGAAACCTTTGTGACCTTTTCAAATTCATTTTTGTGACACATGCCTATCTCCTTGATGATTTTGTGTGTGATTTTCTGTGTTTTTCTCTGACTTGTTTGTTGACTTTACCGGTATTTAATTCCTTCGAGAGTCTTTACTATTGTAACATTATAATGTGATCCGCCATTTCCATGGTTAATACTATTATTAAAAAATTAATTTGTTAAAAAACGAAATCGTTTTTCAAAATTGTAGTTTACCGAGAATTGCCTTATTAAATATTAATTAAATTTTTTTGAGTTATATCTATAAACCCTATTGATGTGTGGAAAATTGGGACCTTGAGCACATTAGCTGTTGTGAAACTGTACAGGTGAATACTAAAGCTTCTTTCTTTCTCCTCGCCAGATATCGTAAACAGAATCGCGTATGAGAATATTGTGGAAATCAAATATGCAAATTGAAAATAAATATAATCAAAAATTTACATTGTTCAGTCAAATTCGAAACAGTTTCATTGTTTTAGAATATTTCAATCTTATCTAAATTAGCACGGAAAATATTATTTTCATTTCGCTTTTTGGCCTATTTTAATTTGTGAAGTCCATTTGCAGTATTTTGCTTCATTTTTACTTTATCTACCTTTTACTGAATTTCCTTCCTTCTTCCGGTCTCCATCTCTAACGATCTTGGAGCGTTATGCAAGCCTGAGCATGGACAGGTGCAGAGGGACATGCATGCTGCGAGAAAGCGCGAAATTATATTCTACCTTTAAACTAAGGCACTTCTCGGCACCGCTACCAAAATGCAGCAACGAGTGGCCGAACACAAGACGTTACGATTTCAAGGACCTTCAATTACCAGAAGGCGCTAGTTTGCTTGCTATAAGCTTTGTTGAACCGCGATGCGAGTGCAGTCGTTGGTCATTCTGTTGCAAAGGTCAGAGAGTACTTTTCACCTAGTTTCAAGAGTTTTTATTCGTTGTGCAAGGACGGTACATTACTGAAACCCTTAGCCGGCCATAATGTGTACTCTTTGAAAGCTGGCGCGCCCGCACGAAACGTCTGGAAACGGTATCATCCGATGTGGTGTCTACGCGAAGATCTAACAAGAGCACGAGAATAAACGCCAAGCAGGAAAGAGAAACTTTGGGCGCTAAATTGATTCTAAACGCGGCAACGCAAATTTCACATTACTGCTCTCACAAAATTTGATAATTGCTATTTTGAAGTCTTAACAATATTAATTAAATAACCTTTTCCCTATCTATATTATAGTATTTAAACGGCTGAGATTCTTGGCGGAACTTAAGGCAAACGGTGCCCTCAGCCACTTCGATCAGGAGCCGCCTGCCACCGACACCCACCGCACACGCCCCCTAATTAGCCGCGAGGGCAGCCACGCCTGGGCCGCTCCACGCCACAGCACACTCCCCACCCACCTCCCACAACCGCACACTGCTCTACAACAGCTCACTCACCCGCGCTCCCGCCTGCACCCCCACCTGCATCTCCACCCGCCCCACCCATACTCCTACCCACGCCCCCCACGCTCCACCCACTATGGCGTGCCCGAAAACTCGAAATAACCAATCAATCTTCTCCCATTTTGCATTCTATTATAACACAAAGCATTGGTGACAATATACAAGGAGGGTTCTGTGGTATCATTTAGAAGTGCTCTTTCCTCGACAATCCACAACCAACCACTTTCGCTTTTCGATGCTCGTTTAGTCTATACTCGTTCGGGAACTCAAACTAAACGTAGCCGTCCGGCGTCCTGACGCAAACAGCGAAGTTTTTATATAGCGTCACACTTCATTTTCCTGTGATCTTCATGGTTCTCTCACTAGTTGCGTTGCTCTCTTCATCGTTGGTGAACACTGACCGGTTCATTCTATTTTGGTTCTGCTGACTGGTTCTTTCTTTCTATTTGGTGAAAATAGAACACGGTTGTTTTTCATACTTTTTTATGAAATTTATTTATTCAAAGCTACAGGTTTTAAAGTTAATGTTTTGCGAAACGTTTGAGACGAATTTTGTACAAAAAATATCAATGTTAACAATAGGTGTAACAATCTAAACATCCCGCTCCACTCGACACTATTTCTCTCTAAACTTAAGCTTATTCTCTGCGTTCTTATTTGTTCGTTTCCTCAGCTGCTTCGACAGTTTCATCCACCTCATAGTTTGTCCCTATCTGCAAGGGTCTCAGCGTGTTCCTCAAAGCCGTTTCGCACCTGGGTCTGCCTCCGCTTCGTATCTGAGTTGCACTTAACAGCTCAAGGGGCTGTGTTACGCTCCCACGGGCACGAGTTATGCGCCTGGAGGAAATTCGGTAATTACCGGAGATACCGGGTCGGATCGTAGGCGAATCACTCGCATAAAATCACGATCATTACTCAGTCGTCGACGGCCCGAGTTGCCAGGACGCTCAAGCCGTTGATAAGTGTGATGATTATCATTGTTGTTGCTATTATCATCATATTCTTATTTTTAATTTTTCTTAACTTTTTAAATTGGCTTAACATCAAAAATTAGTTGTCAGGTAATACAAGAAATTATACACATTTCAATATGAATACTATTACACTGGAATAATATTACACAAATATAGTAATTTCGTTACAACTATACTTTACAATTACTTGCAAAGTTATTAAAATTGTTTAACTTTCTTACTACATGACTGCTGACTAACAATAAGATGTATAATATATATATAAAATTCATATGGTATTGTATATGTTAAGTTAGTGAGGGAATAATTCCTGTGGCTGATATGCCGACTGGTAAAATAGTGGTGGATTTTTCATTCCATAGATTTCACTTTTAAAGCTAGGTCCATGACATCTATTCATTATTTTTTTTAAATTTTGTGAGTTAAGAAATAAAACATCTATGAGAAAGATTATGTTTCCCCTTTTGCATTATTATTTACTCTAATCTAATAATATACTAAATAATTATTTAGTCTTTTTGAAACATTTCACATTCAATGTTGAAAGACTGTGCTTAAATATAATGTCATAAATCTACCGCCTCCAGAGCGTGTTTTGCCGTTGTGGATACTTTCCCATGACCAACCCCAATGCCAAAACTCTCACAGACCAAAAATGTTTCGGGTGCTGTGGAGAGTGGGATCAGGACTCTACTCTCCCGAAAATCCATAAGCGCTGCGCGCAAGCTCTCTGGGATGGAATATAACTGAACTCTATTTCTGTGAAACTCCGTGTTGCGAGGTCTTGAGACGTGTGTCCGCCATCATGGCGGCCTCGCACCATTTTAACAAGTGCCTTGTGACCGGTGTACCGTGATAAGTGTTGGTCCTAAAATGCTAAAATGTTATAAGTTCATGTACCACGTGTTAGAGGATATTTTCTTAATTTAGCAACTGTAGGTATCAACTTATCAGGGCGCGGCAATGAATTTTTTTCTGGCGAAAATCCGCCGTTTCTTCACGCGGCTTCTCTATACTACGTATATTACTCAGCATATGCGTTCGTATACGATAAAGTAAAACGTAACATTTATTCATTTTAAATACACCAACATCTGTATCCCTCCGTCTGCCCGTCCGTCTATCCGTCTGTGAACATCACTAGCGCCTAAACTGATGGTTTGATTTCTCCAAAATGAATATTCCCCGACCGATCTGGCTCTACTCAAAACGCAGCGATTAAAAAAAAAAAGATTCATTAATTTTTGGGGGTATTTTATATCAAGCCCCCGGGGACATTTTCAAAATTTTCTCAAAAGTGTCTCCAATTTTTACTTTCTCGTATACTTACAAATATACGGAGTAACATACGGAGTACAGAGACAATTATGTAATGCTGCGCGAAAAAACGGTGGATTTTCGACAGAAAAAAATTCATTGCCGAACCCTGTTAATGAAAAAGTGGATAAATCCACTAGTTAAATTAAGAAAAAATCCTCTAACACGTGGTGTATCCAGAATCCCTATTTTGTAGGTCTTTGAAGCCTAAAAATCAATTGAAAGCAAAACGTCTGTCCGTCCGTCTGGTGTATATGAACAAAATTAGCACCTAAACCATGCGTAAGATTTTTTCCAAATTATATTAATTTTCCTTACTATGAAAAAACCCTTGACGTTTTTACGAGAGTCAAAGCTCTACAATTTTGAAAAACATTCATTAATTTTTGGGGAAACTTTATATAAAACCCTAGGGACATTTTCAATTTTTTTAAAAATGGCTCGAAGTTTTTTCTTTAAATTTCTTGTAAGAATAGAGTTAAATACAGTTATAAAGGTGGCATACGTCCGATTTTTAGGATTAACTCTGAAGTTTTGGAAATTGTAAAAGTATGAATTTTTTTCGGTAACTTCTTACAACTACAATATTGAAGATTGAGACTTTTTCATCAAATGAAACTTGTTGTCCATAAATAGTTCTTGCATGAGTCATGTAGATGGTTTTAAATTTTAGTAGTTTTCGTGCAATAGTACGTGAAATATTTGCAATTGTCCACTCAATAGATTCCAGTGAAAGAGATCTTCAAATTTCGAATTTACAGCAATGCTTAATCGCTATTTTCTTCAAAACAGCATGAAATTTTTCAATGAAAATTGCTATTTAAGACACGATTTTAGCCTTCATTAATATTCGTGAAGTAATATTTCGGTTCTACTATTAAGAAACCGAAAAGAAGAGAAAATATCAAAAAATGTACTTTCGGCGACGATAGATGGCAGCTGACCAGAGAGTGGAGTTAGATCTTAAAGATAGTCCACTAGCTAAATTAAGAAAATTTGTCTGAGAAAGTCTGTGCCATTCTGTATCATCTCTATTTTTCTTTAACTTTCTGGCAAGAATACAGTAAAATACACTTACAGAAGTGTCATAGAGCCGATATTCACTGTTTGCACTAATTTTTTGACAATCGCACAAGTTTGAACATTTTTCCGCGGTCTTCCCCCAACTACAAAATTTAAGATAGAATTTTTTCTTGTATGAAATATGTTCTCCATAGTTAGTTCTTTCAGGAAGGCCATGTTCATTTTTAAAAAAATTTAGTAGTTTTCCGCAATATTACGTTGTAATGAACCATCCTCCTCTTATAGTACAACTATAATCTTTATAATCGCCCGGCGTTACAACGCCTATATAATACCCAAAACCCGCTCTTATCAATTGCCCTGGTTATACTCAGCTTCCACCTCCAAGGTTGCCCGTCGACTAGCTGCTCCATCAGAACCTCCGATATTTTCTTACTTACACATAAAATCTGGGTGTGAGGTTGTGGCTGACCTGTACAGGATCTAACAACTATTCGGGCACGTGGACGTAGGTCATTAACAAGCTACATGCAACAATTAAACTGCGTTCGTTTACTTTAATGTCGAACCAAGTGATGTTCGACATTATTTATTTGCTTTAATTCCTACGCTAGTTCGTTATTTCAGTTGAAATGTATACCAACTGGGGTCGTTGCTCTCCCATGACTCACATAAAACACTTAACGACAAACAAAATAAACACACAAACACATCAACGATATAATACACTTAAATTACATGACACAAAATCCAAAATATTTCCATTCATACTGACAATTATAAATAAACTCATTCACACCCGAATGCGCATTCTGCCTGTATATCTATTGAATCTATTTTTTACGTTAAGACAGAACTTGATCTTGTACAGAAGCTAATTTTAATCTTTCTCCTCCTTCAAATATGAATTTCATAACAAAAAAAAACAAAGTTTCATGAACTTCCCTTTTGCCGAAAACGCTGTAATCCGCAGCAAACCGTTGTTGCGCGCCGTCCTCGCTGTATATTACGCAGCGTCCTCCAAATCCATCCTCCCGCAGCGTTTCTCCATCACCCCACACATTACCAAAAATTTCTTGAACTCGCTAATATCTTCTTAGCATGTCCTTTCATTCCCCTATCATCCTATTTTCATTACGCAACTAGTAACGCGATTATCGTCTATCGCGTGCTATATTTCCTCCAAAAAGTTTATTATTGAATATACTGCGACACATCAAATATTTCCGCGTTATGCATCGTTATTACGAACATCATTGCCTAAACTCACTATATCCATTCATGTTCACCGTTTTCTCGCACAATTGCATACTAAAATTTTATCTTTTTTTCGGAGCCTTGTTCCCCACGTCTGACTTCGAGTTCGCTACACATCATCCTCCTCGTCATTGTTGCGTTGTGTCAACTTTTTTTTCTGAAACATTTACCGATCGCTTACGTGTCTTTACCAAAAATATCATCCCATTTTTATTTAATTCTGTCCTTTCCAAGCTATTTCTCTTTATTGCTACTTTTCATTATCAATTTACGTCTTATTACTATTTCTTTTACGATTTCCTAATGTTTATTAACGCCAATATTGCTTAATTTCTGTCGCTCGGCGTCTTTACATAGTTGTGACGTCAGCGCAATGCATCATTGTTCTCTCGTGAAAATTCCAAATATACAATTTCAATTTGCATCTCTACTGCAGCTCCTCGATATTTTTCAGGTTGCGAGTAATGTCATAATTTTCCGCGTGATTTCCTTTGTTAATCCCGAAAGTTTCATTTCAATCGCTTTACGCGTTCTCTTAATTTTTAGAAAAAAAATCGCTCCTTTACATTACCTTTCTTATGATAACAGTGGCTGTAAATTTGTAATATCGTCAAAAGTGTACTTTCAAAATCACTCATATCTTTTAAACCCCTGATGCGATTTGCTTCGGATAACTTTTGAAATGTTCCTCTAAATGAATGCTATTGATTCGTACTGTCCAAATTGGGATTTTGTCGCGTCTTCTTTAATTTATAAAATAATTATTAGTGCGCGACACTGCTTTCTTCTGTTTTTCCATCTCCTACTCATGCCATTCCTTGTTATGTTTGTTCTTTGCATCTAAATTGTTCGTGGGGATCTTAGATTGTTACAACGTGTAATATGTGCAAAATTAAAAAATAACAAAAACAAACTTTTCCCAAAAACAGCTCCAATTTTTTTCTTTAAACTTTTAGTAGGGATAGTGCTATATGTGCAAATTATATAAGATGACACAAACGCCATGATGTTCTATTTTTTGTTTTTTCAAATTTTTCTTTCTCTCGCATCGTTAATATTTACAATAGTGGCGATTGGTTTATTTTATTGTATTGTATTGTATGAGTACATTTTTAAAAACCCTTTTTAACTTTCCCAAGGATAGTGTAATTGACTGTTTACTATGACACAGTTTATTTTGAAGTATTCTATTGTTTCTCAAAAATTACACAATAGTAATTGTTTTAAAATATCTCTCACACCGTTAATACGCACATTCCCAGCGATTTCTATACAAATGCATTTGTAAGTAAAATTCTTCAAATGACTTCTAATGCAGTTTCACGAAAACTCAAAAGTTTTCTGTGAATAAGGCTTCAAATGTCACATTTACGTAATTCGTAAACGCCATTTTCTTAAAAATGGGTAAATTTTTCAACTAAAATTTCCTATATAACGAGGTACCTACTCTTCTTTAATATCCTTAACGTAATATTTCAATTTTACTATTATGAAACCCACAAAGTGAGAACATTTCGAGAAAAATGAACTTTAAGTGGCGACAGATGTCAGCTGTCAAGAATATGTGGCAAATCCGAATATCTAGCCCAGACCAAACAAAATAGAAAACTAATACGAGAAAGTCTCTGCCATTCTTCTCTCTCCTAGTTTATTTGCAAATTTTTGCTTTATATATTATGTTGCTGAATCCAAACGTTTTTGAGAGATTGATTCCAGAGGATAACATTGGATCTGCTGTGGCGAATTGTTCTGTAGGTCAATATGCAGCTATCCCAGTGTAATGTAGAGTGTCATTTACAAGGACTGATTTCGGATGTATCAATTTCCCGAAATAGTGTATGTTTCATAGCAAATTGGGTATGTTTTCTTGATCCCCACCCGAACTGATCGTGACTCAGTTTATAGTATGACTTAATAGCGTGGCTAAAACACTCCAATCTGAGACAGTATGTTGAATGGATTAATTACTTTTATTATTGTAATAATTTGATCACCATAATTTGCAATACAACCCTTCTCTGCATCGTGGAAATAATTCGTCCTCAATCAAATGTATATGTCTTACTAAATAGTTGATTTGTTTGGTAAATTTCTAACGTCAAATGTTTTTCAAAAAATCCGGTTGAATAACTATTATTTTATCAAGAGCGTACATCAACATTTTCATGAAATTTCTCTCCTCTTGTTTGTGTTGTTTTGCTATTTGCCGAAAACAAAATAAAGTATTTGCATTTAGATGGAATTATTTTGCACCTGATCATGATTCATCAGCTGACATTTTCAGTCAAAATGCAAACAACAAACGAAATTATATTTGACATTCATGTGCAAATAAACAGTTTTCAATGACTATTAAATGATATAAATAGCTGTCGGTTCGTCAACAGATTTCTTTTTTCTTAATGAACCATTATACATAACATGTGAAAGTTTATTTTTCTTATTCAAACATTAGAATAAGTATTCTTAAATGACATGTTTCTGTCACTGCTCTATGGGTATTTTGAAGAATTTTACGTTCTCACCAGCTGATTGAACAGTACAGAGAAAGTATTTTTAAAGCTGCGGGGAAAAACGGCGATTTTTTCAGCAAAACTTTTTTCCGGTCCCTGGTGACAAAAAGAAGGTAATTCTTGTACCTACATATAAGTTTACATATTTTCGACGATTTCCTACAATTATAATAACAAAGAATTATTTTCTTAATTAAATTTGTTCATTGCCAGCAGATCTTTAAAGCATATCATGTTTAATTTTTCGAAAATATGAATAATTTTTGCATATTTTGCGTGAAATATAAGAATTTTTAAAAATTTACAAATATATTCTCGAAAAAGCTCCAACATTTTTCTTTCAATTTTTCTTAGTATTTAGGAAAGAAGACTAAAGAAAGTGGTGCTGGCCACATTTTCACTAACTAATTTCCGAAATTTGATACAAATTAACTTTGCAGAAGTACAATATTGGAGGTTGCAAACTTTATTTATAAATAATTAATCATATAGTTCATGACAAAACAGATTTAAAGGTCAGATTACGTAATAATAAAACAAGGAAAGAAAACAAAATGACACGTAACATTGGAAATATTACAATGAAAAATGGAAGAATCATTATAGTTCAAAAAATTCTAAAACATTAGAGAAATTGGTTCTTTAAAGTTCAATAAATCTGTATTATCCCCTCTACATGCAAGGAAAACTGACTATAAGAAATCGTCAGTTCAAAACTCCGTAAGTATAATCCTACTGATCAGGAATTGCCCCCTCCACGGTCCTGCATCAATGAGATTTTAGACGAAAAAAAGTTCGCCTACTGCGGCAGATTTTGATTATCAGGCGTACAAGCAACCCGCAATACACCTTACGCCGTATCACGTCCATTACTCTCAAATAGTGTGTTTTATGGTGTTAAAACGAGGTATTCGCATTCTTTGTTGAGCACGAATTAAGTTTTCTTTGTGGGGTATTCTACAAAATGAGATCTTTTTGAAGGTTCTATCAGGTTTTTGGAAGTTTTGCTCAGTCCGTAACACGGGTTGTCAGAATCACTAGAAGCTGAGTTCAAGTAAATTTATTTTCATTTTTCTAAATAATTATTCAAAAACAATGCTTTTTGGAGATTCCATTTTTTTACAAAACATCTTTTAGCCCTATTAAATATATTTTGGATTTCCGCTTTTATGGGTTCACTAGCTTTTCATAACTTTCCGGTTTATCCGGCAGGGAAGCCACTTCACGCATCATCGCTATATCATTCATAGGAATATTTTGCAATGAAAAAGTTTTAAATTAAATTTTCGAATTGCAGTTTAATTTCCAGATTAACAAATGCGATAACATGAGACTCTAGAAGGGAGCACGTGATGGAATATAAGGGGAACGTGTAGAAGAACATGCAGTGAACATGCAGTGTCGAAACATAAAAGGAATAATCCGGTCGGTCTTCTTCTGCTTCATGGATTTAGGCCTTAAGGCCTGTCTCCACATCAAGGGAGCGAGTCTCTCCATCTTGTTAAGGGGCGGCCAACATTTCTTCTTTTACATGTACATTGTGCATTATTATGGGAATACATACGTGTACATTATTATGGGAATTCTGTTTGGAATTTCAAATTGAATATATTCAGGTCGATTCTGATGTTATCATTATCTTTCCTATCTAAGATATTGAAGCCTGCTACTGAACGTACGAATTTCATTTCGGGCCTTCTATTTTTCTTCTGTCTGTTCTATTTATAGTCCAGTTTTCGCATGCATAAGGTAGCATGGGTACTGCCATTGCTTCATAGAATTTGAGTTGCGTGATTTTTAAAGTCTTGCTTTTTAATGTTCTTATTTTTTCCCACACATGTTATAAAATCTTTTAATTTCTGACTTATGTATTTTTCTGGCAGTAAGACACATTGAAGCCAAAATTTTTCATTAAGTTTTTCTTCAAATATTATTTTGTTTTCCTAGTGGAGATTTGCATATTATATTTGGTTGCCTGTTTGTTTAGTTTGTGTGCTGCAATTTCTAATTGATCTTCTAGTACAAAAATAACTGGTCGTCTGCAAACAATATGGTAAAAATTTCATTTATTTTAAAATGTGTTTCAATTGCCCTTACGACAATCCTGTCTATATAAATACTAAATATAGCTGGCGAAAGTGGGACCCTTGTTTGACTCCTTGATTTATTTCTACAAATTTACTACTTCCTTGAGATCCTTTATCAATGCATATTTTAGTGTCGAGGCTTTGTATTACTCTTATTAGGTGGGCTGGGAATCCTTTTTTTGCATTATCTCCCAGAGTTTTTGACACTTTGTCAAAGGTTTTCTATAAATAGTATATATGTCGGTAAGTTAAACGTCTCTTATGTATTAGCTGTTCCACTACAAATATGGCAGTCAGAACATAAGCGACCTTTCCTAAAACCGCACTGTTCCTCTAATAGCATATGTTCATTAATTATATTCAATCTCCAAGTTATTATCTTAGCATATATCTTATAGGCTGTGTTGAGAAGACTTATTTCTCTATAATTTTGACAATCCTTTCTCCTACCTTTCTTGAAGATAGGGCGTATAACTCCTTTCCTCCAATCTTCGGGAATGGTATATCTCCTCCAACGCATATTAATTATTTCGAGGAATCTCCTCCTTATTTCATTCGGTACATACTTTAGTAGTTCAGCATTCATGCAGTCAGTTCCTGGTGACTGCTTATTCTTGAACGTTTTAAGTATGTTGTTCAGTTCGTCGAGTTCATTGGGGTCAGATTCTATTATTGTTTCCGGTAATGGGTTTTCCGGAGTCTCTGTATTACCTATCCCAACTTTTCCGCTTTATCTTTCTAATTTCTCTCTTATCAATGGCACTTTTATTTTTATATGCTATTTTGTCTTCCACAGAATGTGATTGGAGATACCGTAGGTAATCCTTTCTCTTTTGATCAACAATTTCTTGTATTTCCTCGTTCCAATTTTGAACACCCTTCTTATTCCTTGCTTTAGGTCTTTTACCTAAGACTTCTCTTTACTGAAGGATTCATTTCTTGAAATTCATTCCTTGACATTGGAGTGTCTGTCGTCAACTGTTAGTTATCTGATATCACCAGTAGTGAATGTGAGTTGATTTCGTAATGTTTTCTCGATTGTTCTACTGCAGAGGTAATTCAATGGGATAGCAGTTCCCTCATTAAGCACCTGATGAGGTAACAAAACTAGTTACAAAACGTTGTGCAATTGCTGGAATAAATGATTGTCATAAAAAACTTGGGATTCATACAAGTTTATGCTTCCTTCTATACGTCCCTCTTCTGGTGCATAAATGCAGATAATCGTAATATATCCCCTAGCTGTTTTTAGTCGCACATTTATCATTCAGTCGCTTACAAAATTATAGCTCTGGATTCTATTTTTTAAGGAAGATTTAATCATTATTCCTACCCCAGATAAAGCTTTTTTATTTTGAGGGACTCCACTATATAAAAGTACGTAATTGACGTACTTCAATGTGCCTTTTAATGTTTTCTTTGTTTCAGTAATCAGACATATATCTACGTTAATGTTTTCTAATTCTTTTAGTATTTTTCTTTTTGTCTTTCAATCCCCTTAATTTCCAAGTAGCTAGGTTTAAGTTCTCCAAATTCCTTTTTCAATTCCTTTTCTTTGCGTGGGTGGTCGTATGATTAGTCCGGCTCTTCTCTTGATGGCTATCAGTAATGGATTTGTCTCTCGGCCGTGTTACGACCGCTGCGCGGGACTAGCTTGGCGATGGGGCTGCCATGTTAACTGCCTCCAAGCTGGCAGAGTGCGTTGTACGGAGCACCATCCTAGATGCATTGCTTTCACCGCGTTCGTTGCAATACCGCAGATATTGGGCCGCTTCTACCCTGGAATTAAAGGAAGCTTGAGGTGTCGGCTCTTCCGCCGTTGGCCTTCCTCGTTGGCATCCTCCCATTCTGGGAAGTATGCACTGCTTCCTCTTCTGGAGTACTTCTTCGTCTCATCCCTATCCTTTGACCAGTCGGGCAAGCGAGGCCCAGTAGCTACGCTACCGCCGGCATAGCTCACAGGATCACTGGGATACGCAAGCTCCACCACCAACTCAAAGGTCTTGTACTCCCAAGGTCGTGTTCCAGCTGAACTCTACAACGCGAGAACAATTTCACTTTCACGAAACTTGGTATACTGGGACAAAGAATACTTTGGGTGTAAGACCCATTTAGGGGTGGGTGAGGAGTAATATTTACTAATAAAATCATTATTTAACCCGTTACGTACATATCGCGAGTAATGCATACTGAGTGCTACAGTTTTTTGTAAATCGTTGTAATAAATACATCCAATTTTTAAGGGATTAAAATTTCTGTATTTTTATAATGCTTAGTTTTACGTGGTTGGGGTACGGTCGGTCTTTTTTTATATGCTGTATTTCGCTTTTCGGCAAAGGGTATATTTGTCAGGCAAAGTTTACACCGACAGTGAGATAAATATTAGTATTGCATGTAGTAATTATTACATGTAATACTAATAGGTATCTCATCTCTGTGCAAACCGTCAGTGTAAACTTCATAACTATTATACTTATTATAAGATCATTGTAATATAAACAATGTGCGCATTTTTTGCACACACTTTGGAGAAATGAGAAGATTTTGAAAAGCTGTATCTCGCTTGGTAATTGGTTTTGAATTGTTTTAAACAAACGTGGTAAGAAGTTTAAAAAAAATTGAATTGAATAATTTTTTACAGAACTTATCGTTCAGGAGTTCACAGAAAAATCCAAAAGTGGTCAGAAAAATACTATTTTTCTGCCTCCAGAATTAGCGTGCGAAAACGCAATATTGAAGGTAGAAGTAATTGTTAAATGAATTTTTTGAAAACATATATCTTTAAAACATATGAAGCAATTTCTTTTGAAAAAAGTGTATTTTTCAAGTAATTTTTGCTTGGATTTAATTTAACTTAGAAAGTATCTCAAAAACGGCTTCAAAGCTTTTCTTGATTTTTATACGGATAGAGCAAAGGACTCTTACAAGTAGTGAGATGAACACTCTGAATTTTCGTTGAACACAATTTTCGTTGAACACTCTGAATTTTTGAAAATTGCATACAATGAATAATATCACCACTATCACTAGTCCACTAGGCCATCTCGGGACAGAAAACAAATTGCTGGTTGGAAACACTTATGTAAATTCATATAGTAGTATAATATTCCGGAGCTGTTACAAATAATCTGAGATGGTATATATCGTTGTATGATTACTATAATTTTTAAAACTTTTGTGAGAATTGAGCACTAAATTCAATATCAAGAAACACATTTCTATATATTAGGAAATGCCTAAAGCCTATAGCTACAAAAGGCCTAAATTATTCTTGCTATTTTAGCTACAAAACTAATATGAAATGAATGGAATGAATATTTACTGTACGGGCACTGCTAATAAGCTTTCTGAGATAACCTTAACTGAAAACGTACCCCAGACGTTTGAAAAACGTTCATCATTTATCTAGAAACGAGCCACAAGAGAAAATTGCAAGGTGATTGTAGTAGTAGTGTCTCCATTAAAGAAAGCCCGCGGCAAAGGCATGGTTGCTCTTGGTAAAGAGATGTAGGAAGTGTGGGGAGGGGCACCAAAATGTGTTTCCCGAGCGCACAGCGGCTCACCGGTCAAAAGAGATATGAAGAGAGGAAAATTTGCATAAAAACATTTCCTTCTAATCTACGTGGAAATGGAGCGCAACACAAAACTGCCTGAAAGGAGAGGAAAGACAATTTTTACTATCTCGCATGCGTACATACACACGGAGTTTGCATGCATTATAGAGAAAGTTACGTAATGCTGCGGAAAATCGAATTTGAAAATTTAACAAAAATATACTTTCGGAATCATCAGTCACCGAAAAAGGTTTACGAAACGTGTGTTCGACTTTGAGGTTCTACTCCTTTATTACGCAAATGCATGATAAGAGTGCAGATTTATGTTGAGATAAATCTTCAAAAGTGTAAATGAAGTTTCAAACGGGTCTCATTTTGAAAGGTGATGCTTAAAGAAAGAGGTCTAATTGCACCCTGCACATTTTCCATGTCCTTGCAAATTTTCTGTAGGGAAAATTGTCATACTTAGGGACAGATGTAACTAGGAACAAGTCATGTTTTCGAGGAGTCTGTGAGAGAAATTTTAGATGGTTATTTTCCTTACATTGATATGGCCATTTGTGTTTACTGAAGAGAACGAGTTTGTGGTGTGTGCTGTTTCCGTGATTTTATGAGGGTTTAATAGGTTTGATGAGTGAAAAGTAAAATTGTCTGCATTGTTTTAATCAATTTTTTGATAACTACTCTTTCTTTACGAAAACTGAAGAAGACTTACTCTTAGTACAGAATATAAAAACTCCATTTTTTATACAACTCATTTTGTTAACAACTGTGAAGTCCTTAATGGGGCGCCGTCCGTTTCTAATAGCATTTCATTTCTCTGTTTGATGAGGTTAAATCAATGCAAGAGAAAAATATTAGGAAAAGTAATCTTCAATGTCTAAAATGATTACATTAGTATTATGTTCACACAATTTTAATAAGATGTATTGACTGGAAAAATGTCTACCAGACTTACACAGTGTTTTCCTCTCAGGGAATTTGGGTTTGTGAAAGATTTTTTTTTATTTAATAGGTAATTATTACAGCCAAATTAGAAACTTGATCCAATGTGGCTAGGCCGAAGGCCTTTAAGCCATTACAATACCTACATTCTACCGCGTTCTAACCTTTCGCCTTCTGGTATTCACCCCAAATGGTCTCTCCATCGCCTCAAAGCCGCGGAAACGAGACCATAAGGTACGGCTGAGGGAAAAACCCCTGAAGGGGGAAAAACCTGCCGTCAGAAGCCGAGTACATGCTACTCTATCCGGTTTTTAGACTATTTATTTATTTGGCGCGGGCGTCAGGCATTCTCCTTCCAGTGTTTGGCCTCCACCGCACCTGAAAACAAACAGCACCACAGAAAATCGTCCGCACCAACGCCTCTGCCCTAACATTTCCGATTCCCATTTCCCTTCGCCCCCTAATGTGCTTTATTTTAACCGTTTCCTTTTATTTTATTTTAATTTAATTTATTTTTAATTTATTTAACTTATTTTAATTAATTTAATTTTAATTTATTTAATTTTAATTTATTTAACTTATTTTAATTTTTTTAAGTTAATATATATATATATATATATATTTTTATTTACTTATTTATCTACTTATACTTAACAATTGACTACAATTTATAACTTTTATTTTATTATTTTTTTTGTAGTTTACTAACCTAACCTAACTTACTGACTAACTTAATTATTGTTAGTTTATTGATTTATTACATATTTCTCTCCTGTCTAGGTTCTGCTTGTACTAACCACTGCTGTTTTCCCACTCCTTAATTTCAGTTTCTCTAGTGGTCCGAACCTTTCCGAGAAATGTTCCTAATTCTTTCATGAAGTTAGCTCTTTTATCCCCTAGAATGTTTTGGGCGAGCGTTACGTTCCTATGTTGGAAGTAGTTTGTGAAAGATTTACAAAGAATGCGTATGGGGAGGGGTCTCAGCGACTGAGAGCAGAAGATTACTAGAGCCCGGATGTTTACATGTCATTTTTTTCTGTGTTTCGTGTTTTTCGTTCTTTGTGCCTTTTTTCTTTCTTCCATAGAAAATATAAATAAAGCATAATTTTATGTACATTGACTCGTTATGCATGTTTCACGTATCAATTTTGGCCTTTAAATTTTTTTTTTGTCAATTTTTTTTATCTTCATGTTTTTATTTTTCTGCTTCGTGACCAAAATTTTTTCACAACTCCTAATTTTATCTGTATTTTCTTACAATTGTTGTGTCTAATTGTTGTCTTATATATATATATATATATATATATATATATATATATATTGCAACGGAACACACGTCGTGGCCTTCCCTCCGACGTGCCGCGCATAATACAACTCTGTTGCGATAAGGAGTCGTTAGCCCTAAGGATGTGTGAGATCGCGTGGGCGTTACCGGCGTCGTTCGACAGTTCACTGCCGTCCCGACGTCAGACCTCTCGAATTGTTTCGAATCGATTGCCTGGATGAGGCTTATGTCTGAAAATGCACCTGGGTGGGGAATACGGGCAGGTTTATACTCAAGCAAAACACTCGTGGCTCTGGCATACAAGGCTGTATATTCTATACTCAAGGAATGACAAAAACAAACAAAAAAAACACACATAAATTCAACAAAAATAGCCCTTGACACACAATTACGTACAAAACGTGACCTTCGTGCTCGGAAATGAATATTCGGAGCGATTATTGCTACCTCTCTCCACAATAATTAAGTATTTCGAACGATTCATTTAATGAATTGTACTTTATACACCATTTGGTGCAGGCATGCCTTGGTCTTAAGGACCCAAAGAATACAAAGTTGAACCTTCCTACTTTGAATTGCTTTCATTCCTGACAAATGGTTCTTAATCTATAATACACTTTAATCTCTACTTCATAAACAAAACTCGATACAAAGCAAAATTAATCAAACTATTTACAACACCCCTTTTTTTAAACACTTGATTAATTGGGTGACTTGTTTAAATTGAATTAATCATTTCCGTTCTTAACATGGCTTTCATTCAGGAGTTCCACACATCAACGTTCACAAACGTGGCTTGAAATACCTAATACTTGAAAGCTTTTAAGAAACAAACAGTGTGGTTTAGCATCGTTCAATTACATTTCTGTCGTTTCTGCAACCGTCTGTCGCACGGGTACTCACGCTTCTCCAATGGGGTTTTACGTGAACTGGCCTAGTCGAGTGCTGCGAGCGGCGCCTTGGCGCCTCGGCGTTCGGGGACGTGGCGATCTCGCTTTACGCGACCTCCGGAACTCGCTCTGCGCTTGCCGCGACGGCTCGTGCTGGCGACGTGTCGGGGTAGCTTGGCCTCCACGATCCTCCGCCCCTTCTTCCGCTGCGTTTCCGAACCAATTTTCTCGGCCGGGAAGTGCCTCGGCCTCGCCTCTGCGCCCGTCGTCCTTCCCCAACACAAATGCTTCTCTGCGGTGTTTTCAGGAATGGTTATGCCTTGGCTCCTTAAACGAAATTTCCCCTCTTCGGTTGAATTCACATAATTCACTCTCACTGATACACGTTTCTTTTCCGTTGTGAGTTATCAGCACGAAACGAGTACAATGTTCCTTCTCTTCTCGTGTTCAGATTAAACAAATCTCGCGTGAAGTTCACTGCTGGCGACTAGCGATCCGTCCTCCTCCGAGATTTTACTGAGAATCCTTCAACTTTCAACGGAAAAAATTTCTTGCAGTTGGCTTCCTCGTTTTCGGATACCGGCCAATCATAAGATCTCGTTCCCAAGCTTATCTTTCGAATTTCTTATTCGTGGACAAGCGTTTCGCTCGACGCGGCCGCGGCTGACGTCAGACAGTGACGTGGTTCTCGCGCCCCGTTCAAATTAGCGAACTGTTAGTTGTAACTGTGCAAATGTAGCGAACAAATTAGCGAACTGCGAAGACGGTATTTTGGGAAATTTTTATATATGGTCTGGTCCGTTATCAGGGCGTATATTCGAGCTCGTCTCAATATATGTATATATATATATATATATATATATATATATATATATATATATATGTATGTATGTGTGTGTGTGTGTGTGTTCTTTGGTTGTAACTTCATCCAGGTCCATCACCTGGGTGAGTGTTCTCACATCCGCGTGCGACCCGCACACTTTCTTTACTGAAGATTGGAACTCCAGTATTTGGCTATCTGCTGATCTGCGAAGAGGTAGATTCTTGAGCTCTACATCACCTTTCACTTTTCTTAATATGTCCGCGTAGGATAAGCCATCTCTCTTTTCTTATTACCAAAGCATCTGGATTTGGTGGTCTTTTTCGAGTTTTCGAACGTTTTTCCTTCTTTCCTCGGCCTACCTCTTGCCACCCTTATCTCGCTTCCTAATGATTCCAAGGAAGGCATTTCGTCACGCGTTTCGCCTTCATTGCTCCTCGGAGATTCATTCGAATCCGACGCCGCTTTCTCTTGGTTGCGCGGTGACTTGCTCTTAGTTTTTGTCCCTGTACTCACAACTTGTGGTTTATCGGGGGACGTCTGAGTGCTCGTCTCCTTAACAGGATTCCTAGACTGAAGATCTAAAGAAGGCGGTCCTCTTTCTTGAACCGCAACAACGTCATTAAAACATCTGCGAATCGCATAAACTAATTTCTTAATCTCGCCATGAACATTGTGGCGAGATTTGACAAACTCAAGAAGTTCAAGTATCTTCTTCTCGAGATTACCAAGAGCCTCTTGTTTCTCTTCACCTCTAAGTTGCTACAGCTACCATGTTTTCTCCTATTGTAGTGTCTCTGTGGCCGCTACATGACGGAGCTTGAAGTACAGCCTCCGGATTTGGTACAGGCACCGCGACATCTACGGAGGTACCTGACCCCTGCACTGTAGGCCAAACTCCCTCAAGACATTCATGGCACCCCGCGCGCATGCAAAGAACACATGAACAGCGCCCAAGGCACACACGTCTGGGGGTAACAGAGGTCACTGGGTAGCAAGGAGGGTTACTGCGGGGGAACATGTTGAAAAGGTCAATTTTTCCAATCCGAGCGTCCTGTCGCAGTGATGTTTCCTGCATTTTGAACGTCCTGGCGACGTCAACTAAACGCGCTCCTTGCGAGTGCACCGATTGTTGCAAGGTGCCACTGTCGACCTTACCTCCCCCACTTCGGAACTAATCTGTTGGTTAACCACTTCTTGCACCACGCAACACGTTTCAAGTTTCTCTTCTATATTTTTAGCGTTCGCTTCTAATTGCGACAACCGCGCAGCTGATTCGGCTTTAAATGCGTTAACTTCTTCGCGAATACTCGAAACTGTCGAATGCAATTCACACTGCAACTTACTTAACGTGGAATTTATTGCTCGGTTCTGCTCAGGCCACCTCCTCAAATTTATTCTGAACGTTACTTTCCATCCTAGCGCTACGTTCTTCTATCTTGGCCTGCATCTCTTGCAAATTCTCCCTAGCTACTCGAATGTTATCGGCTTTCATTCCTTGCATGAATTGAAACAACATTGCCATCGTAGGTTCCGGCGTCCTCTGTTCCTCCGCTGGAACTACCTCTGCTGCTGTCTGGCTCATTACTGCCCCCTGCACATTAATTGCAATGTTACCCTCCCCTTCTACCTCTAATTCGTCTAAGTGTTGATATTCGTCGTCCCCCTCTCGAACAGAAATAGTTTCGGAGTCCGACGCGTCTCGTACACTGACCAATTTACCGCTTCTCGTCTCCATAGCGACTGACACTGATAACGATTACTGCGTTAACACCACTGATCCACACGTTGCTTGAGTACCTGCTCAACCACAGCCCACCACGTTGGTCGCCACTTGTAATGGGTTCGGAACCCTCCCTTTCTTTACTGCTTATACATCTATAAATAGGCCCTATTAATCACAGCCCCACCGTTGGGCCGCCACTTGTAATGGGTTCTCTCGCCACTTGTAATGGGTTCGGAACCCTCCATAACTTTCCCCTTTTCTACTCACAATTGCCCCTCTGCTAGCTTACCTGGTCCTTTCACTCACCTGGGCGTGGTCTGCGGTGCGTCTGTACAGACGCGAGCAAGGTACTGCGCTCACGCGCGTGGATCAGTCTAATACTACGTAAATGATGGTGAAAAACACATTGATTTTCCGAATCATGACCCCCCCAAAATGGCCATGAAGTTTATTCAATTGCCTTCGTTATCAAGTTCTTTTCAATTTCCACTATTTAGTGCCGCAACGGCAATGGTACCTCTGACGGCACACATCAATACAACTCAGCATCAAAACAACAACAAAATAAACACTTCTCCTCCTCAATAAACAATACATAGATATATAAATACTCTTTCGTTCACACAAACTATTTACAAACAAAAAAACAAACAAATACCATTCACGCATATACATAAACCCCAGAATGCATTCTGTCGAGATTTTCCGTCTTAAAATCTACCAATTACAGGCTTGGTCTTCGACAGAGCTTTCTTCCATCAAAACTAAACAAACAAATGTCAAAATGCTTTGGCTCACGTATACTGTTGCCTCCGCGATGAATCTGCGTGTCTGGAGGTGATTACTCCGCCCAACAGCGCCTTCCGTTGTCGCCATCATATCCGGGACACTCACACGCACCACAGTTGACTCATGCTGTCGGAGTTCACGCTGCCATCTTATTTTTTATAAACCCTCCAAATTGTTAAATTTCACCGAGTTCGAATTAAATTTCGCGCCTCTTATTATTCATGCAACGTCGCGCTCCCCACCGTTGCAAAACTTCTCGTACCGCCGCTCGCTCTCGCAAGTCCAGCGGGCGTTGCCGAATTTCGGAATAGTTCCAAAAATTCCCCTTTTTTTTTACGAAATTCTCCCTTCCACGACTGTTACACACCGTACTTAAAATATTTCCGGTTACTATATCGGATGATGCTCGTAACTTCGCACTTTACAAAAATTTTTAAGAATCGCCTACGCGAACATACATCCTACTCTCACCGAGTCCAGACACATTCTGACGAATCTTGTTCAACCTAGCATTGTTATCCTTGCTTCAGCACTTTTCCCGATCGCTCGATAACTGACGATCGCGTCACCCTTTGGGTTCTCTTAAAATATTTAATTTCTAACGTTTTCCGAAACACATTATTTTCGTTTTGGTTTGATAAAATTATCCGGCAATTTCCTAAAATTTGATGTTCTCCTCTTGTTTTCTCTTTGTCAAATCCTTTTATTTTCCCTGTTTTCCGTTTTGACTGTGAAATGGAACGCACTGCATTTGTTCGCTAATCGCTTCGTCTTGCTTGAATTAATTTACCTGTGTTATTAAAATTTCGATACTTCCCGTCAAGATATTTAAATGGGGTAAATTTTATCTGATGCAGCTAATTTTCTTGTTTTACCTCGAAAGTCTGAATTCGATATGTTATGCGTTTTCTTGCAGTATACGAAAAACCTCTTCTTTATATGCGTTTCATCGCTCAACAATGGACTCCATTAATATTTTTCCTTAATACAAACATGCAAAATATGAAAATTTCAATAACTTTTTATTGCCTGACGCGATTTCACTGGGATAACTTTCAAAATGTTTCTAAATCATAGCCGGATCTAATGTTTATAGTCCAAACTCGCACAAGCATCGGGTTCGCTTTGTTCTCTTCTTTACTCGGTTTTATTTTTTTTACTATGGCGTCTTTGCTGTAAATGTTTTGAACCGTTTATCATGCAAATGCATACCATTGGGGATCGTGTAAATCATTACAATACCTAATCTTTTCGACTTTATCCGAGCAGAGGAGAATCCAGAAAATATTTCAGGAGGGATTGCCCATTTTATTGCAAATTCCCATAAATATTTTTAAATGTGATTTTGAGCTTGAAATTTATTTTTGATTCATGTTCTTTCAGTGTGCAAGAATCACCACAATGCGAGTACCGTGTTCGATGTGATGAGATTTATATATGTTAATTATTCTGAACAAGTTGGTTAAAATTACAAAACATGGCTGGTTATGGAGAGAGCATGGTTTCTGCCATCGTTTGGATCCACTACTGTATTTGAGATGACTGGGTGATGAAGATTATGATGATAGTGAATGTTGATGATATGAATGTTGGTGAGCGAGATGATTGAAGACTGAGGAAATGCGATAACACCGAGAAAACCTGCTTGAAGCCTCTTTGTCACCACAAACTCCACTTTGATCTGCCTAGCTTTAACTCCAGTCCGCTGAGGTGGCTCAGGGCATCAATGGATGTCACTGCAGCGCCTCTGACCGGGAGGTCCTAGGGTTCGAGTCCCCAAGAGATCTACACAGCCCGGTCGAGTTCAGCCGCTGTCTGGTGGAGATATCTAGCGGCCGGCTGCTCTCAGCGGTAGTTTTTCGTGGTTTCTCAGATTAACAATGGCGAAATTTCCTCCCGTTCTCGTCTCCTATTCTCGCCTCTTACACACACTACTCTACCACACAAGTCGGGAGATTAGACCTTGTCCCAGGTGGAGCAGTGCCCCTCTGGTAGGAGATACCTGGTTAGAGAAAACCCCGATAGACGGCGTGTAGGTGAAATCCAGATCCTATCATCCAGCGAGGGATGAACACAGTCACATCTCGTGATGAAAACATCCACTACATTTACGATACTAATGACCTTAGTAGTTGACGCGCCCGAAATCACTAATCAATCAATTGAACCCCGGTCCCAGCGGGGGAAAAGTATCTGCCTGACCGCCATACGACAGATTTCACCACCCTCGGAAACTATCCATCAAAGTAGCTGGCCTTTAGAGATCTCCGTCACGCAAAGAATTTATCCGCTTGAGTCACTAAGCTGTTTTCAAAAATCTGCCTTAGTGAAGACGCCTAGTCTTGGAAGTTTCTGTACAAAACTAGCACTTCTGCATGCCACTACGTTTGTTACTTCCAAGAATCCTTTAGCCAAAATCTAATTACAAACGAACTTCCGAGAAAGGGTAATTTTTATTATGTTATCATTCGATAAATATCAATCCTCTCGAGAATATTACTCGTTTTGTGTTAATTAACAATGTGTGCGTTATGAAGTCATTGAGTCAGTCATTTGGCTCGATGGCACTGTCAGGGGTGACAACAGTACGTTTTGAAATATCTGCACTGAGAGAAAGAAGAGAGAGTGAAAGAAAGCTGGCACAGATTTATTTTGTTTTCCGCTATCAGCCGTCACATATTCTTTTCTTTTTCCTTTTATTTATGATGTAGAGGATCGTGAGTCTCGTGAATGTGACGTCCATTGCACAATGCACAGTATCTCAGAGTAAATTAGAGAAAATAGTAAATATATCATTGGTTCAAATATCATTTCAAATTATTTATTAGATGAAAATTAGGGTGGAAAAAATTGGTCATCAATGGCGAGTCACTCTTCTTTGCGACGTCGACAAAAGATTAAATAAGCGTCTTTAATAAAAAGAGTGTTGCAGGAAGACTATGTAACAACGTTTTCTCCTAAAACGTTAAAGTAGGATATCTAAAATGTTGCATTTTTTAAGTTGCATACTTTCATTTTTAAATGATATTATTAAATTAAATTCATATCTAATTGTTCTAGTTTCGTATATTTTCTAGTAATTTCTGACTAAAAAAGTATTATCGTTTGCGTTTGCTTCCAGCGGATATTTTAAAATGTTAACAAATAATTCTACTTAATCCCTTTGCCTTTTTTCATTCATAATGAAGAGTGCCTTTGCTACAAAAAAATGTTTTTGCTTAAAAATAAATTCTTTCACTTTTTTCGTTTTCCACGATTTCTAAATTTTACAGCTCTTTGATTTCATTCATCAAAAATTTATTTTATAGAAATAAATAATTATTTGATTCATTAATTGATATCATTGAATCAATCAAAACTAAAATTTTGCGAAAACCAGATCAGATTTCTCAGTGACTAGGTGCCTTCTCGAGTGATTCATGAACGCCGATTTGTTTTGAGAAATAATTTAGTACTTTATTCACCTCCTTATTCATTTTTAGTCAGCATCCACAATAGGTTTGTTCCTAGTTATTTACGAAACTAAATAGGTATGCGATGCCGCAGACCTGTGATTCCGCAGCAATATTCAGTAGTTTTATAAGACCATGGCTCCTTTTGGTTAGCCTACAGCGAACTCATTCCAGCCATTAAACAGTGAGAGCAAGTTTTACTTTCCTAGCATGAGTGCAGAAAAGTTAGGTATTTCTTCATTCATTCACTCATTCATTCATTCATTCATTCATTCATTTATTAATTTTTACTTTCTTGCTACGGAGTAGAGAGAAAATTGTGTAATGCTGTGCGAAAAAACGGCGAATTTTCGACAGAAAAACTTTTATTGCGGGGCGCTGGCAACGAAAAAGTCGATAGATCCAGTTACTAATTTAGAAAAAAATCCTTTAATACGTGGTGTAGCCAGTATCCATGTTTATGGGTCCTTGATGCCGAAAAACTGAATGACGGCAAAACGTCTCTTCGTCTGTGAACAACGCTAACCGTTCAGCCGATTTTTTCAAAATTGATATTGCTAAAAAAATTGACGATTGTCGCGGCCCCTTGACTTTGAAACCGATATATTAGTTTCCTATTGGATAGTGTGAAGGACGTTTAAGAGAATGGTACTAATCTCATGTTTCATGAAAATCGTATTTTTCGAAAATTGCAGTCTTTCTAATTGGAGTCTTCCTAGAACAAAAAGCTCAATATTGAGATTTTTTCTTTAACAAAATATGTTTCTTGAAATAAATTTTGATAAGGTCACGTACAACTTTTTGAAAATTTGAATACTTTTCGAGTAATTGTGCGAGAAAATACGGACGAGAAACTACGTGCCGTTTTAGCACCTCTAGTATTCTTTTGTACGTCATTATCCAAAAACTGCTAAAATGATCTCTTGACCATGAATTTGTTTCTAGATACCACTTATTTATTCATCCATTCATTCATTTTCTCACCGATAGATTTGTTTGGGCTGTCAGCATACGAATTTGCAAAAACCCACCCACATCCTGGCCACTAATTCATTTCTAAAAATGATGTTTAGATTCATTGACTCTTTTACTCTTCTATTTAATTAATTCCATTCGCGCACCAGGGAAACTGTAGTAGGAGAGTCAACGGTGGATCTCAGAATCAATTTTAAAATAATTAAAAGAAAATCGTACGTATATATATATATATTTATATATATATATATATATATATATATATATATATATATATATATATATATTACAGAATTAACTTCTTCAAGTGTACATTACATATTTTCAATTTTTGAAATTTGGGAAAAGGCATACATTTTATGTTCTTGCGGACCTTTCCACGGAGACGTAGATCCTCACATATTATTTTTGAAGAAATAGTTCAACATTCACTTTGATATTTCGATTGCTAACAACAAGCTGCATCTTCAGATACTAAAATATGATAGCAACGTGTTTATGGACAAGCCAAACTTTAAGAGAACACCGGAATTTCTCCAAAGCTATTGCGTATGGGGACGGTTTTCGATTGTTTTGGAAACATTCGGTAATCGAATTCAGCTGCTGGCTGGAGGAGAATTCTAGCGACTGACAGCTTTGATCGGTAGTTTTTCGTGGTTTGAACGATCAATACCAGACAAATTCCGGAGCAGTACCTTAACAAACGGACCACAGACTGCGTACGATCTTTCCTTTCTCTTCCTTGTCCTATCCTCATCCTTTACTCATACACACACACTTACATTCACTACGTTACCATATATTCTGAGAGACCAGTTCAGAGCTTAGAGCTAGCTGGGGCGGTGCCCCGCTAGTGGGGGATACTTGGTTGACTAAAATCCCTGCAAGCTGACGGGGAGGTCGGCGCCGGATCTCGCCATCCAGCAGGAAAAGATCACCGCTACATCCCGCGATAAAAGCATGCGCCTCACTAACAGGACTAATGAACTTAGTTGACACGCCCGAAATCACTAATCAAACAATGTAATAACGAAATTCCTTAACCCTGAAACAGAACCTCTTACGTAAATGAAGATAGAGAAGAAACGTACGCAGAAGTCCGTCGTAGAACCCCTACTCACCCTATTTATGTGCGGCTGTTAATCAGCATCCAAAAAGTGCGCCGAATACCTTGTCGGGCTGCTTCCTGACCACGATAGCGAGCAGGGCACCTTGCATCGACCCAGAAACAATGCTGACGCACCAGAAACAATGCGATTTATAACCGGAATCCCTGGGTCCCTCCGACCCCCCCCCCCCTCCTGATTAACGGGGAAAGGAGCGCGGTGTGGTTGCGGAGTGGAATCTCGTGGGGACGAAACTTTTTTTCCGCTCTTTCACTCTTCTGTTTTTACTCCGACCCTCTGCACGTACTCGTGCTCATTTCGTTTTTTTACCAGACTATGCGAATGACAAAAAAAGTTATGCATTTGTCTGTGGATATTTTATGTTTGTTCGCCCACTCCGTTCCCCTAAAACCTGCAATACATTTAGGTTTGTTATCAGATAAACAAAAAATAACTCCAAATTGTCCCAGGTGTCTACTAGAATTTGAATTCTAATGTAGAAAAGTATTTTAAATAAAGGAAAATACGAAAACGTTGCGATTTGTGTACGTTCTGCAATGTTGTTTGCACGTACGAGGTTTCCAGTGATACTTGTCTAGATAAATGCTAACATTGTTTCCTTTTGATAATGCACTATTGATTAATTGAATAAATTCTACAATTCAATATGTAATTCTCAATAAGACATCTGCTAATTGGTAAACATTCCTGTTTTTCGTCATCAGCGGATTAACATATTTTAAAATACAATCGCAATGGCGTGCTAATAAGCATTTGATTCACCGTCTTAAAATATATGAAGGGTTTCTTACAAGAATGAATCTAGTCGAAATTCGAGATTTTTCAAGAAGTATCAAAAACGTTACAGCGTAAACGTAGATAGTAATGAATTTATGATATTCCCTGCATTATATTTGTCAATCTGTTTGGCACGTGACGAAAGGAAATATCCCAAAGATAGGGCCAGTTGTAATGAGTAACTTGGTGAATTATCTCAAAATATGGAATTTTGGACCTTGTTGCTTCTTGTAAGAAACCACACACACACACACACACACACACACACACACACACACACACACGTGATATGTGGATTTACCTGTTTCTACAAATATAGTAAAACCTGTCTGAAGCGGACCTGGAGAAGGCGAAAAAATCTCAGAACGGACTAATTTCCAATGCAAAATGCACTGGATAAGCCGCGAACATATAAAACGTGGAAACGGAAAACATTTTTAGTATGACGGTATTAAAAATTCTGGATAAGGCGGGAAACAAGTATAGTTTTAAAATTAAACATTGGGTTTCGACATTGTACCAAGAGACAGCGCTGTGCTCGTCGCCCGAGCCTCGTGCTCGAGCAAGAGCGGGTAGCTTTCTCAGCTACCCTCGTCCGAACATCGTATTTCTCACACTAATCATGCGAAAGCCACTGTTTATTTGTAATATAACTGGCCTTCATAAGCCCATGTGAAGGAAGGAGAGATGCGAAACGTAATCCTTCCACGGTTCTTGTAATTCGTGCTTTTGATTCAGAGCGTTTGAACGTTTACTCCTCTTCAGTTCAACAAGTTGCAGGTATTGTCTTAATGAACTGATTTCGATATCAGGCGGCAAATTGAAACGTTCACCATTCGTGAAAAAATTAGTATTTAAAGAACACAAAGCAACATATTCTTTCAAGGTTTTGATAAAAAAATTGGGAAAACCCAAGTGAATGACGCCTTAAAAGCAAAAACGAAATCAAGAATGAATGGTTAAAAGACTTTTATAGGTGATTGCCAAAATATTTACGAGGACCTAGGCAAATAGTTGAAGTATATATCATCAGATATATCCACTTGTTCCTACAAATATTGAGGAAAATGTTTCTATTCCTTTTAATGGAGTTCTTTGTTTCATTAGACTTCGTGTTGCGTTTCTGTTTGAAATTTTCTTTGTCTCTTCCGGGAAGTGTTCGTTTCTTTGAAATGTAGATTTTGGGTGAAATAACCTATTCCATTTTTGAACGATACCGTTTTTGGGGCGGCGATGGTGTAACGGTTATCGTATCGGACTGTTATACCCGAGTTTGCGGGTTCGAACCCGATCGAAGCCGTGGATTTTTAAGGGCGAAAAAATCCTTCGTACGCCTTTCTTCGGAGGGGAAGTAAAGCCGGCTGTCCCATGTTAGTAGATTTACTGCATGTAAAAGATCCTCAAGCCTAAATGATGCCTATGAGCTAAATTCAAATTGCCTGTTTCGTCGCCCAAGTAATACCTTCTTTCTCTTATGGTTGGTGAAAGGAGCGTAACGGAATTTGCGTGTTCAGGCGGAAGAGCAGGCCTCCTGGTCTGAGTCTCGCCACGTAAAATAAGGCACATTCAATTCAGTTCAATTTTTCTGAATTGACTGTTTTTATTGCAAACCTCAATAACCTAGCGACCTGTACAAGACGGAAGAAAATGTTAGACCCAAACGATTCTGGCATAGACAGGTTTTACTGTATTGGGCGGTATTGAAAAACATAGACTGTAGTGGCTTTACAAAAGATAATTTTCTATGCCAAGAAAAAATCAGCACAAATAAAACTGTTTTCAAAATGAATTTAGGGGTGCCACAAACCCCACAGACACCCCATTTTTTGTCCTTTTCGCTTCCTTTTAGTAAATAACGACTAAATATTAGTTAATGTAATTTTTATCAACGGATTTTTGGCTGAGGTGGTGTAAACGTTACTCCACAACAATTATATGATAATCAAACGTTACTTATTCGTGTCAGTGTGGTTGGTCACTACATTGGACTCAGTGTGGTTGGTCATTACATTGGTCCGAATATAGACAATTTTATGTTAAACCATAGAATTAGACTTTCAAATGGCTCTAGATTCGTAAATTTTTTATCCAAAATAATTTTAAATTATATAATTTTAATGCTTGATATCTCTACTTTGAGAATTTTGCTTTGAACAATTTTACTATTTTACTGTAATTGGCTAACATTGTACCGCGCACCATCACTGATAACGGCACTCATTTGAGCCGCACTGCTGTGTCTTTCTTTACTGACTGTTAGACTACATTGAACATATTTGTGGAGACATCGCACGTGCTTGGAGTTACAAGACTTTAAAGAACTCTATATGGCTTTTGGAAGCGTATGAGCTACATTTTTCTCTTTGTATCGGTGCGTGCGACTGTGCGCATGTCATCTCGCCCACCTGCCAGACTCGCGCGCCGTGATAACATAAAACTTTACAACACTTGTGCTACATACATTTTATTTTTAACTTAATTTTAATGATTTAGATTTACTTATTTACTCTTTAACTAGATGTCAATATGGATCGGTTTGTCTTTTCATAATTCCCTCCCATAATCCCTTTTCATAATTCCCTCCATAAGAGAACAGGTAGGTTCAACTGCTTTCATATTTCCCTCGTAATCACGTTTCTCTTGATCCGGGAAAGTCAGTGTCAAAGTCAGCAGTGTATCTCGAACTCCTATCAATGCAATTACAACTAAGAGCATATCAGTAAAAAATAAATACTTTTAAATGACAGTCAACTGTCCTATATTCCTGCCAGCTCTGAGGACTTCCCATTCTGTCAGCTTACATGCATCTACACCATGATTCTGTTCCTATGTATTAGGCGTTTCGGTAAACAGCTCATTTTTTATGTACTACTGTTTAATTTTCTTATATTTGGTACTTCTCAATTTCTCATACTTATAAAATATTTTTTAGTAAAAAGTGTAACGTTATCTACATTTTATTTACAAGATGTGTAGCTTTTCATGTATTACCATCATCTTCGATCTGATAAATATTTTAAAAGCATAAAATAAAAGAAGAAAATGGAATAACAAATGCCAAATAATAATAAAATACAGCTATTGTTGTAACGTTATACACAAATACGATAGATACGCATTAGTTAAATTAATTTTGAAAGAGTACACTAGCGACCAATAAAAAATATTACGTCAAAGTGAAAGATAAGAGGGCTGGGGCAGACGTCATGGCAACTATTTTTTAAGGTATGTTATTGGTTCACAGAGTTCTATTTGTCACGTGAAAGAAACCGTGTATTCACAACAATAGATGGCTCTGCGAGTGTTTCTTTTGGCACAGAGAGCAATGAGAAATCTGTTGCCTGACCACCGCTGTGCGAAATTGACGTGCTTCGCTTCGAGCCGCTCTCATACAACAAGATGGCCGTCCTTCTTGGGAGAAATGCCCGAGAATGTCACAGGGAATTGAAGGAAGTTCTTGCCCTTCCATATGGGCAGGAGAGTTTCTGCGAGGACGCGCAGCAAACCCGTAATCAGCAACGTATGTGATGACCTGTGAGTGAGTGTGGATGATGTGGCACGTGCACTTGTCTAACAGGGCCTTTAGAACGGGTATGTAATGCTTTTGGAATTTATGAATCGTATATGCTAAAATGCTTTGAAACTAGAACTGACATTTCAAATTCCTTAATAAATATGAGAAACAATTTTGGTGTGTCGTTAAATGTACATGCACTTAGATCGTACCTTGTCCTTTCATGTTCATATTACGCATTTTCTATCCGTGCTCGCATTCTCACAAAAACCTTGTGGCCACGACTTATGGCCCAAACCTAGTATATATACATAATGCAAAAAAGGTTAATGTAAAAATCGAGGCAGGACATGAATATACATAACAAGAAGTAATTTTTCATGAAACGCAACACTATATTTAAATGAAAAATAAGATGATTCTTATATGAATATGATGGTAAGGTAAGACGTTCCTTACCTGCTGGACCATACTGTATCCGGGTCTGCGTAGTGGTTTCAATGTCAAAGGTGCTTGCGAAAAGACAACCCTTCTCGTTAGCACCCTCCTTTTCCGTTATCACCAATAAACATTGTGTGATGTGATGTTGAAGCATTATTTATGTTTCAACATCACATGTTGAAAAACAGGACAAATTATGGTACACATGTTATTTTCGAGCAGTCACTTTTTAAATATTATTTTCTCCAACTTTTCATTAATGTTTTCCTTGGTATGTTTATACTGGTTGGCTGTCTTCCTTGGAATACTTGCAATACTCCTTCCTACCTACTCCTTCTCTGTTGACAACTTCAATAAAGTTCTGAAAATACTTCAAGTGTTTGATTCTTTCTGTAAACAACTGGAATTCCGGAAAGGCCTCCTCTTCAATCTCGGTTGGGTCTGACGTACTGAAGTCTCAAGAAAGAGCCTAAAAATGAGCAAAAGGAAAGCAACTCTTCTGCTGCGGAGGTCATATTTCGTTAATTAACCTTCTGTAAATATTTGTAAAGTTCTTCAGTCAGCAACGAAATCCGACTGCTCATCCTGATATTTCGTCTGTTAAAAAAATGACGAGTCGCTCCTTATTTGGTTTTGTCTTTTTTAATTTTCAAAATGAGGTCGGCTGAAATTAAAACAGCAAGTGAGTGAGTAAATATGAAAATAGAAGTCATGTTTTTCCTCACAGGCTGATATTTTTGGTGATTGTTGACAAAGATAAAAAACATTTTCTTTCTCTACTTTCGTTTACAAGAAGAAATCAAAATTCAAACAAGTGATGCAAAAACTGCACGTACCTTCAAACAAAATTCCGTCAAAAGTACTCGAAAAGTACTAAAAATTTTTGAAAAACTATACATGACCTTATTTCAAAATCTCTCTTTAAGGTACAGATATCATGGAGGTAAAAAATCTCTATCTTCATAATTGTAGTTGCAGGAAGATAGTGTTTGATGTTTTTTTTTAGTTTTAGTAAAATTAGTTTTCAACAAATGTGAGACCTGCACCATTCTCTTAAACGTCCTTCACACTTTCAACAACAAAATTTATTCACAAACGATGGAACCATGTTTTTGAAAATTTTGAAAATGTCCCAGGGGCTTCATTTAAAGTATCCACCAAAATTAAAATATCGGTTTCAAAATCAAGAAACCGTGACATCAGTCTCATCGGTTAGGGAGTATCAATTTTGGAGAAAATCGGCTGAATGGTTTAGCCGCAAGCGTTGATCACAGGCGGACGGACCAGTCGACGGAAGGACGGACGGATCGACGGACAGACAGACGTTTTACCGTCATTCGATTTTTGGTACCATGGACCCACAAAACACGTGTTAGAGCTTTTTTTTCTTAATTTATCAACAGGATTTATCTTTTTTTCGTTATCAGGGTCCTGAAATAAGAGTTTTCTGCCGAAAACTCGCCGTTTTTTTCGCGCTGCATTAGAACTTCATCTCTACTGCGTAAGCGGTAGAGGTAGAGGAGAGCGGTAGAGCGCTTTTTTCAGGATATCTACGAATCAATCAAAGCAGGTTTGTCACTCATAGGAACATTTTTTCTGTATGTTAAAATAAAAATCTTTTTAAATCAATTAATCAAATACATATATCGATGAAACAAATAATAAGAATATACATATTATTTATTCTACTAACTTATATACTTATGTTATTAATGGGTCTAAAATGCTTGTGTTACTGCTGCAAATAAACCAATCCATTCCTTGCCATCTATCCTACCGATCTCTCCAACTGATCTCTCCTACGCTCCGACTTCACATCAGACCACGCCTCCCCTTACTCGACTACACCTTGATGCTCTCGATCTTCATCCATTCAATCCGTCCTGGTCCACACTGATGATAGGACCTCACAGAGTACAAAAGGACTGGTAGCCACTAGGCTATCACCCTCACCAGATTATTTTGTCCCTCGTGCTTCACTCGCATTATCATTTCTTCTAACTCCACCTTCTCCACTCCAGTTCTTATTTTTTCCTCGCCCTCACTCAATTTCCCTTTTTCCCCCTTTTCCCTTCTCTGGCCATTCCCCAAACCGACTCCTTCTTCTTCCTTTTGTGCTACTGGCGCCGCTCACGCTCCGCTATTTCATTTCATCCCCTCCAATTTCTCCCCTCCCTCTGGTTCTACCCTCATCCCGTCCTTCCTCTTGCCCATCCAACTCTCTACCTCTTAAGTACTCCAACCCATTCCTTTTCCAGAAACCTTCACTTCTTCTTCCCTTGGTTGTAGTTTCACTTCTCACCTTCACTTGACCCCAGTACTTTCTACCTTCATTCCTATTTCGGATCTGGTCCTATCCTCCCTACGCCTCTTCCCGACGCTCATCTCGCTCTCTACCTCGACCTCTTGCTCTCTTAATACCTTCTCGTTCGTCTCTTTCCACGAGCTCTCCTTCACATCTCTTATTCTTCTTGTTCTGCTTTCACCCCTTCCTCTCTCCGTCTCTTCACTTGCTCACCTCACCCTCTACCTTCTTGCCCGTCTCTTCCCACTTGGCCACCCCGCTCCCGTTTCGCCCTGCCCCGCTCAGTGCGGCAGTTCCATTAGTGTCTGGGCCGCTTGACAACCGGCGAGCGCCTTCGCCCCGGCCCTCGTTAATCACCGCGAGGGCGACGCCGCGCGGGGCGGGGCAGGGGCGGGGAGGGGTGGGCGGGGCGGGGCGGGGCGAGGCGGGGTGGGGCGGCGATCGGCAGGCGCTCGCGGGTGCCCTGCCTTCCGCACGCGGAGTTAGCACTTGGGCCACTCTCGGAGTTCCGCCTTTTCCTCGAAATAAAGGAAGTAACAACCTGCCGGTACTAGGATTGGGCGATTGTTAAATAATAATGGATTAATATCGAATCAATTTATATCATTGGTCAATTCATATCCATCCATTAATCATCCTGAATTAATCCATTAAACTAATATTATCGATTAATTTATCACATGTTTTTAATAATACATGAAAAGTTAAAATTAATCATTTTTTAATTGGTTATTTAATGTCGCATCAACATCTTAGGACATTAGCGACCACTATTGCTGTTAACGGTATGGTAACTATGAGGATGAAACGATATGGTGATGATAAGGGGTGAAAGGACGAACACAAATACAACCATGCCCGAGGCGGGACTCGAACCCGCGACCCTTCGGTCCGAGATCACTACGACACTACTGCCTTAGCGATCTCCGCCACCGGACCGACTGATCATTTGTATTTTCTCGTATACGTACGTATTATACGGAGGAATATACGTAGTATAATGTGAATGTAATTCTGTAGCAAAAATTGTCGATTTTTCGTCAGAAATACTAGTTTTGTAGCTTCTGCATACCGTGAAAGATTTTTCTTACTCCTAACGTAGAAATTACTTTTTCTAATACGTAGCGTAGTTGTTTGGTTCCTTAGTACCGAAAAGGCGTCCGTCCATGTGTATGTCTATCTCTCCGTTCGTCTCTCCATCCTTTTTTGTTCATCTGTAGAGAGCTTAAAATATTCATAGGATTTTAGCCAAAATGAATATTCTCTGATCGATCTGGCCCTCGGCTCCATTCGCTAAATCGGGCATTTAACGTAATTATGAAAATGAGTGTGTACGAGATCTCGAACGACAATTGCATGCACACACACATTATCTGATACGTTTTGTTGTTGTCGCTGAGACTGTCGTTGCTGTTTGTGAGCTGGAACAACTGAGCCGACAAATTATCTGATCTCATGGAAACGTACTTGACTTTTTGAAAAATTAATTATTTCATATGGCTATAACAAATAAAGTGATGGATATGCTAATAATTTCACGTTAAGAGAGTATACAATCCTGAAAAATTACTAATATTTTTAAAGTATACGATACTAGGCTAGAGAAATTTTCGAAATGAAATAATTTTAATGCATTAACTCATCAAAAGTAACATCAATAACAACAAAAATCATGAAATGATCAAATGTGAGACCTGGCCAAATAATGCTTTTTGAAAAGTGCTAGAGTATCACCGCCTTCTGAAATCCTGCTCTGTTTTTCTTTTGTTGAATTCAACTACCTATAGACGTCTCACTGCTAATAGAAGAACCTCGAGGCCCCACTTGGGAATCAAAGCCAGAACCATGTGCACTGGAGGTGAGCGTAGTACCTCACATGAACTCTAGGCATTCAATTATGTAAGTAAAGATTTTATAGTAGACTTTCATTGAGTTTTAATGAATTTACACGAGTTGCTTACGTTTTATTTCGTATTAGTGTTCTGTGCATTCGATGGTGCTGCAACCTCTATTTTTCTGGAGTATCAGCCAACACGGGGTGTTAAAGTCCTTAGGTTCCTTAGAGAAAAGTACCAACTAAATCTGTAATTTATGGTACCGGCGATGTATCGTTCAATATCGGTAACGGTGAAGGTGGCTCAAGGTGCCAACAGGTGGCAAGATTTTCGGCAGGAGATAGACAGCTAGGTCATATTCAGCCGCTACTCGGAGGAGAATTCTGCGGCCGGCTGCTTTGATCTGTAGTTTTCTGTGGTTTCTCCGATCAACACCAGGCGAATGCCGGAGCAGTACCCTGACAAATGGATCACAGACCGCGCGCGATCTCCTTCCTCTTCCTTCTCCTATCGTCACCCTTTACTTATACACCCTTACACTTGCATGCACTACACTATCACACTTGTCGGTATACCGGTCGGGAGCCTTGAGCTTCCTCCAGCTGGGGCGGTGCCCCGCTCATGGCAGATGCGTGGTTGGGGAAAACCCCGGCAACCCGACGTAGGTCGGCGCGGGAGTCCCACCAGCCAGCGGAGGAATATCACCGCCACCTCTCGCGATAAAAGCATTCTCTACACTTACGAGGCTGGCACTACGACCTTAGGCGTTGACATACCAGGAGTCGCTAACTAATCAACCGTTCAACACCTGCTACTTTTCATAGCACCTCATCAGAAAAAGTTAGTTGCATTGAGTCAGAACAAACAGACGTTTTACAAACAAATATTTTTTCAAGTCATGATTATTTACTCAAACTACATTTTAGAGCATTACTGTCAGTATATTCTTTTAAATGAACGTGACATTGACAATGTTTTCTTTGTCCCCGTTCCTGTCGATATGGAATGGCACAAACGCTTATGGAACATTAATCTCATTCCCCTACGTGGTGTCCGAAAGTCGCCCCATTGATTCCGTCGCTCTCCACTTCCTTCTCACCTCTCGTCTTCAGCCTCCTCCCCTCCCGCTCCGCCCTACCCTCGGCCCAACAAATGAGAGCGACTCGCTGCTCGACAGACGTGTAATGGGACGGCTGCGATTCGTCCTCCGCTCCGGCCCGCCTCGCTGCAACAGAAGCAAGGGAATGCAAATGGGCCCACGTGAGAAGTTGGTCCCGAGATAAAGCGATCTTTATTCGTTTTTATTTAGCGCTGTACGTGTAATATCAATACACGTGAGAAGTTGTTCCCGGAGATAAAACGATCTTTATTCGTTTTTATTTAGCGCTGTTCGTGTAATATCAATACACGTGAGGCTGTTCGTGTAATATCAATACACGAGAGGCATAGAGAGATACGAGACTTATTATTATTGCTATTATTATTATTGCTATTATTATTATTATTATCATTTCCTATTTTCTGTAGATATACACTGATGCCGGGGTTCTCAAAATCACCTAAGGCAACAATGGTTTGCACGTAAAGTGGAACAAGAGTATATTTTGTTTTTTTATATCGGGCAAATGAGGCTTAAGAATTTAGAACTATATTTGCTGTTCCCAATAATGCGGCTTTTTGAATTGTCCGTATATGCTTTTCAGTCAATTCTAACTTCTTCACGATCTCTAGCCATTCCTTGGTAATCAATCCATTCGCTGACACCACTACTGGAAGCACTTCCACTGCGCGCAATCCATACATGTCCTTCAATTCAACAGCCAGGGGTTGGTATTTCCTCTTTTTCTCGGCAACAGTTGTTACAAGCCGGTCATCTGTAGGAACCACAACATCAATGATGCATGCCGTTTTAGATATTTTATCAAACAGAACAATATCTGGTCTATTTGCTTCCACTGTTCGGTCAGTGAAGATTACACTATCCCACTGAATTCGAGCTCGACCATTGATGATTACTGGCTCAGGTTTGCACTTATAATTTGGTTGTTCACTCTCTACGAGATCGTATCTTTTGGAAAGGGCTTGGTCTTTAGCGACGCAGTTGTGTCTCTTCAGGTGTTCTGTTTGTGCTAATGCGGGGCACCCATAGCAAGTATGCTGGATTGACTCGTTGGTAGATTTACATAGGCGACATTGGCTATCAATTTGCTGACCCATTATGAATCTTTAAAAGCTCTGGTTTTGACTACTTGGTCTTGAATGGAGAAAATAAATCCTTCCGTCTCACCGAAGAGGCCCCCGATTCGAAGCCACTCCACTGAGTTTTTCTTATCAATATTCTCTGAAGTTAATGTTGCAAAAACTCTACCATGAAGTTACTTTCTTTGCCAGATATTCACGCTGTCTTGATGCTTCAGGTAATCAAACTCTTTACTTGGTTGTGCCAGACATAATGGGGTCATCTTTCTATCTTGATCACAGATAGCTTTGTGAACAGACGAGTTGATAGAGAGAAAGTACCGACGCAGCTTTTTTCTTGCTGTTGATACAGTGCCTCCAAGTTGAGGAGTCCTCTTCCTGCACTAGCACGAGGTAACTACAGCTTACAGAAAGTGTAGTTCATATTGCGAGCCACAGTACCGTCCGGTACAAGCCGTAAGGCCAGCACCCGACCTGAGACGTCTGGGGGGGGGGTGGCGAACACAATTCACCAGATGGTCGACTAGCTCAGTATAGACGTCCCAGTGTGGACACAATAAATAAAAAATAGGGGCAGGGTCTGAAGATCGTTTATGGATTGGATGCAAAATTACAAATAACTCGGGTGAGAATCACTTTTCACTAAATTCAGAATATATTCTAAAAATATTTGCTGCTATGACAAATACATACAATGGCACACAAGAAAAAAAATCAAATACAGAATACTCTTGACTGAAAAAAAACACACACACTAATAACTCAATACACAATTTCCTACTTTCATCTACAACCCAATTGTTTAACCAACACACTTTCAGAAATTCGAAAGAATCGTTAAAATATTACTTTACAAAAATGTGAAAGAAACAACATTGAAAATCAAAATTAATACTTTTGACTTAACATTACTTTTACAACAAAAAGGAAACTTTCTCTCTAAAATCCAGAGAATGACTATTATTATAATTATACTCTTACACAAACTCTTAATCACTATATTACAATATTTGATCTTCAAATCCTTTTACAACAAAACAGGAAACTCTTTCTCTCTCTAAAATCCAGAGAATAGCTCACGTATTAGAAGTCGGAAACAAATGTACTTTTACTTTTCTTATCTTTAAGCATGGTAAACCTGTTACCCTCCCTTTCTTTCTACGTGACAGATACAGAATAAGCTTTCTGATTAAACTGAATCACTCCTATCCCTACAAAACAGTTTATTTGGAACGACCTTACTGTGTTCTCGGCCGCGTAGAGCAGTCCGCTATGCTTCCTTCTACCCCTTTTCACCGAGCTGCTTCGGCCTTGAAGCGTCGTGGCCTCGGGTTGAGAACGCAGTTGCTCCCCAGAAATCGCCTTCTTCTTCTCGTTCAAAGTTTATATTCTTGAATACTCTCATATGAATTTTACTTTATTTTCAATTACGGTTAATGACCAACTGGATATTCAGAGTGAAAATGAATCCAGAGATCACCCCTTTTTATACGAGCACCAACTTCAAGAGAGTATTTAAATATAAGAAAAGCATGTGAGAGAGAAAAAAACTGGAAAGAGAAATGAATGCAAGCTATTAATTACTGCCATCTATTCAAAACTCCACTCCCTAATTCTTCCATTATAAATTCATAACGTTTCTTATTACCTTTCTTCTAAGATTATGTTTAAATCAATTTATAATAGAATAATTACCTCTTCTAGTCTTATAGAAGAGTTTTCCTCAAAGTTGCAAATCTGAAGTCCGCTGCAATGTCACTTCCAGGCGTACCGTTTTCCATACGTCCGCCCAGTTCAGCTGCTACCTTCAGAAAGAACTTTTTCTTTCATCGGACCTCCGGTCTCGCCCTTGGTCTACGGTGGCGGTCTCTCTTGTTCTAAATTCTAATTAGCATTCCAAATATTCATCCGCGTTGGCGCGCGTTCAAAATATTCCTTTCCCTCGCTTTCTTAGGGCGGTATGTGACACGTTTTCGGAATCTAAGAAAACGGGCGGTCACAATATTGTCCTGTCAAAAGTCTGCAAGGATGTTTCTGTTCATTTTATTACACCAAATGTGTAAGTTGCTATGGGAATAGCTCAAGTATTAATAGCAGATATTTTGCTTCGTAAATTGATCCACGTTTTGCAGATTTTATTTACTCTCGATAGCACATTCTGTACAATTTTGTTCCTAACGTCTGAATAAAAAATCTCCAGCAATTGTAGCATTCACAGATATTTGTAGGAGTCTTCAATGCCATTTTTATTAATTCTGTCACCAGATATTTGCATATTTTGTTCATTTTGGACTTGCCCGCGGACAACATGACGGGTAGCGCATTTTTCAATCCCAAACTCTAAACAAACTGCATCGCTGGAACTCTTGACAAGTTCGAGCTCGTTTTGTAAGTTATCTCTATTAGAAGCATAAGTTTGAGATCATTCATGTAGAGCTGGTGCGATCTACAAACATCAGGGGTTTTCGTCAATCCTGTTTGTCTGAGCATTCTGCTCAAAGGGGTGAGTGCTATGCAAAACGATAGCGAGCTTAGACTGTCCCCTTGGAAGATTCCACGATAAATTGCAATATCTTCCGTCACGTAACAACAAGTTCCCTTCTTAATCTGCAAATAAGTTTTCCATTCTGACATGCAGTTCTTCAAGAAAACGATCAGTCTTCGATCGATTTTATACAAGTCGAGTACTCTTAAAAGTCATGAGTGAGGTACCGAATCAAAGGCTTTTTTGTTACCTATCCAGCCTACAGAGAGATTGCACTAGTTCTTCCGTACTTGCTGCATTATTACACTATCAATCAATAATAATTCCTTGCATCCCATACTTATCTTGCGACACCCATTCTGCTCAGAAGCCAAAATGTGCTGGTCGACAAAATGAATGTAGTACATAGGACCGTACCAGATTGAAAAAGTGCTAAGCAAAAATACTGTGATCTTAAGGGATGAAATGGTCAACAAATGGAGGTATACAACTTCAGAAATATTAAGCCGTATAAAAGAGACGACTCATGTCACTAGATGAACAATAAATTGTTCGCCTTTGGATATGTGTCATATTTTGTAAATAGTAGTGAATGTTATTTTATTGGTTTATGTTTTATATAAAATGTCATGTTGTAAATAGTAGGGCAATTGGTCGAGTATTGAACAAACGACCCAATGAAATGGGTAATAATGATGTCGGCAACAATACTTTGTAATTAGTTATAAGACGGCAGCCAAAATGATAATGTGTGTACAGTGAGTGAGTACCAATGTTTTTAAAAAAAAATTTGGGAGGGGAGTAGTGACATACCAATATGTTGGACCTTGTGTTCGGTCACATTAATTGTAAACAGGATGAATTGTAAGAATAGACATTTGAAAACATGGCGGCAGAGCATCGGTAGACGAGTTGTCGCCAAGGTCAAAAAAACATCATTGCTTTCAACCACAGGGCGCGGCTTCAAGTTCACGTTTTGTATTGTATTACTAGGGAATAAGGCTAATTAACGTTAAAGTTTCTAATTAAGGCGTTGTAAGCTGTGTTTATAATGCGGCGATTACAGAAACTGGGATGCATGTTACTGGCAGCAGTATTTTGAACAGAATAGCCTAAATGCAGCGTGTGAAACATTACTGATATTGGTGTATGCCAAAAGAATGCTTCCTCTAATCTTCACAAAAACTTTTATGTCGTTATGTAGTCACCATTTCAATAAAGACGAAACAGAATGGATCATGACTATTGAACCAAAAAATATTGTATCTTGACAGTTTTCCAATCCTCTCCTTCACGCAACCAGTCTTAATCGGTCTCTAATCATTCCGGAGAGAATTGGTTAGGGAAATGGTTAAAAAATAATTGTTGTAATGTGTATGGAAAGTATAATTGACTAGAACGTGATGTATTCAAGACTGATTCAACTTCGGCTTGGACATCGACTTTTGCTTCTATTTTGTCACAAGAAATTTGTCTCTTGTTACTGTTCAAAACGAAGTAGTTATAGAAAAACGCTCTACCTTATATTTTGAGAAAAATATACAAACAAAACCCTGCAATTAATGCTAAAATTGAGTTAAAAAATAATTTCTGAAATTTACTATTTTTATTAAATTTCCTTGGTTTACATTAGATTGTCTTTCGTTACTTTTAAGATATTTTGTATAAAATCATTTATTATGTTAAATCATATAACATACTTAACATTATTAGAAGTAGTTCAAGGAAGTGACTTTCAGAGAAATATTTTAATTTATCCAGAATTCTGTACTATTTTATAGGTAAAGTATGGAATTAAGGAGAATGTAATAAATATATTGAACGACGAGTTTAATTCGGGGTGAAGGGTTAGCTGACATGGGCTGAAAAAAAGTCAAACACTGTAGTGTGTCCTAATATCCTTAGACTCGTGACTATGAATGGAATACAGGCTGTGCGATGTTCTTGCCTTGCCTGTGTGGCTTTCGAGAGCTGCAAGTAGTAGCAAAGTCCCGGTCTCACCGCCCTTCACACACACACAGAACACATACACCCACCGCCAACCTTTTTGTACCTTGCCAGCGGCTGTTTTGGAATCCTTGCGTCCCAATGACCGTTTCAGAAAATAATCCCGCAAATCGCCAACACATGTCGCTCAAAATATAGAACTTCAGAATTTATAGCTAATTAGCGATATCTATAGATTTTTAGTTGCTTAAATCTCTTGGGAAGCAGCAAATTATATTTTGGATATTCGACCTTTCGGTGGCGATGATATCGAGATTGAGTTTTGATGCGTCATACGTTTATTGTTATACTTATGTTCTATTATAGTACATTGATGTAACATTTTTAATAGTTTGCGTACAGTATTCTTAAATTTTTTTTACATTTTACTTCGTAACAAAATTTTATAGACAGTTTGATAACCATTAATTGTATGTTACGAATACGTTTCGCCAATCGTATTCCACGCACTTTCAGTTTTTGCGTACACAACACCAAACTGAAAAGATTTTGTAGGGTACTCGAATGAGAGCACATCCAAGAAAAAGTAATAATTTATTGATAATCTTAGAATGTATAACAAACTAGTAATTTATTAATTTTGCATAAAAAAGATCCGCCAACATACAAAGAAATGAAATTCACCGAATAGATTTTCCGTTTTTATTCAATTTTAAACAAACTAATACATTTCACGATATTCAATCACTCCAATTCGGAATATTTCAGTTGCGAACAAATTGTTTCTATCAATTTTGAATTTTTGAATTCCCGCAAAGTTATAAATAATATCATCAATTTCAATGGAAGCATCACAAAAAATTGTAAATAAGTGTATGTATTGATCATAGTAGCATCCATCATCTTCATGGACAGTTTCGTGGCAAGCGCGAGGTTCCCGTTGTCGCCGCCGCAGGAGAGCGCGCGCTGCCTCCGCCCCGCGGCTGCCTCCGCCTCCTCCCGGCCCGCGCCCCACGGAGCGCCGTACACAGCCTCCTCCTTCTCCTCCTCCTCTCCTGCGGAGGACAAGCGCACGATCTCAAGGATTGCAGCTGTCGATTGCACTCGCCCTCGCAGCTTCTCGTTCTGCCCACTCACCTTCCTCCGAAGAGGTCAGGGTGCGCCTGCGTGCGCAGTTCAAGCCCCTGCACCCGCGTAGCAGCACAGAGCCCCAGCGCCTTACTCTGCGTAGCCAGCGGCCCATTTTGTGCTCTGAAGGCGCCCGTCGCTACGAAACGGACTGCTTTGGGGGGACAATGGGCTGCTATTCGAACAACGACCGGCTATATTGTTCCATTAAATTGATTAGTGATTCTGGGCGCGTAAAGCTAAAGACACGAGTCAAGTATGTAAAACGCATGCTGTCCCTCAGGATGTGGGAGTATTTCTGACAAAATTTGGTTTTTCTTACTTTTGAAATTCCACATATTGCTTGCAATATTCCGCGAAAACAATTGAAAATTTAAAAAATTTCCATGACTCATTCAAAGAACTAAATATGTAGAAAAAATTTCCTAGGAAGCAAAAATCTCTATCAGCAATTTTGTAGTTGTAAGGGAACGCGGAAGTAATTGACACTTTTGAAATTTTTGAAAATTCCTAGTTTAAAGAAAAAATAGGCCACATTTAAGGGAGTATTTCACTACATTCTTACAAGAATTTTAAAGAAACTTATTGTTTTTAAGGGTACGTACTTCCACACAATTTTTTTCTTGCTACAGACGGACGGGTGGACGGACGGGTAGACGGACGGCTAAACGGACGAACGGTCGTAGCAGCACACAGGAGTCTTGCCGTCATTCGAATCGGCCGTCGGTATCACAGATCTATAAAACATGAATTCTGACTACACCACGTGTTAGTGGAGTTTTTCTCAATTTACCTTGTGGATTGATCCATTTTTTGGTTCCAGGGTCCTCAATGAAGAGTTTTTCTGTCGAAAATTCCCGCTTTTTCGTGCAGCAGTACAAAAATTTCTCTCTAGTCCGTAGGAAAAAAGTAAAAATATTTGGGATTTCGAAAATGAAAAACACATTTATAAAAATTTTACCCCGTATTGTGATTAGGTCCTTGTTTCATTTGAAGGAATTTTTCCTCCGTTTATTTTTTCGAATATAATAAAAATTCAAAATATTTTAAACTGTTTCAATTATTGTCAAATGCTCCTATCTCTAATCAAGTTTTACAAACTCTCATTAATTTTTCCGATGGAAAAGAGAAGAAACAGCTTTCCAATAAATAAGTCGTATCAATTCTAGCAATACGCTCACATTTCTCAAAGACTAAAAAATTATCATATTGTAAAATCGTCCTCACGGTGAATTCTCAGCGTTTAAAATTTACGTTTTGTATAGTATTACTAGGAAAAAGGCTGAGTAGCGTTAAATTTCTAATTAAGGCGTACTAAGCTGTGTTTATAATGCGGCGATTAAAGAAATTGGGTTGCATGTTACTGGCGGCAGTTTCTCCACCAGAATAGCCTAACTGCAGCGTGTGAAACGTTACTGATATTGGTGTATGCCAAAATAATGCTTCCTCAAATCTTCACAAAAACTTTTATGTCGTTATATAGTCAATATTTCAATAAAAGACAAAAAAGGATGGATCAAGAATAAGTAAACCAATAAATATTGTCTCTTAGCAGTTTTCCAATCGTCTCCATTACGCTACCAGTCTTAATCGGTCTCTAATCATTCCGGGGAGAATTGGTTAGGGGAATGGTTAAAAAATATTTGTTTTAATGTGTATGGAAAGTATAATTGACTAGAACGTGATGTATTCAAGACTGATTCAACTTCGGCTTCGACATCGACTTTTACTTGTATTTTGTCACAAGAAATGTATCTCTTGTTACTGTGCAAAACGAAGTAGTTATAGAAAAACGCTCTACCTTATATTTCAGAAAAATATACAAACAAAACCCTGCAATGTATGCTAAAATTGAGTTAAAAAATAATTTTGAAAATTACTATTTTTATTAAATTTCCTTATGTTTCCATTACATTGTCTTTCGTTACTTTAAGATATTTTGTATAAAATCATTAATTATGTTAAATCATATAACATACTTAAAGTATTAAAGAAGTGACTTCCAGAGAAATATTTTAATTTATCCAGAATTCTGTACTATTTCATAGGTAAAGTATGGAATTAAGGAGAATGTAATAAATATATTGAACGACGAGTTTTAATTCGGGGTAAAGGGTTAGCTGACATGGGCTGAAAAAAAGTCAAACACTGTAGTGTGTCCTAATATCCTTAGACTAGTGACTATGAATGGAATACAGGCTGTGCGATGTTCTTGCCTTGCCTGTGTGGCTTTCGAGAGCTGCAAGTGGTAGCAAAGTCCCGGCCTCACCGCCCCTACACACACACAGAACACATACACCCACCGCCAACCTTTTTGTACCTTGCCAGCGGCTGTTTTGGAATCCTTGCGTCCCAATGACCGTTTCAGAAAATAATCCCGCAAATCGCCAACACATGTCGCTCAGGATATAGTACTTCAGAATTTATAGCTAATTAGGGATATCTATAGATTTTTAGTTGCTTAAATCTCTTGGTAAGCAGCGAATTATACATTGGATGTTCGACCTTTCTGTTACTTTGTGAACTCAGATATCGAGATTGAGTTTGGTCCATTATACGGTTATTGTTATCACTTATTATCTATTACAGTACATTGATGTAACATTATTAATAGTTTGCGTACAGTATTCTTAAACTTTTTTTACATTTTACTTCGTAACAAAATTTTATACACGGTTTGATAACCATGATACTGTATGTTACGAATATGTTTCGCCAATCGTATTCCACGCACTTTCAGTGTTTACGTACACACCACCAAACTGAAAAGATTTTGTAGGGTAGTCGAATGAGAACACTTCCAAAGAGGAGTCAAAATTTGTTGATAATCTTAGAATGTATAACAAACTAGTAATGTATTAATTTGTAGCATAAACAATAGGATCCGCAAACATACAAAGAAATGAAATTCACCGAATAGATTTTCCGTTTTTATTCAATTTTAAACAAACTAATACATTTCACGATATTCAATCACTCCAATTCGAAATATTTCTGTGGCGAACAAATTGAATCTGTCGATTTTGAATTTTTGAATTCCCGCAAAGTTGTAAAGAATATCATCAATTTCAATGGATGCATCACAAAAAATTGTAAATACAGTGTATGTATTTATCATTGTTGCATCCATCATCTTCATGGATAGTTTCGTGGCAAGCGCGAGGTTCCCGTTGTCGCCGCCGCAGGAGAGCGCGCGCTGCCTCCGCCCCGCGGCTGCCTCCGCCTCCTCCCGGCCCGCGCCCCACGGAGCGCCGTACACAGCCTCCTCCTTCTCCTCCTCCTCTCCTGCGGAGGACAAGCGCACGATCTCAAGGATTGCAGCTGTCGATTGCACTCGCCCTCGCAGCTTCTCGTTCTGCGCACTCACCTTCGTCCGAAGAGGTCAGGGTGCGCCTGCGTGCGCAGTTCAAGCCCCTGCACCCGCGTAGCAGCACAGAGCCCCAGCGCCTTACTCTGCGTAGCCAGCGGCCCATTTTGTGCTCTGAAGGCGCCCGTCGCTACGAAACGGACTGCTTTGGGGGGACAATGGGCTGCTATTCGAACAACGACCGGTTCTATTGTTCCATTAAATTGATTAGTGATTCTGGGCGCGTAAAGCTAAAGACACGAGTCAAGTATGTAAAAAGCATGCTGTCCCTCAGGAAGTGGGAGTGTTTTTGACAAAATTTTGTTTTTCTTACTTTTGAAATTCCACATATTGCTTGCAATATTCCTCGAAAACAATTGAAAATTTTAAAAATTTCCATGACTCATTCAAAGAACTAAATATGTAGAAAAATTTCCTGGAAGCAAAAATCTCTATCTGCAATTTTGTAGTTGTAAGGGAACGCGAAGTAATTGACACTTTTGAAATTTTTGAAAATTCGAGTTTAAAGAAAAATAGGCCACATTTAGGGTGTATTTCACTACATTCTTACAAGAATTTTAAAGAAACTTATTGTTTTTAAGGGTACGTACTTCCACACAATTTTTTTCTGGCTACAGACGGACGGGTGGACGGACGGGTAGACGGACGGCTAAACGGACGAACGGTCGTAGCAGCACACAGGAGTCTTGCCGTCATTCGATATTTCGGTATCACAGACCTACAAAACATGAATTCTGACTACACCACGTGTTAGTGGAGTTTTTCTCAATTTACCTTGTGGATTGATCCATTTTTTTGGTTCCAGGGTCCTGAATCAAGAGTTTTTCTGTCGTAAATTCGCTGCTGTTTTGTGCAGCAGTACAAAAATTTCTCTCTAGTCCGTAGGAAAAAGTAAAAATATTTAGGTTTTCGAAAATGAAAAACACATTTATAAAAAGTTTACCCCGTGTTGTCATTAGGTCCTTGTTTCATTTGAAGGAATTCGTTTCCTCCGTTTATTTTCTTCGAATATACGTAAAAATTCAAAATATTTCTAAACTGTTCTCAAGGGGACCAGGTACAGCTGATTGGGGTCAAAATATCAATTTTCGTTTTTCTATGTATTTTGAATGCCTAGATTCTAAGGAGTACGAGGGTGCTTTTTATTTCGCTTAAATCCCATTAAAAGTGGGTTTTTTATGTACATTTGTGAACTCCTGCACTTCAATGGCCACGCCCCCTTCTTGGCTTGACGTTTTCGAAACATGAATTTGACAGTTTTTACTTTCTGCATTTGTGAAACCGTCCACATTTTGAGAAGAAGTTATTATTTCGAATGTTGGCTATGCTGTAGTAGTTCATGGAATAAAGAAAACATTGGTTTTCTCCGTGGATTTCGTTGTGTTATTGTTTTGTGTTCAAGTTAGTGTGCGTAGAGTTTTGAAAGTTGTGTTTTCCGTGTTGGTGAGTCGTGCTTTTGTTGAAAATGCCTCGTAATAAGACGTTTGGATGTAGAAAGGGGAAATTTTCTCCGTGGATTTCGTTGTGTTATTTTGTGTTGATGAAAAACCAATGCATCAGAGAAGAAAACTCTAAAAACCACGGACACTTTATCAAATGGTACTGGTCAGGCCAGCCAACTTGGTTCCACAAAGCATCAACAGATGAAAAACCAATGCATACATTATGCCCCAGATATTCATGGTGCAAATACAATAATAATAATTCTCAAAATTACAAACACCATGGCCTGCCACAAGAAGTAATGGAAGTAATAAAACCAGTATATCAAGATCTTTCAAGACCTGATTTGTTAAGAAAGTGTTTGCATGGAAAAAATCAGAATGTTAATGAGTCATTTAATAATTTAATTTGGAATAGGGTACCAAAAGGAATCTTTGTGGGATTCAGAACATTAAAGATGGGAGTTCTGGATGCAGTTCTGACCTTTAATAAAGGAAATGTGGGAAGGTTGAAAGTTTTAGATAATTTGGGAATTTGTGCAGGCTACAACACAAGAAGATCATTTGAAGCGATGGACACTTTAAGGATAAAAAAAAATTACATGAAAGTTAAAGAACGAGGAAAAGAAAAAAATGACTCCTGAACCTTGTATGAACTGGAGGCTATTAAAATAATAAAAATAATAATAAATAAATGTTTGAACTTTAAATGCCAATTTCTCGGTTTTTTCATTTTTCAGGTTTTAGGTACGCTCATCTCTGTAATAAACAAATATAAATACCTGAAATTTATACCTATATAAAACTGGATTTGATTGATCTGTTAAATGCATATTCATTCTTCTATATCACAAACTTTAGGCTGTAGGTGAGAATGTTCCTCCAAATTTTCATGTTTTTTTGGGTACAATGTAAAAAAATTATAAATATCAAATAAAACAAGTTTTTGATTTTTAAGTATATTTATTCAACTTATTAGATCCCAATAAAAGTAAATATAAAAATTCATACAGCTAGTCAAGAGGGTTTCTGAGATGAGCGTACTTAAAATAAGCAAATTTAACATTGCCAGTATAGGCGGTACCTGGTCCCCTCAATTATTGTCAAACTGCTCCCATCTCGAATCAGGTTTTACAAACTCTCATTAATTTTTCCGATGGAAAAGAGAAGAAACAGCTTTCCAATAATTAAGTCGTATCAATTCTTGCAATACGCTCACATTTCTCAAAGACTAAAAAATTATCATATTGTAAAATCGCCCTCACGGTGAATTCTCAGCGTTTAAAGTTTACGTTTTGTATTGTATTACTAGGGAAAAAGGCTGAGTAGCGTTAAAGTTTCTAATTAAGGCGTTGTAAGCTGTTTTTAGAATGCGGCGATTACAGAAATTGGGTTGCATGTTACTGGCGGTAGTTTTTCCACCAGAATAGCCTAAATGCAGCGTGTGAAACATTACTGATGTTGGTGTATGCGAAAAGAATGCTTCCTCAAATCTTCACAAAAACTTATATGTCGTAATGTAGTCACCATTTCAATAAAAGACGAAACAGGATGGATCATGACTAATGAACCAATAAATATTGTCTCTTAACAGTTTTCCAATCCTCTCCATTACGCAATGGAGTAAAACCAGTGTTAATCGGTCTCTAATGATTCCGGGGAGAATTTGTTAGGGGAATGGTTAAAAAATATTTGTTGTAATGTGTATGGAAAGTATAATTGACTAGAACGTGATGTATTCAAGATTGATTCAACTTGGGCTTCGACATCGACTTTTACTTGTATTTTGCCACAAGAAATATATCTCTTGTTACTGTTCAAAACGAAGTATTTATAGAAAAACGCTCTACCTTATCTTTCGAGAAAAAGATACAAACAAACCCCTACAATGTATGTTTAAATTGAGTTAAAAAATAATTTCTGAAAATTACTATTTTTATTAAATTTCGTTGGTTGCCATTAGATTGTCTTTCGTTATTTTTAAGATATTTTGTATATAATCATTAATTTTGTTGAATCTTATAACATACTTAAAATAATTAACAGTATAAGAGGTAGTTCAAGGAAGTGACTTCTAGAGAAATATTTTAATTTATCCAGAATTCTGTACTATTTCATAGGTAAAGAATGGAATTAAGAAAAAAGTAATAAATATATTGAACGACGAGTTTTAATTCGGGGTAAAGGGTTAGCTGACATGGGCTGAAAAAAAGTCAAACACTGTAGTGTGTCCTAATATCTTAGACTCGTGACTATGAATGGAATACAGGCTGTGCGATGTTCTTGCCTTGCCTGTGCGGCTTTCGAGAGCTGCAAGTGGTAGCAAGTCTCGGCCTCACCGCCCCTCACACACACACAACACATACACCCACCGCCACCCTTTGTGTACCTTGCCAGCTGCTGTTTTGGAATCCTTGCGTCCCAATGACCGTTTCAGAAAATAATCCCGCAAATCGCCAACACATGTCGCTCAGGATATAGTACTTCAGAATTTATAGCTAATTAGGGATATCTATTGATTTTTAGTTGCTTAAATCTCTTGGTAAGCAGCGAATTATACATTGGATGTTCGACCTTTCTGTTACTTTGTGAACTCAGATATCGAGATTGAGTTTGGTCCATTATACGGTTATTGTTATCACTTATTATCTATTACAGTACATTGATGTAACATTATTAATAGTTTGCGTACAGTATTCTTAAACTTTTTTACATTTTACTTCGTAACAAAATTTTATACACGGTTTGATAACCATGATACTGTATGTTACGAATATGTTTCGCCAATCGTATTCCACGCACTTTCAGTGTTTACGTACACACCACCAAACTGAAAAGATTTTGTAGGGTAGTCGAATGAGAACACTTCCAAAGAGGAGTCAAAATTTGTTGATAATCTTAGAATGTATAACAAACTAGTAATGTATTAATTTGTAGCATAAACAATAGGATCCGCAAACATACAAAGAAATGAAATTCACCGAATAGATTTTCCGTTTTTATTCAATTTTAAACAAACTAATACATTTCACGATATTCAATCACTCCAATTCGAAATATTTCTGTGGCGAACAAATTGAATCTGTCGATTTTGAATTTTTGAATTCCCGCAAAGTTGTAAAGAATATCATCAATTTCAATGGATGCATCACAAAAAATTGTAAATACAGTGTATGTATTTATCATTGTTGCATCCATCATCTTCATGGATAGTTTCGTGGCAAGCGCGAGGTTCCGTTGTCGCCGCCGCAGGAGAGCGCGCGCTGCCTCCGCCCCGCGGCTGCCTCCGCCTCCTCCCGGCCCGCGCCCCACGGAGCGCCGTACACAGCCTCCTCCTTCTCCTCCTCCTCTCCTGCGGAGGACAAGCGCACGATCTCAAGGATTGCAGCTGTCGATTGCACTCGCCCTCGCAGCTTCTCGTTCTGCCCACTCACCTTCGTCCGAAGAGGTCAGGGTGCGCCTGCGTGCGCAGTTCAAGCCCCTGCACCCGCGTAGCAACACAGAGCCCCAGCGCCTTACTCTGCGTAGCCAGCGGCCCATTTGTGCTCTGAAGGCGCCCGTCGCTACGAAACGGACTGCTTTGGGGGACAATGGGCTGCTATTCGAACAACGACCGGTTCTATTGTTCCATTAAATTGATTAGTGATTCTGGGCGCGTAAAGCTAAAGACACGAGTCAAGTATGTAAAAAGCATGCTGTCCCTCAGGAAGTGGGAGTGTTTTTGACAAAATTTTGTTTTTCTTACTTTTGAAATTCCACATATTGCTTGCAATATTCCGCGAAAACAATTGAAAATTTTAAAAATTTCCATGACTCATTCAAAGAACTAAATATGTAGAAAAAATTTCCTAGGAAGCAAAAATCTCTATCTGCAATTTTGTAGTTGTAAGGGAAAATTTTTTACATTCTTACAAGAATTTTAAAGAAACTTATTGTTTTAAGGGTACGTACCTTCACAATTTTTTCTGGCTACAGACGGACGGGGTGGACGGACGGGTAGACGGACGGCTAAACGGACGAACGGTCGTAGCAGCACACAGGAGTCTTGCCGTCATTCGATATTTCGGTATCACAGACCTACAAAACATGAATTCTGACTACACCACGTGTTAGTGGAGTTTTTCTCAATTTACCTTGTGGATTGATCCATTTTTTTGGTTCCAGGGTCCTGAATCAAGAGTTTTTCTGTCGTAAATTCGCTGCTGTTTTGTGCAGCAGTACAAAAATTTCTCTCTAGTCCGTAGGAAAAAAGTAAAAATATTTAGGTTTTCGAAAATGAAAAACACATTTATAAAAAGTTTACCCCGTGTTGTCATTAGGTCCTTGTTTCATTTGAAGGAATTCGTTTCCTCCGTTTATTTTCTTCGAATGTACGTAAAAATTCAAAATATTTCTAAACTGTTCTCAAGGGGACCAGGTACAACTGATTGGGGGCAAAATATCAATTTTCGTTTTTCAATGTATTTTGAATGCCTAGATTCTAAGGAGTACGAGGGTGCTTTTTATTTCGCTTAAATCCCATTAAAAGTGGGTTTTTTATGTACATTTGTGAACTCCTGCACTTCAATGGCCACGCCCCCTTCTTGGCTTGACGTTTTCGAAACATGAATTTGACAGTTTTTACTTTCTGCATTTGTGAAACCGTCCACATTTTGAGAAGAAGTTATTATTTCGAATGTTGGCTATGCTGTAGTAGTTCATAAAACATTGGTTTTTCCGTGGATTTCGTTGTGTTATTGTTTTGTGTTCAAGTTAGTGTGCGTACGAGTTTTGAAAGTTGTGTTTTCCGTGTTGGTGAGTCGTGCTTTTGTTGAAAATGCCTCGTAATAAGACGTTTGGATGTAGAAAGGTACATGGAAACCAATTTTCAGAGAAGAAAACTCTAAAAACCACGGACACTTTATCAAATGGTACTGGTCAGGCCAGCCAACTTGGTTCCACAAAGCATCAACAGATGAAAAACCAATGCATACATTATGCCCCAGATATTCATGGTGCAAATACAATAATAATAATTCTCAAAATTACAAACACCATGGCCTGCCACAAGAAGTAATGGAAGTAATAAAACCAGTATATCAAGATCTTTCAAGACCTGATTTGTTAAGAAAGTGTTTGCATGGAAAAAATCAGAATGTTAATGAGTCATTTAATAATTTAATTTGGAATAGGGTACCAAAAGGAATCTTTGTGGGATTCAGAACATTAAAGATGGGAGTTCTGGATGCAGTTCTGACCTTTAATAAAGGAATGTGGGAAGGTTGAAAGTTTTAGATAATTTGGGAATTTGTGCAGGCTACAACACAAGAAGATCATTTGAAGCGATGGACACTTTAAGGATAAAAACGCAATAAAGCTATTGACATGAAAGTTAAAGAACAGAGGAAAAGAAAAGAATGACTCCTGAGGATGAAGAAGAAGATTCAAATCCATTGTATGAAGCTGGAGGCTATTAAAATAATAAAAATAATAATAAATAAATGTTTGAACTTTAAATGCCAATTTCTCGGTTTTTTCATTTTTCAGGTTTTAGGTACGCTCATCTCTGTAATAAACAAATATAAATACCTGAAATTTATACCCTAAATAAAACTGGATTTGATTGATCTGTTAAATGCATATTCATTCTTCTGTATCACAAACTTTAGGCTGTAGGTGAGAATGTTCCTCCAAATTTTCATGTTTTTTGGGTACAATGTAAAAAAATTATAAATATCAAATAAAACAAGTTTTTGATTTTTAAGTATATTTATTCAACTTATTAGATCCCAATAAAAGTAAATATAAAAATTCATACAGCTAGTCAAGAGGGTTTCTGAGATGAGCGTACTTAAAATAAGCAAATTTAACATTGCCAGTATAGGCGGTACCTGGTCCCCTCAATTATTGTCAAACTGCTCCCATCTCGAATCAGGTTTTACAAACTCTCATTAATTTTTCCGATGGAAAAGAGAAGAAACAGCTTTCCAATAATTAAGTCGTATCAATTCTTGCAATACGCTCACATTTCTCAAAGACTAAAAAATTATCATATTGTAAAATCGCCCTCACGGTGAATTCTCAGCGTTTAAAGTTTACGTTTTGTATTGTATTACTAGGGAAAAAGGCTGAGTAGCGTTAAAGTTTCTAATTAAGGCGTTGTAAGCTGTTTTTAGAATGCGGCGATTACAGAAGTTGCGTTGCATGTTACTGGCGGTAGTTTTTCCACCAGAATAGCCTAAATGCAGCGTGTGAAACATTACTGATGTTGGTGTATGCGAAATGAATGCTTCCTCAAATCTTCACAAAAACTTATATGTCGTAATGTAGTCACCATTTCAATAAAAGACGAAACAGGATGGATCATGACTAATGAACCAATAAATATTGTCTCTTAACAGTTTTCCAATCCTCTCCATTACGCAATGGAGTAAAACCAGTGTTAATCGGTCTCTAATGATTCCGGGGAGAATTTGTTAGGGGAATGGTTAAAAAATATTTGTTGTAATGTGTATGGAAAGTATAATTGACTAGAACGTGATGTATTCAAGATTGATTCAACTTGGGCTTCGACATCGACTTTTACTTGTATTTTGCCACAAGAAATATATCTCTTGTTACTGTTCAAAACGAAGTATTTATAGAAAAACGCTCTACCTTATCTTTGAAAACCCTACAATGTATGTTTAAATTGAGTTAAAAATAATTTCTGAAAATTATATTTTTATTAAATTCTTGGTTGCCATTAGATTGTCTTTCGTTATTTTTAAGATATTTTGTATATAATCATTAATTTTGTTGAATCTTATAACATACTTAAAATAATTAACAGTATAAGAGGTAGTTCAAGGAAGTGACTTCTAGAGAAATATTTTAATTTATCCAGAATTCTGTACTATTTCATAGGTAAAGAATGGAATTAAGAAAAAAGTAATAAATATATTGAACGACGAGTTTTAATTCGGGGTAAAGGGTTAGCTGACATGGGCTGAAAAAAAGTCAAACACTGTAGTGTGTCCTAATATTCTTAGACTCGTGACTATGAATGGAATACAGGCTGTGCGATGTTCTTGCCTTGCCTGTGCGGCTTTCGAGAGCTGCAAGTGGTAGCAAAGTCTCGGCCTCACCGCCCCTCCACACACACAACACATACACCCACCGCCACCCTTTGTGTACCTTGCCAGCTGCTGTTTTGGAATCCTTGCGTCCCAATGACCGTTTCAGAAAATAATCCCGCAAATCGCCAACACATGTCGCTCAGGATATAGTACTTCAGAATTTATAGCTAATTAGGGATATCTATAGATTTTTAGTTGCTTAAATCTCTTGGTAAGCAGCGAATTATACATTGGATGTTCGACCTTTCTGTTACTTTGTGAACTCAGATATCGAGATTGAGTTTGGTCCATTATACGGTTATTGTTATCACTTATTATCTATTACAGTACATTGATGTAACATTATTAATAGTTTGCGTACAGTATTCTTAAACTTTTTTTACATTTTACTTCGTAACAAAATTTTATACACGGTTTGATAACCATGATACTGTATGTTACGAATATGTTTCGCCAATGTATTCCACGCACTTTAGTGTTTTTTCTCTCTTTGTCCATTTAATATTCACCATTAACTGCAGTCATAAGAATTCATGCACGAGTCTTAAGTAGTGAATTTTCATTAAGTTTGAATTCCAAACTCTTGGTACTTCGGCAATCTATTTATAACAAAAATTATTTATGTATGTATTATGTGTATATATATATATACACATAATTTCTTGCTGATAATAATAACGTACTTAAAAAAGTCTTAACTTATCCTGAAATATTGCATTTCCTTACACCCAAACAAAACTCAATCATGCCTTTTCTCAGCTAAACTTTCCTGAGCAGGTACTTCCAGCTTATCACTTCAACTCCGCACGACAAACAGACAGGCAAAGCTTGGGTGTCTTACAATTTAACAAAAAATATTTCAAGTAAAAATAAGGTAAGAAAAACACTACCTGGACTATTAGTCTATTTTCTCTGAATAAATATGCCGTCTTTAATGAAGTTATCAGCTGTTTCTGTAGGCAGGAATCATCGTTTTTTGTGTACTTCATATAAGGAATACCTTCAGTAATTTTTTACTGCGATTTCTCAGATTTCTGTGTCCCGTCCTGGATATACTTTAATTTCTTTTCCTCGTGATTATCTGTGTGGCGGTGCACTATCAGTTCGAAGCACCATAGCGTTCACTGCAATGCTCTGATCGGTGGTATTCCACGAATTTCTTTTCTGTACTTCTGCAAATATTGTCTTTGCAATCGATTGCCAAAGCTCTTGACAAACCCTTTTCAGATGCTGTTACCATGACAAATGACCAGCTACTTCCTATGATTCTTTACGTAGATTGGGTTAGTGAATCGCCGATCAGGAAATATGCACTGTACAGGAGAGAGGACACTCAAATAGTCTCTTGTTAGGGAGGTAAGAGGTCACAAATTCAAAATCGCCTTAATTTCGCAAAGCAAATGGATATTTTTTCAAACTTGAGCATAACGATTTTGAGCCACAGTATACAAATGCCACCTCATTATTTTCACTACCGCTTACCAAATCCTCTGAAGAATGGCGTCAGAAGAGGAATGAACTACCATATGATTTCTTGTCCTGCTAAGTGAGATGCGATTTCGGAGGATTTTCGCCTTAAGAACAAGGATATCCCTTTCAGCGCGTTTGCTTCTCCCCGAAAGGTCTCAATTGTCAGAAAAAGTCCGAGAGCAACCTCCTTACGTGCAATAAATCGTTACGCTGCCGAAAAATGCTTGAGTTGTGAGTTCTGACGCGTGTTTCAGAAGTACAGTCCTTGTGCTGAAGCAGCAAAATACTGCTTGGTAAGATTTTAATCGTGCTTCGCCTCTTTCTTTCTCGCAGTTGAAATTGGCCTGTAAAATCTATGTACGCCCGTAACTGAAAAAGACTTCGAGATTTGAGAACATCTCTCTCTTTAGAAAATCGCCCATTCCAAACAACGCAAGAACGCAAGAATTGAAATGAAAATATCTTAAACATTTCCCAACAATGTTTTTGCTTCTTCGAACACTGATTGGCCATTACCTTCGGAGGTAGCATGTAAAAAATGTTCTGTACATAAACGTGCAATCGATGTTCATTTCTCGGTTAATTAATAGTTATTATATGATTTGCTGGCAGAACCGGATGCTTTGCACTTCCCGCAAGAATTGAATGTCTGAATTTTACACCAACTCACATCAAAACCGTTATCATCAATGAATAAATCAAGTTATTTTAAAATACTTCCACGTGATTAACCTTTATTGTTGATAAGCATTTTGCATTATAAATAGAATGCTTCAGAGTCCAACTGATTCTTGTCGGTATCTATATACAACCTCTTGTAATTCATAATGTGGTAGATATCCAGTCTTTGCTTTCTTTTTATTTTCCTTTCATTTGTCTTCCTTCATTTTATTCCTTGGATTTACTCTGAACCTCATATCATGGATATATCCTACGGCGGTAGAAATGACTCGACACACTTTCGTAAAAGATAAACTTTCGTGCAATACTCTTAACGCACTGGCTATCCAGTCTTCAAATTCTTTAGTTCAGACAGGTTTGTTTCTGGCTTTGTTGAATGATGGCTATGGGATAGATGTATATACCCAATCAGGTCCAAACTACCAAGGATTGCTGTCTCTTGGCTGTCCGGGACAAGCCGCGTCGATTTGCTTCTAGCTGACGTTTCGGCCAACATATTGTGGCCTTCCCCAGTACGCTCTGAGGAAGGCCACAATATGTTGGTCGAAACGTCATTAACAAATCGATGCCTTTTATCAGATTGCTCAGAAAGTGACTGCTCTCAACCGCGGAAACCTACGCAATCATACCAAAGATTGCTGTGTTTCCTTGGCTTCAGGTGACGTTCCTCCATAGAAAAGATCCGCCGGGTTGTTCTATGATGCAACATGATTCCATTTTGCATATTTGGCTTTATCTTAGATTTCGGTAAATCTGTTTGCAACATACGTCTTCAATAATCGAGTTTCAGTATAGATCCAACCCTGAATAATTGTACTATCCCTCGATAGGATTTTTTTAAAAAATAAGATTACACTCATTGCACCTTCTAACACTTTCGTAAGAGAGTTGGTTGAAATTCCAGTTTTGATCAAGTTATTGTTCTTGTAGCATAGGGGACTGATTTCGAGCAAATTAAAAGAGAACTGATACCCTCCGTGTGTTTTCCTCACCGCAAAAATGCATGCTTCATTAGTCAACTCAGAAGCATCGTTGAAATCATGAAGCTAGAACTTGACTTTTTTTGATTAACTGGATTCACATTTCGCGTATATTTAAGCTTGTTTATCTGCATCACTATCGAGTATTCGTAATCGCAAATGTCGAACTGATCAAAACTGAGTGGTCGGTTCCACTCCAAGCTATCTACCTCTAACTAATGCATCGTTTCTATGATAACTGGACTTATGGCCCAAAGAGAGTCGACACTTTCTGAAATATTAGATAACCATCTACTTTTTTAATTGTTGGTATTTGTATTTGGCTGATCTGGAATTACAAAGTGTTTCATTGCGAATCCCACCAGATAGCATCGTTAGATTATTTCACCTGTGTTGAACGTAGATTGAAGCAGTTGTTCCGTTATTGAGTGAACAACAAAAAAGTCAACTTCGCATCAGATGCATAATGCTGAATATGCATAAAAGAATACGTATGCGATCTACTGGTTTTACTTCAATCTGAGCACAATTATCTCCGCTTTACTGTTAGATGTGTATCAAAAACTGTGGTTGCGGCTCTTTGATCACATTTGTTATTACGTTTAACTGCTTGCCTGGGTCAAGCAGCTTTTTCCAAGTGAGTATTATTCCTCGACTGTCTTCAGCATAGACGAACTCTGAGAGACGAGAGTAAAAATGTTTTTCTTGCTAAACTAACACTTTGGTTTTTGCACTTCAAAGCACTCGAAGACAGTTGTGCTTGAAGGCTTGTCGGATTCTCGTCCCCTTTTGGACAGGATAGTCTGTGAAGTCGCGTGTTGTACGGCATCTTGCACATTAGTACTTTGATCGATAAGCTTTTGCAAAATGCTCGAAATTTAAGCAGTTAGTGTAGTGTCTCTTTTTTGCAGTGTTTTTCTGTCTCATGGCAGTAGTTTAAGCAATTCTTCACACTGTAAGACGATAGATTTCCATTTCGACTAATTCTCCAAATTGATGATGTAAATACCGTAATCATCTTCTTGCACTCTAGCCTCTTGAGCAAGCAGTTTCCTCTTTGAGAGTTAGGGTAGTTCTAATGGTAGTGGTTCTTTCAACATGTGTTTATAAGGTTATTTTTTGATAGGTGCATTAAATATTTGGATTTGAGACGATTTCAAATATGTTTATTTTATTACTGATTGAAGACTTAGATAACAGTTCGTGCCTTCCCTAAAACTAGTACTAATGATTCGATGTTTTGAATATTGAAATAATGTCGTTGCTATGAATTACTGTTTTCAGTACTGTTTTAAAGTATTAACTGTTTTAAACTGTTAAACCACTATGCCTTATTACCACCGAATATTAGAAGGTTCATTCCTGGACGTTTTGTCACTGTTCTCCGGACCTGAACCACATCATATTTTCCTCAATGTTTAATTGAAAGCCATCAAAGTTCGCTCAACGTTCTTCAATTTTTACTTATTTCACCTATTCTTCTGCGATTGTAGTATTTTTAGTGATTCACTTACCGAGAGAAGTGGCTAAGGGCCTCAGCTGATCACTACCGTATCTTTGACCGGGAGGTCCTAGATTCGAGTCCTGACGGTGGCAGGATTTTCAACACTAACGTGTGAGCTTGGTCGAATTCAGTCGCTATCTGGAAGAGAATTCTAGCGGCCGGCTGCTCTGATCGGTAGTTTTTCGTGGTTTCTCCGATAAAAACCAGGCGAATGGCAGAGCAGTACCCTAACGACGGGCCACGGTCGGCTAGCAATTTTTCGTTCCCCTTCCTTGTATTATCCTCACCCCTGTCACACACATATACACACACACACACACTCGCACACTAACATGCACTACCATACCATGCTTGTCGGGAGACCGGTTGGGAGCTAGAGCTTGCTGGGATGGTGTATCGCTGGTGGGAGATACGTGGTTGAGGGTAAATCCCACTTTCCCGCGGTAGATCGGCGGGCACCGGATCTCGCCATCTAGCGGGGTAAACTACCGTCACCTCATAAGGAAAAAATGCCCTACTCTTACGGGAGTAATGGCCTTAACAGTTCACACAGTCAGAATCACTAACAATTAATCAGTGAAACACTTGTTTGTTCTAGTCAAGAAGCCCATTACTCACGGACGAGTTTGGAATAAAATTGCGAATTGTAATAATTGCTAATAATAAAGTATGCATGAATATAGGGATAGAAGAAAGGGAGAAAGATTTGCGACTCGCTAACCTGTAATTCTGTTGGACTTTACGTTGAAAGCACAACCCACTACTGTCTGCGCTGCCGCCAAAGGCTTCTCTGTTTCGATTCTAGGATTCGTTACCTGACCGCTGCGCGGTCGCCAGTCCTTGGAACTCGTGTAACGGTATTGTAATGGCCTCTTCTTTTCTTGCGATTGATACTTACGTTTTGACCACAAACAATGCTCTCGGGAGTCGAGAGCCACTGATTTGGGTGCCAATGTTATTGACGGGGCATTTTAGATATACATTTCTACACTTACCCCCAAAGACTGCTCTTTATCCATCCGAACAGAACTCTCTTTAAAAATGTTTTCAGGCGTCCAGGCCTTTCCTCAACTGACGCCCAGCAGGCTATGGATTTCAGCTGCTGGTCGCTCCACACGACACACGACGTTCGTGTGAAATGTCGATCGATTGTACATATTGGTGTAGGTAGCCGAACTGTTATGCGTAAATTCACAGAGGTTAAGAAGCTCGGGAGATGCGCAGATCCCTGAATGGATGACCGTGTAGGAACCCCGAGCCTAACACTGCTACATGGTAGAATGAAGGCATTTAATCAATTTCTTTACAAAAAAATAGTTCTAATGCTTACTATTGCCACCTAGTGATACGCATGACACTCTAGAAGCAGCTGGCATGAGATAACTCGTCTCGCTGCTCTCTGAAAATGTATATTTACTATGCGCATGTTTTGTTGAACTTTATTTTGCTAGGAGTATTAATATGTTATTTTCTCACTAATTCTGTAAAATCAAATCCGTATTTTCGATAAAGTGATTACTCGAAGTATCATTATGTGGCATGGACTTCTAAAGGATGTTTTCGTTGTGAATTCGTTTTGATGCCATTGATCACACCAGTTTTTTCCAAGGAAATTGTAAGATATGTCAATCACATTGTTCCAGTTACTGTCAGAATTGGTTAACTCTTGGGACCTTCTTCTGAACGTGACAATGCCTTTCTTAAGCACCACAATTTCAAGACTACGACCGTCGACTTGCCAGGTTTTCTTAACATCCAGATTTTCCAACATAATGAAGAAGAGGAAGATGGTGACAAGGCGAATGGTCTTGCTAACCCAGTTGCTTTTCACGTTGTTCTTCATGCAAAGATTCACTGTCGCATATTTATTGATCTTTTTTACTTCGTCGTAAGACTTTAGAAAATTGAGATCTCCAGGAGGTCGGAGGCCATCGCCACTTGTATCCCATTGCTCTCTCAATCGAAGCCATCACAATTGCTATCATAACATGCATTTTAAACAAATATTTATGAACAAATATAATCTGTGTATTTCAATTGTCACAAATTGAACCAGCAAATCTTGAAACATCAAAAAAGAAAAATATTTTGTTTCAAAGTCCCTAACATCGCTCTTCCACGGTAGAGGAATTCCTGCGTCAGATGACTCGTTCGGATTTGAAAATGGTGTAGGACAATGTGCTTGATAGAGAATATGTCAATTTTATTTATTTGATATTTAGGGGCCTCTCAACTACTAAGGCTATTGAGACCCGAGAGAAATAATTTAGTGAGCACATTACAACGATGATAAGGTGATTGATAGTAAGGTGTATGATGGGGCAGATCTAGAATGAGAGGTTTCGAAACGGGGGAGTTTCGAAAACATCTGCAGAGAGCTCGTTTTGTTTACCCCAAATCCCACATGCATTGGCTGAAGATTCCTCTATACTGACCGATGAAAAGCATAGGTGCTGGTCATTATACCATACGTGTACCTAATGAGCGTTAAATAAAATTTGTATTCTCCGCTGATTTGCTTATATTCGGAAAAAAACATAAATTATTATAAATATAATGAATCCATGCTGATTTTTATTCTTCCATTTAAAAAAACTGAAACACGTCATTGCCGTTCCAACACTTTCAGAATACGACCGAACAGATTGGTCGCGTTTTCTTGAAACAGTCTTTTCAGGGATCAAAACCAAACCCTTCTTCAAACCACAAAATGAACTTTTCAAAATAGATTTCCTGGAAATTGGGAGGCTAGGTAAGTCATCATGGCATGATTTCAGATTATCCTTAACCGCATCGACTTCAACATTTCCGGTCAAGGATTACTCTGGAATTACTGCCGCTTAGAAAGGAAATGAGGATCTCTAGGTACTACACCACACACGCTATACTCACCTCCGAAGTTCATCTATACTCATCTAAAAATCATCATTATCCCTCGGTTTATTGCAGGTTTTCTCACTTAATGATTGATATCACAACTATATACACCTGTAGTATGTAGATGACCTTTTTCAGGGCCATAACGTTTACGAACAGTTTCTGCATTTTACATTTTGAAAGATAGTTAAACTTATCAGTGACAAGAGTACTACATAATATATTTAGTTTTGAAATATCTTCCTGGACTTCAATCCCCAACTTAATTTATTGTTTGTATACAAAAAAAAGTATTGGGTAATGAACATATGAAGAAGGTTGAAGATTAATGAAGAATTTTAGAATTACATGACATTTGCTAAATGAGCGCAAAATAGAAAATGGACACTCGAAAAAATTGTAGTCTTATAATGAAAGGTAACCAGACAAGTAGATACCTTCCAGAGCTCCGGGAACCAGACGAACTCTCTTGTGATCTGGAGGCATATCTCTAGAGAGCCACACGGTCGATTGTAAAGGTCAGACATCATGTGGGATGCACGTGTATTGACAGCATGATAAAATGGGCTGCTGTGAGAGTGACGGTTTTTGCCCCTTAACTCCGTGACAACACTCGCTCTAATTTTCGGATTTGCTTCTAAACTCTTGGATTGACGTGCTGTGTCCAAACTACATCCTCTTTCAGTTATCAACAATCAGTCATTCCAGAAATAGAGAGGAATAATTCCATACAATCAAGAATAATTATATCAGTTAAAAACTAAAATGTGCCAATGCCAACATTTTTTGATAATTTTGTTATATTCATATCTCTTCCTTTGCCAAGTTGTCCATCAAGTGTCACACAGTTGCTCAGGACTTGATATTATTACTATGTGTATTCGTCTCAGAAAAACTAAAAAAAAATCCACATAATCATAATAAAATATTCATTTAATTTTTTCTTGGAGAACTTCAATTTGAATTTTAAGAAAAATATTTTTTGGTTACAGAATTCTACCTAAGCATTTTGATACAGAATTACAGAGCATTATATGAGTACAGTGAGTATTTTTACACTCTACACTCACGCTCATGCCCTTCAGTCTCTCTTACCAGCGCCAAAACATTCTAGTTCATGTATCCTTTTGAAGTACATCAGCAAATCATTGGTCATCATTTGGCTACTGTAATCTGTAATCCCTTCCATATCAAAGCGTTTCTTTCATTGTAAAATGAAGACTACTTCAAATACTCAATATTTTTTGTGTATTCCTCTCTCTTTGTAACCGAAAAATCGTTATCTGAAACGGAAACAATTCTAAAAAAATTACGTTAAATATTGGAACATATTCCTTTATGTATTCTAAACTACTAATTGTGACTTAAATCGACGGCAACTGTCTTCTCTTTCTTATTTTCAGTATTTATAGCGTGTATTTTCCTATAATATTTACTATTATTCCTTGGAATATTAACCAATTTAACCATGATTCGAAGAGTTCTCCGAAAAATAATTCACAGAATGAAACTAGAGAAATACATGCCAGTGATTTGGAAATTCTTAATGGTCCGCTTCTCCTGCTTAAAAAATATAACTGACATTGTCATTCAATAGTTCTTTGTTTCGACTTAAGATTGTTGTAAATTAGCAGATTACCATTATGGATGTTCCCCGAATGTTAATTTAATTTATAATTTTCAATATTAGGAAGTTTTATGTCGTACCAACTAATATTATTTAAAATTTTATTAGTTCGTTGTTTACAACAGATCACAGATTCACGTAGAAATGCAATGATGTTACAAAAGTGTAAACAAAAATCATCGACAATTCCTGAAAATCTGGATAGAAATGAATAGTGTTTCCTGTAAATGTGGTCCTTCGAAAAATACTAGTGTTTCATTTCTCCAAATAATAGCTTTTTACTGTTCCGAGAATGAACAGAATCTATCAGTAAACGAGAATAATAAAGATTTCTCGTACCTCTATCATGAAACCTCGTATGAGACCTTGTCACAGCACACGGTGACTGTATACCATGATGATGAGTCTTAAAATTCAATGGTTCTCTCCGATAATTGAGCCACAAACTGGCGTACCAAAGCCAGAGCATGCTAGCATTGACTGATTCTTTCGTGTTTCAAGGCGCTTTAACTGCTATGGTAATTAGTTCCGTAAGTGTAGTGCATGGTTTTATCACGGGAGGTGGCTATGTTCTTCCACCTCTTGACGCCGAGATTCGGCGCGATTCTATCCATCGGCTTGCGGCGTTTTCCTCCTCCAGGTATCTCCCACAATCGGGGCACCGCCTCAGTCAGGGGTAAGCTTTAATGCTCCGGTTTGATTTCCCGACATGGGTGCATGTAAGTGTGTGTGTAAGTAAGGCCGGAGGATAGGACCTCCGGAAGAGGAAAGAAAGATCGTGCGTGGTCCGTGGCCGTTTGTTAGGGTACTGCTTCGGCATTCACCCTGTGTAGATCAAATAAACACGGAAAACCACTCCTCCTACCAGCCGGTCGCTACAATTCTCCTTCAGACAGAGACTGAATTCGACCGAGCTATCTAATCAGTGTCGAAAATCCTGCCATTGTCGGAACTCGAATATGAGAACCTCCCGGTCAGGAGTCACGCAATGACGTCAGCTGTTCACCTTGAACCACCTCAGCCGGTTGCTAGCGTTGAGCTACCCAGAAGCCGCATAATGGATTAACTCACAAAAAGAAAACTCTTCCAGTTTCTTCTAAAGTAGCGTCAAAATGTTCTTAATCGGACTCCCACAAATGCCGTCTGACATGTTTCCCAACTGTGTGCACACAGGGCGGGAATTTCTTGTATGCGCGGCACGCGGCCAATGGCAATCGCGTTGAGCGGGGAATGCGAGCTTCGAGGCGTTGGCTGTGACGCGCGCTCGGAACAACCTCCGAAAGAAAAAGGCGGCGCGTCCACAACAGGCAAATTTACATGAAGGCCCCGTCAGTGTTCTCCCATTCCTTTTCACAAAAAATTGTTCCAGTGCAGTTTCCTTTTTTATAATCTCCATAATTATGTTTATATTCTCCATAATGTTGTGTAGTTTCTTGTCACTGCGATTTATATCCTGTATGTTCACTTTGTTTTATTTGAATTTTTTGTTCTTTATTTCATTTATGTCTCAACATGAAGTTCCAAGAAAATATATTTTATTTTAATTTTCCAATATCTGTTGCTACTCAGCTGGGTTTATTCTTTTGTTACATTTACCATTGGAATTACACAAAAGATTACCAACTTTATCGCCAATGTTAGGAAAGTGGCTTAATAACAATATTAACTGAGAGCGTAGGCTTCCGCGGCCGGAATTTGAATTTACTTGGCTCTCCGGGAGACGCCGCGTCCAGGGCACAGGTGCCGACGTTTCGATCGCCATTCTGCGACCTTCATCAGGGCGTAGTATTGCGCAATACTTCAACTATACACATATATTAAAATACTTCAACTATACCCAACTATACTCATAGAATAACATGACAAGAGAAACAGTACGAACAGTGTGTAATTGTATATTCCAAATTTTTCCTGAGTTTTCGAATTCCGGATAATAACTGTGAGCACCAAAGGCAACCAAACACTTCCTCATATCGTCTCAGTCATTCAGAATTTCCAAGCAGATTATTAGACAAAATATTCTTAGAAGTGAATACCATATTATTATTAGACAATTTGTCATAAGAGATTATTTTCAAATTTTTGACGTTTCCTCCCCGGACACCTGTATTTTTTATCTCTGGTGCATAGTTGTACCATTGACGGTCGCAAGTAATATAATATTGCAACTTCTGTATTACTAATACTTCATATTTCGTTTGAAACACGCTTAACTAAATGATGTTCGAAACTCTTGGAAGAAATTCATATCTTTAATTTTTGAAACTTTTCACGTTTATTACGCCAGCGCGCAACCAACTGAGCTAAGGGCCACATCAGGTACTCAGCCCTTGGAATGTAATCTTCAAGATTCATTGGTTTTGGGATCTCATAACATTCTCTTGTATAATCACAAGAACGACTCATATTTTGACAAATATATGCATGAAATGATTTAAATATCTAATATTTAGGGACAGGTTCATTAAAACATAAATCTCGATCTTCAATCTTAAACAAGTTCAATTTTTTAACTGTCCTTCATTTTAAAATTTTTAACCAGTTTTTCTTCGCGTTATCACTGAAGTATTCTGAAAAATTAACCTTCATTTATTCGCCGAAAATTAAAACTTGTTCAATAGATAAACGAAAATGGGAAATTAAACATTTCAAAATTTCGTTATATGATTGCGCTTTCCAGTAAAGTTATTCTATACCATTCGCAATGAATTTTGTGGCGCCAGGCGTCAATGATTCGTTTCCAGCGCGTTGGCCAGTGCAGCCTCGCTGAGCGCGCTCTCTCGTCAAGTCGATGGTACTCCTGGGCTCTCAACCCCGAGGGCAGTGAGTACCATTAGGGCTGAACGGGCAACGCGAGTTCTATTTCTGTATGAAAACCTCAGCAACACAAACGGACCACTGGAGGTGTGTTTGACTTCACGTAACACCAATATATGCCTTCTATAAAAAAAGTTATTAAATTTGAGATAACAGAAACTGGCCAATACATTACTTTCCCTCCAGTTTTTTTCTGCATTCTGGAGTTTATAAGTTTAGGATTTAATTATTGGAATGTATTTCAATATATTGGAATTATTTCTAATGGACAAAATCCACTAACACCTGGACTTCGATTTCCTGTGGATGTTCAACGACTGGGTCCCCTTCGATTATTTACACCCCTTTTTTATTTACATAAATTATAAGAGGCTTTCAGGAACTACACTCTACATAATTATGATTATTAAAATGGTGGCTAAATGACAACGGTACTGTTCCTGCTCGGTGGTTCATTAATTTCTATATCTCACCGAGTCACAGGTTGGAGAATGGAAAACGGACGAACAACTGAAAAAAATAAATTAACTGATTTTTTTTAAAATAAATAGACATTGTACATATCTATTTAATGAAATATTGATACGAAAATTGACTCAAAATTGAATATGATCTTTATACAAATGAATATTAATGTTTGAAATTTCGACTCGCATATTATTTCAGTTGTGAGAGAAATAGTTCAGATATATGACGTAGTAACTCATTTACTCCCGCGGAATGAAGCGCTTCAGATACCCTTTTTGGTCAATGTGGATGAGTCGTGCGTGGACCTCTGATTACCTCCTCAGGCAGGTCGATTTAAGATGGCAACCCCTAAAACAGTCCAGCTCTTACGTGGCCCCACAGTCGAGCGCGTCTGTGGCCCAGTAACTGGGCTAATAAACCGGAATCCTCGATGGAATGACACAGGCAGCAATAATAGGCAGTGGCTCACGTGATCAGAGTACGACAGACGAACGATTAGAAGAATACCATACAACTCGTACCCAGATGCAGTTCACCCGCCGAAAACAGATTCGAGTTTTTTTTTAATTTTCCACAGCAATGCACATGCAATGATTGTATGTTTGACTAATATTCAAGTGGTGCATGAATGCACTTCTTGAAATGGTTGTGATTGCCAAAGGCAGTAGAAAGGTTTAAGTGCCTGCTTGTCGAAGACAAGGCATCACAAATCATGGAAATATTGTTAAATCGGTAGCAAAGAGAGATTGCAACGAAGATACGACTGCTTCTGGAAGGTAAGTGAGGCCCGACGAGGGCCGCTTTGAAACGAAGAGAAGATAAGTAATTCAGGGAGGAGCCGGGGTCGTGGCCCTTAAATACGCTCGCAGACAGCGTGCTGTCGACACTGTGCCCCGTGCTACGGGGTTTGCCGGTAGCAGGGCGGGGAGGGTGCTGCGCAAGCCGGATGCGGAAGTGCTGGAATGCTGGGAGCAGGAGTGAAAGCAACGCGCTGCGAGTGGTCGAGGCACTTTTGCAGCGTGCTCGGAATATCAAATGAAATGTGTAGCGAAGCGTCAACTGAGTGTAGTGCTCATAGAGTGGAGTTAGGTTAGGTTAGGCGGTATCGTGTTGATAGAAATTTACAACTGACACATTGTTAGACTACTGAAAGATAACGGGTGATGTTTCAAGTTTCAAACTTACCACCAGCAGCAGATTTCTGTTGTCACTAATTATCTGCCACTCCTTTTCATCGTAACGCATTTCACATATCTTAACCCCCTCGTGTTGACTAATGTACACTTCAGCCAGCGTAAGTCCGAAGTATGCTTGGAAGCTGTAGCTACTTCGAATTTTCTCAACCGTGTTCGAAAATCTGACCTTAAGTCAGCTTCGGACATGAACTGTAACATTTATTAGTTTCTGGTGTCTGGGTGGAATTCATGTCTGACTTTATAGCACGAACTATGTAATTATACTATGCTTTTGGACAGTAGGGTATATAACCATATGTCAAGTTACACCTTCCTCCTGAACGTTTTCATGAACGTTTCCTAGGAATGTGTTCCAAATCTGCAGTAAGTCATGGTTGCTTTCTACAATGTCATATCGTCTCGGGCTGCATTAAAAATCATATACAGAGGATGACGGAGAGGATCAAATCTTTTGAGGAGCAGTCTATTCGTTTGGCTCGCGGAGCGCTCAGCCTCAAGAAGAAGCGTCTTATCTTTGGGACTTAATCATCGTCTTTTCTCGCAAAAAATAAGGGACTGCTTTGATGTTTGTACGAAGTTGTTTATAGACGCTGCGTTATGAAGTTTCTTGACTACAGGGCGGGCTTATTCGAGTTTGTACTGCAGCTCATAAAATGCTACTTACGCGGGAGGAAATCAGCTTCTGCCTTGTAAGAAGTTATCATATTTGGGACGCAATTACCGGGATAGAAACAAAGGATTGGGTAACGATTTCACAAACAAAAACGTTAGTAATAATGTGATGTGACAGCTGAAGGAATAGAAATATTTTTCAATAAGCAATAGGAAAATGTTTTTTCTAATACATGTGAAGTGTGTGCTAATAAAATTTCATTGCTGTAATGAACTTGTAGCCCATTTTCTTTGGTTAAGTACTACATTCATGTACGACCGATGTGTTTGATTGGCAGGTGAAATAGAATGAATTCACATAACTGAATGGCTAAAAAAATCATCAATTCTCCCTCACGGTACAAATCATCAAATGGTATAGGTTAAATGTGTAAAAACATTTGATTGTGATACAACAACTCAGAGAGTAGAGATGAGTCGTACCACAGTTTTACATGATTGTTTACCAAACAATTTTAGGTGACGATGTATTTATAGTGCCGATCGAAATTGTTTATCTCTATCCGTTCTGTTCACAAAGTAATATCTTGGGCTGGTTTCATCGCCGACTATTTCTACGTCTTTGACCAATCTAATATTGAAAGTTAAAGTTGCCTGTTAGTCAGTTCGGTCAAATACAATCTACAAATTTGTCTCCTTTATCCTTTAGTTGGAATAATACTGCAATAAATTGTCCACTTCAACTTTGTTGCTATCTGTTTTATTTCTAGGTTATAACATTCTGAACAAATGATCGGCAATATATATATATATATATATATATATATATATAATTATAAGTGGTATATAAGATTATAGATATTCAAAGGCATTCTAAGCTCCCGTGGGATCCATACTCCTAGACTCATCGCTTGTGAGACGAGTCTACAAGTAGTTAATGATTCTGCATAAATAGTATTTGCACAAATGTTTTAAGGTAGAAAATAGTTTAAAGAATCGTAGTACAGTGTTAGATTTCTTGTGAAGAAAAGAATTCGTCTGAAAAAAGGGATTCATCGTAAAGTTCGTCTGTAAAACGCCCGAACGACTCTGCCATGGAATATGTAGAATAAGAGTTTAATGTCATTTAGATATCGCAATGTCAGTAACATTTTCTGTTTGAGGTAAAGAATTCTAAATCTACAGTGGCATACTCACGGGAGGATCTCGTGGAGCTTCAGTCCTCCGGCTCCCCAAAGCCGATGGTACAAATTCACGATTTCACAATCGGGTCATTCTTTCTGTAATCAGTTAATGCATTTTAGACCATTTACGATTTGAATACATAATGGTTGTTCGCATTATATCCAAAAAACATTTTACAACAAAGCTGCTTCTTATTTATTATTTTAAATTGTGGTAGTTCACTCAGTAAACTTGTTCATAATTCGTTTATTAATAAGACTCATAAAAAATGTCATAAATGTACATGGGTATCACTAAAGTAACCTGCGAGTTGTCAGGTGTCTGTAATAAGATCAAAAAGTCTAGGCAGCAAGTTCAAGGTCTTGCAATATCAATGAAGTCGAATGTAGCTGCACACTTTTGTTACAGGAATGTAGTTAAAATGTAATTAAATGTAAAGCTTCTCGAGAGTTAATTCCAGAGATGCTGGTAGATTGTCATTTCTTCTCGAGTAATTCTCGGGCTCATTACGGGGCCTTCTTAAAAATAAACTGAGTGGTTTTCAATGTAGCAGAATAGATCAAGCAACTCAAACAGTCTAATATAAATAAGCTCTTCAAATTGACATACGAATAAGTTAATGGAAAGGCGCGGGCATTTCGATGAAATTGAAAAATAATGTGTGGTTATCCATCCCTAATATTATATCAAAAAACTTTTGCATTTAAACGCAAAAGGATCATTGTAAACGTATGTCATAAAAGTACAAAGAAAGACGAGTTTCGAATATTTTGGATTTCACTCCTACACGACTAGTAATTTGAAAAAAGAATAATAGCCTCCATTTATCCGAAATCATGATAAAAATTTATTTATTCATGGTTATTTGACGGTATAACTCATTAACGCCGTGGGTAGAATGAAAACTACATTATAATGTTTCAAGGAATCATTTAAAACTGAGCCCCTCTTCACCGTCATTAGTGAGTTGTACATTTTATTTCAAATATATTATGGCTATATTATATACTTCAAAATATGTGATGATTTAACTTAAACACATCAGTCGCAAGATCGAATCCCACGAAAGGTTTGAATGTTTGAACACAAATCAATTTTTTTCAAGTCATTGCCACTGCGATTCTGTCTGCTAAATGAACTTGCCCCAGTAGGTTCAGTGTTTCGCTAAAATACGAAACTAATGGTGCTACTCGCACAGACTTTCTCAGAGTAAAGTTTTCTAATTTCCTTGCTGTGGTTTGGCTTTACGCTCTTGCCCCATCCTCTTGTCAGCTGCCATCTATCGCCATCTAAAGTAGTACATTCGCTTGAAATATTTCCATTCTATTATTAGGAAACCGAAAAATTAAGAATATTACTTTAAAAATATTAAAGAAGAGTAAAACCTCGTCATATATGACAATTTTTACTGAACAATTTGGAGCCGTTTTTTAAGAAAATGGCGTTTAAGCGTGACTGAAAATGCAAAATTGAATCTATTTTCATAAAAAAATTGTGAGTTTTGGAAAAACTTCATTTTAAGTCATTTGAGATACTTTAACTCGCAAATGCAATAGTGTTTGCAAATCGCTGGAAATGTGCATATTAACGGTCTGGGAGGAATTTAAAATAAAAAAATCTGTAATTAAAAAAAAAAAGAATATAACAAAACTAACTTTGTCAATTTTAACAGTTCAATTGGCACTACCGGTTGGAAAAAATTGAAAAAAAATCGGAGCCATTTTTGAAAAAATTGCGTTTGAGTGTTTCTGAAAATGCGGAAGTTTGAGCGCATTTTCATAGAAAACTCTTGACTTTTTGAGAAACTTTATCTGACTATTTAAATCACATGTACTCATAAATTCAATAATATGAACAAATTGCCGTAATTGTAAATAATAACGCCATGAGAGACACCTCAAAATTACATTTTTTTAAATGTTTGAAAAAATGACATGATAGAGAATTATGTCGTTTATGTCATCTTATAGAGTGAATTTATAACTATCCCTCTCAAATGTTTGAAGAAAAAAATTGGAGCCGTTTTGGGGAAAATCTTGTTTTTGTATTCTTTCAATTGCAAATATTTCACGCAATATTGCTCGAAAACTACGAAAGATTCCAGAAAAATATACGTGACCTTAATGAAAGAAATGATCATGGACAACAAATTTCATTTGAAGGGAAAATGTCTTCAACACTGTGGTTACATGAAGACGCCGTAAAAATTCAAACTTTTGAAAATTTTCAAAAATTCTGAATTAACTCTGAAATTCTGACTTACACCATCTTTAGAAGTGTATTTTACTCTATTTTTTAATAAATTTAAACAAAAACATTTGGACCCTTTTTGAGAAAAATTTGAAAATGTCCGGGGTGCTTCATGTAAAGTACCCCACATTTTGTAGAATGTTATTAAAAATTTCAAAGCTTCGACTTAAGCCAGATCGACAGGGGTTTCTTTAATTTGGAAAAAATCCTCCATATGATTTAGCCTCTAGTACTGTTCACGGAGGGGCGGGGGTTTTGAAAAAAAATTCTTTCGGTGTCAGGTGACCCCAAAACCTGTATTTCCGTTTAAATCTCGAAATCGATTTTCCGCAGCATTACATAAATTTCGCTATACTACATATATTATTCCGTATATACGTACGTATGTGAGAAATAACTTGGGGTGCTACAGAATGGCACAGACTTTCTCGCAGCAAACTTTTCTAATTTTCTAAGGTGTGGACTGGCTTTACGGTCTTGCCTCATCCTCTGGCCAGCTGTCATCTATCGCTATCCAAAGTAGATTTAATTGAAATATTCTTAATTTTTCTGTTTTCTAATAATAGAACGGAAGTATTACACAGAGCAAAGAATATGTGAATAATAGGAATGTGAAGTTGGCCTAAGGAACACAAAAGCATGAAATATAATTATTGGCTCTCTAATCACACTTAATCATGTCATATATTACTTTTAAAGATTTATTCATACTTTCACATATTTATTCATCGATAGAATTTAAAGACGTATAATCATAAATTAAATTTACATTGATTATGAGAGTTTAAAACAAGATACTTTTCCCACTTTTCCTGAAGTGCCAATGTCTTGTAATATTTTAAATTATTAGGTTACAATGTGCAATTGGACTTGGCATTGGGTACATTTCCTTTGACTTTTGTAGCCAAATTTCTCTTCCTCTTCTTCTTTACTGGTTCCCGTAAAGCAGGTCTCCCAACAGGCAATATTTTGCTGCCTTTTGTTACTGATTGTAGATAAGGGTGTGTGTTGCACTCTAATAACACGACCTTCTCTTCGTTGCTTGGATCGGGGCTTAAGAGGCGTAAGAAAGTTTTCCCGTTCAGAGAGGCTTTTAATGTTTTCTAATTTGTTTTTATACTGTAGAAGACTCTCTACAGGCAACTTAAATTTTTCATTTAATTGACCAAACATTTGACATATTTGATTCACATATTCTTTTCTCTGTGTTTCTTCAATATTAGAGCTTATTGATGATGAGTTTGTTGTATCTTTTTCTTCTTCATTATAATTTATAGTGTCTGTAGTATCAACTCTGCAAGTAATATCTTGTGTATTGAATGCAGGTTCCATTGGAATGAACGGTACATAAAAAGACAAAGGAGGCTCTTTTTCACCAAGAGCTAATTTTGCCACAGAGTATCTGTCTGAAGCACTTACTGGTGGCAAATTCACACTCGCCACACCAAAAATTCTGAGCATTGAACCCCCTGTAGGCGTCATTCACACCTTTCTTCAGAAGCTGGAATCCAGTGGTTAGGACACTTCAGTTTGTCCTTGGGTAATAACAATGCCTACAGGCACTACACCAGCAGCACAAGGGGTTAGTAAAAATGTGATACTGTGGTTTGAAGCATCACATGCACTCGTGGTGTCTACAAATACTAATTGATTTTTAGCTATTAAATCATTAACTCGATCCATTAGTGGAGTTATGACTACAACAGCAAAAGGAGCCTCTTGTGTCATAACAATAGCTCTGTGTTCTTAATAAAAACTCAGTTATTTTCTTTATTTTCTGGAACAATATTATTCATTTTCGTTAGATTCGTTTTCATTTTAAAATTAAGCAACTGGAAATATAAGTAGTGTGTCGCCCCAACATTACTCCGCATGTTAACACATACACGTGGCCGTCGCCCGTTCCGAGTTCTTGTCACCACTCCTTTTCAGGGAGTTGAGCGCGATGCTATAATTATTACTATTAGTTACTAGATACTATAATTAGTACGATACTATAATTATTATTGTTAGGTCCTTTCAGAATATATTTATTTCTTGTCTGTATACCACAAATGAAGTCGAATTAAGGTTCTCTTCTGCCTTGCAGAGAAATCGGACACTGACTGACCTGAAGCCAATGACCTGTTGTAAACGCATCTCTGAGATAACGCTCGTTCGCCAGACTGGCGTCGTGTCGGCGCTGTGCCTTCGTGCACGCCAGCTGTCTCCGTCAACGCTTTCGTGTTAGATATACTACTACTCGGAACAACAGGCCATAGTTTCGGCAACGGATTTTCGACCAGTTGCAATTCCAGTCTTGAATGCGAAGGTTTTAAAAGTTTGTGGTATTTTTGTTGTAAGTGAAATGCGATGTTTTGGCAACTCCGATAAGCCAAATGGACTTTTGTGAACGTGTTGAACATAATATTAGTGAGGCTCTTCCCAGTACATCAGGTTTAAAACATTCACAGACGAAACCCTTAGAAGCGGCGAGAAGAAAGTCCTTTTGAAATTAGCGACTACAAATTCGAGTGACTGTGCGACAGATGAAAGAACTGACCGCCGTTAGTATCAGTGAGAGTGCACATCATGAATGTAAGTACCTTAATGAATGTAAGCTCATTAATGCATGTTTGATATTTTGGAGTACTGTAGGGCAAGTACTAGTGAGAAATTGTGTTATGACGGTTCATTGCCGTAACACGTGCTGGCATTTTAATTAATACCGCGGCGCGAGAGAGTGCAGCCAATCACGAACTAAAGGCGGAATGATACATGTATTTGTTTCCATGCGAAGTAACGAAGAACGATCAGACACTACTGTCTCATTACGCTGCATCGAGAACCTAATTGACCTTCTTGGGCCCAAGTTCTATTTGTCTCCATATATCATATCACTGTTTGCTCATTCTACTAGTAGGATTAGTTCTTCCACTTACCAATTTTTGTTCTTTGTTATATTCTTTAAATCAACAATCTTTGCCAGTGCCTGCATGGCTATTTACATTCTAATTAAAATATCAAAAAAAAAGCTTCTTTGTTTTTTTCGTCTGGAGCTAGGAAGCGTAATGTCTCTCCAGTTACTAAGAAATGACTGTGCTTGTTTCGAAGAATAAGCATAACACACAAGCCCCTATGGAAATTAAAAATAAAATGAAATATTTTTATTATAACTTCAGTGCATTTTTCCTTGAAATTTAATAAATAATGAAATTAAGTACATAAAATTAGAATGTACCCTCCCGCTTGCCTTGCACAAAAAATGGGCGTGTCCTGGGCCAGACTTTACCATTTTCGACCCCTGCCCCGCCCTGCGGGAAATCGGAGCTAAACTAGTCCGCTTTGGCTTCATTTCAGGGAGGCAGGACTATTCATCTTGAACATTACAAAATGGCGGTGATGGCAGGTTATATTATAGTAAATATTTGAATATAAATATTAAATCAACCAACAGTTTTACATACATTTTGTATATACATTTAATTACATAAATGAGCATGCAATTTCCCAGTAAAAACATATTTTAAAACTGTTATAAAAGGGTTTTTGAAAAAATAACTTACTGGACAACGACTATTAAACTCCATGTCTACATTTCGTCGTTTTATTATTGCAATATTTATTAAAATGCAAATAATTTGCATTGTATGCATTATCTAACCTAGTTATTTTATTAGAAAATTAATAACTTAAAAATACACGTTTTAGAGTCAGTTTCACAAACACGTCTCCGAGATAGCAGCTTTCGGTTGTGAAATACTTCATCATCAATTTCTCGATGACCCAATTAAGAATATACTATGGTCATGAACATTAATATTGTAATAAAATAGTTTTGATATGTAAAATACTAAATAAACTTAAAGTATTTAAAGTTCATTTAGTCACAATCAAGTTTTCTTCTGCAGACATTATGATTGGTAAATTGCAGCTGTAAGCAAATGAATGATTTTTATCTTTTGTTTTGGGATACAATTGAGTACCTCTTCAATCCCAACGTTAGGGTGATTGCATTTTACATGGAGTTCTTTACCGCAAATATTAAAAATCATATGTGATACCTAGTCTTTGAGGATTTTTGCGGCAGGAAATCCAAAAACGACATATGACTCTTATATAACATTTAATATCTTGTGTTTGCAATTGAAACACCACCTTTCGTCTATTGCGTGAACATTGGAGGAACACACACACACACACACACACACATACACACACAGTCATATCAATATATTACTTGCAACCGCCAATTTATGTATGATTTCCAATCAACATATTAAAATTAATATATTTATATTATTATAGCAAGTATATTTTTACATTACGATATTTTATTTTCGACGAGCAATGCACCTGAGTTTTTACACGTCATCGGAATGTTACTTCTTCTAGATAAGCAGACCTATACAAACACTGTTTTGCTAATCCATTAAGAATCACTAAATTCTCCTGTCACGATTATTTCAAATTGTAATTGTTAATAATGTTTCAAAATTTTATCAAACTTCGGAAATCTATGTCACGATAATCGTTAGAAAATGAATAGGGATCCTCTTCTGTAAAATATTGTTGCAAAATAAAATTTTCTCTATTTTCATACATTTTTACATTTCATACAAAATTGCCAATTTATTGGATATGTGTTCACTAACGCATCTTCAGTAATATTGCACTGCATATTTATAATTTTTAATGAATTGTTAATAAATGTATAAACAAAATAAACAATTAATTTTTTTATTTGGGAAGAATTTCATTTTAAGTTATAAATATTTATAAAGTAATTTGTTTAAGTACTATAATATGAATTAAGGTTGAATTTTAAAACTATAACTAAATATTTATTATTACTATTTGACGCATTCTTTATAATATTACAATGTAACGTTTTAAAATGTACTGCCCATTGATTGATAGTTATGTTCGTATATAGTATATCTCACGCAGAACGATTTTACAAGAAAATCTAAATAATAACAGAAACCAACCTTAAATTTATAATTCATTGGCATTTGGTCGCACATGGCGACCGTGTAAGGTCAGGAAGAAGGAGAAATCTGCGCTATGGCATTGGGTTCGTAACCAAATCTTCAGGAGTCACCATTGCGTTCACTTTGCCGTCTTGGGTTCCGAAAGTGATACGATCTTCAGCGTGTAACTTGAATGCATGTTTGCATACCATGAGAAATGATGAACAAATGTCTGGGTTCAAAAAAATCTGCCTTTGGGAATGCCATCAGAAGTCCACAGCTATTGTATTGCATTTTCTGTCATTCATCGATAAACTGCCGAACACTTTCCGGTGAATTATGTTATCTTCGCTAAAGCATGAAAAGACTTCCAGGTTAAAGAGACCCACATATGTTATTGGTGGATCGAATAGATTTTAATTAATGGAATTAGCATTATTCATTGGTGCAACATACAAATGTGAATTTACTATTTGTACTAGTTTTCTCTTTCACTTCAGTCCCGTCAATTTTTCAGAAAACATAATTCCAATCATTTTTTTACCTAAATACAACACTTTTCGACCTGTCAATTCGGAAGAATAGATTTATTTCCATTGAAAAAGCGATCATGCCGATAAATGGACAATGTTTAAATATCATAATGCAAATGAAACAATATCTGATATTTGTTATCACGAGATACCTCTAGAAAATAATCAAATTTCTTTGTTTTCATTACAATCTTTTCAAATAAGAACGTAACTTTGGTTTTGGTTTGGTATTCCGGCAGATCTTAACAGATCTTGCCCCGCTTCACAATGCCAGCACATATCACTGCAGAACCTATTCATCCGGTATCTTCACACTTCGGGTTTAAGGTAATTATTAATTCTTAAGCAGGTATTTACAGTTCTAATGACCGTTTTCGCAATCACACGCAATGTTTTTATTCGTCAGGCATCTTTCTCATATTCTTGTACGCGCTAATGTCAAATCCGTGACGTACAAGATTTCCTTGGCCTTCCTCGTTTTCTTCTTTCGAAGGGATTCACTCAAATATAATTTTTGATATTCTGTCAGCATGCGTTCCCAGCCTGCATTGGAGTTGTTTGGATTCTACATTTCGACCACTTGTCAATCATTATTATCTGTCTAATCTCTTCGTTTGGTATTCTCAGCAATTATACTGACAACATCGTCTCAAAAATTATTTTCGTAGCATTCAACCGAGTTTATTGCATCATTTTTAATTCTAATTTCCGATTCATACATAGCATCTCTCCACCATTGTCTTGTATATTGTCTGTAGTTTTCTTTCCAAGAAAATTTTGTTTATAAAATATTATGAGAGTCTACTAATAATTGCTTCCCTAGCTTATTTTTAATAAAGTCAATATTATTAGATCCCCCTGCTCTAATAATCACTCTGAATATATTTAAATTCCTTTCCTACACAAATATACCTATTTCTGTTCTGAATCATATCGAGATTTCCCTGACCTTGTGTTCTTGACTTTGTTATTTATTTTGAGTCTCCATTTTTATGTTTTATTTAATTTCTGAATTAAATATTACAGATACAAAAAAATATTATTTTTCTACCTATTTTCAAGTGATACACTGACTCAAAAGCAGGAAATGTATAGATTCAAAAGGTTTGCAATACGTTCTCAAGTCTTAAACGATATCCACCAACATTTTTAGTTATTTGGATTATGCACAAATCAAACCTTTCAACATTTTAACACCAGTCTTGCACTTGACTTATTAGGTGTCTCTAAAATAATCATAACCGAGTATTTCAACGTCAAGTTAAGAGGTAAAGAACTTCTTTCTGATGAAATAATATTATATAAATAAAAGATCTTCATCTTCATCTTCATTACTAGTTTACCACTAGTTCATTATGAGAGAGAAATTAATATTTTCTAGGATGAAGAGAGGGCACGTGACCCTGAGTCTTTTATTTTGGATCCGCGGTTGAATGAATGATCCGCTCTTGAATGAATGATTGAGAAGAATATTTAATAATGGACTTGTTTATTAATCAATATCATTCACAACAATGTAGCCTTTCAGAATGTTAGCAAATGGGCATAGTACACATATTTGCTTCAACTAATAATCAGATATTTATTATATATAAATACATGGTTTAAAAACAAAATTATTTTTCAACTTCATCACTAACTTATTCCTTAAAATTTATCTGCGTGACGCATGTTAACAAACACTTCACATATTACATTCTCGTATACTTACGTATATACAGAGTAATATACGTAGTATAGAGAATGTTATATAATGCTGCGCGAAAAAACTGCGCATTTTCTGCGAAAAAATCATTGCCGCGATCTGGTGACGAAAAACTGAATCAAAAAATTGCTAAATTAAGAGAAAAAAGTCCTCTAACACGCGGTGTAGCCATAATTCCAGTTTTGTGGTCAAGCATTGATGCCCAAAAAACCAATTGGAAACAAAACGTCCGTCTGTCCATCTGATACAACTCTAGCACCTAAACCATGCATACGATTTTTTCCAAATTGAAGAAACCCCTCGTTTTCGCCTGAGCTGAAGCTATGCGATTTTGAAAAACATTCATTAATTTTTGGGGACTATTTCTAGCCTTCCGGACATTTTAATTTTTTTCGAAACGGCTCCAAATTGTTTCTGTAAATTTCTTGTAATGACTGTTTACTCTATAGTAAAATACGCTTATAAGGTAGAATATCTCCAATTTCACGGTTAACAAAGATTTTGAAAAAATCGCTAAATTTGAAGTTTTTAGTTGATTTCGCACAATATGGCGTGCAATATTGCAATTTTAAAGATTTATAAACAAGATTTTCTCAAGACTGGCTCAAATTTTCTTCACCAAATTTTTGGTTGGATGTGCAAATGCAGCCTATCCGATGACATAAACGAGATATTGCTCTATTCTATTGTTTTTTAAAAAAATTACACAATTGTAATTTTTTTAAAATTATTTGTCACGCCGTTAACATGAGCATTTGAATAGATTTGTATAGATTGTTAACTTGTGAGTAGAAGTGCTTCAAATGACTTTGAGAAGTTTTTCAAAACTCAATACATTCCTGTGAAAAAGGCTATTTTGAACTAAAAGTTGAAGAAAATGTCAAAAAATGTATTTGTGGGGCGATAGATGTCAGCTGGCATGAGAACCTTAAGAACCTTATGTGAGCTCGCAAGAACCTTAAAACAGTCCACAAAGGAAATTATAAACATTTGCTACGAGAAAGTCTGTCCCATTCTACGCACCTCTAGTTCTTCCTTATTTGGTAGTAGCGAAGTGTAAGCATTTCTTAATTTTTAAAAGCAAGAAAAATTTCAGCTAGAAAACTTGACAAAAGTGAGACACAAATAAATAAAGTTAATTACAAAGGACGTAATACTCGTATTAGGGATTGGGAAGAAACAGACATACCAATGCAAAATAAAAACGGCCTATGAACAGGAAAATGGGTAGTGAATGATCCAGTGACGACTAGTAATCGAAAACACATCAAATTCTTTTCCACTTAGTTTTGTAATGGTATCTTCTTGCAAAGAAAGGAATGTTGAACATTCTCGACATCGTTATTAGAATTTATTTTCATTGTTCGCCAAGTAAAAACCGCTGATATCGTACGGGATTTGAACACGCGTTCCTCTATTGTATGAAGCCACGCACTAAGCGATTGCGCTACCAACACAGTCATTACGTAAGCATTCGTGAACACTCAATTAAGAATCTTACGAATTTTGTCTTCAAACTCATTGCTTTTTCACCTTCACAATTTAAAATGGTAAATAAAATTACCTCTAGAACAATAAGAAAGCAATAAAATCTACTTGGCACTATAAAATAGTTAATTCTACTTAAGAATGTTCAGTTCAGTACTATGTAATTTTTGCAGGCGCTTCGGACCACCAACCTGACTCCAACCCTTATCGCCTCTGCCCAAGGTGAGATTATTAGACGATAACGTTGAAGGCGACTGTAGTTAAATTCGGCATTGACAAATTTCAAGATTCATTTGCCAAGTAATTACTAGAATCTAAGAAACATTTATTGACTTCAAGAAATCACCTATCATTACATAATGTTTTTTGTTTCATCTATACATTTATAAAAAATAAACTCTTATTTTCTCGTGTTATTGGTAATGTTTTCTTAATATATAACAAATGTTACATATTACCAATTCCATTCGTTTTTGAAAACTCTCAAACGACAATCGTAAATGCCTACCTTTAATTATTGAAGGAAAGGTATTAATTAGAATCACACATTGTCAAAATAAAAAGGTTGCATGAACAGGCGGGACATAACTCAGGTCTTCCAGTTCTTCAAACATTAAGCACCTGCACTACATGACGTCACTCCCGCAGTCACTTATACAATGTTTACATATTAGAATGTATTTGACAGAGTGATACTTATTTGAGTTTGCTATTGAAGACAAGAATGTTGCTTGCAACAGAAAACAGTAAAGGATGCGATTCCATAAAATCAGTTTTGAAACAATTTTTAACCGTGAAAAGAAAAACTGGTTCCATTGCAGTTTTGCATTTCAAACCATTCTTTAAAATTGTAAATATTGCTTGCACTTTTGCACGAAAAATGTGTGTTTCAAAGCCTACAGTTATTGTACAGGAGCAGATTATGGACAACAAATTTCATTTGAAGACAAATCTATTTTCAATTTTGTAGTTTAGCATGAAGACCTTTGAATGTTTCAAGCTTTAAAATTTTCGAAAATTGAGAGTTAACCATGAAAGTGGAACTATGTCATCCTTCTAGGTGTGTTTTGCCTCTATTCTTACCAGAAAATTCGGAGCCTTTTGAGATAATTTGAAAATGTCCGAAAACTGTAAAGTACCCCCCAAATTTCAAGTTTTCAAAAATTTCAGCTTCAACTACAGCCAGAAAAAACAGGGTTCTTCAATTTTGGAAAGGATCGTACGTGGTTTAGGCGCTACTTTGAACGGATGGACGGACGGTTTAGATAAAATGATGCTTTCGACTCCAATGTGTATTGCAGACAATAAATCGATTTTCCGCTTGTATGCTTTCCTCTACTACGTATGCGCGATATACTACGTATATACGTCACATGCGAATGTACTACTTATACTACAACAAATTCATTGCGTATATGAGAAAGTAAAACGAAAATTACAAAGTTGTGTTTTGTGCTGAGATAACGAATTATCATGGTTCAAATCATCTAAACGTATTACAACAGTTCAAAAGGTGAGATACAAAAAACAGTACTGAGAATTTTCTGCATTACTGATTGTCATTTCAAGGTGAGTTTATTTTTATGTTAATTCATATTTTACAAAATATGAATGTATTTATCTAATCAAGAAAAACGGTAATTTATTATTCACAATCTGGGCACGACGTTGTGCCAAAAGTCACAACTTTTAATATCAATTGCTTAAAGGTCCAAACCTTCCCTCTGTTGACTTACGTAAATGATGACAGCGGTGACCAGATATATCAGTGCCAGAATACACGAGCCCAAGAACCCAACTGTAAAACGCATTTTCAGGCTCGGTGGTCCGACAACTGGTCGTAAATCGAACGATGCGGGTTTTGATTCCTGTCGAGGAATTACATCTTTAGTACTCCAATTAATACGGTTATCAGGTCTAATATGGATATCACTAACAGACGGGATAAACTTGTTTCCTCATATTTCATTCCCATAAAAAGAGTGACAGAGTTGTGACAAACTTTTTGGAAGTGGATACAAAATGTATGTCAAAACGCGTTCATTATCTTAATTCCAAGCGAGGTTAGGTTAAATTCTTACTAACTAAATATAAATAAATGCATTTGTATAAATAATATTTGTAATAAAGCGGTATCAAACTAATTACATTATTTAGTATAAAGTTCAGCAAAGATCTTATAAACAATAAATAAATACACGTATTTTCACGCTGAAACATTCTTTATCTTTTTAATTCTCAGACTTAGGTAAAACAAACATGGAATCAGAAGAAAAAAAAGGCATCGCGCAGAACTCGATCCTCAATACCTCCGATTTAAAACCCGGTGTCAAACGATTTCAGCTTCTAGAGAGTTGGCTTTGGTCTTTCAGTGATCTATATGGTAAAGCCTTAATGTATCTACGAATACGAAATATTTGTTCTGTAATTTCTCCATTTTCTCTGAGAGTAACATTTAAGACGTAATAGAGAAATCATATTCTCTAAACATATTCGTTCTCAAGCAGTACAATTTCAGGAAAATGCAATATTAGGGCAACTGATGTTTTTAACAATACATGATAATATATTTATTTATCTAACTCCGTTATCATATTTATGAATTTTATAATAAATTTAATATTTAGATTTAAAGAACGACATTATCCCTTGAACATTTGAGATCGAAATTCGCACCTCACCTTGTTTTTCCTATGTGAGACTAAATGACAGGTGATTTGTGCATTGGATCACCTACAAGCATGGCGAATAATCATTGGATATAACTAAATAATTAAAATTCCTTATTTCTTTGTGAAAATTAGGACTGATTGAATCTCACCACTTAGTCTCAGTCTACCCGCACTAAGATAAGCCGTATCAAAACATTGTTTATTTAAAAATGGAGATAATAATAAAAAATATTGATTTCTTTCACATGACCACGTCAAATCGTACTACTTTATTATGTTTTGGAGTTCATACATTTTGAATGTGGCTCCACCACCAAAACACCCATCAAAAATTTTAAGAAGACCATAAAAGAAATAAAATTATCAATTGTTACAAACAATTAAGGGATGCGTTCTGTTAGCATTTATCACAAAGTCACAAACACAAAATGGTAATTTTAATGAGTTCGTAATAGTCTCTAAGGAACTTTGTTAAACGTGTAAAAAAGACATATTCCTTTCTCAATTAATAAAAGAACAGAAGAAAATACCTTTATTGCAAAATTTTATAATACGCCACAGACTTATTGGGATTCTGATTATCTCTAGAACTATTAAATATGTAAATTACTAGTGATTGCCACAATAACAGACTTTTTCATAACAACGATTACATAAAAATATGATAATGATATTGCGAATTGAGACACTGTTAATATTTTAGCTATCTCTTCCAAATTTCGTTTACGTCCACATTGCTTGGAATACAAGATACCAGCACACAATCTTAATATAATCACATTATCGTTTACAAAAACAAGTCTGTTCCTCCTTGCAAGAATTTTGGAATGTCTCTCTCGTGATGATAGTGATTAATGTGTTCCAGGCATCAGGTAAAAAAAATACATATTCAGCAGGATTTGATCTGGCGTCCATTCCTCTATCTACTACGCGTTTAATCCACTTTATTTTTGGAGCATCACAGGGTACCTTTGGCACCGATGAGGGGGTGTTGTGTAGAATGGGTCTATCTTGGAATTTATTGTTCTTATGATGTACAACATTTACTTCAGGTTACAACAAACTCACATTCTTGATAAGAATGTGGAATCATCAACGCGATACTATTCTATAGTTGATTCTAGTTAGGAAATATTTCGATTCAGATGTCTTTTGTGTAGGGCTCATGAAGTAGCTTCTATCCTGCAGACTGCTATCTTGCCCCCTCCCATATCTTCAAGGTGATCTCCATTTACGCGATAAGACTGAACTGTAACTCGTCGTGAAACACCAGTCCTGTGCAGAACCGCCACATAAATATTAAGGAAGTAACTATGTGTTTTAAAACCAATTAACACAACAAGAGAATTTCCGGACAAATTTGCATTCGTTATTCATGAAAACTTGTAACCTAAACTTGAATGATATAATGCTAACAATATTTTAATTATCTGCAAATAGTTGATTGATTGCTTCTTAAAGAAATTATAATGCTTATAATGTAAACAACGAAGTAGTTGTACTACAACAGCACATACTTTCTTCTCTAATGTCATTGTCACAATATTATACTATTACATGAATTGGGAAAGGTTTCAACCAGTAAGATCTCTATTTTCAATTTTGTAGGTTTGAAAAGTTAACTTTTTCAATTTTCAAAAATATATAGAGTTCCTCGAAAATAGGACGACCAGCGCCTCCAGTCAGATAGTACGAACGGAGGCTTCTGAACGTCCGTACTGATGGACGACAAACTGGCCTTTTACGGCCCTAAGTCTTTTCAAAAATTAATATTAATTACAAAATATTGGACATATTACTACTGAAATCACACCATAACAGAAGAAAAATATCGCAACTTCTGATTCGAACTCACAACGTTTGCAAGCTGACGGCGACACCATGACGTTCATTCGCTAAAGCGGTTTTCTGTTTCAATTGCCACTTAGAAAGTAGTTAAATATAATAAAACCTATGCTAAATGAGAACAATCGTTTCAATATATTTTTTCGTTTTCATAGAGTCAATCCTTTTAAGCTTAAATATACTGTGATATATAATATAATATAAAAATGTATAATATAGGGAATATTAAATATATTAATATAATATAATTATATTTAATAGAATAGGAACTTTTCTCTATATAGAAAGAAGAGTACAATATTTTTACTTTTCCTCATGCGTATGAGTACCACATTGTCATAATAAAACTGGAAAGGTTACTAGTTGACCGAAGGGCTAATGGCCACAGAAGTAGGACAGTTTTAAAGAATACTAGTGATACTAAAACAGCGCGTGCTTTCTCACCCGTATTTTCACGGAAACTTATGCTGAAAATACTAAAAGTTTCGAAAAATTGCACATGATCTTATTTAAAAATCTTATCTTCAAGGAAAAAGTTTCATCAAGGGAAAAATCTCAAATTTCAATATTTTACTTGTAGGAATACTTACGAAAAATCAGTTTTAAACCAACATGAGACCTGCAATATTCTCTTAAATGCACTTCCCACTATCCAACCATACAATGTAATAAAAAATTGTGGAGCCATTTGTTTGAACATTTTGAAAAATGTCCCAGGGTTTACCATGTAAGTACCCTCCCCCTAATTGAATATCGGTTTCAAATTCAAGGCGCTACGACACATCAGCCAGATCGATTGGAGTATCAATTTTGGTGAATCGGCTGAACATTTAGCCGCTAGCGTTATTCAGGGACGGACGGACAGACATTTTACCGTCAGTCGATTTTTCGCTATAATACCTGTTGTAGTTCTGGCTACACTGATTTGGAGATTTTGTTTCCTAAATTTGTAAGAGTGGATTTATCCATTTTTGTCGAGCCGTGTAATATGCGTTTTTCTGCAGACAATTCATACGTTTTCGCGTAGCATTACGTAACTTTCTCCTTAGAAAGAAGTGCAGTCAATATATGAAAATTTGGATTATGCGTTCACGGAAAATTTGTATGCTTTCATTTAAAGCAATTTTCCAAATTTAAAACATTTATACAATTTTTATAACTTCATTTGTAGAATTAGTTATACCGGAAAGTAAAGAGTTCATGAAATTTGGAAGACAGATTAGTAATTGTAATGTTGAAAAATCCCAGAGATATTAATAAAAGGTGACATTACTACAGTATTTGTAATAACGGTATAGTGTATTCAGATAGAAGAGTGTAAAGTAAAAAGAAAAGAGTTCTTTCAAGAAAGTTTCAATAATGCAATATAAACGTGATAACATACCACTCCAAGTATTGGAATATCATTGGATTCAGATCCCAATGAACTTGCTGAGTATAATATCAATTTTGAAAGAATACATCGATTTAGAAGTCCAGTAATGTTTTAATTTTTTGCGGTACCATGTGTACACAGGTCCTTTTCTACAACAGAGTCAAAATAAATACATGTTCTTGAAGTCTTTTTGGAAATATTTTTAGAGTTCGTGATTTCAAAAGCCGAATTTTCCTTCAAAACCCCGAAATACCATTTTTAGCAGTATCGTGTTTCTGTATTATTGCTGCACATTCGAGAATGTAAATATAGTAAAATAATTAGTAAGTCTTAACTCAAATCATGGATAGCAGTGCTTTTGCCGTCACTGTTCCTCAACAAAAAACTATGGAAATATTATTGTAATGAAAGAACATTATTAAATTCAGTGGTACTCCGGTTTAATAAATATGTTTTATTTTTACCAGCAGAAATAGAGAAAGTGTAGATAAAATATGTAGTGGCTACAATGAATATCATTGCAATATTGTAGAATCTCTGAGAGAGTTGAATATTAAGTTATAAATAATAATCAAATTAGCTGACCATATATGAAATTTAATTTTGATTAAATAAATTTCCGTTTTATATTACTATTTTGCAGGAAATAAAGTCCTTAGGTTTTATTAGAGGCAACGATTATTGAAAGTCGAATTCAAATATGTGAAATTTTCTTTGACAATTGGAAGTTGTAGTTTTTGTATATATTTTAATGTCTCTTTTTAACTACTAGGTCATATAACGACCACTGTGATTTTTTTATGTTTGGGGTTTTCTGTAGGGAGAATACGTAAGGACATCACGAACACACATCTATGTCGAGCGGAACCCATGACCCTTCAAGACCCAGGAAGCTGTGGCCTTGTCGTCCATTTTCCTCTTTCTCTCCTAGTAAACCTTTGACATCATATATCCAACATCAAATGCATGAAGATATCAGCAATTCTCCATCATTTGAATTACGTTTTTTCCTGTGTCCCTGGCCACGTGGGGATAAGTGGAAATGAAACCTCTGACTAGGTAGTAAAGTTGGCCTCGAGGAAGCCAGAAAGACATCTTTATAGTAATATCTACTCTTACTACCAAGATTTTATCCAACGTTGCATTTTGAGTGCAAACAGAGTGGCAGAACTCTTTTCAAACTCACAAGGATCATAAGACCCTTGTCGTGGTCATCCGTGGCTTTAAGCCCGAGGCAGGTATTATTCACCTTCGGATCCAGGCACTGCCACTTCTCGCACGGACATCTCGTGCAGTTACCCACCCTATCCCCCAGAAATGAAGAACAGACCTTACTGTAAGCATGCTTCTGTGCACTGCGATAATGAAAAGAGCCGAAGAGAGCATAACTTGTCGACTATAGAAGAGATGCTGGCTACTGTCCTCCACAAACTCTTTAAACTTTCTTAGCTATGGATTTATAAATCTAATACGCGTGAAGAGATGATTTTAACATGCCTTTTATAACTAATTTTGCGTTTTTGATGTAACTTACTGTCTTTTGTCATTTATTTCATTTTAAAATTAGTCATACTTTACTGTTTTACTCTTTTAATCTTGTAATTAATAAAAATGTTTAACTGACTTTTATACAAATTTTCAGAAAATTTTGCGAATAATATTGAACTATGTAATTGACAAGATATTTGAGCACAATACACAGTTCTTTTATATTATTAAAGAAGGTATGAAGTTTCATTTCGTGAAAATAATAAAGACTGTAGTTTAGTTTTCAGATTTGAGAACTTGTGATCTCATTGAATTCTTGCTGTTTTCCATTGATCTAAAACCAAATGTATTTTCCAGGTTCGATATGCATTCAGAGTATTGGGATCTTATAGACACAAATTGTTTGTCATGCGTATATCTTACAATAGCTAAAATTATTTCAGAATTAATCATTAAAACAAAAGGATATGAAGTGTGTTTCCTGTGAAGATAAAAACCGTTTCTTAGTTCAATATCGATAACCGTGTCAAGGTTTCCGGATGTTTGAATTGCGAGAGAGCTTCTTGAATCAGACTAAACACTCAGAAACTGTTTCTGGAAGATCATACAAAAACCCTAACATAAATTGGAAAGATAATACGATTCCGGAAACACTGTGTTCCGCTTAAATATTTAATTGGAAAATTGTCCCGGGGTGGAATTTTTTTAACTAAATACTCGAAATCTCTTTAAAAGTTTATTCAAACAAGTTTTTGTTTCTTTCTTAACAGCTCGTTTTAAAGGAAAATTACATTGATTCGTAACATTTAAGGTTTTCAAATTTGCTTCTTTTTACAGCGTTCTGGTTTGGGCGCCGGAGGGCGCGGTACAAAGCGATGCAGTGTGCGGAGCGAGTGAAGACCGGTATGGGCCGGGCTCGTTGCGGAGACTGCCTGCTAATGGAGTCTGCCAGCACGTTGTCTAAGACAAACACGGCGGATGCAATTGCGCCAGGGGCTTATTGGTTCGGCTGAGTTAAGCGCTGTCCCCCACAGCTACGCAGTCCGCCTCTCGTCCGTCTGACTCCCGCAGTTCGGAGTCTTTCCGCTTCAAAGCGCGCGCTGGGATCGGCCGGCGCGCGGTGCCTCCCCCGTCGATCGATGTACCGGAGTGCGTGTTTCAACGTCGAGTACTCCATTAGTGGGGGTAAATGCGCAGGATGTTTGGTTCATGACGAATGCAAGGAGCATTGAAGGGAAGGTCTCATTCCGTTATAGGAATGATGGTGAAACTAATTACGTTAATTTTGATAATTGAAGACTTATACTTACATTAATTGCATAATTAGCATTTAATATTGTACTAAGAAATAGGACGTAACACAGACTTCACTAAAGGTAATAAAATGTAATCTACATATTTACGCACGTATTTATAGTTTGATTCAGAGCGAAACGTTATAGTCAATTTTCGACTCACATCTGACGATGTGAGTCGAGAGCTATCAACCTTCTCATCTGGCCATTTCGTATGTGTCATTATTATAATCATTGTATCCTGGGTCTCCTAATTGGAAGTAGTAACCAAGTGAACATTTTCTTTAAACATGGTCGTAAAATTTAGCTGACAATTTCAGAAACGTGTTTTGCTCACTAGCGTTCAGCTTTGAATTTATTAACATTTATGGAAGCATGAAATTTTCATTTACTTTATTGTTCCGCTATAATTCATTAATGTTTGTTACACAAGTCAGTATTTTGTTCAATAATACAAATTATGAACAAAAAAGGTGAATGATTATTGAATAAAAAAGAACAATTGCACCGGTTGGTGTAGCATGATAAAGTTTCAGTAACAATGCGAAATTGTGAATTGCTGGTTTTCTGGCAGCACAAACAGCAGCAATGAATATCAATGCATGACAAACAAGAGGGCATGGCAAAACAGGCTAACATATTTAAGACGTAAATCATAAAATTAATTACGATTTAGAAGATCTGATAATTACACGAGTTTGTCTACATTAGTTAATGTAATTTTTACACTAAAAATGTTAATTACTGCAAAATATTTCGCTCAGGCTGAATATAAATGTTTATGAAAAGAATGTGATTCCCAGACGATATAATATTGTAATTGAGTGGAAAATGCTGTGTTGTTTGCTAGTCAATCGTGATTAGCCAGTGTTCAAATTATAGATTCATTAATAATAATTCGTCATTATTACACACCATGTGCCACAATATTTTATATTTTATTGTATACACTACAATAAGAAGTTTGTCCTTTAAATTAAATCCGCTCAATATGTTTGTTAAGTTTTTTCTGTTCCATTGGTGTTGATTGAGATCAACTAATATTTCCCTAGTCCGATAAAATAAAATGAGTAACGATGAAATAACTCGCAGTATAATATTTGATATTCAGCATTTCTACTTTAGTTACAGGTAAGCAAAAACAGTTTCTCCTCATTATTTTTGGCACTCGTCACTTCACTATGCACAAGTTGTATATTTGAAAGAAAATGTGCAATCTCAACCCGAATCCCGAATTATTTTTATTTTAGTAATATTCTGTATACATTTGCTACACATTATATAATTTACTATTCGTCCTTGGCAGTTCATCCACTCTCGTTCGTATCAGCTGCTTCTCAGTCCAAATATGTTTGGGAAAAAAGTGTAAGCAAGCGCCATAAGGTAGCTGCACAAGCTTTACGGTCCTATGCAGAGTATACTATCAGATGCGGCACTCAACGTTAATCCCAACGCTCTTATTCAAATCTCTAATTTTGATGGAGGGGGAAGCAGCCATATTGCGCCCAATTTTGAGCCAAGAGCGTCGAAGGGCAATCAGCCAATGAAGGTGGCGCGTAATGACGACCGGGACATTTAAAATTACATTATTCTTTTCAAAATGGCGTCAAATTAAAATAACATTATTTTTATGTAAAATAAATACTCTAGGCAATTTAGAAGCCAAAACTTATTAGAATTAGGAATTCTAAGTCTGAATGGAATTGTAGTACAAGGAGTGCAAAATTAAATTATTTCATATACACAATATTTATTTCTAAATTATGTAACCTGCACCTATAATAAAATTTGTATTATGAACATTAATAAATTAAATAAACACAAAATAACACTCATTATCATAATAGTATGAAAACTAATCTTAACGAAATATCAATCAAGCAAAATATTTAATACATTACTTACTGTTTGGAATCGCTCTGCAAAATTAACAGCCTTGTACTTTCTACGTCTTCTATTTGGTTATTGTACAATTGGGATCTCAACAACGCCGAATATGCGGCATTTATCTTCACCATCTTCCATTCTGAAAACACACTGTGCGCGCCTCACAACGTAAAACGATTTTTACCAACAGAAACTTCAAAATTTTCGGACACAGTTCAAAATAACATCGGGAATAGCTGGGGGTGGCCGGTAGATCGCTGCACCTTCGCGCACAGTGCCTTTGCGCTCTTCGACGCTATTGGCGCAAAGTTGGGCCAATATGGCGGACCAGATTCAAATAAGAAGAGGCTGCAGCCTATCTAGTAACAGAGAACTGGTCCACCAACGTTATTCGTTCTGCGTTTCTAACTCTAAGCAGACATCACAACTCTAGCAGTCGGCCATTTAGGTTAATGATCATGAGCCTGTTATTTTCAGCTGTATTAATACAGTATTACGAGTCAACTGTTATTGTGTAAAGTTATTGAAGAAAAGCTGTTAAGCCCATCTCTATTGATGAACAACGCTAGCGGTTAAACCGTTCAGTCGATTATCTCAAATTGACCTTCCCCAATCGATCTAACTGATGTTGCGGCCCCTTAAATTTAAATCGATATTTAATTTTGGGGAGTACTTTACATGAAGCTCCTGGGACATTTTCAAAATTTTGAAAAATGACTTACTATTATTATTATTAATATTATTATTATTATTATTATTATTATTATATTGACATGTTGTTGTTGTATATGTGAAGGACGTAAGAGATTAGTAGTCTCATGCTCTGAAATCCTGATTTTTCGAAAATTACAAAGTTCAAAATTTTTCTGCGTCATACTACAGGTAAAATATTAAATATAGAGATTTTCCTTAATGAAATCTGTTCCTAGAGATAGATTTGAAATAAGATCAAGTACAATTTTTCGAAAATTTGAGTGCCTTTCTCGTAATTTTGTGTGAAAATACAGGCAAAAAAGTACGTGCTAGTGTTTTAGCACCACTAGTTTTTCCCGACTCTATATCTTGTGTATATCACCCGAATCTGTGTGTGTGTGTGTGTGTGTGTGTGTGTATCACCTGCCTCTATATCTTGTGTATATTTTTTTTTATTTTGTGGAGTTCAAAACTTGTAATTAACATTTGCTTAGAGAGATACAGCTAAAGCTAATTATTGAAAATGATAATTAAATTTCAAGATGATTTGATAAGAATTATCAATATAACATTTAATATTGTGGATTAAATTTAATTTCAATTTTATTCTTCTCTTATAACTGTCCGCTAAGTCATAGTATCTTGAAACATTTATTAGTTTCAGTTATTATTACTCCAAACATTTCCTTGTATTTTTCAATTAATTATAAACAATATACTAGAGGACCCTTTCTGAACATTCTCAGACTCTGGTCTGTATATGATTTATTTATATTTTAAATATTCTTATAATGTTATATGTTGCCTATGTTAATATTAAACTAGAGGTGCTACAGAATGGCATAGACGTTTTCGTAGTAAAGTTTTCTAATTTTCTTGGTTTTTTATTTATTTATTTATTTACGTCAAAAACAGTTAAAACTCGTATGACGCTATGGAGAAAAGTGAATTGTGTACATTTTCAAAATTCTGTGATCCCTACTGTAAGTCTATACTACTTAAATTTGAAAATATCTCATGTATAAAAATCTATTTTCAAGGATAAAAGGATAAATGTTGGCTCTTATCCAGTTGTCCTTTCGAATAATACTTCTGTCGCGAAACATGGAAACGATAATTTGAATAATTGATTTCCACTGAATTCTAGAAGACGTGCAGAAAATGAGTATATTATGTCAGAAGCTAAACAAGGGCCATCTAGTATCTGTCAATGGATCAGGGAAACTGACGAAAACCTATCGAAATGGGGTCACTGACCCGGGTGCAATCAATACTTGTTACAGGTTGTTTATACACATTTCTAGTTCAAATGGTAAATAATCCATTATGTATCATTGTTAGAATTAATGTAACTTTTTGGATACTCAGTATACTCTCTAATTGTATAGAAACAGTTATGCAGCAGAAAGATTGACTGGCTTTGGGTGTTGCCCCCTTTTCTCTTAGCTGGCATTCCCTCGTCGCCAAAGTGAATTTTTTGACATTTTTCAACTTTTAGGCGTAGATAACGAGATATTAAAAAAATACATTTGTCAGTATTTGAAAAATAAGAATACACCAAAAAGAACTTTACATCATATTAGACAGTGCAATTAGGACTATCCGTCAAACGTTTGAAGAAAAATTTGGAGCCATTTTTGAAAAAAACCGTTTGCGCGTTTCAAAATGCCGAATTTTGAGCTCGTTCAACAGAAATTGAGTTTCGAGAAACTTCATTTAACATATTTAAAGGACATTTCTCATTCAAAAAAACGAAAGAAATCGCCCTGATATAAGTATTTCCTATGTGAAGAGAAGTAAAAAAAATTTTTGTAAAAAAGAATAGAGCAATGTGACATTTATGTCAAAGAAACATTACGCATTATCCTACCAAAATGTAAAGAAAAAAATTTGGGGCGTTTTGAGAAAATAAGGTGTTTAAAATTGCATATATGGATGCACTATTGCACGAAAAATACTAAAATTTAGAACAAATGTATGACCTTAATGCAAGAATTATTTGGGGAAAAATTGCATTTGAAGGAAAAATTCTATCTTATGTATTGTATTTTGTAGTGTGACTTTCCTTATTTTAGGAAGAGGATTAGATTTTAGGAAGATATGAGAGGTTATATCAATTTCGAACCTCCGTATTCACAAATATGTGACCGCTCCTACTATGGGATACAAATGATCACCTAATAACTTAATGTTACTACTTGACCTTGACCTGGTAAATCAATGTCACATCAAAATTTAGGGAAAATTTTCTTATGTCCTAATCGTCCCCAGGAGTGGTCTGTCTTTTTCTTGCTTTTTATTATTAAAATAAATACAGGCAAGTTAATATTTAACTTAACAAAGTTTTTATATATTCTACCAAATTTC